>JAJPGS010000082.1:1780000-2397000 GCA_028654335.1 Alnus rubra
TTGTGGACGTAGGTCATAGACCGAATAACATAAAATTACTTATCTTTATTTTATTTCATTTCCGCTATTGTCTTTATTTTTCTATTTATTTATCTTTTCTTACAATCCTTTTAGTTCACGTTACAAAGCTATAACTTATCAAAGTTTCACGGTTAAATTAGAGTTTTGGGATTCAAATTCTGTGGGATCCATGGGAGATTGATTTGTTAGAGCATGCAGCTACTGAATTATTACCAAAAACATATGTCTTGGCAAAGTCGCAAAGTCCTAAGGTCATATATTAAGACTAAGGAGAGTCAGCGACTGACTGAAGCTTCGTTGAACGGCTGTCGTAATTATAAAAGTCCTAAGATGACAAAATTGATCTCTCAGATAAGTTTCGACCCACATAAAAGGCATAATGATCTGAGTACCATATTAAAGAAAAATTCAGTGCAATAGACACGTGTGTGAAGATGCACTGATGCACACTGTCTGCTATTAGAATTGGCTGTGGAAGCACCAATAAACAACATGCATTCTATGGTCCTGCTTCTTGGACCCCATGGTCACGTGGGACTGTTTAAGGGGTCCTAATTTTTTTTTTTTTGAAAGATCATATTTAACTTTATTGATCAAGATTAAAAGGGTAGAACATTTAGTTCTAAGATAACAGTATCATAGATACTACATGGAATGATCTTGCTCTATGTCTTATCATGGACGTGTGCCTTTTTTTGTAAAAGTTTATGAGTATTATTGACTTTCAAAAGACGCTTCGAGAGAAAAGGGAGTGTCCATGACTTATAAAATTCCCAAATCATGTATCTTTTAACAATGTGGAATACTTTATAATATCTCTTGCAGTGCCACACACGACAATTGGGGACTATCGACGGTGAAAATAAGTAATTTGTTATTGTATCTTGATTCTTGACCAAAAAGGCAACATGGTTCTTGGTGTTAAGTGAAAATGAAAGAGGTTATGGTTGACAGCTATGCTTATACCTGTTGTTGAATATCTTCACTCTTCAGCCTCAGAATTTGTTTGTTGCCCATATTGGACTTGTGTCATAAGGGTGTCTACATGTGCATACATGAGTCTTGCACATTAGGCATAACTTATGCACCCATATTTAAAAATAAAAAATAACCTCTTTTTTCATATATATATATATATATATATATATATATATATACGAGCGACCTAATGATTCGAGTCAAACTTATACAACAAGGTAAGCTCACAAACTTTTTTCAAGTCGGGTTGAGTTTATAAGAGTATGTCTCGTTTAATATTCGAGCAGATTATTGTGTTCATGAACGACTCCTTTATTATTCAAATCGATATCAAATCAAGTTTAATCGAGTTAAACTGAGTCGAGTTCATGAGCAGTTGAGCTCATCTAACACCCCTAATGGCTGACATGTGATCGGTGTTAGAGCCATTTTTCTAAATTATGCTATTTTGTTTATATTGATGAAATACACCTGACCTTTTTTTGTAAGCTCTGTTAGGACCTTTTAATCATAATTGTCATTAATAATATTCGTATTTGAACAAATTATCAAATATATTTAATTTATATTTTATTAAACCATACCAAATTACATGGTATGAGTCACACTTTATATAACGACCCAAGGAGAATGCTAGTCACATCTGCACTATCGTTTTAAAATGACTAGTTAATTTAGAACTTTCTTAGAATCCATTATAAAGCCTAATTTTACTTAGTAATTAAACAGTGTAAAACTTAACACTCATGAATATCTTTATAAATCATTTATTCTATATGAATTATTCATCTATTTTCAATATATCATCTATGTTACGCATTAAGATATCAATTACACAAAATATTCTCCTTTCTTGTACCATCCATATTTATTTACTTGGTTTTTTTTTATTCACCGCCTTTTCTTATGGGTCGGAATGGCGGGCAGTGCTACGGAGAAGTAGAATTTTCAGATTTCATTCGAAAATTCTGCTTTACAATGGCATACTTGTAAATATTGGGTAATGCTCGGGTGGAGCAAAATTTTTGGAATTCATCTGAAAATTTTGCTTCACCATGGCATTCTTGTAATAATGATAATTACAAAAATGCCATGAAATAGTAAAATTTTCAGATGAATTCTAAAAATTTTGCTAATCCGCAGCATTATCCGTAAATATTTATAAGTACGCCATTAAAGCTCTCAAGCATTACCCCGGAATGGCAGAGCATAAAAGAGTCAGAATTTCTGACAATGGGAAAGACAAGAGAATCTCAATCTACCTAGGTTAGCTCGAGAGCACATCGCGCCGCGTGCACTGAATTATGATGTCAGACTCACACGCCACGGCACATCATAAGGATAAGCTTCTACAGAAAATGCCGCGTAGCGTGGACCCGGACCTGGTTACTTCACGTCTTCACCTACATGCCATGTGAAATTCAAAGCCAAGGCAGCCTCTATGCCTCCCCAACCACCCCACCTTTACTGTATCACACTCACAGAGAGAGAGAGACACACACAAAGCGTCTTTCTTGTAGCTGTTGCTGTTGTTGAACAGTACTCTTTCTGGGTTCGACTGTTTTGGTAATGGAGGATGGTGAGTGGGTTCTGGTGCGGCCACCGGCAGAGAAGGAACTCTGGAGTCCGAGTTTAGAGGATGCAGAGAGTTCTAAGCCTTTGAAGGTTACATTTTCTGGGCCGGCGATGCACTGGACCAATGCGGTTCCTATTGGGAATGGGCGGCTTGGAGCTATGGTTTGGGGGGGTGTGGCAACAGAAACTCTCCAGCTTAATGGTAAAAAGCAATGCCACATTCCCTTTTGCATCGAAGAACTGTTATTTGGATTTTGATAGTAAACTTATTTAGTTATGAATTTGTTTGGGGAAAAAAAATGAAAGCAATGAAAAGAAAATTCTGGGTTTTGTGAAAGCTGTTGGTTTTGTTTATTCCAAAAAGAAAAAGAAAAGGGAAAAGACGAAAATCAAATAAGGAAAACAATTGAATAGGGTTGCTTATGTTGAACATTTTTTTTTTTTTTTTTAAAAGCTAAACTATATCTTTACGTTTTTAATAAATTTCTAACTATTTTTAGCATCAAGGGGTTTGAGTTTATATAATTTGTCTCCTTATTGATTAGTAAATAAAATTTAGTTTTTTGTTTATATTTTTGTTGTTGCAATCCTACATTTGGATGGCCATGTGGAGGCTAAGTGTTACTGGATTTGGTAGAAATGCTTGTAGTGAACTCCAGTGATATCTATGATTTTGTTTTTCTATCCCCTTATTTCTAAGATCGAAGATTTGACATTGTGACTTGTTCATGTTGTAACATTTTCTAAGCAACCAAACTGTTGGAATTACTACAATCATTTAGCACTCAAGATACTTGAAATGCTTGGAGTGACTGGGTTTGAAATGAAAGATTTACTTTTGCATTTACCAACAATCTTGGTGCACTCAACTTAGTCTCTGAGAATTTTGGTTATAATTAGGGGATGTTGTTCTTGAATTTGAGTTCACTTTCTTTGATTCCACCTGTTTTAATAAATCATATCCGGTAAATTTATATGTGTTATCTTATCTGTCAAGTACCTCTGCATTTGGTTGCTGAGATTCCTGAGGCAAAGAGAGATGGGACTTGAGTTTATGTTGTTATTGTTTCTAAAAGATAAAACGTCCATCACTGTCTGGATCATTTTTGTTTAAATGGTCCCAGACAATAACACGCCTGGAAATCTTGATGGAGATTTATTTTCTTTCCATATATTTCAGTAACCAAATACAGTGTTTTACTATTATATGCATCTACTTCCCCTGTCATACAATGATTCAGCTGACCTCCACAGGCAGGTAGTAATAAGTAATGGTTATTTTATTTCAATTATTACGGAGAGGACACGCTCTGGACTGGGACCCCAGGGAACTATACCAACCCAAATGCTCCAGAGGCACTAACAGAGGTCAGAAAACTTGTTGATAATGGTGAGTATGCTGATAATGGTGAGTATGCTGAAGCCACTGCAGCAGCGATCAAGTTGTCAGGAGCACCTTCAGGTGTATGTAATTTCATTACATTTGATGCTGCTATTCTTCATTTTTTAACTCAGTAAATTTGATGTTCAACGAGATTTATGGAGTTCTCAAGCTTATTCTCCTGTAAAACAACCCATGCAATTCAGTTTGAACCTTTGTTGCTTGTCAGTAGTGCGTCATGTATTCTATTTAATCTGTTATCTACCATGGGGCACTGCTGGTACATATGCAAACTGTCCAATTTTTTTTTTTAAATATTTTATAATTGAGGCTTATACATCGCACAAATGAGATGTTAGATATGAAACATAATAGCTGAACATGATAGTTTGCGACTGTCTTAAGTGCCTGATGTATTCTTGCTTCCATAATAGGTTTGCATTTGGCTTTTACTGATCATACGATGCCTTATGCTGCTGAATTACCCTCTCGCTAAGCATTTTAGTTAATTTTTGTCACGCTAATTTGCCTCATCTCTTGATGGTGGTCTTATGTATATGTGGTGTGCATCTTATACATTACCAAAACTTTCTGCATAATTTGTGAGCCTGTATGAGGGCAAGATTTCTATTACCGATGCTACTTGACAAGGTGAGCTTCCATGTTCCTAAAAAGATTGACTTATAGGATTTACATCCTAATGATTATTTTATGATGATGAAGGTTTACCAACTTATTGGGGACATCAAGCTTGAATTTGATGATTCGCATGTTACATTTGCCGAAGAAACTTACTACAGAGAGCTGGACTTGGATACTGCAAACAGTAAGAGTAAAATATTCTGATGGTGATGAAGAATTTATGAGGGAGCATTTTGCTTCCAATCCAGATCAAGTGATTGTGTCAAAGATTTCTTCAAGCAAATCAGGGTCTCTGTCATTTACAGTGTTTTTAGACAGCAAGTTACATCATACTTCACAAGTACATGGAAAAAATCAGATAAGAATGGAAGGAAGTTGTCCTGGAAAAAGGATCTCACCTAAAGTGAATGAAAATGACAATCCTAAAGGAATTCAGTTTTCCGTGATTCTTGATTTAAGTATTAGCGATGGCTTGGGGGTGATACAGGTTTTGGATGACATGAAGTTGAGGGTGGAAGGTTCAGATTGGGCTGTGTTGCTTCTTGTGGCTTCATCTTCATTTGGTGGGCCATTTACCAAGCCTTCAGATTCTAAGAAGGATCCTACTTCAGAGTCAATCAATGCTTTGGAGTCAATAAAAAATTTGTCATACTCTGACCTTTATGCACATCATTTGGATGAATATCAGAATCTCTTTCATTTTCATTGCAGCTTTCAAAAAGCACCAAGAGCCTTTTAGGAAATAACTTTTTGAAGATGAAGAAAGTAATGTCTTCTGTAACTAATTCAAATTTCAAGGAAAGTGAAGCTGATTCCATTTCAACTGCAGAGAGGGTAAAATCTTTTCAAACTGATGAAGATCCTTCCTTGGTGGAGCTTTTATTCCAGTATGGTTGATATCTACTTATTTCTTGTACCCGACCTGGAACTCAGGTGGCAAACCTGCAGGGTATATGGAACAAGGATATTGAACCTGCATGGGAGTATGTTTCCTGTCTCTCTCTCCACCATAGTAGTAGCGTGTGTATTAATTTTCCTGAAATAGACGAAGTTAGGCTTTGTAGAGGGACATAGGCAAGATTGAAAGATATTTAGATAAAAATGTACATTCTAGGAATATTACCCCTTCCCTCTCTACACCTTTTATTTTTTAATTATTTTTTTATATACATGAATTAGATGCATGGCATGGGTGAACTGCTCCCTTTCAATGATAGTACATAAACATAGCATGTGGTACCTCACAATTCATGTGGCTATTTGCCTATGATTTTGTTTGAATAGTTGCTTATTTGACCCCTTCCTTTTCTATTCAGTGGTGCTCCTCACTTGAACATTAATCTTCAAATGAACTATTGGCCTTCCCTTCCTTGTGACCTTAGTGAGTGCCAGGAACCCTTGTTTGATTACATTTCTTCTTTGTCAATCAATGGGAGCAAAACTGCAAAAGTAAGAATTTTCACTTTCTAGTGTACAGTCCTTTGACCTGTTTATTTTATCTATCTATATATTTTGTTCAAGGATAAATATTTTTTTTCATGCAACTTGTAATGGATGACATTCACCCTAAGTATAACAAATATTGTTCTATTAAGAACCAATATTGAAAGATACATGGGTGCTGTAAGTAGCATTTCAAGTTGCAGTAGTGAGCCTTTAGATAAATTATTGAAATAATATGAGAAACTTAAATTTGCTTATGTATGGATTGTGCAGTGCCAATAGGATGACCCTGTAGAAGGGACTCTTTAGTTTCTGATGCAATTTGGTTTTATTAGTATCTGTATCATGCTAATGTGACTGTGGTGGCGTACATACCTCATTCTGTGAAGCATTGATAGACTTGAAACCAGCAAGACCTGTAGCAACCTAACCCCTTGGTGGCCTCCATGATCTTTGTGTTCACTAAGACAATTTATTATTCTATCTTTTCTACATACTTTTAAGCGTATCTTTTCTTATATAGTCACTGAATATTGCAGGTGAATTATGAAGCAAGTGGTTGGGTTGCCCATCAAGTGTCTGACATATGGGCAAAAACATCACCAGATCAAGGTGAGGCTGTGTGGGCTTTATGGCCAATGGGAGGAGCATGGCTTTGTACCCATGTGTGGGAACATTATACTTATAAAATGGACAAAGTAAGTTCCTGCTTTATCCTATGAGAAAACAAAAAAAAAAAGGATCCTGCTTTATCCATAACTTGTTTATTGCTAGTATAGGCATGATGTTTGTTTATTAGGAGAGGGAACACTATACAACAGCTCTAAGCACACAGCTATTGAATTAGTAGAGGCCATGGAAGTCTTCTAGCATTTGAAATATTGTAGAAACGAACATGTCCAGACCTTTCAAAGTATATCTTTCTGCTAAGCAAAGTCCTTTGGTAATCAATTCTAACATTTTAGTAATTGTTGAAGTGGAAGGGTGTGTTGCTGCAACATAATAGAATGTCTGTATGACTGTAGAATCTTTTTTTATTGCACTCTTAATCATTGGACATTGGAGCTAATGCACATTTTAGTAGCATTTAAACAAGGTGAAGCACTTTTTCAGAACTCAATCCATGACCCAATACCCACTACTCAGAACTCAAATTACTCAGAAGAGTCACAATTCAAACAATAGAAAAAACTTTACAACTAAAAGGAATGAAGGGAGACCAAATAAGGAGTAGTTCTTCCCCCAAAAACACTTACTTTGACAGTGAAATCATAGATAGTCTTCTCCGTTGCCGTTCTGGCGTTAACTCTGAAAGAATGAGATTTCAAGAGATACCCAGGAAAAAGTTGATGATTGCAAAGAGAGCCTGTGTTGAAAAAGGGCTGATTTGGAGGGCCCAAGTGAGGTTTTGATGGATGGGATTGAAAAAGCCATTGAAGGCCATAGAGTAGAAGAAGAACTTGGGTTTATTTTGGTTTGCATGAAACCATTTAAAGGGGCAGAGAAAGGCATGGCAGCCATTTTTGGTTGCCTTTGGAACATTGGTGGCTTAAGAGTTGCACAATGTACCCAAAGAAGCTTTATATTTCAATGTGAATCCTGGTCTCTCTCTCTCAATCTCTCTACAGAGGTACTTTAGTGGAAGTTATGGTTAATAAGGATAAATCCAAATCAAATCCCAACAGCACAACTACACGATCAAGGGGAAGAATAGAGCAAATCGAGGAGAAATCAAACAAAGGGGAAGAACATAGCAATGGAGTCTGCGAGTGTGTGGAGATTTCGGAAAGAAGGAACGATGTGATCATTTTTGGATGTTGTGTGTAGAACATGATGAGTGTATAGGGAGTTGTGAGATAGGAGAGAGTCGGTTTTTTTTTTTTTTTTTTTTTTTTTTTTTTCCATTTTAATATGCATTGGGTAGAACTGTATCAATCATGGTGTTTAGGGAACATGAGGGAAACTGTAGCAAGCCTATTTTTATAGATTTTTTGAGATTTTCCCTACATATAGGGAACAAAAATAATTTTAGGGTAACTGTTGTGAATGCTCTAAAAGAAAGGCTACGATGGGCCCTAGTGGTGCTCTAGCAAAGTTCTATCTCAATCCCAGAGTTAAACTTCCACTTAAGTGGACAATGACAGCGGGACCTAGGCCTTTTTGTCTCAGGCTTGGGTGCGGCGAAGGGTTTGGGTGTTCATGTTGTTCAACTTGATGGCCCTTTTGCGTCGCACAGAGCGACCTTCTCTACTGCCGATATTCAACCTCCGCTAGGAGTGGCTATCGAGAGTCCCCCCACAGGCGTTCCAATGCCCTTAGATCAGTGTATCTGCTCATAGTTGCCGTTGCTTGTGGAGGGGAGCACTGCAAGATCCTCAAAACCTGCCGATGGGGATTTAGTCTCTTCATTCAGCACTTGACTAGTTTGTTTTGGGGGCCGTAGTCCAAGAATGGGATATCTCTAGTAACTCTATGTCTAAGGCGTTACACCTAGACTCCATTTTGCAGTTGCTTCCTCTTTCTCTACCTTCAAACATTGTCGACAAGTAAACAAAGTTGGTAGCTTCCAAGAATGGGCTCTTTGGTAGTGGTGTAACTGGCTTGCTCCATTAAAGTGAAGCTATTTGGAAGATGATTCCGCTATTCTTGATGTGGCGTATTTGGAGAGAAAGAAATGACCGAAACTTTGAAGACAGAGAAAGGATGGTAGCGGAGTTAAAGGCCTTCTTCTTTAACCCCCTTTTTCCATTGGATGGCTGCCTATGATTGTTTACATATTTCTAATTTCCTTGACTTTTTTTGTTCTTTTTTCTTTTTTTGGTTAGGTGTTTCTCTTGTATAAGTCTTGTGTACTTGGTATGTCCTTTAGTTTTAAAGAAATTCGATTACTTACAAAAAGAAAAATAAAAAAAGATGCAGCCCATGTTGCTGTTGTTGTGTAATTGAAGCTGGTTGACTCTATCTGTTGTTTTGAGGTTAAACTAATTAAGAAAATGAGGATTCAGGGACTTGAAATATTGGTAAAACTGAAATGTCAGTTTTTTTTACCTAGATTCATATATGACATTTTCTCTGTGTTGGTGATAATTTCTGACTGAAAATATCTAGTATTTACATGTTCGCTGATAATTTCTGCATATTTAGGATTTTCTAAACAATAAGGCATATCCTTTGTTGGAAGGATGTGAATCATTTTTGTTGGATTGGTTGATTGAAGGCCGTGGAGGATATTTGGAAACCAACCCATCAACTTCTCCGGAGCACATGTTTACTGCTCCAGATGGTAAGCCTGCCAGTGTGAGCTACTCATCAACCATGGACATCGCAATCATACAAGAAGTTTTCTCTGCAATTATTTCTGCTGCTGAGGTGAAGCTCTTATATGCTGGCCAAATCAATCCTAATCTTCTATCTTGGTAAACTCTATTACTAATAATTCTCTGGCAAACAGGTTTTGGGAAAAACTGAGGATTCTCTTGTTAGAAAAGTCCTTGAGGCTCAACCGAAGCTACCACCAACAAAAATTGCTAGAGATGGTTCCATTATGGAATGGGTACGCTAGTATCTTGAATTTAATTTCTGAGCCTTTTTCTGCAAGGCACAGTGTTATGTTCTAGTATTTCTAATGAAGTTCTTCTATGAACTGGAACAACTGAATTCGTTATGAGCTAACAAATTCTCTGTGTTCTATGGCAGGCACAAGATTTTCAGGACCCGGATGTGCATCATCAACATGTATCACATCTTTTTGGTCTTTTTCCAGGGCATACAATTAGTGTTGAGAAAACGCCAGACTTATGTAAAGCAGCTGATTATACCCTCTATAAAAGAGGTTCGCATGCCATAACTGACTATTTAGATTCCAAAGTATTCTTTTTTTTTTTTTTTTTTTTTTCTTATGTTTTATTTTGCATTTGGTCTATACTTGATAATTTTTTATTACACTGGAAAAGCAAATATTTTGATCCATGTGATACATTTACACATGCCAAATATTATTATGTGGGACTATGGCAGTAGTCAACTAATTGTGACAGCAGCTGCCATAGGCCAGTTAGTGTGAAATGATCATCCTAAGTGGAAGATCGCCTCTCTCAAGAGTTCATTTTATCAGTTAGCCAATTCGTATTTTTTGTTTACTTCGGTTTGATATTACTGATTTTTTAGAATATGATATTACTTTAACAGCAAGCTCGTAGAATTGTCATTTATATTCTCTTGACACGAAACAGGAGAGGACGGTCCAGGATGGTCAACTAGATGGAAAATTGCGTTGTGGGCTCGTCTTCATAACAGTGGGCACGCATACCGGATGGTCAAGCATTTGATTAACTTAGTAGATCCAGATCATGAAAGTGACTATGAAGGAGGACAATATAGTAACTTGTTCACTGCACTCCCCACTTTCCAGATTGATGCTAACTTTGGGTAAGCCACAAAGTTAATAATAAATTCCATTCCCTCATGTTTATTGTTGCACTTCTGTAAGTGAATTTGGGAGTAGGAGCTCAGATACTGTAATCATTGACAAAAACATTCGCTTATTGAGACATGAGGCTTTCCCACCAGTATCTTTTGCAGGCTGTCATATTAAAAGTTCACCTGTCCAACTCTCTCATTGTGAAGAATTTGTCATTTAAGGCAACCCCATCACGCATTTACATAAATTTCTGGATCATGTCCCAAATTTTCACCAAGCAGTCTCATTGTGAAGAATTTTGGGGTCGGACACGAATATCCGTGTCAAAATTATGTGCCGAGTAATATATACTCACTGTACTCAGAAAAGGCAAGGAGGGTTTCAGCTGTACAATGTAACTCCGGTTTTCACCTTGTAAAAGGATCTGATTCCGGACTCCGAGCATTAAAAATCATCATAGCAGTAATTGGGAGTTTGTGATTAAAGTTTTTCTTTAGTGACACCCTTGATATACATGCACTTGAAGTAGATATCAGTTTAACTAAAAGCTGTCTTGATAGTAGGAATATTATTCATGATTGACGATTCTGTAAATCTTTTTTATAGTTTTTCGGCAGCAGTTGCAGAAATGCTTGTCCAGAGCACCGTAAAGGATCTATACCTACTTCCTGCTCTTCCCCGGGATAAATGGGTGAACGGTTGCATGAAAGGATTGAAGGCACGCGGTGGGATGACGGTAAACATCTGCTGGAAGGAAGGAGACCTTCATGAAGTCGGCCTTTGGTCCAAGGACCAGAATTCTATTAAAAGATTACATTATAGAGGAACTACAGTCACGGCGAGTATATCATCCGGCAGGGTTTACACGTTCAATCGGCAATTAAAATGCGTGAAGATGTTTTCCCTCTGAGAAGCAAGAGGCTTTTTCTTGATTGCCAAGATCAAATTGATCTTATGAATTCTTTTTCTTTGTCCGTCTTTCTTTTGTTACCAAGTTTTTGGTCTGGATTTAATTTGATTGGCCAAGCGAGAGAATCTTCCCCGGTATCATTTATTTATTGTTAATAACAATTTCATGCAATTAGAAAAAAAAGAAAAAAAAGATATTCATGAAAGCATTTTTCTACGAAGCATTCTTCAATTATTACTTCTTTCTGAGTGATATTTGCATGTTCCTCTTTTTTTTTTCTTTTTTTTTTTTTTTTTTAATTTTATGACAACTCCACAAAAGGGTATAAATTGAACTATCAGCCATTTTGAGAAAATTGTATTGAATTATCAAACGTCTCAAACTGGGATACTCACGTCACCAAACGTATCACTTAAGGGTATTCTATTAGAATTTGCTGTTAAATCATGTCAAAATACCCTTATGTTTATTTATTTATTTTTTTAAAACAAAAAAAAATTATTAAATTTTCAAATATTCAAGCATGGGTATTTTTGCAAATTCAGTTAAATTATAACCAACATCTAAATTTTAGCATTTTTTTTCCTTTTTAAAAAAAAAAAGAATAATTGCATCACTAGTCTTTGGGGTTGGTCAAAATAACAATCACTCTCTGTAGTACAAAAAGTTCATGGAAAGTCCATGTGGTAAACTATAATTACGAATTACTCTCTGAACCCGTTTTCCGTCCACCAAGTTAACATATTCTGTTAGTTTATCACGTCATACCAAATAGCAATCAACAGTATGGTAAACCATGACAACAACAAAGCATTCATAAAAAGTTTATCTTTTGCCCTATAGTTGTCATTTTCCTTCTCTAGACAGTTGATGATTTCCATGTGTTTATCATCCCTCTTCTGCAATTGCTTAACCATTTCCATGCAACTCTCATTTTCATTCTCCGCATCTTTAATCCTTGCCACCAAGGTACCATTTTCATCCTCCACTTCATTAACCTTCTTTGTAATCTCATGTAAGACCTCCACACTCCTTGCACAAGTTGGCTTGTCCATCCATTTGAAAAATTTGTATGTAGCTTTGGTCTGTATGTTGAAGTATAGTAATGTAGTCGGTAAGAGCTCACTCAAATTATCTATTGGGAGTACTTCAATCATAAAGCTACTTACTCTTGAGTTATAGGTGGCGCAACCCCAAAATCTTTCTTCAGGATTTTTCGTAGTCCAGGAAGTCTTCAATGGTGCGGATAAATTGCAGAAAAAAAGGACATCTCAACACGGCCTACCTACGAAGATCCAGATGATGACTTCAAAGAACAAAGAACAAACAAAAAATTAAGGGGTAATTACCTTTTCCCCTCATGAACTACCAAAAAATGCGCGATGCCCTCATGAACTACCAACTCGATCAAAATAGAGCATTCAACTACCAAAGACAACCATTTTCCCCCCTTCCATCAATTAGAGAGGTTAAAAGAAACAGTCAACGGGTCATGTGCCGTTTTACATGGGGGCATGTTGGAAGATGGTGGTAGTTCATAGGGAGAAAAGAGGAAAAAAATGAGGGTAAAACGGCGTGTGACGGTCACGTGACCCGTTGACCGTTTGTTTTAACCCCTTGGACTAACGGAAGGGGGGAAAATGGTTGTCTTTGGTAGTTGAATGCTTTATTTTGGTCGAGTTGGTAGTTTGTGGGGGCTTTGCGCAAAAGTTGGTAGTTCAAGGGGGGAAAATGTAATTACCCCAAAAATTAATCTAAATCTAAAACGAAACATTTTTTTTTAAAAAAAAAAAAAAATAAAAAATTGCAAATTATCCTGGAAGAAGATTTTGGGTTAAGAACCAACCTTCTCTAAACCACGGGAAACTTCCTTCCCTTTGAAATCTCGTATGTAACTTGATGCCATCTAGTCTGGAACAGCTGGTATCTTGCACGTGGCGCTAAACATTGGCCTGATCTGCTGTAGATTTGGCATTTGGTTTGGGGAGAAACAATCATACTGGAGCTATTGAGGAATCGATGATTTTCGGCATTTTGGGGGAATGTTGGCGTAAGAACATCTGCTGTCTTCCACGGGAAGCTCAATTCGGCATGATCTACTGCAGATTTTGGGTTGGGGTTGGGGAGGAACACTCAACTGGAGCACCAGAGCTGTTTAGGGTTGGGGGAAATGGCCGATGAAGAAGACGCAAGTTGGGGTTAATAATTATACGTGGATTTTATTTATTTATTTTCACTTGTATGGGCTTGATTTTACATGTAGGACGTTTGACGTGGCAAGTGGGATAAGTGTCGTGATATTAGGGGTGTTAAGTGGCAATGACGTGGCAAACCGTTAAATTTTGGACGGAAAAATGGATGGAGGTGCCAAGTCCCTTTTTTCGCAAAACCCAGGTACTATCTGTAATACGAATTAAAACTCAGGAACCAAAAAAAATAAAGTTTGCAAAACTCAAGTACTAAAAAAATATTTAATCCTATATTTAATTATAAATGATATGCCTAATATAGGGTCAATTTAATATTTCAGAACTACAATGTCTTTGTTTAGCCCTTTCTTCACTATCTTGAATCAGAATAAACTGACATGTCCAAATTATGTGGACTGGAAAATAATTTGGACATTCTGCTTATAGTTGAGGGGCATAAATTTGTGTTGACTGAAGCTAGTCCCGCTAACCAACTACTAACGCATTTGAGGCTGTTAGACAGTGATTTGATCGCTAGAAAAGGTCAGATGAAATGGTAAAATGTTATGTTTTGGGATCTGTGTCCAATGTACTTCAATATCAACTTAAAGATATAGATCATGCCTCTGGCATGATGACTATCCTGAACGAAATGTTTGGAGAGCAAAATCGAACTTGTAAGTCAGGGATGATGAGATCTTTGTTAAAGATGGTTGAAGGTACTCTAGTAAGGGAGCATTGTTCAATTCAGTGGAAGTTCTGGATCCTAAGATTGATGGTGAATCTCAAGTGGACATTATACTACAATCCCTGCCTAGCTCCTTTAATTAGTTTAGATTAAATGTGACGATGAATAAACAAGATTTCACATTGTCTGAATTGATGAATGAGTTAATCACAACGGAAAGCATCCTAGAGACTAAGGTATCTGTAAACATAGCAAAAGCTTCATCTTCTAAATTGAAAGACAAAAGAAGAAGAAGAAGAAGAAGTAGAAGAAGTGGGTTAAACAAGTTGGCCGAGAGGTTTAAAAAAGCTGAAAATGGGACAAAGGGCAAAAAAGGTAGTAATTGTAATGACCCAGATTTTAATCTTGCGATAAACGAATTTTGATTTGAGATTTAAAATCATGTTAGAATACTTTAAGGCCAAAATAATAATCTTGGGGGTATTTTTAGAGATATGTGAATATTCATGGAAATATATTTTAATTGGTGGAATTTAATTTACAGGTCTTGATTTTATAAGGAGGACAATTTTATTTATGGCTAAGAGGGTTATTTTAGGTTGTAAGCTATAAAGATATAATGATAAAATAGAATAAGGCAGAACAATGCTGAGATTTGAGATTAGAGATCTAACTAAATTTGGCATAAAAAATAAAGAGGTATGAGTTGTTAAATAAAAGTAGCGGTGATATTTGTTTATATAAGAAATAAAATAGAATAATAGTAATAGGTAATCAAATTTATTTAGGTAGCTATTGTGTTTCGTTAGTATCTAAGCAGGACTAGGATCCTCCCCAGTTGAAAGGATCGTAGTGCATCTAAGTGAAAGTAATATTAATTTCTAGGGTAAAGCTAAAATAGATCACTCAGCCAGAGCGCCTTTGTAAAACGTCCCTCCTTTTTTAAAATATTCCATCCTTAAGTTTTTCGTGAATTTGAAAGTAGTCCTTCTGTGAGTTTTTTGTCCAATTTTTTTAACTTTCGTTAGGCTGAGTCACCGTTTGTCCACGTAAGTATCGACATATCAGCCTAAAAACGACGTCATTTCATTTTTTCCTTTACACCTCTGATGTAGGACAATCCAAGGAAGCGCCTTGGCAAGACGACTATCTTGCCTTGGACAATACCCGTGCCAGGTATTCTGTCTCAGCAACTAACCGAGACACGATGGGATGTCTCGAAAAATAACCGAGACCCGTCTCGGTGAATAAGCATAGAAGTTGACATGGACAGTTGGTTGATGTGCATGATCGATGCAAGATTTATTGCTTTCTTAGTATTTTCCTTTTTATTGTAGATTTGATTTCAGTATCGTATTTTTCCTAAAATGGGTTTTCCTTGTCAACCAAGTATCTCCTTTAATTAGGGAGTATTTGCTGACTCCCATTATTACCGTAATATCGTTTATTTCCCACCTTGAGATATTTCTTTCCTTTACAAGTCTTTAGGTTTTCATTATAAATAAGGATGCAATGTAATGAGAAAGACATTTTTTTATTATCAATAAGAATACAAATTTCTCTTTCAACATGTGTGTTGAACGTTTATGCTTTGAGAAACAGCTTTTCAATCACGTGTATCTGCTTGCGCTATGTCAATTGGTATCAGAGCCTTGACTATCCTGGTCTGATGGCAAACGACAGAACCGTTCCGACAGCGAATAACGTGGAGTCCAGGCCCTTTGGGCAGCCATGGACACTAGGAAACAACAATTTCTTCGTATGGAACACTCCATTCAAGCATTACAGCAAACAGTTGCAGAACTTGGAGTTGATGGCAACATGAACCATGAATACTACTGGAATCATGACCATGAAGAGGCTTATGGCCATCCCAGAGGTGAATGTGGCCCTGGACCTCGACGAGGGCATCGGGTCTTCAAAGAGTCATATAGTGACAAAGATGACCACTTCAGGGAGGAAGTTGGCGATAGAAGAAGACCGAAAAATTCCCATAGTTTTTGGGTCAAATTGACCTTCCTTGTTTTAACGGTCATCTCCACGTCGAGAATTTCCTTGATTGGATTCTCGAAGTACAAAATTTCTTTGATTACATGCAGACACCGGAGGCACAACGAGTGAAGTTGGTGGCGTATAAGTTGCGTTGAGGGGCATTTGCCTGGTGGGAACAAACGCAGAGTAATTGGAGGGGGCAAGGCAAGCAATCAGTTTGAACTTGGTTGAAGATGAAGAAGTTAATGAAGGCTCGGTTCCTGCCCTCAGATTACGAGCAAATGTTGTACTAGCAATACCATAATTGCCAACAAGGGTCGCAGTTGGTTACGGATTATACCGAGGAGTTTTATCACCTGGACTCTCGAAACAATCTATTCAAGACGGAGGGCCAACAAGTAGCTTGGTATGTCGGTGGGTTACGGTTGAACATCCAGGACCAGGTCTCATTACACTCGGTTCGGAATTTCTTCGAGGCAGTAAACTTGGCCATGAAGATTGAGATGCAGATTTCATGCCAACCAGTTAGGTCATAAGCTTTTAAGTAGACCGAGATGAAAGGAGAGTCGGTCGCATTGCTAAGTCAACAGCAGACCTCACAATCCCGACGATTGCAAGGAGATAGCAGTAGTACCCAAGTTGCTAAAGGAGTTTCCTTTCCCCCTCGGGAAAAAAGTCTTGGCAGCAGTAATCCTTATGCCCAGCCTATCCTCAGAAAGTGCTTCTGATGTGGCCTATCGAGTCACCGATCCAATGACTGCCCGAACCAGCACCCGGTGAATATGGTGGACTCGGCAGGAGAGGATGGGGTTCCACAGGAAGAATTCAGGGAAGTGGAGGAAGAGGATCTCAGAGAATACACCGGGGGAGAATTTGGCGAGGGTGACGAGGGCGAATTTGTTAACTGCATCATACAAAGAGTGTTATTTGCTCTGAAGCTAGAAGAGCCGACGCAGCGGCACAACATTTTCAAGACCCGTTGCACTATCAATCAGAAGGTGTGCAACTTGATCATTGATAGTGGGAGCTACGAAAACATTGTCTCCCAGGGTCTAGTAGCCACCTTGCAGTTGAAGACCGAGAAGCATCCGAACCCTTACAAGATCAGTTGGATCAAGAAAAGAGCCGAGACGAGGGTGACAGATACGTGCCGAGTACCATTTTCGATCGGTCATTCATACCGAGATGAAGTTACCTGTGACGTGGTCGAGATGGATGCTTGTCATGTGTGTGTTGGGGTGGCCATGGCAGTACGATGTAGATGCCACGTATAAGGGTTGGGATAATACCTACCTCTTTTGGTGGCATGGGAAGAAGATCATATTAGTTCCAACCGGGACTAATAACTTGCTTCAAATGAGTACCACGACAGTCGGATTGTCTTTCCTCACTCTTGGGGAAGAACAATTCATGGAGGAAGTGAAAACTGCAGGTAAGATGCTCACCTTGGTGGTCAAGGGGACAGAGGTGGTGTCAAGGGCAGTAATTCCGAAGATGATACAGCCGATGCTGGGGGAATTCTGAGATCTCGCGCTAGCCGAGCTACCGACCACATTGCCTCCCATGCGGGACATTCAGCACCAAATTGATTTGATGTCGGGAGCAAGTCTTCCTAATCTACCCCATTATCAGATGAGTCCCGAGGAGCATAAGATCCTTCAAGATTAAGTGGAAGACCTGATCTAAAAGGGCTTAATCAAGGAGAGTCTGAGTCCCTGTGTTGTGACGGCCCTACTTATACCTAAGGATGGGAGCTGGAGGATGTGTGTTGATAGCCCAGCCATCAATAAGATAATGGTGAAGTACCAATTTTCCATTCCGAGACTCAACGACATGCTGGACATGTTAGCCTGGGCAAAGGTCTTCTCCAAACTTAACCTTCGCAGCGACTATCACCAGATTCGGATTCGACCCAGGGATGAATAGAAGATAGCCTTCAAGACGAAGGAGGGCTTGTACGAATGGCTGGTGATGCTGTTTAGGCTGTCCAATGCACTAAGCACCTTCATGCGTGTGATGAACCAGGTGCTGAAGCCTTTCATTAGCAAGTTTGTAGTGGTATACTTTGATGACATTCTAATCTACAATCGAGGTGTAGAGGAACACTTGGAGAAGTTGCAAGAGGTCTTGCTCGTGTTGCAGGCCAACAAATTGTATGTTAATCTGAAGAAGTGCACTTTTCTCACGGACAAGTTGCTATTCCTCAAACTTATTGTGGGTGCCGAGGGCATTTATGTGGATGAAGAGAAGGTTCGAAACATCCGAGAGTGATCGACTCCTACTACGGTCGGATACGTCTAGAGCTTTCGCGGCCTAGCCACTTTCTACGAATGTTCATCTAGAATTTCAGCAATCTGGTAGCTCCACTTACCAAGTGTTTGAAGAAGGGGCAGTTCCAACAAGAGGCTAGCTTTGCCGTGATCAAGGAACGGCTATCGTCGGCACCAGTCTTGGCCTTGCCCGACTTTGATAAATTGTTTGAGGTAGATTGTGATGCCTCCATTGTAGGGATTGGAGCAGTGTTATCACAAGAAGGTCGGCCTATCGAGTTCTTTAGTGAGAAATTGAATGAAGCTCGGCAGAAGTGGACTACCTATGAGCTTGAGTTCTATGCAGTGATCCAAGCCCTAAAGCATTGGGAGCATTACCTGATTCATCAGGAATTTGTTATGTATAGTGATCACCAAACTTTGAAGTTCGTCAATACGCATAACATTTTTAACTGAATGCATGCCCGGTGGATCGCCTTCATGTAGAAGTTCACTTTTGTACTGAAGCACAAATCGGGTAAGCAGAACAAGGTGGCGGATGCCTTAAGTCAACTAGCGACTTTGCTCGTGACTTTGCAGTCCGAGATAACCAGCCTGGAGCACTTGCGTGCTCTATATGCTGAGGATGAGGACTTTAAAGAAGTCTAAGAGAAGTGCATGTCGAAGTAGTCGAACGCCGACTTTCACATTCAGGAGGGATATCTGTTCCGAGGGGATCAACTTTGTGTTCCCCGAACCTCCTTGCGAGAACAGATATTAGAGGATTTACGTGGAGGAGGACTTAGTGGTCATGTAGGTCGGGACAAAACTATTTCATTAGTGGTAGACCGGTATTATTGGCCCCAGCTTAAGCATGATGTCGGCAAGTTTATGTAGAAGTGTCATGTGTGTCAAACCGAGAAGGGCAACACGAAAAATACCGGGCTATACACTTCTCTGCCAGTGCCCGAGACCATTTAGGAAGACTTGAGTATGGAATTTGTGCTTGGACTTCTGAGAACCCAGCAAGGTATGGACTCCATTTTTGTACTTGTTGATTGGTTCTCCAAAATGGCACATTTTATCCCTTGTAGGAAGACCTTGGATGCTACCCACGTAGCCCATCTCTTCTTTAGAGAAGTAGTTAGGTTGCATGGTGTACCGAAGATGATTACTTCTGACTGAGACATCAAGTTCCTTATTCACTTCTGGAGAACTTTGTGGTAGAGGTTTGATACGTCCTTGAACTATAGCAGCACTTGCCATCCGCAGATAGACGGACAGACCGAGGTGATCAATTGCACTCTCGGAAACATGCTCAGGTGTGTTTCCTAAGACAAGCCGAAGCAGTGGGAAGTTAATATTCCTCAGGTGGAATTTGCCTTTAATAACATGAGCAATAGGTCCACGGGCAAATCATTATTCCAGATTGTCTACACCAAACCTCCGAAGCATGCTCTTGACTTAATTCCCATTCCGAAGCTTCCAGGGTTGAACATTGTAGTCGAGCATATGGTTGGCTGAGTGCAACAGATCCGTGAGGAGGTGCGCCTGAATTTAGAGCAGGCCAATTGTAAGTATAAAGATGCAACCGATACGAAGAGGAGAGTGAAGATTTCCAAGAAGGAGATTTAGTCATGGCTCATCTGCTCAAGAATCACTTTTCGGCTGAGGCCTGTGGCAAGCTGAAGAGTCAGAAGTATGGACCTTTTCGAGTCAAGCGAAAGATCAATGATAACGCTTATATGGTGGAACTTCCCAAGGACATGTCCAGTTCGAATACCTTCAATGTTGCCAACTTATTTGCCTACCATCCAGATGACCCCCTCTATGCCGATCTAAACTCGAGGTCGAGTTTTTTTGAAGTTGAGGAGATTGATGTAGGACAATCTGAGGAGGCACCTCGGCAAGATACCTATCTTGCCTCAGACAATATTTGAGGGGGGGTATTTTGTCTAAGCAACTAACCGAGACACATTGGGATATGTCTCAGCAAATAACCGAGACCTGTCTTGGTGAATAGGCACAAAAGTTGACATGGACAGCTGGTTGATGTGTAGGATTGATGGAAGATTTATTGCTTTCTCAGTATTTTCCTTTTTATTGTAGATTTGATTTCAGTATCATATTTTTCCTAAAATGAGTTTTCCTTGTCAACCAAGTATTTCCTTTAATTAGGGAATATTTGTTGACACCCATTATTACCATAATATCGTTTATTTCCCACCTTGGGATATTTCTTTCCTTTACAAGTCTTTAGGTTTTCACTATAAATAGGGATGCAATGTAATGAGAAAGACAGTTTTGATTATCAATAAGAATACAGATTTCTCTTTCAATGTGTGTGTTGAGCGTTTGTGCTTTGAGAACACAACTTCTCAATCATGTCTATGCGCTTACGCTATGTCAACCTCAGCCCCAATGATTTGGGGATTTTGTTGTTGGACTGTGGAGGTGCTGGCCTTTTGTTTATGGAGTTTATTGTATGTCCGAAAATTTACAAAAGTGATTTTGGGGATTTTGTTGATCGGCACTGGATTTTAAGGATGTTGCTGATTTGGGTTTGTCTTTGATTTTGTTCCAGTAGTGCTACAAAAACAAATGATCTGAAAAAAAAAATGATGAAGCAGAACATTTTTTGCAAATTCTCGGACATACCTAAAATCACTCCGCCAACTCCATGAACAAGAGGCCAGCACCGGCGAAGAAATGAGCATTTGGGTATGCCAATTTGGGCTTGGAGACTTCGAATTCTTCCCGGATTTTCATGGGTTGTCTCTCTGCAATTGAAATGGAGCTCTCAGAGGACTATACTTGTGTGATATCTCATGGTCCTAATCACAAAACCACTGATATTTTTGAGGACTGCATTGTTGAGAGCTGTTGTGGTCGTGTTGGGTCCCTAATCGAAATGTATTGACTTTAATTAATTAAGACTTAATATCTAACTTACTTCAAGGTCTGGTCCCTAAACAAATGTCAGATTAGCATTGTAATTTGTATTTATATTTGGACAAAGATGTAGATCGTGACAGCAAATTAAACAAAAAAAAAAAAGAAAAAGAAAAAAAAAGGTGTTTTATGTGACCAAACCACTTCTCATGGTCGAGGGGTAGTTCAGTTACTTTCAAACTGGCTATCGGGGCTAAACTGCCTCTTTAACAAAAGGATGGTTTTGCCACCATCAAACCCGCTGTTGGGAAAATTATTATCCCTAAGGCCCAAGTAGGCCCATCAAGGAATTTTGGGCTTAGTCGGTTTACCAAACATGGATAAGCCTGATTCCATAAAGCTCGAGATCTGGAACGTAATATCCCAGAAGAGGCGGTGTTCCCTGAAGATCTGGAGCCTTGGAATCTTGGCATTCTTTGGCAGACATGGACAGAATCCAAAAGGAGTTACCAATCCTGAAAGATTTGTGACTCCCGAAATATTCATAGCTGAAATCACAGGATCCCGAGATATCCGGGATCCTTGGAGCGTTGTTGAAGCCTTGTAATTCAGATTGGTGTGCCTATAAATACATGCACACCCTAGGTACCAAACTAGTTACAATTTCTTTGAATATACTGGCACTCTCTGAGAACGCCTATTGACTTAGGCAACGGAGTGAGATTGTTGGGACTCCCCGACGTAGTATTTGTTATTTTGTAAATTATGAAGAACAAGGCAAATCAAAGATCGACACGTAACCAAACTAGAAAATTATACCAACACCCGCCATTAGGAAGTGATTGTTGCACAACAAGGTTACACAATAATTCACCTGATATTTTTGAGTACTGTATTATTTTAATATAAAAAAAAGTATATTTAATTGATATAGGGAAGAGAGAAAAAGTAGGAAAGAGAGAAAGAATAAAATAGAAGTTAAAAAATAATATTTAATTGATATAAGGAAAGATAAGTGAATGTATTGTGAAGTGTTTTTTTATAGGAAAGCATAGAGTAATTTTGTTCTCTTAATAAAAAAAAAAATGGTTGGGAATCTATTGCTAGTTAGCTGGGTGGTTTCTTAAATTAGGTTGTATTATAGCAAACATGTACTCATATGATCCATATATGGATAGGATAATTGGCATAATTATATTATTGGACTGACCTTGACTTGGATATGGTTAATCTTTTTCTATAGCTTTGTTTATATTGTTTCCATTTGAGTTTTGTCTTAGATAGCTTGTGTGTGTGTGTGTGTGCGCGCGCGCTCTTCAATTTGTTTTCTTGGTCTTTGGTTATCAGACCAAGCGAAAGTTTGGAGCTTCAAACCTAATTGATCTATTTTCTTCCAAAGGTGAGAAAGCTTTCTGCAGCAGTGAATGCCACCAACAACAGATGCTTTTGGAGGAACGGATAAATTGGAACCTGATGATGACTATGGGACTTGTTCCTGATAGCTCTCTGAATCTCCATTAATCTTGCTTTTTTCCAAAGTACCATAAAAGAAAATGCCAACTTCAGAAGGGTAATTTTTTGTATATCACCGGTTGTCCAAATCAAAGATAAGGATGGTACTTGAATTTCCTGGAAAATTGAACCTTCGTTAGTGTTTCTTTTCTGAGTTTGTATACAGGGGCCATATGTGAGATTTTTCTTGTTATCAAGTAGATTTTTGAGATGTTTGAGATGTTGAAGTGGTTGATGTTTGATATTCAATTTTGGTTCTATGATAGTTGAAAGTGGTTGGAAGTGGTTACTTTAAAATCAATAAAAAAAAATAGTATTTATTTAAAGTAGAGAATATTTATAGAGTTTAGTATTCAAAGCTTTTGAAAAGTAGCTATCTAAAATAACAAAACTGAATTTTCTAGCTAAAATTTGCTTAAATTTTGACTAGTTCACTAGGAATGCTCTGAATGTGTTAGTTTCACGATGGACCCTACTTCTTCATGAAAGACCCAGAAGCTCTTCCCTTATTTCAGTTTATAAAACCCATAGCCTATTGTTCATTTTAACTCACAAAAGAGAAACAAATGAAGGAAGTGGGTCTTTCTTGTACACGTTAGAATAGAAGAAAAATAGTGTTTCTTTGGTCTCTCTTCGATGTCATCGTCGTAGATTGAGAGAGAGAGAGAGAGAGAGAGAGAGAGATTCAGAGAGCTACGACCGAGAGAGATTAGATCAAGGGAGAGACTGAGACGAAGAGAGAGATCCAGCCTACGAGAGAGAGGATACAGATTAGTAGAGAGAGGAGCTGATCCGCGGCGTTGAGAGAGAGAGAGAGAGAGAGAGAGAGAGAGAGAGAACTGGGCTTTGGCGTGGTTGATAGTGCTTCCATCCCAGTCCGGCCGATGGTCAGGTTTGGTAGGCTCAATTTCGGCTAAGGCCATAGCACCGGATTTCTCTTCTCCATTGTAAGTTTGATCTTCGTTCTCAATTGATTGGTTTTCATTAGCCTTGGCTTTGGGTATATATTGTAGTAGACTAACTATTGGAGATTTTTCTGAGGTTTGTGTTTCTCGATGAGGGGTTGCCTGAATGGGTATTTGGGTTTTTGGTGTTTGAGTTTAGGTGAGATTTTGGTGGTTACTTGTCTTGGGTTGATTGGTGACCGAATTGATTATGGAATTTTGGGTTGTTTTGTTGTTGATTTTCTTGGTGTTGTTTCGGTGGTGAATGATTGTGGTTTGATGATTCCCCTGTTTCAGATTTGAGTGTCTTAATTATAGATTAATGGTTACTTCACTTGATTGATTTGTGGTTGAAGGGTTGTGTGGTAGAAGATTTTGGGTGTACATGTGTTGGTTTATTTTTATTGGCTCATTCTGTGTTGACAAAAACGCTTCCAAAATAAGAAATTTTTGTTTGTAGATTTTCTTTATTAGGGACACCGGTTTATTCAAAATTCTTCAGAATATTGCAGAAGATTTAACTCCTACATGGAAAGTGCTCAACAAGGAAGCAATTTGTTGATATCTGACTTAGAAGATTCTGAAGACTTTATGTTGCTTAAAGTCGGTTTTCCCAGATTACCGTCCGGATGCCCAATCCTAGAGTCCGGTAGCTCAAGCTAGAAGAATCAGCGGATGCTGAAGTCAGAGAGTTCCCGTCAGCAAGGTGTTCAGACGCTTATGATAGTGTAGATTGTGGGACTTCCCAAAGCAACCGTCCGGACACAAGTTTGCTCCATCCAAACGTGTGCTTCACAGAATCGACAGGTGTGCTCCAGATTCTCAGATCTTGAAGTCAGTTGCTGTTCTGGGTCCAGATGCATTAGCAGTCCGTCCGGATGTGCCCATGGGAATCCGAATTCTGTTAGAACTAGGATTACTAAAGCCTATATATAGAGGCTTAAGGAGTGGTTATTTTGTAAGGAGTATCATATAAACTCTAGTGTGCTAAGAGAGGGTGTTTAGGCTGACATTGTTAGATGTTCTAACTCTCTTAGAGTTTATTTTAGTGTTGTGTTATCAACCATTGAAGTTTATCTTAGAGATGAGCTTTAAGATAAATGATTCCATTGAAGACCCCTTCAGGTAGGAGACCTGGTTAGGAGGCATTCACGTTGGGTTACGTGTTAGAGTGCATAGTACGATTGTTGCATCAAGGTATGTGAGTGTTACTGCTTTGTTACTAGCTTTGCCTTCTGAATAGTGGATTTCCTGGGTTTGGTTGCCCCGAAGTGGGTTTTTTCTTAATTGAGTTTCCACTTCATTACCAAAATATTTGTATTATTTAAACTCCGAATCTTTACATATTTTGGTATTTGGTTGATTGTTCACACACACACACACACAAGGGGTCATGATTTTTCACTTGGTATTAGAGCAGGTTTACTCGTTTTATTTGGATTTAATTCTTGAGTGTTTCCTTAACTGCATTTATGATGTATTTTGTTGAATCTGATAAGTGTAAATTAGAAGATGAATTCCAGAGTATCTATTCCTTGATTGAGAAATATACTAAAATTAGAAATTCCAACATCCAACATCTGAAAAGACTTAAGGATTTTGAAGCTGGAAGAATTAAATTATTTGACAAAATTAAGTCTTTAGAAGATGTTGAAGGAATCTCAAATTTCTTTAGAAAAGTCTTCTAATTCTGATATGAGTTTTGACTGTGTTAACTCCTCCTCACGTGTTGTTTCTGATTCTAAAATCATGTTTGTTAAGCCAAGCATGCCTAATAATCAAACTCATGAAAAGAGAAGGGAAAAAGATGAATCAAAATTTTCTTAATCAAAATTCATCCCTACTTGTCATCATTGTGGCATCATTGGTCATACCCAACCAAAGTGTTTTCAGATTCATTCTCAAAAATCTAGAAATAAACATCTTGTGCCCAAAAAGGATGAACTAGGTTATGAGAATCAAGTTAGAGTCTTGAGTGAATAAGTGAAAATTATTAGTGAAAAATTAGGGACTCTGTCTACTGATAAACAAATTTCTGCCATAATGAGTAAAAAGATTATCCCCAAAGAAAAACAAGTTTGGATTAAAAAGGAGGATAATTTATGTTTTGTTACTCATACTGCCTTAAAGGTACTTGACACTTGTTTGTGGTATTTGGATAGTGCTTTCTCTAAACATATGACAGGTGACAGGAATCTCCTAAAAAATATCAAGATGGGTAAAGGAGAAAAAATCACCTATGGTGATGGTAGTCAGTCCAAGGTCATCGGAAAGCGCCTCGTAGAAATCCCAGGTTTTTTAGAATCTCAAGAAGCACTATGTGGAAGGACTAAGGGCAAATCTCCTCAGTATCAGTCAATTTTGTGACAATGACCTTGTAGTGCAGTTCTCGAAGAAGGAAAGCTATATCTTCGACTCCAATGGCAAGTGGCTGATGGGTGGAGAAAGAACTGCTGATAATTGCTATGAACTACAGTTGATCATTGTGAGTTGTGGCATCAACGTCTTGGGCCTTTGAACTATCATGATCTTGTTTCCATTGCCAACAAAGAATTCATCAAAGACTTGCCCAAGATTGCCAAGACCAGCAAGGGAGTCTGTGGTCCATGCCAGCTAGGAAAGCAAACTCGTGCAGCTCACAAGAAGAATTTAGGTATTCTTACTTCCAGAAATCTTGAACTTCTTCATATGGATCTTATGGGGCTAACTAGAACTGCTAGCTTGGGAGGTAGGAAATATATTCTTGTTATTGTAGATGATTTCTCCCGATACACTTGGGTGCTTCTTCTTCGGGAAAAATCAGATGCATTTGATCAGGCTCAGCATCTTTTTAAGAAAATTCAGATTGAGCAAAACTGCTCCATCATGAGAATTCGTAGTGATCATGGAAGAGAGTTTGAGAACTCAAGCTTTGAAGACTTCTGCAATTCCTATGGCATCAAACAGGAAATTTCTTCCCCTATCACTCCTCAACAAAATGGCAAAGTGGAGTGGAAAAATAGGGTGATTCAAGAGATGACTCAAGTCATGATCCATTCCTATGATCTATCTCAACACTTTTGGGGAGAAGCTGTCAACACTGCCTACCACATCATTAATCGAGTCTACATGAGGCCTGAGACAAACAAGACTCCTTATGAAATTTGGCGGGGAAAGAAGCCGACTATCAAATATTTTCAGGTTTTGGGAGCAAGTGTTATATTCTTCAAGATTGGGAAAAACTTGACGAATTTGATGCTAAGAGTGATGAAGGGATCTTCTTGGGATACTCTTCCAATAGCCGTGCTTATCGAGTATTCAACAAGAGGACTGGGACTGTCATGGAATCAATCAATGTTGTGATTGATGATGAAGAAATTGGAACAAAGGGGGAGCTTCTTCAAATTACAGATCCTTCCTTGGAAACCTCAGATCCTTCCGTGGTCACTGTAAATCCAGTAGGGAACTCTGACTCCCCTTAAGAAGACCTTGATCCTCTTGAGACTTCAAGAGAGCCCTCTTCTTGCGTTAAGCTGAATCATCCCCAGAGACAGCTTATTGGAGATATGAATGAAGGTTTACAACTGTGAAATAGAGTGGTAAATCATGTTTCTTATAGATGTTATCTCTCCCAATTCGAATCCAAGAAAGTTGAGGAAGCCTTGCAAAATGAAAACTAGATTGAGGCGATGCATGATGAATTGCATCAATTCACCAAGAATGATGTCTGGTCTCTCACTTCTAGACCTCTAGATCATAATGTCATTGGCACTAAATGGATTTTCAAAAATAAGTTTGATGAACATGGGATTGTGATTCGGAATAAAGCTCGGCTTGTGGCTTAGGGATACACCCAGATTGAAGGAGTAGATTTTGATGAGACTTTTGCTCCGGTTGCACGTCTAGATTCAATCCGAATCTTGCTGTTAATAGCTTGTCATTTAGGATTCAAGCTCTATAAGATGAACATCAAAAGTGCATTTCTTAATGCATTCTTCAAGAAGAGGTCTATGTTGAACAACCCAAGGGATTTCAAGATCCACATCATCCTCAACATGTCTACAAGTTGAAGAAGGCGTTATATGGCCTCAAGCAAGCTCCCGTGCATGTTATGATCATCTTATCTCTTATCTCCTGGTTCAATGTTTTACAAGAGTTCAGGCGGATTAGACTCTGTTCATTCAAAACCAAGGTGAGCACAAGCTTATTGCCCAAATTTATTTTGATGATATAATATTTGGAGCCATTGTAGACTCTCTAGCTCATGATTTTGCTAAAGAGATGAAGCAAGAGTTTGAAATGAGTATGATTGGAGAGCTGACATATTTTCTGGGGCTTTAAGTCAAACAATCATCTGAAGGAATCTTTATCTCTCAGCAGCAATGTTGATCTCACAGGAAAAAGTGTGGATTCTACTATCTATCAGTGTATGATTGGGAGCTTATTGTACCTCGCTACTAGCAGACCTAACATTGCCTTCAGCGTGGGCGTATGTGCTCAGTTTCAAGCTAATCCAAATAAATCCCATCTCACTGCAGTCAAGCGCATCATCAGGTATGTCAATGACATTATTAATCATGGTCTTTGGTATTCTTGAGAAACAAATCTTATGCTTGCAGGTTACTCTGATGCAAATTGGGTGGGTAATGCTGATGATAGGAAAAGCACCTATGATGGATGCTTTTATGTTGGTAACAATATGGTGGCATGGTGAAGCAAGAAACAATCTTTTATTTCTTTATCCACGGCACAGGCTGAATACATTGCTGCTGGTAGTTGCTGCACTCAGTTGCTATGGATGAAGCAACTTCTCTCGGATTATGGTTTCACACAACGTACCATGGAAATTCATTGTGACAACACTAGTGCCATCAACATCCCTAAGAATCTTGTTCAGCATTCAAGGACCAAACATATTGACATCTGACGTCACTTTATTCGTGATCTTGTTAAGTCCTGGGTTTTCTTTTTGGGAAAAATATTTATTAGCCCCCCAAACTACCACCCTTTTTCTGAATGACCCCCCAAACTATCACTTTCTGATTTTTTGGTCCCATTCGTCTATTTATGCCGTCAATTTTAAACAGAATTCCAAAAATACCCCTTATACATTTTGAAATTCTCACCGTTAAGGGAGGGGTATTTTCGGGTTTTTGGCCAAATTCAACTAGAATTAACGATATAAATAGATGGATGGGGCCAAAAAATCAGAAAGTGGTAGTTTGGGGGGTCGGAGTGCAAGTGTTGGTAGTTCGGGGTGCCATCCGGAAAAAAAGGTGGTAGTTTGGGGGGCTAATATATATTTTTCCCTTTCTTTTTCCTTTTTGCCCACTGAAAATCAATTGGCAAACCTCTCGATGGTGGCAGGTTTGAGTCTCTAAGACAAGTCATTGGTATTTGTGACATGTCTTAAACATGTCCCGTTGCATGCTAGGATTAGACTTTAGTGTGGTCTTTAGTCTTTTTTGTCAAAGCATGCCCTTTTATTTATTTTTTTCTTGTCTTTGAAGTTTTTTTCTTTTTAAAAAAAGGGGGGGGGGGGGGTGGGGGAAGTTTTTGCAGTTTATTCTTTTTACATACTTCCGCTCTCTTATGTATTTAGAATTGATTTCTCATGTTGTGAGCTTTGATAACTTATTCTTACATATTCTTGAGATGATTTATGTTTGCTATGTACTTAAATAAATCTACTACATCTTTAAGCTGGATAGTTTATTCATCTCATGCGATGAATTTTTGCATTATCCAAAGCTCCACTAAGGTAATTCTTTTCTCTCTGGTTCTTACTTCTAAAAATTCTTTTGTGAGAGACATTTATTGATTAGATGGTCAAATTGACCAATTCGCTAGTTGAACCTAGAACCTATAAATTCTGGCATTCTTTCTAGGTTACAACACACTGTATTAAAAAGCATGAACAAATTTTTAGAAAATATAGATTCAAAAAGGATTCATTGTTGAATGTGCTGATATATGCTTCTGACACTTGTCCCTATAGAAAGAGTCAGTGATCAAATCATTGCGGAAATAGATGATCACTAACGGACTTGTTAAAGAGAAAAAGTGTAGTGACTTAGGGGGAGTATATTAGATGAGGGTTACTATGTCCTAGTAAGATAAGGTTTTACTTTTGACCAATCAAACATTAGATTTTCTCTTATATTGAAAAATTTGATTGTTAGACACCTTATCTAAAACATATGCCTTACTGAAAAAGCTTTCACATACGACACATATGGCATGAGTAGAGTAAATATATCTTAGTTAAAATTTTGTAGGGATTTTATTGCTTATATTTTACTCATATCTCTTGGATATGTTTAGTTATGTTTGATTTGCTTCATAATTGTGTTATCCATTCTTTATACATGCGTGCTTTGACTCTATGTGTGAAGGAATCACTCGACTTGTCTTTCCTTGTTTCAGAAAGCTGCTAGAGGATTAAGTGCTGCGACACTTATTTTCATGTAGTTTGATAATTTTTTCGACTAGGCATTTATTTATTTTTGAGCATTTATTGTTTTGTTCAAATTTTTAAACCCTTTGTGGTTTATTTTATCTAGCTATTTTTACTCTATTTTACCCTTTGTCCTGCTGAGACAAAAAGAGGGTGTAATTTTTATTTTTGGTATAAGTCTTTTTGTCACAGAATGGCCAAAAGGGGAGTTTATTGGTTTATTTTTATTAGCTCATTCTGTGTTGACAAAAATGCTTCCAAAATAAGGAATTTCTGTTTATAGATTTTCTTTATCAGGGACACTGGTTTATTCAGAATTCTTTAGAATATTGCAGAAGATTTAATTCCTACATGGAAAGTGCTCAACAAGAGTAATCTGCTGATATCTGACTTAGAAGATTCTGAAGACTTTATGCTGCACAAAGTTGGTTTTCCCAGATTACCGTTTGGACGCTCAGTGCCAGAGTCCGGACGTTCAAGCCAAAAGACTCAATGTTTCTAGATAGTTCGAACGCTACTCTAGACGATGAAGTCAGTAGCTCACGGTCCAGAATCCATCCGGACAGATCAGCGCACGCTGAAGTCGGAGAGTTCCCATCAGCAAGGTGTTCGGACGCTTATGCGATAGGTGCAGATGGTGGGACTTCCCAAAGCAACCGTTCGGACGCAAGTTTGCTCCGTCCGGATGCACGCTTCACAGAATCGGCACGTGCTCTCCAGATTCTCAGATCTTGAAGTCGGTTGCTGTTTTGGGTCTGGACGCATCAGAAGTCCCTTCAGACGCGCCCATCCGAATTCTTTTTGAACTAGGATTACTAAAGCCTATATATAGAGGCTTAAGGGGTGGTTATTTTATAAGGAGTATCATATAAACTTCAATGTGCTAAGAGAGGGTGCTTAGGCAAACATTGTTAGATGTGCTAACTCTCTTAGAGTTCATTTTAGTGTTGTGTTATCAACCATTGAAGTCTATCTTAGGGCGGAGCCTTAAGATAAAAGATTCCATTGAAAACCTGGTTAAGAGGTGTTTACGTTGGGTTACGTATTAGAGTGCAAGGTACGATTATTGCATCGGGGTATGTGAGTGTTATTGTTTTGTTACTAACTTTGTTTTTTGAACAGTGAATTTTCTAGGTTTGGCTGCCTCGAAGTGGTTTTTCTTAATTGAGTTTCCACTTTGTTACCAAAATATCTGTGTTATATAAATTTTTCACCTTTACATATTTTAGCATTTGGTTGATTGTTCACACACATAAGGGGTCACGATTTTTCAACATGAGATAGGTATTTTGGCTATGTATGAGTTTTAAATTAAGTTGAGCTTGATCCTTTGTGAATACTAAATACTGATTGGTAGTGCACCATCCTGCCTCTGTGATATCATTTTCAGTAATGCTAAAACCACAACTCATTTGCACAACTTCATCACAACCCCACTTACAATGGTGTGGGGCCCACACACATGGACCCCACAACATTGTGAGTGGGGTTGTGATAAAGTTGTGAAGGAGTTGTACCCCAATTATCTCCCTATCTAAATTATTCTTTTTGTAGTAGAGTGAAGTATCATAGGAAACTAATTCTGTTTCACCGTCACTTTCACGTCCTTAGATCCCTCTTTTTTTTTTTGGGAAATCGTTTCAGAGTTGGGTTAAGTTCTCTTTAAAAGAAGCATCATATTAACTGTAGGACGTCAAATCAACTAGCAAAACCAAAAAGAATACAAGCAAGTGCTTTTTGCAATTGCTTGGGGCAGTGAGATGCAGTTGTTGGAGCAGAGAAGCAGGTAGAAAGAGATTTCTTATTATTTGGCATGATTGTTATTGTGGATATTATTATGAAATGACCTGTTTTGTAAACATGAACAAACAAGTCCAGTGTTCTTTTGTTACAACCGAGCTGTAATTTACGTTTAAATAAATAGAAAAGTGATATACAATGGGTAATTTTTCTTTTATACACAGTGCCCTTTTGAAACGCTCCATCCATCTGTACCCACAAGGCTTTCGATAGTAAAAAGGCAATAAATAAAACCATGAGAGGATTCCTGTTTCATTTGAGAACAAGTGTCAATGAACACAATCAGTGTGAAAAACCAAGATGGTAAGAACATCGAACGCATAATTAATTATGTATGAGTTAAGACCATGGCCTACCTAAAATTACCTGAAGAGCATAAATTCATTAAAATGAAGGAAAACCATTGCCAGTTTCATGAAAGCCAACCGAAACTGGAAAGCCAACCGATTCCTTATGATTCCTTATTGCTATTGGTGTTGGCTAATATTGTAACACCAATAGCAACAACCGCCCCCACTATAATCGCTACAGTCCCTAACCAAGTTGTATTACCATTCTGGAAAAAAAAAAAAAAAAGTATCATTCATCAGTGTGCTAGATCATTGCCAAGATAATGTGATAAGAATCCATTAGTGATTCTTTAATATCATGAGCAACTGCAGACAAGGGGGGAAAGAAGAGTAGGAATCACATAAAGAAAATTAAATTAAGGGTATTTTCACATCATATGAGCAAGAACTATATACCATCAACTACCAATAAAACTTTTAGTTTTGTTAGAAGAGTTTGTTGGGATTTTTTTATATGGGTATTTTGGTCAATTTGGTGTACATGGGTATTTTGTTAGTATTGGCATATTTTTCAACATATATAATAAAATGTGTGAGGTAGGCCACTACCTATCAGAGAACGAGCCTCCTCTTTTTCTCCATATTTTCTCATGCAAATCAATTTACATGGTATGGTTTAATCCCTCTTGGTTTTCCTGATTCCATCTCTCCCTTTCTTCTGGGCTAGATGATAAAACCAAAGCCTAGAAAGAGTCTAGGTCGTAATTTACAGTAGGGGGTGTGGGTAGGGTACAATTTTCTCATATTTTCTCCATATTTTTCTCCATATTTTCTCATGCAAATCAATTTACATGGTATGGTTTAATCCCTCTTGGTTTTCCTGATTCCATCTCTCCCTTTCTTCTGGGCTAGATGATAAAACCAAAGCCTAGAAAGAGTCTAGGTCGTAATTTACAGTAGGGGGTGTGGGTAGGGTACAATTTTCCCCTAGCCACATGCCTCTAGTCCTAGTGGTGTTAGGACTCTGCTTCTAGTTCCACATGGATGGGAACTGCTTCTCATAGTACCACGTGGTTTAGAACTACTTTTCTCTCAATATGCTAAGCCTATAAATAGATATCTTGTAGCTCTCACTAACCACCAATTCACTCTAGTTCTTCAATGTTTACTAAGAACATAGTGTTGCATGTGTAAGAAGAATAGGGAAAGCGTTACATTTTGCTTTGTCCCCTCTCAACTCTCTCCCTCTCGCAAGTCTTGCAACTCTTGTCGTTCGTCATCTCCAGTTGCCCTAGCGACGACGCGTGAAAGTGCGTTAAGCTAGAGGTCTGAGTGTCATTTTTGTTTGGTGGTTGCTTAGAGTCAAACCTCCAGCAATGGTTCAAGTATCCTCAGGATTGGCCGTCTAAGTTTGGGTATGGAGAATCGATCTTTCATATAGGCGAAAGATGATACAAGGAAGCGCACTTTGGAGCGGCGGTAAGTTCGTCTAGAGGAAAGGAGGAAAGATTTTGTTGGGCGGGTGTTTTTGGGTGTACTAAGCTCCGTCTGCCTGGTGGATACGGTTGAAGAGGCGTTGAAGTCCCTAGGTTTAGATGTCTTTCAAGTCTTTTCGCGACGACGAGAAGATGATATTGGTTCGTGGGGGTGGTAACAAAGCCAGCCGTTATTTGGAGGTAGCAGTTTCTGCAGAGGGTGGTCAAAAAGCTATTATCCGGCTCCCTAAGGGTCGTGGTGGGTGGGGTTGGCGTAGGTTTGTGAGTGAGTTATAGCAAATGATGGCTCTCCTCGAAGCTAAAGAGTGTTCTCCAGTGCCTTTCTCGGAAAGGAAACAGAAGGGGGTTCCGATCGCTCTTATGCAGTCGTTCTATGTTCGGTGGTCAGAGTGGAAGAGAAGACGATGGGGTTGAAGTCGGTGTCAGTGAATCCTCTCGATCTACTTCCATCGGTGTTGGCCAAGGGCGGAGAGGAGGTGCGAACAGCGGTGAACTGCTACGAGCTTGATTTCTCTAGGTCGTAAGCAGCTCGTTCCTGCGTTGCAGCGAAAAAGAAGATAGCTTCCAAAGGTAGTTCCGTATTATGCTAGTTGAAGGTATTTGTAATACTCCATATTTTAAGATATTGAATAAAATATCTTAAAATAGGATTTTAGGCCTAATAAACTAAATATGAATATTTATTCATAAATATTCATAAATTTAGGTTTAAAGGAATCAATACTTAGTGACAATATATTTGGAGTTTAAATGGATTAGAATTATTGTCGAGTGTAATCGTTCGATCGATTATAGAATCGATCGAGCGATTATATATTAACTTAGAATCGATCGTGCGAGGTTAGAATCGACCAATTGATAGAACTAGAAATTGATCGATTGATTAAATAATTGATTGAGCGATTTAGTTACATAAGTGCTTAAACGGATGAAAATCTGACTAAGTATAATAGATCGATCGATTATTTCATTGTGTAAAAATGGATCGATCGAAATTCGATCGATCGATTATAAATTGGATCGATTGAAATGAGATCGATCGATTATTCTACAATGTAAAAATGCAATCGATCGACTTTCTGTAGAAATGTAGAATCTCGTCCGAATCAACTGCCCCTTGATTTTTATCAAATTTTCATCATTTCTTTTGATGAGTCATGACCCAACTTGTGATCAATCTAAGCCATCCAAAACATATCATCTTAGATTAGATAAGATTTGGATAAATTTGAGAATATTTGAAGAGAATATTGATGATTACTTAGATGAGTCACTAAAACTTGCTCTTCAAGCTGATTTTCCTGCCTTTGGATGAGTTCTTGGTGGAGCAATCTCAACCTTTGATTTTACTATAAAAGGATGGTTCCTCACTTCAAACAATTCACTCAAAAAAATCTTTCAAACTCTCTCGGTTGCTCTCTCCTTCCTTTCTTTGTTTATTCTCTTTCTTTTCTGGTTTTTTCTTGAATCTTAGAGGACAGAAGCTCTCTTCTTCCTTCTTCTTCTCTGGTTTCATCTCTCTCAAAAGGTGGGTGCAAAAACAAGGAATGATTTTCTCTTTGGTAAGTCTCTTTCTCTCTCTTTTCTTCATCTCCTTATCTTTGTGTTTTAGTTGCACTTGCAAGACTTTGTGTTTTAGTTTCACTAGCAAAATGAGAGGTAGGAAAGGAAGATGATGGAAGAATGATTCTATGTGTGGGTTTGGCAGAATCATGTTAGAATATAGGTGTGTGCCGTGTGTGTTTGGTTAATGGTGTGGTAAGTGAGCGATTGATAAATGAGATATGTAAATATATGTATAAATGTGTTTTTAAGAGAAAAAGTACATATTTTGTTGGAAAAGGAATTTTTTTTTTTTTTTTAGAAAATTTTACAAAATATCCTAGAAAATATTTTGAGATATTTTATAAAATATCCTAAAGTCTAAAGATATTTTGATAAGATTCTTATCCTTTGATTTTATAAATTATGTTTTAAAATAAGGATTTTCAAAGCGGAGTGTTTGATGTATAAATCATGCCATTGTGATGCCCGAATAAAAAGAATCATTTTTGTAAAAAGGGTATTTTGGTAATTTTGATAGAAAATGGCATTTTGTTCATTTTAATAAATGTTGTTATAATGCCCGTATTAAATATATGGCATTATACTGAACTGATTTGATTTGCCGTTACTATGTCAAAATGATAATAGGATTAAGAAATTAGAGATAGGTATAGGGTTAAATTGTATGTTTGGTGAATTATACTAATTCACTATTATTTGGATATAATTATATTGCAATGAACATTTATTTGTGAACACTTTCTGTTACAGGGAAGAACTGTAAGTATTTCTAAAATACTTACTGAGTGATCTTGTTTTGATAATGTGATGATTTCTGCTTTATTTAATTGTATGCATAAGGATAGTATATTGCATATTGTTAATAATTCTGATGCAGGATTAATAACAAATTGGTTGTTGGAATGACCAATGGACAAGCATACCACTTGTGCGAAAAACAATAATAAGTACAACTTGACTGTTGGGATGGTCAATGTGCTAGGCAAGTTATGACTACTTAATTGACTGTCGGGATGGTCAATGTACTTGGTTGTCAGGATGGCCAATGTACTAAATATGTTACTTTGACTACTAGTGCGGAAAAGTTAATAAGACATGGTAAGGGAGTTTGTGCTCCAATATATAGCCGCTTAAACGAACAGGGATTTAATGACCCCAGTGTGAGAGGAGCGCATAAGAAAGTAACTAAGATTGTGTATATAAAACTGTCACCACATCATATGTTGCATTGTATATAGTTGAGTAAATCAGTATGTCATTATATTATTGAGAACAAAATGACTCACTTGATTACAGTATGGGATTGTGGTGATAACTACAATCACATATATGATTGTGCAGGGCAAGAGATAGATCAAAATGCTGGGCTTTTTATTTATAGATAGTTCTTTTATGATTTTCAGTTGATATGTAATAGTTTACATTATGTAGATGAACAATAACTGCGTATTTATTAAGTGCCGCATGTGGCACATATGTTTACTGCTTTGAGTGTATTTATTATGTAAAAACAAGTTATGTATATTTATTAAAGTATTCAAATCAGCTCAAAGTGTGATTGTGTCGATTCCTAAGTTTTTAAAAGAAAAATATATTCCGCTACTAATTTATACTCTGATTCAATGATGTCATAACGATACATGAAAATCAAAATTTTCATTGACGCCTTTTTGTAAAAAGTGGGTCGTTATAGTATGATATCAGAGCAGTTCGCTCTTCGGAATGATAGATATTTAGTGTCAAAACTGTAATTTGAGTAAGTTACTGTTTGGAAATTAGAGTAGTTTGCTCTGAAGACCTTAAGACTTGATCTTAGATTTTTAAGAAATAACACAAGAACTATAGGTATAAATCATTTTTGAAAAACAGTGTGAAATTTTAGTACTATGTGATGTATGCGTGTCTATGATGTTTGATGCTTTGTTTTACGTGATCTCTAAGTTTAGTGATAATATTTATATGCTCTGATCGGATAAGTGATTGAATATTGGATTAATCATGTGAAAAGAGTTGAATAAATATTTTTATGAGATCTAACAGATTTAGATGTCTTAGTGCACAGCCTCTTGCCCAAGTGACAATTTTGGTATATGATGAGAAATGAGAGGTATGGAAGTAGGAATAATTTCATGATTAGAAAATTGGATATCTACTATTATTTCGAGGCATAGTCATGAAATGCTTTTGGAATATAGATTATAGAATTTTAGTGCTTAATGCCTTGATAGAATTATGGACATCAAGTTGATAAAATTATTAAAGCACTTTATAGATATTGCATGTATTTAGAGAAAGTATTTCTCCTATGTTCATAATAAGGATAGCCTGAGAATTAAAGAGATATATATTGATGACTTATTGAGGCTTATTAGAAGTTAAGTTAATTAATATGATATGTTATTATTAAGGATTTTCTTGGAAATCTCTATTTTATGGATAGATATATTAGTTAGGAAAGTTGAGGATTTATTAACTGCATAATGGTTTTGGATTGATATCAAGATTTGAATTTATTAATCTTGGCGGATAATAGTATTTATGTATGAATAAGAAAAGATCATGACAGTCTTAGGAAATCTTTGATATTGTAAGATAGATTGATAAGTAGACATATTATTCTTTGATAAGACTGATCGTTAGAGGAAATATCGAGATCTAAGAACTTATGTTTGAGATTTTGATTGGAATACATGGCATATGATGATTAGACTTGATTTGTTTTAAATTCCTAAGTCATAAGAAGTACTAAAATGATAGGTTTTATGTATTGAATCATGTTTGATTAATTATCATTGTCATTAATGTTTGTTGGATTGTTTGATTGGTTTCTTATATAATTTTTGTACATGGTTTAACGGTTTTGATTGGTTATCATATGATAATAATTGTCTTGATATCAGAACAATGCCTCCTAGACGCCAATCTCTTCGTATTAATAACCGAGATCCACATCACGGTGAAAATGGTGATGATGATCTACCACCACCACCACCTCCACCTCCGCCTCCACGATTTAATGATAGAATACACCAAGCCTTGGCTCAGTTCATGGCTGATACCACTAGACAATTTACCGAAGCGATAAAACAAGCTTCGCGATCTAATGAACAAGTCGAAAACCTAGGTTGCTCTATCTGTGACTTCTCGAGTCACAATTTCCATTCTTTTGAAGGCACCGAAGGGCCTAATGTTGCAGAAGCTTGGCTCACAGATATAGAAGTGCTATTCAGAACTCTTGCTTGCATTGATGAACAAAGAGTTCGATATATTGGATTGAAGCTAACCGGAGAAGCAGGGAGATGGTGGACTGCAAAAAGAGTACTACTTGGCGAAGATGCAGAAATCTCTTCGGAATCTCTCAAGGTAGAATACAACAGGCGCTTTTTCCCTAGAGCCCAGAGGCAGTTGCAGTTGATAGAATTCCAAAATCTCGTTCAAGGTAATTTAACCGTAGAACAATATTCTGCTAGATTTATGGAACTAGCCAGGTTTGCAATCAATCTTATTCCTGATGAAGAATCGAAGACAGAATGATTCGAAAACGGTCTCAATCCTAGCATTAAGAAAAAAGTGATCTGCCATGAGATTGAGGATTACGCTAGGTTGGTGGAAGTCGCATCACTTGCGGAGAGGTGACTCCACGAATCAGCAGTGGCCAATGATTTGAAAACACGGATGAGGCAACAAGCATCTTATTCGAAGAAAAGGCCAGCAATAGAGTGTGACTCCAAGCCAGCTGTTGGCAGAAGTTTCCTGCCCGCACTTGGTAATCATAGACCCCCTTGTGGCAGATGTGGAAAACAGCATGTAGAAGAATGTAAGATGGTAGGTCCAACTTGCTTCCATTGTGGTAAAACTGGTCATTTTCAGAAGTATTGTCCCATGACCCTCGCCAAAGGAACGAAGCCGCAAGGAAATGGATCTTAGCAACATACTGCCCAAGCAAGAGTATATTCACTCGTTCCTGGTGGTGTTGAAGAGGAAAAGGAATATGCGAATGAAGCGACGGGTAACGTTCCTTAAATAGATAACATTAGGTTTACTACTCGACATTTAGAAATTTCGCATTCATTCTTTCGTGTTGATCATGTAAATTTCTAAATAGTATGCAACCACTATATTAGTACTCGGTAAATCGACACATGAATTAAATAATGGTACTATATAAATTTTGTACCTAGATAAAACATTATTTTCTTACACCATTTTTAAAAAGATAAGAACAACCGCTTATCAGAGTCGAAGTTTTTTTGTCTATGAATAAGATTCTTTTTCTAAAAATGGTAAATAAAATTTCAACAATAGAAAGATTAGATAAAAGACTATTAATGAGACAATTGATAGAAAGAAGATATACGTTATTTTCTTATGTCATTTCTCTCTTATACTAATCAGGGTTTAGATAATTCTTAATTAATGATTAAAATACTACACTTAGAATCTTTGTCACTAAACTTAAAGATTTAGTAAATCTTTCCTCAACATAAACTTTGTAAGATATAAGGTTTATGAATTTCGAAGACGAAATTTCGTTAAGAGGGGAGGGATGTAATACCCCGTATTTTAAGATATTGAATAAAATATCTTAAAATAGGATTTTAGGCCTAATAAACTAAATATGAATATTTATTCATAAATATTCATCAATTTAGGTTTAAAGGAATCAAATACTTAGTGACAATATATTTGGAGTTTAAATGGATTAGAATTCTTGCCTAGTGTAATCGATAAGTGCTAAAACTGATGAAAATCTGACTAAGTATAATAGATCGATCGATTATTTCATTATGTAAAAATGGATTGATCGAAATGCGATCAATCGATTATAAATTGGATCCATCGAAATGCGATCGGTCGATTATAAATTGGATCGATTGAAATGAGATCGATCGATTATTCTACAGTGTAAAAATGCGATCGATCGACTTTCTGCAGAAATGCAGAGTCTCGTCTGAATCAACTGCCCCTTGATTTTTATCAAATTCTCATCATTTCTTTTGATGAGTCATGACCCAGCTCAACATGTTTTTGACCATTGATCAACTTGTGATCAATCTTAGCCATCCAAAACATATCATCTTAGATTAGATAAGATTTGGATAGATTTGAGAATATTTGAAGAGAATATTGATGATTACTTAGATGAGTCACTAAAACTTGCTCTTCAAGCTGATTTTCCTGCCTTTGGATGAGTTCTTGGTGGAGCAATCTCAGCCTTTGATTTTACTATAAAAGGATGGTTCCTCACTTCAAAAAATTCTTTCAATCTCTCGGTTGCTCTCTCCTTCTTCCTTTCTCTGTTTGTTCTCTTTCTTTTTTAGTTTTCGCTTGAATCTTAGAGATTGTGTTAGCTCAAAGAGTGATTGTGTTAATTCTTAAGTTTTTAAAAGAAAAATATTATGCTGCTAATTTATACTCTGATGACGTCATTGATGATGTCATAACGATACGTGGAAATCGAAATTTTCATTTACGCTTTTTTGTAAAAAGGCGAGTCGTTATAGTGTTCCTAGGGTTCTCTTGTGTAGTGTTGGATCGAGTCAGAGGAGCACTGGGTCGGGTAGTTGGGTTGGGTTCTAAGCCCAATGGTTTTAGGTCTAAACCTGTTAGCAAGCCTATTATCCCCCTAAAACCATTCTGGAAGTCTTTGCGCTAGGGTGTTAAGCTATTCTTCAGGTCTTCCCTTCAGCCCAAAGTCTGAGGGCATGATCCTTCGGTTCCGGTAGGAACTCTTGGAGCTGATGTTGAATTCCCCTTGCCGGAATTCTTAACGAAGGAATGTTTTGGGTCTAGCTCGGTGGAAGGCTTGGTGTTGGGATAGCCGGCGATTGAGTTCTCAAAGGATCACCGATTAGGTAGTGTGGTTTTGGATTCATCGATCTGGGATGGGCTTGTCCCTGTGAGCTCCGTCCCCTCTCCTTTGATTTCTCCGTTTGAGCATGAGTCAGCTTTGGCGTCTTTAGAAGCTTCTCTCAAGCCAGAGGGGCCGATTTTGGATCCGATTCACTTGTTCCCCGATATTTCTTCCTCAGGGGCCAATCAGGTGGGAGAGAGGCTTCGTCTTTCTTGTCCTTTGGCTTCGTCCACAAAGTGTTTCAAAAGTATTATAGGAAGGCCAGGGAAGGTCGTGTTGTGAAATTGGATGAGAGCTTATTTTCCAATTTTGTGGCAGCTATGAGATCAGATTTTGCTGGTGGGATTCCTTCTCTCTAAGGTGCCACTCCCGAATTAGAGTGCCCTTTGAAGCCCATGCTAGTGCGAAGCTCTTAGGTGTTTCCCCTTGTTGACAAGGCAGCATCTGTGAAGCAGGTCATTAAGCATATTCCTTCGACAAAGGGTTTCTTACGGAGGGGATTTCTCAATTTGAGGATAGGGCATGTCTCTCCTAAAGTGCCTAGAGAGCCCTTTGAAGCCCATGCTAGTGCGAAGCTCCTAGGTGTTTCCCCTTGTTGACAAGGCAGCATCTGTGAAGCAGGTCATTAAGCATATTCCTTAGACAAAGGGTTTCTTACGGAGGGGATTTCTCAATTTGAGGATAGGGCATGTCTCTCCTAAAGTGCCTGTCATGTCACCGTCGACTATATATGTTAAGGAAAATGAGGTGGTAAGGACTCCTCTCATTTGGGTAGTTGCGACTTTTCTTTAGCTGACTAGGGCAAGGACTTAGGGTGAACTGTTTGATTGAGTCTCAAAAGTGGCCGATAGGTCTTGGTCCGTTAGGAAAGGTTGTAGTGTGGGATCATGGTGATCAGGTGTAGGATGGGGAGGATGGAGTATCCCATTTCCCTTTTGAGTGTCTATCCGCCTGATGAAGAGGATGAGGCTTCGCTTCTGGCTATCCTAGATGCCAGTGTTAGCGAAGAGTTTCATCAGGAAAAGGGATGATTACGGCAATGATTATGCAACCTTCCAGTATCGGAAAGGCAAGACTCACATGTTGTAGTGTTGAGTGCCTCGTGGGTCTTAGGTCTTTTAGGGTTTTTGGGGTTTGGGTGTCTTGCGGGTTTGTCGGGTCTCTTTCTATTTGGTATGGTTTGGTTGCTCCTTTGTATACTTCTTGCATACTTAGGAGTGCTTTTATGCTTTTTTAATAAAATTTATTTCTTAAAAAAATGTTTACTAATAACTTAATATTCTTGAAGTATTTCTTTTGCATACGCTTTTAGCTTATATTTGAGTATTACCATAAGTTTTTGGCAACTTTGGCTTTCATTTGTGAGCTCATTTTGATAGAGATTCATCTATATCATTTAATAAGAAGACTGCTGTTTACTCAATACCCTTTCTCATGAGTAGCGCACGAAGATAGGGGGCGGCGTGCAAGGAGTGTCGTGTAGGTCTATTATCAGAATTCTGATGGGTTATGTGGGATTTTTCTATGTAGAAGATAGGCTTGGCAATTCGGGTTGCCGTGTCAACCCATCGGGTTAGCGTGTCAACCCATTTAACTAATTTGGTAAAAAATGTGTAATTATCGCGTCATAAATATGTTATAAACGGGTTGATAGGTCATAAACGGGTTATAAACGTATCATAAACAGGTTGGTGGGTCATTAACGGGTCATAAACGTGTCATAAACGGGTTGACGAGTCATACACGTGTTATACCTTAAACCCAAACCCTATATATTCGTGTCGTATTCGTGTTAGATTCGCGGGTCGTGTCAAAATTGCCTAGCCTAGTAGAAGATAAATCTTTTGAGCTTTATTCTGAGTTTTGTGTAGGGGATGACATAAGAATAACACAGTAGAGGTCTTTTCAAAGTAGTGTTCTTGAGTAAGTTGAGTGTAGGATGGTTTAGGAGGTCGATGGAGGAATTAAGGCAAGGTGGGTAGATGCGTGATTTTTGCAGGACAATTCAGGTTGGTTCTACGGTGCATATTCTACAATGACAAGGTAACACCCATGGAAGATTTTTGGAGTTGTCGGAATATGGTAATGGTGGTTGTCGGACCTTTGTGAATATATCGGAGGGAAGAAAAGGTAGTGGATGGGCTTATTGTCTTGTGCAATTGAGGAAGTTAGAGAAATTCTTTGCAAAGACAGAAGATGGGAGGAATAAAGGTGGGAAGATACAAACTGCCTAGATGATGATGATGAAGCCGGCGAACCATGGAGGCCGAACATTTGCAGAAGTGCTAGTAGGGGAGGGTCATGATTAGGAAAAATGTACATTGAGCAGGGGCAATTCAGGAACACCCAGAGATCAAGCACTGTAGATTTTGGCAAGAGTGGAAAAGGAGACGAAAGTGGTGGATGGAGATCGCTTGGTTAATGTTGGCGCGGATTTCACGTAGAACGGTTTTGTGGAAGGCAACTTACAGCTGGAAAATTTAAAGAAGATGTTGATATCGATTAGAGAGGAAGATGCGAGGTGGCTGGGTTTGATCGATTTGGGCCTAGTGAGGGATGAGGCTATGCTTATTGCAGGCCCAATACAAGGTCCTACATACAACAAAGTGGCTTTGTTGGGAGAGGGAGAGAATAGTGGATTCGGTCATTTGAAGGAGTAAACTTTAGGCTTGCGGAAGGCTAAGGGAAAAGAAATACTTAAAGCTCGCCAAGAACCAATTTGCAGTCTAGCGATGACAGTATACGATCACCGGACTCGGTCAAAGCAGCCGGACAAGCCTGAAGCAAGGGCCGGGGTGTTGGGCGAGATGGTAGTGAATATCCAGAGGGTGGAGACGATGATGACGAATAAGGATGATACTAAGCCAGAGGCTGCTGATATAGGGTATGGATGTTTGGGTGTTATGTTTGTGCAAAAGGAGACGACAATGGGAAAAACCCGGTCTCAGAGGGCGCCGATGGTGTCTTTGGGGGCACGAGGATGGCCAACGAAGGGTTTGCACTGCTTGGGTCTCTAAAGACTATATGTGCAAGGCATGGAGTGGCAGAAATCAACAGGGGGTCTGTGGCAGAGAATGCTGAGAAACAGTTATCCAGTGGAGTTGCGACAGACTTTGATGGGGAGTATCAATTATTCGAGTGTTGGTGTAGGTGAGGACAGTGATAAGGGTGATTAAGGGGGTGTGAGTCTGAGGGATGCAACTATCGGGGTGGGGTTGTTTGACTTGGGAGAGATGGGTTCACCGCATGTATGTAACGGGTTAGAAGGGTATAAATATTTTGGATTTTTTAGATTTGTGTTCTTCTTTCTTCTAGAGATGAGACAAGCCTGGTTCCAGCCTCCAAGCCATTCGAATTTCCCCCCTTCTGGGTGCCAGAGTTACTGGTTCCTATTTCTCTGGCTGCTCCCCTGAATCCTCTCCCTCTGCCGAGCAATTTTGGTGTTGTTTTGGCAGCTCCAATGTCTCCTGTTTCTGTCGGCATTGATAAAAAAATTTCAGGTGCAAAGCCTCCAGAGAAGAAAATAGCAAAGCCTCAGCCTCCAGTGAAGCAGGGTCTATTCAAGAAGGGGTTTCTCAACCCCCGCCGGACTGCATCAGTCACTCCCGTTTCGCCTCGAGAGTCGATGTCGGAGTGGTAAGCTGTAAGGACCTAAGGAAAAGCGCTAGCTACATCTACGCTATCACCCTAAAAGGACTAGTCAATTTGAAGTTTTTCCTAGAATTCATTATAAAGTCCAGTTTCACCTAATAACTAGGCGATTTGGAACTTAACACTCATCACTATTTTTATAAATCACCCACTCTATGTGGGCTATTCATTTTTCCAATATGGGACCGGGGTGTTACATAGGCCCTTCCTCCCCCCTGGCAGATTGCATCATTCCCTCACTTGTTGAGGAAAATGGTTTTACCTAATCTCGTGCTTGCCCAGTCGGTTTTGATCACAACAGGGAGATCGTTGTATGGGGGAAGACGTTGATTTTTGGGATGGTTTAGCCATGGAAGAGGATTCTCTGCAAGACAAGATGATAGCGCACCGAAAGTTTAAAGACAAGAGGGAGCTCCTGAATTTACAAAGCTCCATCAATTATGGCGTCGTTGAACTTCTTCTAAGCATAGGAAAGGCAAGGCTCACCTGATGTGGGATTGTGAGCCTTGATGGGTTATGTGGGTTGTTTTGGGGGCCCTTGGTTTTTTCCTTGCGTTTTTGTTTGGGTCCCTCTAAGAGTTGTTTTTGGGTGTTTCTTTCATATTCTAGCGTTAAGGTTTTGTGCGTTATTTGGATTGTTGTGGGTTAGCTTTGGTTGCTCATATGTATATTTTTTGTATACTTAAGGGCGCCTTACGCTTTTTTATTTAATAAAACTTTGCTTACTTATTAAAAAAAAATTATTATCAAGAATTAGAAAAAGTATTGTGAGGAGCAAGTTGAGAGCACTCTCGGTTATGTTTAGTAATTGGTGAGAAGATCCAAAGCTCTATAGATCCATGAGATAGATCTGAGGAGCAAGAAGTTTCTGCTGCACATCTGCCGTTTACATAACATCCCCAACATTTGGGTGAGTTGGGCCAGATTTTGATTTGGGGACATTTAGCCCAGCATCCAACCCAAAGTCCGTTTAGCTTTGGTTGTGATTTGGGCCAAGTCAAGTACATTATTCATCCCAAACCCGCTTCTTATTCATTCGGATCCGCCCAACCCATCATCAAAGCGGGTTATCAGATCAACCTGACACCAATTGAGTCAACCCGTCTTCTGTCGAACCGGTAGGGTGCCAAAAACTTTTTTCGGCCGATTTCGGTGATCTCTGGCACATTTCGGCCTGCAGGCCTGCAGCAACTCATTTCGATTCATTTCAGAGATGCCTGACACATTTGGCCGGCGACCACTCACTTTTGGCTGGTTTTGACGATCTCCAACATGTTTCAGCGGGTAGAAGTCATGTTTCGGGAAGTTTCAGCCGGTTCAGGTTAGTTTTCTGTCTATTTCGGTAGTTCATATCTTTTTTGAGTATTTTTTAGTCGATATAGGCGTATTTCAGACAGATTTCCGCAATTTCTGGGTTTTTGCTTTGGTTTGGGCTGTTTCTTGTGATTTTTGGCTTATTTCAGCATTGTCGGTGGGTTTTTTCGCTCGTTGGTGTGCTTATCTTGCCTGTTTCAGCACTCTTCCTAGGTCTTTCACCTAGTCATTGTGGTTATATGTTGTTTGCACTGTTCTAGTTTGAGTTTCTTTGGGTTAACTATTGCTGTTTATAACCGGTAAATCAGGTTTGATCACTTCAGCTGTATATGGTATCATTCCTACTAGTTCCCAATTAATTTTCCAGCTGTGCAGCTGCTCAGCTCAAAATCCCAAAGTTCAAATATTGAAAATAGCTTGGGTTTCTTTCATACTTTGTATACATTAAAATTTAAAGCTTCAAAGTTTGAATCAGCACATAAAATTAATTAAGGGTCAGTTCATGACAGACACGGGAACTTCCCAAATTAATAAAGAAAGTTATCCATTACTTATGCAACACCATCAGCTAGCTAATAATTTCAGATACAATCAAATTACCGAAGAAAAAAGAAGAAGCAATAAACAATAAACTATATAAGAGTGATAGGAATAGAATGCACCTTTTTCCCATGCTCAGCTTCCCTGATTTTATCCTCCGCCCATGCTTTGAACTCTGTCCACAAAGACGCGCAGTGCTTTGGTGTAATTAACGTATCCTTTGGAGAAACCTATATTATAGTTGCTCCTCAATAAGAAATCTGTTTGGTGATAAGAACATTATGCAATGACCCTACCAGTAACCACTAAATAGTACCTCCTCCCATGTGCTTGAGGCAAGAGCGTCTGTAGGAGCTCTGATACTCCCTTCCCTAGAAGATGGAAGAGCAACAACACCATCCATGAGAGAGGAAAAAAGTAATTCTTCAATCTTATCAGGCTTCTCATCCAAGCGTATGGCAGCCATAACAGATAAAAGCTTTAGAGACTGCAACAGTAAGATCATAAATGAATCCATTTAAGCATAACTGGTAATTCATCTTAAACTCCATCAATAAAAGTCCTTTGCAGATTACCGCAGAGAGTGCATCCTTTCCATTGTCTTTTTTGAATACGGTTGAGAACCTGAAAATTGTTAAGCAAAGAAATAAGCCACTAAAAATGCTCAAGATTAAAAAGAAAAGAAAAGAAAAGAAAAGAAAACTTTCCACTACTTAGTTTGCTAGTCCCTACCTAGCTTTCATACGAATCAAAACTTCTCCAGCTTTTTCTCTAGCCTTTTTCTCCACCAAGTCTCTTCCATAGTCCCTCAATTTTTGCACCTTTTTGTCAACTGTTGCCTGGTCCAACTCAAAACCAGCAATGTTAGTTGAAAGCTTTGCTACGGCAACCTGAGTCTCACCTTTAAGAAGTTCTCTTATTGAAGCCCAAGTGTCTTTCTGATCAGCTTCAAGTAAGGATTCTACCGGCTTCGTCAGTGCCAGGTTAAGTTGTTCCTGCAAAAACAAAACAAAAAAAGCATCAGCATTTTTACGTAAAAGCAAAGTATTGGGATATTATTGAGCAGTGATACTGGGCAAGCCATGTAATGTCTAAGAAACTAATTAAGTATTAAAAACATAGATTAGACTAATTAAGTGATTAATTTGATAAAATGAGCAAGAAAGTGCCAAGCAGATAAGATGTCATATGGGTCATTGTTGATAGACTCATGAAAAGCACCCACTTCCTCCCCATCACGACTACAAATTCTATGGGCAAGCTAGCATAAATGTATATGCTTGAGATAGTAAGGCCATATGAAGTGTCAGTTTCCATTGTGTCGGACCGTGACTCACGGTTCACATCAAAGTCTTAGGAGAGATTGTGTCACAAAGTTGAACTTTAGCACGACATGCCATCCGCAAACCGACGGCCAATTCAAGAGAACATTCAAACACTCGAGGATATGCTTAGGTTGTGCGTATTGGATTTCAAGTGAAGCTGGATACGATACTTGCCTCAATTTCCATCTCTAACTCACCTTCTACGAAAGAGTAGCCCAACAGCTTTATCCTCCTTCAAATTCTCCTCAACACACAAAGCTTTCTCTTCTTCTCAACCATCAAGAACTCGCAATTCATCCAAAAAAAAAAAAGGGCTTTTCCTATCTCTTTACATTACCAAACACCTCATTCTAGACTTTAAATCAGCTTTCAATACCTTAAATTTGCGAGGCAAAATAAAACCCGGTTAAGTTCTATGTACCTACAAGTGTTCTCCATCACAGAAAATGGGTCCTTGCCCCCTGTTGTGAAGGAGAACCCTTCTAGGCGGGTCCATATCATCCAATCCAGAAAAGGCGGGTCACATTTTCAAGAATATTAAACCACGGCCCACATGACTCCCAACCACATCAAAGGATACAATTTCTTTCCCTTTATCAACAAGGGGAAGAGCTTATTTTTTGTAAGCCGCTATGATCTTGCCCCCTGTTGCTTCCAGTTCCAAATTTGTCAATAGAGAACAGAGAATAAAGAATTGAAAAGATTGTCTTGTTATTTCGATTCCTTATGAAGCCTAAATCAAAAGTAATTCTAGAAGTCTTTATTGTGTCCCTCAAAAAATGAGGTGGCTTTTAAAATCACTATTTGATTAAAGTTTAATAGTGATCAATCACAAGTTCAATAGTAATTTTAAAAGCCACATTATTATTGGAGGCACACATGAGTGACACGAGGAGGACGTTGATTTTTGAGATGGTTTAGCCATGGAAAAGGATTCTCTGCGAGACAAGATGACAGCACGCCAGAAGTCCAAAGGCAAGAGGGAGTTCCTGAATTGCAAAGCTCCATCAATTATGGCATCGTTGAAACTTCTTCTAAGCATAAGAAAGGCAAGGCCCACATGATGTAGGATTGTGAACCTTGGTGGGTTATTTGGGTTGTTTTGTGGGCCCTTTGTTTTTTCCTTGTGTTTTTGTTTGGGTTCCTCTAGGAGTTGTTTTTGGGTGTTTCTTTCAGGTTCTAGGGTTAAGGTTTTGTGGGTTATTTGGGTTGTTGTGGGTTAGCTTTGGTTGCTCCAATATATATTTCTTGTATACTTAAGGGTGCCTTACACATTTTATTTATTGAAACTTTGCTTCCTTATCAAAAAAAAAAAAAAAAAAGTATTATCAAGAATTAGAAAAAGTGTTGTGAGGAGCAAGTTGAGAGCACACTCTCAATTATGTTTAGTAATTGGTGAGAAGATTCAAAGGTCTCACGATCCATGAGATAGATCTGAGGAGGAAGAAGAAGTTTCTGCCAGACATCTGCCATTTATGTAACATCCCCAACACTTGGGTGAGTTGGGCCAGATTTTGATTTGGGGCCATTTAGCCCAGCGTCCAACCCAAAGTCCGTTTAGCTTTGGTTGTGATTTGGGCCAAGTCCAGTACAGTATTCATCCCAAACCCGCTTCTTATTCATTCAGATCCGCCCAGCCCATCATCGAAGCGGGTTATCGGATCAACCTGACACCAATTGAGTCAACCCGTCTTCTGTCGAACCGGTAGGGTGCCAACAACTTTTTTCGGCTGATTTAGGTGATCTCTGGCACATTTCGGCCTGCGGCAACTAATTTCGATCGGTTTCAGTGATCCTTGACACATTTTGGCTGGCGACTACACGCTTTTGGCTGGTTTCGGTGATCATTAACATGTTTTAGTTGGTAGAAGTCATGTTTTGGGAAGTTTCAGCCGGTTCAGGTCGGTTTTCTTTGTATTTCGGTTGTTCATATCTTTTTTGAGTTATTTTTAGTCGATATAGGCATATTTCAGACAATTTTGTTGATTTCCGCAATTTCTGGGATGTTTTTGCTTCGGTTTGGGCTGTTTCTTGTGATTTTTTTGGCTTTTTTCAGCATTGTCGGTGGGATTGTCGCTCGTTGGTGTGGTTATCTGCCCTGTTTCAGTAGTGGGTCTTTCACCTAGTTGTTGTGGTTATTTGCTGTTGGCACTGTTCTAGTTTGAGTTTCTTGGGGTTAACTATTGCTGTTCGTACACTTTGTGGTGGATTAGACAAACATTATGGCCGGTAAATCAGGTTTGATCACTTCTGTTGTATATGGTATCATTCCTACTAGTTCCCAATTAATTTTCCAGCTGTGCAGCTCCTCAACTCAAAATCCCATAGTTCAAATATTCAAAATAGCTTGGGTTTGTTTCATAGAAACCACAGCTCAAACTTGTGGCAGAAACTCAATATTACATAAACAAATTAAAGTACATCAAGAAACAACTTTATATGATACAAAACCATACTTTGTGCACATTAAAATTTAAAGCTTCCAAGTTTGAATCAGCACATAAAATTAAGGGTCAGTTATCCATTTCTTATGCAAGACCATCAGCTAGCTAATAATTTCAGATACAATCAAATTATCGAAGAAAAAAAGAAGAAGCAATAAACAAGAAACTATAGAAGAGTAATAGGAGTAGAATGCACCTTTTTCCCCTCCTCAGCTTCCCTGATTTTATCAGCTTCCCTGATTTTATCCTCCGCCCATGCTTTGAACTCTCTCCACAAAGACGCGCACTGCTCTGGTGTAATTAACGTATCCTTTGGAGAAACCTATATTATAGTTGCTCCTCAATAAGAAATCTGTTTGGTGATAAGAACATTATGCTACGACGACCCTACCAGCAACCACTAAATAGTACCTCCTCCCAAGTGCTTGAGGCAAGAGTGTCTGTAGGAGCTCTAATGCTCCCATCCTTAGAAGATGGAAGAGCAACAGCACCATCCATGATAGAGGAAAAAAGTAATTCTTCAATCTTATCAGGCTTCTCATCCAAGCGTATGGCAGCCATAACAGATAAAAGCTTTAGAGACTGCAATAGTAAGATCATAGATGAATCCATTTAAGCATAACTGGTAATTCATCTGTAACTTCATCAATAAAAGTCCTTTAATTTGGGGATTACCGCAGAGAGTGCATCCTTTATAGTAGCTTCCTCGTCATAATTGAATACGGTTGAGAACCTGAAATTTGTTAAGCAAAGAAATAAGCCACTAAAAATGCTAAAGATTAAATAAAAAAGAAAAGAAAAGAAAAGAAAACTTTCCACTACTTAGTTTGCTAGTCCCTACCTAGCTTTCATACGAATCAAAACTTCTCCAGCTTTTTCTCTTGCCTTTTTCTCCACCAAGTCTCTTCCATAGTCCCTCAATTTTTGTACCATTTTGTCAACTATTGCTTGGTCCAACTCAAAACCAGCAATTTTAGTTGAAAGCTTTGCTACAACAACTTGAGTCTCACCTTTAAGAAGTTCTCTTATTGAAGCCCAGGTGTCTTTCTGACTAGCTTCAAGTAAGGATTCTACCGGCTTTGTCAGTGCCAGGTTAAGTTGTTCCTGCAAAAACAAAACAAAAAAAGCATCAGCATTTTAGCAACTATTGGAAACTATGAATGGGCTAAAATAGCTACCTTATGTGTGTTTAAGATATGATATTAATGTGTGCATCTGCTTAAAAGGTAAGTTTGTGTCTGATGGCAGTTGGCATGTGAGGGCATGTCCCGATGATATCATCCTTGTGTTGGTAGTTCCTGTCTTCTTATTGGCTAGCGATGGGTTATTTGGGATATATTTACGTAAAAGTAAAGTATTGGGATATTATCGAGTGGTGATCCTGGGCAAGCCATGTAATATCCAAAAAATTAATTAAGTATTAAAAACATAGATTAGATTAATTAAGTGATTAATCTGGTAAAATGTGCAAGAAAAACACTTATGCTCTGTTTATTTCGACGTAAAAGCCTTTCCGTCTTAAAATATTTTCAACGAAATCATTTTTCAAAAGAAAAATGATTTCTTTGAAAATATTTCTTGGCCTTTGGCTCTAACGAAAAAATCACCAGCGGCCAAAAACCACCGGTGACAAGATATATTGTTCATCCAAGCAACAATAAGATATACCAAGATCTGAAGAAGAAATTTTGTTGGTATGACATGAAGCGCAATGTAGCTGAGTATGTTGCACAATACCCTTTGTGTCAACTTGTGAAAGCTAAACACCAAAGGCCAGCTGTGCAACTTCAGCCTCTCGAAGTGCTAATGTAGAAATGGGATCAAATAGCTATGAATTTTGTCGTTGCTCTACCAAGAGTGCCAAGCAGACAAAATGTCATATGGGTTATTGTTGATAGACTCATGAAGAGCACCCACTTCCTCCCCATCAAGATTACAAATTCTATGGACTAGCTAGCAGAAATGTATATGCGAGAGATAGTAAGGCCATATGAAGTGTCGGTTTCCATTGTGTCGGACCGTGACTCACGGTTCACATTGAAGTTTTGGGAGAGATTGTATCACAAAGTTGAACTTTAGCACGACATACCATCCCCAAACCGACGGCCAATTCGAGAGAACCATTCAAACCCTCGAGGATATGCTTAGGTTATGCGTATTGGATTTCAACTTTTCAAGTGAAGCTGGATATGATACTTGCCCCAACAGCTTTATGCTCCCTCAACTTCTCCTTAACACACAAAGCTTTCTCTTCTTCTCAACCATCAAGAACTCGCAATTCATCCAAAAAAAAAAAAAAAAAAAATTTTCCTATCGCTTTACATTACCATACACCTCCTTCTAGACTTTAAATCAGCTTTCAATACCTTAAATTTGTGAGGCAAAACAAAACTTGGGGAAGGTTGCAAGTAGTAAGATGTCTACCTTTTTTTCATTGAGTAATGCTAGAAGTTCCGCTTGTGTCACTCTTGTGTGCCTCCAATAATAATGTGGCTTTTAAAATCACTATTGGACTTGTGATTGATCACTTTTTAAGTCACCTCATTTTTGGAGGGACACAATAAAGACTTCTAGAATTACTCTTGATTTAAGCTTCATCAGGAATCGAAATAACAAGACAATCTTTTTAATTCTTTATTCTCTCTTCTCTATTGACAAATTTGGAACTGGAAGCAACAGGGGGCAAGATCATAGCGGCTTACAAAAAAAAAGCTCTTCTCCCTGTTGATAAAGGGAAAGGAATTGTATCCTTTGATGTGGTTGGGAGTCATGTGGGCCGTGGTTTGATATTCTTGAAAATGTGACCTGCCTTTTTTGGATTGGATGATATGGGCCTGCCTATAAGGGTTCTCCTTCACAACAGGGGGCAAGGACCCATTTTCTTTGAAGGAGAAACCTTATAGGTACATTGAACTTAACCGGCATTAAAGTAGCTGTTTTGGCAACAAAACTACCATTTCTATAGGGCTCAGTGTCGGCTATAGTGTCATCGCTAGAACCAAATTTTTTTTATTTTTTATTAGTGCAATTTTATTAAAAAAAAACGTAAAAGCGCCCCTAGTACATACGAAGTATACAAGAGGCAACAACCTCACCATCGACCCAACAAGAAACAACCCACAAAACAACCTGGCCCTAAGCCCCTAACCCTCACAATCCTTAATTTTATCCCACTGCCTATGAGCCTCGTCAAGGGTAGAGAGGAAAGCCACAGTTTTATCCTCTTCCCCCTTTGTCCCTAACCCAATCGAAGAGAAAAAGAAAGACCACTCCATAGGAGAGATAGGAGAAGCTTTTCTAGATCAACCCCAGCCTGAGAGAGAAGATCAGCTCACCTCTAGGAACCACTGCCTGAAACAGCCCATCTATTCGGGTCCTCCTTGACCAACTGACGTCTTCGGTCTTCTCCCATTACGTTTGTATTGAATCAGAGGCTAGGACGTGGGTTCTTCCAAGGATGAGATTGGAACCCTCCCTTTTGGAGAGCCCACCTCAAGTGAATCTTGAGAACCCAAGACAGACCCGACACAGTCCATAATAGAACCCTCAGCATCCACCGTAAAACCATCACCCAAACGACTCCTCGTCTCCAATCCACGCCCTAAGACCAAAAGACCAAGTGGCTGGGAATTACTCACTGGCAGATTATCAACAAAAAGCTTTTGACCAACCTCCGATGATGCCCCACGAGAAACCGGATGATAAAAATGAGAATTGTGGCCCCAGATCCGAACCCAAACCCGGTTTAGAACCCAGATCCGAAACCACATTTGGACAAGTACCTGAGATAGACTCCATACCCAGACCTGAACCGAACTCCACAACTGCAAAATTTACAACATGTCCTACCAAGAATGCTCCTCTCTTCTTCTTTAAGATGGGTTTAAAACCAACCTGGGTACACTTTACATCTAAGGATAGTTTGGGCTTCAGACCTGGCCCAAAAAGTTGGGCCACAGATGCAGCAACCCGGTCCAAGACTGACCTGAGGAGCCTTGACTTGAGGAGCCTGAGCAGAACCTTCGAGAATCTAGGGTTATCCAAGTTCATCTCCCTGCTCTTTCCGCCGCCATAACTCCAGCTTGTCGATTTCTTCTCCGTTAGCCTCGTTATCTTCTCCATGAGTTCGAAGCAGTCCACTGCCACTCTCAAATCCTCTTCAACTCTACACAATGACATCGGCAACAGATTCATCTCACGCATCTCTGTCTTTGGTCCTGACATTGCTGAGATCTCAGTAGAGACCCCAGCAATCCCACGCACCGCCTCCGTGTAAGACATAGCCACCCCACCCTTCTTGGTTCTAGCCTCGAAGAAAAACCCACCTAGAGAGAGTTGCAACTTCTCCCCAACTGAATTAGCCCCGGCACCCCCCAACGACCCAAGGAAAGCCACCATCTTGCTCAGCTCACCTACTACTTGTCTCCAACCCCGTCCATCTCGACCGTCAGCTAGCCAAATGAACCCTTTCCGGCTACCAATAGCGAAAGAGGCCACCTCAAGAAACCTACCAGACTTCACAAAATCCTCAATCCCCAGCGACCTCAGCACCTCCTTCATCTTGTCCACCAACCAAGCGGAACACAGCGAACCCAGAGTTGCCACCCCTAAAAAAGACTTAATTTTCTCCTCCAAGCGAATCACTGAAGATCCCACCTTCACCGATAAAAGGAACTCTTTGGCTTCCACGACAAATCTACGCTCCATGACAGGCTTTGAGCGTCAACCTTCGAGAAACCACATCACAGAGCACGAACAATGAAGAAACAAAACGGGGAAAGAAACAGCCAAAGCTAATGAAGAGAGAAAAGAAAGGAAGAAAAGGAAATCTAAAGAAAGGAGCTAGCGGGAAACGCCCTTGTTAGCGGAGGGAGGGAGAGAAAATTTGAAAAATTTTGAACGACATGCGAGAGAGTCATCAAAATGTATTCGCTAGAACCAACTTGCCAGAATAATCGAGGCATCCCTCTAGGAATAGAAACTTCACCACAAACACCCGCATCGGGAAGGGCCAAGACTGATAAGGACCATCGCAACCTCTCACCAGCGATATCCGATGGTTTGAGAGAGATCAACTTCGATTGGGTGTTCGAATGTGCCACTGTAGGCAGAGGGTATAGGACGACATTGTCAGCAGTTACAGGGATGACATCATTTCTGTCTTCCACCGGAGGTGAGTCGAGCAACGTCCAGGTGATTCCGATGCTTTCAAGTCGGATTCCAACCTCTAAAGAATCTTCTGAGGGTATGGGTATGGGTATGGGTATGGTGTCATCGGGTTCTTTTGGGTGCCCTTTTCAGCCGGAGTCCTCGTCATATCCTCCTCTACCGGCATCGGTGTTGTTGCTTCCGATGGTTCCGGCAACTTCTCTGGGTTCTGTCAAATTGTTGGTCGGTTCTGAGTTGAACTCTTCTCCGGTGTGCTCCTCCTCCTCTCTTGTCCTTACAATTCCTTCTATGCAAGCCCCCGCAGCTTCTTTTGTACATATCCCTGCAGATCCAGTAGAAGAGAAGAAATCTGTTGAAGATCCTAGTTGTATTCCAGAGTCTGTTGCTACCCTTCCGTTATCCATTGGTTCAACTTTGGGAGAGAAAGCCCGAGATGGAGTCTTTTGGTGGAGGAAGGAGATATCAAAGCTTCTAGAGAAGAAGGATCAGCCTATTGTTTGCAATCAGAGTTGGGAGAAGGATCGTTGGAGATTCGAGGCAGACCTTTCCTTGCGTTTTTGTCTGGGTTCCTCTAGGATTTGTTTTTGGGTGTTTCTTTTAGGTTAGGGGGTTAAGGATTTGTGGGTTATTTGGGTTGTTGTGGGTTAGCTTTGCTTGCTCCTATGTATATTTCTTGTATACTTAGGGGTGCCTCATGCTTTTTATTTTAAAAAAATTTTCCCAACTTATAAAAAAAAAAGTATTATCAAGAATTAGAAAAAGTATTGTAAGGAGCTAGTTGAGAATACACTCTTGGTTATGTTTAGTAATTGGTGACCAGATCCAAAGGTCTCAAGATCCAAGAGAGAGATCTGAGGAGCAAAAAGTTTCTGCCGCACATCTGCCATTTATGTAACATACCCAACATTCGGGTGAGTTAGGCCAGATTTTGATTTGGGGCCATTTAGCCCAGCGTCCAACCCAAAGTCCGTTTAGCTTTGGTTGTGATTTGGGCCAAGTCCAGTAGACTATTCATCCAAAACCCGCTTCTTATTCATTCAGATCTGCCCAGCCCATCAACGAAGCGGGTTATTGGATCAACCTGACACCAATTGAGTCAACCCGTCTTCTGTCGAACTAGTAGGGTGCCAGCAACTTTTTTCGGCCGATTTCAGTGATCTCTGGCACATTTAGGTCTGCGGCAACTCATTTCGATCCGTTTCAGTGATGGCTGACACATTTTGGCCGGCGACTACACGCTTTTGGCCGGTTTCGGTGATCTCCAACATGTTTCAGCTGTTCGAAGTCATGTTTTGGGAAGTTTCAGCCGGTTCAGGTCAGATTTCTGTCTATTTCGATAGTTCATATCTTTTTTGAGTTATTTTTAGTTGATATAGGCGTATTTCAGACAGTTTTATTGATTTCCGCAATTTCTGGGTTGTTTTTGCTTTGGTTAGGGCTGTTTCTTGTGATTTTTGGCTTTTGTCAGCATTGTCGGTGGGTATTTTCGCTCGTTGGTGTGGTTATCTGGCTTGTTTCAGTTGTGGGTCTTTCACCTAGTTGTTGTGGTTAATTGCTGTTTGCACTGTTCTAGTTTGAGTTTCTTGGGGTTAACTATTGTTGTTCGTACACTTTGTGGTGGATTAGACAGACATTATGGCCTATAAATCAGATTTGATCACTTCAGCTGTATATGAATCAGCACATAAAATTAATTAAGAGTCAGTTCATGATAGACACGGGAACTTCCCAAATTAATTAAGAAAGTTATCCATTTCTTATGCAACACCATCAGTCAGGGGCGGAGCCAAGGGGGTCGAGAGGGGGCAAGTGCCCCCTCTCGATCCCTAAAGTTTTTCTTTGACCTTGGTAGATCTTTTTCAAATACTTTGGTTGCCCCCCCTCAACCACTCACCAAAGGGCATCTACAATATACGGACAAAGCATTTCCAATGCAAGCAGTACCGGAATTCAGTATTTTATGCTTTCATCATTTTAGATTTCTCAAGTTTCAGAAACTTTTAGGTTAGTGTGGGCTCTTCTAAGGAAGAAGACGAACAAAACGGTGTGTTTACACTTTTCTAAAAACGCTCCGTTTCATTTATTTATTTCTTTTAACAAAATGTGTTGCGTTGGCGTGTTGCGTGATTCGTGAACTTTCAGACTTTCAGTTGATAAAAAGTTGAGTTTAGCATTTTTTTTTTTTTTTTTTTTTTTTTGAGTAAACGCTGTGTTTACCCTTAGTGCTTACATTGGCATGAGTTGGGAGTTGCGATTTCAGAGTTGGGAACTAAGTCAAATCTGAAATACTGCAGTACTTTTATTCTTCTTCAAACTTAATTGCCAAACAGCCGAATCCTTCTTCAAACTTGCTTAAAGATTTACGAGATTAACAAATCGCAAAAAGCAAGTAGCTATTTTTTATTTTTTTTTGGGAGGTTTAGGTGAAAATAAAGAGTGAGAAGTTTACCTTTTTTTAATGATTTTTCTTCCTTAAAAAATTTCATGTATGTAGTCAGATTTTTATACTAATTTAATTTTAAGTTTATTATTAAATAATAAAAAATGTCCATATAAGTTTTTATGTTTATATTTAAATTAGTTGTTTATGATATATATATATATATATATATATAATATATATATATATATATATATATATAATATATATATATATATTGTTAAACATTTTAATTATATGAAATATTTAATTGTAGTTACTTGAGGAGAATAACAAAGATTTCATTGAGTTCCCAATCAAACTTTGAATGAACTCCTGTCACAATAGACTTAACAAATATGTAATATAAAAATTCATTGAGAACAACATAAATTAATGTTAGGCGTGACAAAATAAATTGTAAGTTACATTTATATGTTTTAAACCATAATTAAATTTTATTGAATTATTTATTTATTTCGTTAATTATATTTTTTAATTAATTTTTGTTCAATTTTAATTTTCAATCTTGCCCCCTGTGAAGTAAAATTCTGCCTCCGCAGCTAGCTAATAATTTCAGATACAATCAAATTACCGAAGAAAAAAAAAAGAAATAAACAATAAACAATAAACTATAGAAGAGTAATAGGAATAGAATGCATAGGAAATTAGGAATCCACCTCTTCAGCTTCCCTGATGTTATCCTCCGCCCATGCTTTGAACTCTCTCCACAAAGACGTGCACTGCTCTGGTGTAATCAACGTATCCTTTGGAGAAACCTATATTATAGTTGCTCCTCAATAAGAAATCTGTTTGGAGATAAGAACATTATGCTATGACCCTACCAGTAACCACTAAATAGTACCTCCTCCCAAGTGCTTGAGGCAAGAGCGTCAGTAGGAGTTCTGATGCTCCCATCCTCAGAAGATGGAAGAGCAACAGCACCATCCATGAGACAGGAAAAAAGTAATTCTTCAATCATATCAGGCTTCTCATCCAAGCGTATGGCAGCCATAACTGATAAAAGCTTTAAAGACTGCAACAGTAAGATCATAGATGAATCCATTTAAGCATACCTGTTAATTCATCTTAAACTCCATCAATAAAAGTTCTTTGGAGATTACCGCAGAGAGTGCATCCTTTACAGTAGCTACATTGTCTTTTCTGAATACGGTTGAGAACCTGAAATTGGTTAAGCAAAGAAATAAGCCACTAAAAATGCTAAAGATTAAAATTAAAAAGAAGAAAAGAAAAGAAAACTTTCCACTACTTAGTTTTCTAGTCCCTACCTAGCTTTCATACGAATCAAAACTTCTCCAGCTTTTTCTCTTGCCTTTTTCTCAACCAAGTCTCTTCCATAGTCCTTCAATTGTTGCAGCTTTTTGTCAACAGTTGCCTGGTCCAACTCAAAACCAGCAATGTTAGTTGAAAGCTTCGCTACGGCAACCGGAGTCTCACCTTTAAGAAGTTCTCTAATTGAAGCCCAAGTGTCTTTCTGATCAGCTTCAAGTAAGGATTCTACCGGTTTTGTCAGTGCCAGGTTAAGTTGTTCCTACAAAAACGAAACAAAAAAAGCATCAGCATTTTTACGTAAAAGCAAAGTATTGGGATATTATCGAGCGGTGATCCTGGGCAAGCCATGTAATGTCCAAGAAATTAATTAAGTATTAAAAACATAGATTAGACTAATTATGTGATTAATTTGATAAATTGTGCAAGAAAGTGCCAAGCGGATAAGATGTCATATGCGTCATTGTTGATAGACTCACAAAAAGTACCCATTTCCTCCCCATCAAGATTACAAATTCTATGGACAAGCTAGCAGAAATGTATATGCTTGAGATAGTAACGCCATATGAAGTGTCGGTTTCCATTGTGTCAGACCGTGACTCACGGTTCACATCGAAGTTTTGGGAGAGATTGTGTCACAAAGTTGAACTTTAGCACGACATGCCATTCGCAAACCGACGGCCAATTCACAAGAACATTCAAACCGTCTAGGATATGCTTAGGTTGTGCGTATTAGATTTCAAGTAAAGCTGGATACGATACTTGCCTTAATTTCCGTCTCTAACTCAACTTCTACGAAAGAGTAGCCCAACAGCTTTATCCTCCCTCAACTTCTCCTCAACACACAAAGCTTTCTCTTCTTCTCAACCATCAAGAACTCGCAATTCATCCAAAAAAAAAAAAAAAAAGCTTTTCCTATCTCTTTACATTACCAAACACCTCATTCTAGACTTTAAATAAGCTTTCAATACCTTAAATTTGCGAGGCAAAACAAAACCTGGTTAAGTTCAACATTAAGTGTTCTCCTTCACAGAAAATGGGTCCTTGCCCCCTGTTGTGAAGGAGAACCCTTATAGGTGGGTCCATATCCTCCAATCCAGAAAAGCCGGGTCATATTTTCAAGAATATAAAACCACGACTCACATGACTCCCAACCACATCAAAGGATACAATTCTTTCCCTTTATTAACAGGGGGAAGAGCTTATTTTTTATAAGCCGCTATGATCTTGCCCCCTGTTGCTTCTAGTTCCAAATTTGTCAATAGAGAAGAAAGAATGAAGAATTGAAAAGATTGTCTTGTTATTTCGATTCCTTATGAAGCCTAAATCAAAGGTAATTCTAGAAGTCTCTATTCTGTCCCTCCAAAAATGAGGTGGCTTTTAAAATCACCATTTGATTAAAGTTCAATAGTGATCAATCACAAGTTCAATAGTAATTTAAAAGCCACATTATTAATGGACGCACACAAGAGTGACACGAGGAGGACGTTGATTTTTAGGATGGTTTAGCCATGGAAGAGGATTCTCTGCGAGACAAGATGATAGCACGCCAAAAGTCCAAAGGTAAGAGGGAGTTCTTGAATTGCAAAGCTCCATCAATTATGGCGTTGTTGAAACTTCTTCTAAGCATAAGAAAGGCAAGGCCCACATGATGTAGGATTGTGAGCCTTGGTGGGTTATTTGGATTGTTTTGCAGGCCCTTGGTTTTTTCCTTGCGTTTTTGTTTGGGTTCCTCTAGGAGTTGTTTTTGGGTGTTTCTTTCAGGTTCTAGGGTTAAGGTTTTGTGGGTTATTTGGGTTGTTGTGAGTTAGCTTTGGTTGCTCCTATGTATATTTCTTGTATACTTAGTGGTGCCTCACGCTTTTTATTTAATAAAACTTTGCTAACTTATAAAAAAAAAGTATTATCAAGAATTAGAAAAAGTATTGTAAGGAGCAAGTTGAGAATACACTCTCGGTTATGTTTAGTAATTGGTGACAAGATCTAAAGGTTTCAAGATCCATGAGATAGATCTGAGGAGCAAGAAGTTTCTACCGCACATCTGCCATTTATGTAACATCCTCAACATTCGGGTGAGTTAGGCCAGATTTTGACCTGGGGCCATTTAGCCCAGCGTCCAACCCAAAGTCCGTTTAGCTGTGGTTTTGATTTGGGCCCAGTCCACACTATTCATCCCAAACCCGCTTCTTATTCATTCAGATCTGCCCAGCCCATCATCGAAGCGGGTTATCGGATCAACCTGACACCAATTGAGTCAACCCGTCTTCTGTCGAACCAGTAGGGTGCCAGCAATTTTTTTAGGCCGATTTCAGTAATCTATGGCACATTTCAGCCTGGGGAAACTCATTTCGATCCGTTTCAGTGATGGCTGACACATTTTGGTCGGCGACTACTCGCTTTTGGCTGGTTTTGGTGATCTCCAACATGTTTCAGCTGTTCGAAGTCATGTTTCAGGAAGTTTCAGCCGGTTCAGGTCAGTTTTCTCTCTATTTCGGCAGTTCATATCTTTTTTGAGTTATTTTTAGTCGATATAGGCGTATTTCAGATAGTTTTGTTGATTTCCGCAATTTCTGGGTTGTTTTTGCTTTGGTTAGGGTTGTTTTTTGTGATTTTTGGCTTTTGTCAGCATTGTCGGTGGGTATTTTCGCTCGTTGGTGATCTGGCCAGTTTCAGTCGTGGGTCTTTCACCTACTTGTTGTGGTTATTTGCTGTTTGCACTGTTCTAGTTTGTGTTTCTTGGGGTTGACTATTGTTGTTCGTACACTTTGTGGTGGATTAGATAGACATTTTGGCTTGTAAATCAGGTTTGATCACTTCAGTCGTATATGAATCAGCACATAAAATTAATTAAGGGTCAGTTCATGATAGACACGGGAACTTCCCAAATAATGAAAGTTATCCAATTCTTATGTAACACCATCAGCTAGCTAATAATTTCAGATACAATCAAGTTACCGAAGAAAAAAGAAGAAGCAATAAACAAAAAACTATAGCAGAGTAATAGGAATAGAATGCATAGGAAATTAGGAATCCACCTCTTCAGCTTCCCTGATTTTATCCTCCGCCCATGCTTTGAACTCTCTCCACAAAGACGCGCACTGCTCTGGTGTAATTAACGTATCCTTTGGAGAAACCTAAATTATAGTTGCTCCTCAATAAGAAATCTGTTTGGTGATAAGAACATTATGCTATGACCCTACCAGTAACCACTAAATAGTACCTCCTCCCAAGTGCTTGAGGCAAGAGCGTCTGTAGGAGCTCTCCTGCTCCCATCCTCAGAGGATGGAAGAGCAACAGCACCATCCATGAGACAGGAAAAAAGTAATTCTTCAATCTTATCAGGTTTCTCATCCAAGCGTATGGCAGCCATAACAGATAAAAGCTTTAGAGACTGCAACAGTAAGATCATAGATGAATCCAATTAAGCATAACTGTTAATTCATCTTAAACTCCATCAATAAAAGTTCTTTGGAGATTACCGCAGAAAGTGCATCCTTTACAGTAGCTACATTGTCTTTTTTGAATACGGTTGAGAACCTGAAATTGGTTAAGCAAAGAAATAAGCCACTAAAAATGCTAAAGATTAAAAAAAAAAAAAGAAGAAAACTTTCCACTACTTAGTTTGCTAGTCCCTACCTAGCTTTCATACGAATCAAAACTTCTCCAGCATTTTCTCTTGCCTTTTTCTCCACCAAGTCTCTTCCACAGTCCCTCAATTTTTGCACCTTTTTGTCAACTGTTGCCTGGTCCAACTCAAAACCAGCAATGTTTGTTGAAAGCTTTGCTACGGCAACCTGTGTCTCACCTTTAAGAAATTCTCTTATTGAAGCCCAAGTGTCTTTCTGATCAGCTTCAAGTAAGGATTCTACCGGCTTCATCAGTGCCAAGTTAAGTTGTTCCTGCAAAAACAAAACAAAAAAAGCATAAGCATTTTTACGTAAAAACAAAGTATTGGGATATTATCGAACGGTGATCCTGGGCAAGCCATGTAATGTCCAAGAAATTAATTAAGTATTAAAAACATAGATTAGACTAATTATGTGATTAATTTGATAAATTGTGCAAGAAAGTGCCCAGCGGATAAGATGTTATATGGGTCAATGTTAATAGACTCACGAAAAGTACCCACTTCCTCCCCATCAAGATTACAAATTCTATGGACAAGCTAGCAGAAATGTATATGCTTGAGATAGTAAGGCCATATGAAGTGCCGGTTTCCATTGTGTCGGACCGTGACTCACGGTTCACACCGAAGTTTTGGGAGAGATTGTGTCACAAAGTTGAACTTTAGCACGACATGTCATCCTCAAACCGACAGCCAATTTGAGAGAACATTCAAACCCTCGAGGATATGCTTAGGTGGTGCGTATTGGATTTCAAGTGAAGCTGGATACGATACTTGCATCAATTTCCATATCTAACTCACCTTCTACGAAAGAGTAGCCCAACAGCTTTATCCTCCCCCAATTTCTACTCAACACACAAAGCTTTCTCTTCTTCTCAACCATCAAGAACTCGCAATTCATCCAAAAAAAAAAAGCTTTTCCTATCTCTTTACATTACCAAACACCTCATTCTAGACTTTAAATCAGCTTTCAATACCTTAAATTTGTGAGCCAAAACAAAACCTGGTTAAGTTCTATGTACCTACAAGTGTTCTCCTTCACAAAAAATGGGACCTTGCCCCCTCTTGTGAAGGAGAACCCTTATAGGCAGGTCCATATCATCCAATCCAGAAAAGGCAGGTCGCATTTTCAACAATATTAAACCACGGCCACGTGACTCCCAACCACATCAAAGGATACAATTCCTTTCCCCTTATAAACAGGGGGAAGAGCTTATTTTTTGTAAGCCGTTATGATCTTGCCCCCTATTGCTTCCAATTCCAAATTTGTCAATAGAGAAGAGAGAATAAAGAATTGAAAACATTGTCTTGTTATTTCGATTCCTTATGAAGCCTAAATAAAAAAGAATTCTAGAAGTCTCTATTGTGTCCCTACAAAAATGAGGTGGCTTTTAAAATCACTATTTGATCAAAGTTCAATAACGATCAATCACAAATTCAGTAGTAATTTTAAAAGCAACATTATTATTGGAGGCACACAAGAGTGACACGAGGACGTTGATTTTTGGGATGGTTTAGCCATGGAAGTGGATTCTTTGCGAGACAAGATGATAGCACGCCAGAAGTCCAAAGGCAAGAGGCAGTTCCTGAATTGCAAAGCTCCATCAATTATGGCGTCGTTGAAACTTCTTCTAAGCATAAGAAAGGCAAGGCCCACATGATGTAGGATTTTGAGCCTTGGTGGGTTATGTGGGTTGTTTTGCGAGCCCTTGGTTTTTTCCTTGCGTTTTTGTTTGGGTTCCTCTAGGAGTTGTTTTTGTTTGTTTCTTTCAGGTTCTAGGGTTAAGGTTTTGTGGGTTATTGTGGGTTAGCTTTGGTTGCTCCTATGTATATTTCTTGTATACTTAGTGGTGCCACACGCTTTTTATTTAATAAAACTTTGCTATCTTATTAAAAAAAAAGTATTATCAAGAATTAGAAAAAGTATTGTAAGGAGCAAGTTGAGAATACACTCTCGGTTATGTTTAGTAATTGGTGACAAGATCCAAAGGTCTCAAGATCCATGAGATAGATCTGAGGAGCAAGAAGTTTCTGCCGCACATCTGCCATTTATGTAACATCCTCAACATTCGGGTGAGTTAGGCCAAATTTTGACTTGGGGCCATTTAGCCTAGTGTCCAACCCAAAGTCCATTTAGCTTTGGTTGTGATTTGGGCCAAGTCCAGTACACTATTCATCCCAAACCCGCTTCTTATTCATTCAGATCTGCCCAGCCCATCATTGAAGCGGGTTATCAGATCAACCTGACACCAATTAAGTCAAGCCGTCTTCTGTCGAAACAGAAGGGTGCCAGCAACTTTTTTCGGCCGATTTCAGTGATCTCTGGCACATTTCGGCCTGCGGCAACTCATTTCGATCCGTTTAAGGGATGGCTGACACATTTTGGCCGGGAACTACTCGCTTTTGGCTGGTTTTGGTGATCTCCAACATGTTTCAGCTATTTGAAGTCATGTTTCGGGAAGTTTCAGACGGTTCAGGTCAGTTTTCTGTCTATTTCGGTAGTTCATATCTTTTTTGAGTTATTTTTTGTCGATATAGGTGTATTTCAGACAGTTTTGTTGATTTCCGCAATTTCTGGGTTGTTTTTGCTTTGGTGAGGGTTTTTTTTGTGATTTTTGGCTTTTGTCAGCATTGTCGGTGGGTATTTTCGCTCGTTGGTGTGGTTATCTGGCCAGTTTCAGTCGTGGGTCTTTCACCTAGTTGTTGTGGTTATTTGCTGTTTGCACTGTTCTAGTTTGTGTTTCTTGGGGTTGACTATTGTTGTTCGTACACTTCGTGGTGGATTAGATAGACATTTTGGCCTGTAAATCAGGTTTGATCACTTCAGTTGTATATGAATCAGCACATAAAATTAATTAAGGGTCAGTTCATGATAGACACGGGAACTTCCCAAATAATGAAAGTTATCCAATTCTTATGCAACACCATCAGCTAGCTAATAATTTCAGATACAATCAAATTACCGAAGAAAAAAAAAGAAGCAATAAACAATAAACAATAAACTATAGAAGAGTAATAGGAATAAAATGCATAGGAAATTAGGAATCCACCTCTTCAGCTTCCCTGATTTTATCCTCCGCCCATGCTTTGAACTCTCTCCACAAAGACGCGCACTGCTCTGGTGTAATTAACGTATCCTTTGGAGAAACCTAAATTATAGTTGCTCTTCAATAAGAAATCTGTTTGGTGATAAGAACATTATGCTATGACCCTACCAGTAACCACTAAATAGTACCTCCTCCCAAGTGCTTGAGGCAAGAGCGTCTGTAGGAGCTCTCATGCTCCCATCCTCAGAAGATGGAAGAGCAACAGCACCATCCATAAGAGAGGAAAAAAGCAATTCCTCAATCTTATCAGGCTTCTCATCCAAGCGTATGGTAGCCATAACAGATAAAAGCTTTAGAGACTGCAACAGTAAGATCATAGATGAATCCCTTTAAGCATAACAGTTAATTCATCTTTAACTCCATCAATAAAAGTTCTTTGGAGATTACCGCAGAGAGTGCATCCTTTACAGTAGCTACATTGTCTTTTTTGAATACAGTTGAGAACCTGAAATTTGTTAAGCGAAGAAATAAGCCACTAAAAATGCTAAAGATTAAAAAAAAAAAGAAAAAAAAAAGAGAAGAAAACTTTCCACAACTTAGTTTGCTAGTCCCTACCTAGCTTTCATACGAATCAAAACTTCTCCAGCTTTTTCTCTTGCCTTTTTCTCCACCAAGTCTCTTCCATAGTCCCTCAATTTTTGCACCTTTTTGTCAACTGTTGCCTGGTCCAACTCAAAACCAGCAATGTTAGTTGAAAGCTTTGCTACGGCAACCTGAGTCTCCCCTTTAAGAAGTTCTTTTATTGAAGCCCAAGTGTCTTTCTGATCAGCTTCAAGTAAGGATTCTACCGGCTTCATCAGTGCCAAGTTAAGTTGTTCCTGCAAAAACAAAACAAAAAAAGCATCAGCATTTTCACATAAAAGCAAAGTGTCGGGATATTATCGAGCGGTGATCCTGGGCAAGGCATGTAATGTCCAAGAAATTAATTAAGTATTAAAAACATAGATTAGACTAATTATGTGATTAATTTGATAAATTGTGCAAGAAAGTGCCAAGCGGATAAGATGTCATATGCGTCATTGTTGATAGACTCACAAAAAGTACCCATTTCCTCCCCATCAAGATTACAAATTCTATGGACAAGCTAGCATAAATGTATATGCTTGAGATAGTAAGGCCATATGAAGTTTCGGTTTCCATTGTGTCAGACCGTGACTCACGGCTCACATCGAAGTTTTGGGAGAGATTGTGTCACAAAGTTGAACTTTAGCACGACATGCCATTCGCAAACCGACGGCAAATTCACAAGAACATTCAAACCGTCTAGGATATGCTTAGGTTGTGCGTATTGGATTTCAAGTGAAGCTGGATACGATACTTGCCTCAATTTCTGTCTCTAACTCACCTTCTACGAAAGAGTAGCCCAACGGCTTTATCCTCCCTCAACTTCTACTCAACACACAAAGCTTTCTCTTCTTCTCAAGAACTCGCAATTCATCCAAAAAAAAAAAAAAACTTTTCCTATCTCTTTACATTACCAAACACCTAATTCTAGACTTTAAATCAGCATTCAATACATTAAATTTGCGAGGCAAAACAAAACCCGATTAAGTTCTATGTATCTACAGGTGTTCTCCTTCACAGAAAATGGGTCCTTGCCCCCTGTTGTGAAGGAGAACGTTATAGGCGGGTCCATATCATCCAATCCAGAAAAGGCGGGTCACATTTTCAAGAATATTAAACCACGACCCACATGACTCCCAACCACATCAAAGGATACAATTCCTTCCCTTTATCAACAGGGGGAAGATCTTATTTTTTGTAAGCCGCTATGATCTTGCCCCCTGTTACTTCCGGTTCCAAATTTGTCAATAGAGAAGAGAGAATAAAGAATTGAAAAGCTTGTCTTGTTGTTTCGATTCCTTATGAAGCCTAAATCAAAACTAATTCTAGAAGTCTATATTGTGTCCCTCCAAAAATGAGGTGGCTTTTAAAATTACCATTTGATTAAAGTTCAATAGTGATCAATCACAAGTTCAGTAGTAATTTTAAAAGCCACATTATTATTGGAGGTACACAAAACTGACACAAGGAGGATGTTGATTTTTGGGGTGGTTTAGCCATGGAAGAGGATTCTCTGCGAGACAAGATGATAGCATGCCAGAAGTCCAAAGGCAAGAGGGAGTTCCTGAATTGCAAAGCTCCATCAATTATGGCGTCGTTAAAACTTCTTCTAAGCATAAGAAAGGCAAGGCCGACATGATGTAGGATTATGAGCCTTGGTGGGTTATGTGGGTTGTTTTGCGGGCCCTTGGTTTTTTCCTTGTGTTTTTGTTTGGGTTCCTCTAGGAGTTGTTTTTGGGTGTTTCTTTCAAGTTCTAGGGTTATGGTTTTGTGGGTTATTTGGATTGTCGTGGGTTAGCTTTAGTTGCTCCTATGTATATTTCTTGTAATTGGGGAGAAGATTCAAAGGTCTCAAGATCCTTGAGATAGATCTAAGGAGCAAGAAGTTTCTGCCACACATCTGCAATTTATGTAACATCCCCAACATTTGCGTGAGTTGGGCCAGATTTTGATTTGGGGCCATTTAGCCCAGCGTCCAACCCAAAGTCCGTTTAGCAATGGTTGTGATTTGGGCCAAGTCCAGTACACTATTCATCCCAAACCCACTTCTTACTCATTCGGATCCGCCCAGCCCATCATCGAAGCGGGTTATCGGATCAACCTGACACCAATTGAGTCAACCCGTCTTCTGTCGAACCAGTTGGGTGCCAGCAACTTTTTTCGGCCGATTTCGGTGATCTCTGGCACATTTCGGCCTGCGGCAACTAATTTGATTGGTTTCAGTGATCGCTGACACATTTTGGCTAGTTTCAGTGATCATTAACATGTTTCAGCTGGTAGAAGTCATGTTTTGGGAAGTTTCAGCCGGTTCAGGTCAGTTTTCTGTCTATTTCGGTAGTTCATATCTTTTTTGAGTTATTTTTAGTCGATATAGACATATTTCAGACAGTTTTGTCGATTTTCGCAATTTCTGGGTTGTTTTTACTTTGGTTTGGGCTGTTTCTTGTGATTTTTGGCTTATTTCAGCATTGTCGGTGGGTATTTTCGCTCGTTGGTGTGGTTATCTGGCCTGTTTCGGTCATGGGTCTTTCACCTAGTTGTTGTGGTTATTTGCTGTTGGCACTGTTCTAGTTTGAGTTTCTTGGGGTCAACTATTGCTGTTCGTACACTTTGTGGTGGATTAGACAAACATTATGGCCTGTGAATCAGGTTTGATCACTTCAGTTGTATATGGTATCATTCCTACTAGTTCCCAATTAATTTTCCAGCTGTGCAGCTCCTCAGCTCAAAATCCCATACTTCAAATATTCAAAATAGCTTGGGTTTGTTTCATAGAAACCACAGCTCAAACTTGTGGCAGACACTCAATACTACATAAACAAATTAAAGTACGTCTTGAAACAACTTATATGCTACAAACCATACTTTGTGCCCATTAAAATTTAAAGCTTCCAAGTTTGAATCAGCACATAAAATTAAGGGTCAGTTCATGATAGACACGGGAACTTCCCAAATTAATAAAGAAAGTTATCCATTTATGCAACACCATCAGCTAGCTAATAATTTTAGATACAATAAACTATAGAAGAGAAATAGGAGTAGAATGCACCTTTTTCCCCTCCTCAGCTTCCCTGATTTTATCAGCTTCCCTGATTTTATCCTCCGTCCATGCTTTGAACTCTCTCCACAAAGACGCGCACTGCTCTGGTGTAATTAACGTATCCTTTGGAGAAACCTATATTAAGTTGCACCTCGATAAGAAATCTGTTTGGTGATAAGAACATTATGCTATGACGACCCTACCAGCAACCACTAAATAGTACCTCCTCCCAAGTGCTTGAGGCAAGAGCGTCTGTAGGAGCTCTGTTGCTCCCATCCTCAGAAGATGGAAGAGCAACAGCACCATCCATGAGAGAGGAAAAGAGTAATTCTTCAATCTTATCAGGCTTCTCATCCAAGCGTATGGCAGCCATAACAGATAAAAGCTTTAGAGACTGCAACAGTAAGATCATAAATGAATCCATTTAAGCATAACTGGTAATTCATCTTAAACTCCAATAAAAGTCCTTTAATTTGGAGATTACCGCAGAGAGTGCATCCTTTACAGTAGCTTCATCCTCATGATTGAATACGGTTGAGAACCTGAAATTTGTTAAGCAAAGAAATAAGCCACTAAAAATGCTAAAGATTAACAAAAAAAAAAAAAAAAAAAAAAAAAAAAAAAAAAAAAAAAGAAAAGAAAAAAAAAAAAAAGAAGAAAACTTTCCACTACTTAGTTTGCTAGTCCCTACCTAGCTTTCATACGAATCAAAACTTCTCCAGCTTTTTCTCTTGCCTTTTTCTCCACCAAGTCTCGTTCATAGTCCCTCAATTTTTGCACCATTTTGTCAACTGTTGCTTGGTCCAACTCAAAACCAGCAATGTTAGTTGAAAGCTTTGCTACGGCAACGTGAGTCTCACCTTTAAGAAGTTCTCTTACTGAAGCCCAGGTGTCTTTCTGACCAGCTTCAAGTAAGGATTCTACCGGCTTCGTCAGTGCCAGGTTGAGTTGGAGCTGTTTGGCAACCAAATGTAAAATTTTCAATTTTTTTTTCACTTCTTCCAAAAAAATCAAATAAAAAACATTCTGACTTTTTTACATTTTTTACATCACATCAATATTTTTTTACTAGTATTAAAAAAAAAACCCACTACAAAACAAAACTTTTTCATAAAACATTTACAAATTTTATATCACATCAATCACTTCTTACTACTATTCAAATAAATATTTCATTTCATAATTACTTACCAAACACCTCCGTTGTTCCTGCAAAAACACAACAAAAAAAAGCATCAGCATTTTAGCAACTATTGGAAACTATGAATGGGCTAAAATAGCTACCTTATGTGTGTTTAAGATATGATATTAATGTGTGCATCTGCTTAAAAGGTAAGTTTGTGTCCGATGAAAGTCGGCGTGTAAGGGCATGTCCCGATGATATCGTCCCTGTGATGGTAGTTCCTATCTTCTTATTGACTAGCGATGGGTTATTTGGGATATTTTACGTAAAAGCAAAGTATTGGGATATTATCGAGCGGTGATCCTGGGCAAGCCATGTAATGTCGAAGAAATTAACTAAGTATTAAACACATAGATTAGACTAATTAAGTGATTAATTTGGTAAAATGTGCAAGAAAAACACTTATACTCCGTTTATTTCGATGTAAAACGCTTTCCGTCTTAAAATATTTTCAACGAAATCATTTAAAAAAAAATGATTTCCTTGAAAATATTTCTCGGCCTTCGGCACTAACGAAAAAATTACCAGCGGTGAAAAACCACCGGTGAAAAGATATACTGTTCATCTCAGCAACAATAAGATGTATCAGGATCTGGAGAAGAAATTTTGTTGGTACTACATGAAGCGCAATGTAGCTGAGTATGTTGCACAATGCCCTTTGTGTCAACTTGTGAAAGCTAAACACCAAAGGCCAGCTAGGCAACTTCAGCCTCTCGAAGTGCTAATGTGGAAATTGGATCAAATAGCTATGGATTTTGTCGTTGCTCTACCAAAGTGCCAAGTGGATAAGATGTCATATGAGTCATTGTTGATAGACTCACAAAAAGCACCCACTTCCTCCCCCTCAAGATTACAAATTCTATGGGCAAGCTAGCAGAAATGTATATGCGAAAGATAGTAAAGGCCATATGAAGTGCCGGTTTCCATTGTGTCGGACCGTGACTCACGGTTCACATCGAAGTTTTGGGAGAGATTGTATCACAAAGTTGAACTTTAGCACGACATACCATCCACAAACAGACGGCCAATTCGAGAGAACCATTCAAACCCTCGAGGATATGCTTAGGTTGTGCGTATTGGATTTCAAGTGAAGCTGGATACGATACTTGCCTCAATTTCTATCTCTAATTCACCTTCTCCGAAAGAGTAGTCCAACAACTTTATCCTCCCTCAACTTCTCCTCAACACACAAACCTTTCTCTTCTCAACCATCAAGAACTCGCAATTCATCCAAAAAAAAAAAAAGCTTTTCCTATCTCTTTACATTACCAAACACCTCATTCTAGACTTTAAATCAGCTTTCAATACCTTAAATTTGTGAGGCAAAACAAAACTTGGGGATGGTTGAAAGTAGTAAGATGTCTACCTTTTTTTCACTGAGTAATGCTAGAAGTCCCACTTGTGTCACTCTTGTGTACCTCCAATAATAATGTGACTTTTAAAATCACTATTAGACTTGTGATTGATCACTATTAAACTTTAATCAAATGATGATTTTAAAAGCTACATCATTTTTGAAGGGACACAATAGAGACTTCTAAAATTACTTTTGATTTAGGCTTCATAAGGAATCGAAATAACAAGACAATCTTCTCAATTCTTTATTATCTCTTCTCTATTGACAAATCTGGAATTGGAAAAAGCAACAAAGGGCAAGATCATAGCGGCTTACAAAAAATGAGCTCTTCCCCCTGTTGATTAAGGGAAAGGAATTGTATCCTTTGATGTGGTTGGGAGCCATGTGGGCCGTGGTTTAATATTCTTGAAAATGTGACCTGCTTTTTCTGGATTGGATGATATGGACCCGCCTATAAGGGTTCTCCTTCACAACAGGGGGCAAGGACCCATTTTCTGTGAAGGAGAACCCTTGTAGGTACATAGAACTTAACCGGTATTAAGGTTCCGTTTGAGTTTGTGATTTTAAAAAGTACGATTTAAAATCACGATTTTAAAATGTGCGATTTTAAAAAAGTGATTTTAAAAAACACAGTTAAACGTTTGGCAAAATTGCAGTTTAGCGTTTAAAAACGCAAAGTAGCCTTTAAAATTCTGCGTTTTCAAAAAAACATTATCTTACCTACGATTTGAAAAAGCAGATTTTCTGCGTTTTCAAATCGCAATTTTAAAAAAGCAATTCCCAAACGATTTATGTTCTACGATTTGATTTAAAATCGCACTTATTATTTTTTTCTTTTCGCAATCCCAAACGCACACTAAAGTAGCCATTTTTGGCAACAAAACCACCATTTCTAGAGGGCTCAGTGTCGTCTATAGTGTCATCACTAGAACCAACATTTTCATTTTTTATAAGTGCAATTTTTTAAAAAAAAAAAACGTAAAAGCGCTCCTAATACATACGAAATATACAAGAGGCAACAACCTCACCACCAACCCAACAAGAACAACCCACAAAACAATCCAGCCCTAAGCCCCTAACGCTCACAATCCTTAATTTTATCCCACCGCCTATCAGCCTCATTAAGGGCAGAGAGGAAAGCCACAGTTTTATCCTCTTCCCCCTTTGTCCCTAACCCAATCGAAGAGAAAAAGAAAGACCACTCCATAGGAGAGATAAGACGTGCTCTACTAGATCAACCCTAGCCTGAGAGAGAGGACAAGCTCGCCTCTAAGAACCCCAGCCTGAAACAGCCCATCTATTCGGGTCTTCCTTGGCCCACTGACATCTTCGGTCTTCTCCCATTACGTTTGTATTGAATCAGAGGCTTAGACGTGGGTTCTTCCAAGGATGAGATTGGAACCCTCCCTTCCGGCGAGCCCACCTCAAGTGAATCTTGAGAACCCAAGACAGACCCGACACAATCCATAATAGAACCCTCAGCATCCACAGTAAAACCATCACCCAAACGACTCCTTGTCTTCGATCCACGCCCTAAATCCACATGACCAAGTGGCTGGGAATTACTCATCAACAGATTATCAATAAAAAGCTTCCGACCAGCCTCTGATGATGCCCCACGAGAAACCGGACAACAAAAATGAGAATCGATGCCCTAGATCCGAACCCGAACCCGAACCCAGTTTAGAACCCGGATCCGAAACCACATTTGGACAAGTACCCGAGATAGACTCCATGCCCGGACCAAAACCGAACTCCACAACTGCAGAATTACAAGAAACCAACCAGACTTCACAAAATCCTCAATCCCTAGTGACTTCAGCGCCTCCTTCATCATGTCCACCAACTAAGCGGAACACAGGGAACCCAGAGTCACCACCCCTAAAAAAGGCTTCCTTTTCTCCTCAAGCGAATCACTGAAGAGCCCACCTTCGCCGATAAAAGGAACTCTTTGGCTTCCATGACAAATCCTATGCACCACGACAGGCTTTGAGTGTCAACCTTCGAGAAACCGCATCTCAGAGCACGAACAAAGAAGAAACAAAACTGGGAAAGAAACAACCCTAGCTAATGAAGAGAGAAAAGAAAGGAAGAAAAGGTGATCTAAAGAAAGGAGCTAGCTGGAAGCGCCCTTGCTAGAGACGGGAGGGAGAGAAAATTTGAAAAAGTTTGAATGAAATGTGAGAGAGAGAGAGAGAGAGAGAGAGAGAGTCAGCAAAATGTATTCGCTAGAACTACTTGCCAGAATAATCGAGGCATCCCTCTAGGAATAGAAACTTCACCACAAACACCTGCATCGGGAAGGGCCAAGATTGATGAGGACCATCGCAGCCTCTCACCAGAGATATCCGAAGGTTCAAGAGAGATCAGTTTTGATTGGGTGTTGGAATGTGCCATTGTAGGCAGAGGGTATGGGACGACATCGTCAGCAGTTACAGGGACGACGTCGTTTCTGTCTTCCACCGGGGGTGAGTTGCGCAACGTCCAGGTGATTTCAATGCTTTCAAGCCGGATTCCAGCCTCTAAAGAATCTTCTTAGGGTATGGGTATGGGTATGGTGTCATCGGGTTCTTTTGGGTGCCCTCTTCAGCCGGAGTCCTCGTCGTATCCTCCTCTGGCTGCACCGAAGTTGTTGCTTCCGATGGCTCCGACAACTTCTCTGGGTTCTGTCCCCTTGTTGGTCGGTTCTGAGTTGAACTCTTCTCCGGTGTCCTCCTCCTCCTCTCTAGTCCTTGCGGTTCCTTCTGTGCAAGCCCACGCAGCTTCCTTTGTACATGTCCCTGCAGATCGAATAGAAGAGAAGAAGTCTGCTGAAGATCCTAGTCAGATTCAAGAGTCATTTGCTGCCCTTCAGTTATCCACTAGTTCAACTATGGGAGAGAAAGTCTGTGATGGAGTCTTTTGGTGGAGGAAGGAGGTATCAAAGCTTCTAGAGAAGAAGGATCAGCCTATTGTTTGCAATCAGAGTTAGGAGAAGGATTGTTCGAGATTCGAGGCAGAGCTTTGTTTGCAATCAGAGTTGGGGGAAGATCTTCAAGATGTATCCGTTCATGACTAAAGAACAGAGACAGAAGCATCGGGAAATTTAGGGTGAGATGATTGAGAGCAAGAAACGCGAGAGTAAGAGGGAGCTTCGGAATCTACAAAGATCCGCAAATTACAGAGACACCAACGCTTCTTCGAGGCGTAGGAGAGACAAGACCAATAGGTCATAGGGTTGGATGCTTTGGGGGGTTTTTTGTGGGTTTCTCTGGTGCTCTATTACTTTTTTTTTCTTTTTCTTTTTTTTTGAGGGGGGGGGGGGGGGTTTGTTTGGGTTTTTTTGCGGGTAGTCTTTTGGTTGTTTCTCTGTTTTCTAGGTTTTGTCTTGGGGGTTGTTTGCTAGGTTTTTGTTCGGGTTTTTTTGGGTTAGCTATGGTTCTCCTGTGTACATTGGGGCGCCTTACGATTTCTTTTCAATAAAATCTACTTCAAAAAAAAAAAGAAAAAGAACTGTAGACAAAGGGCAATCGTCAAGATTTTCTCTTCCCCCCCCCTCCCCCCAATAATGCTCTAATTTCCTTTCCAATCATCTCCCACGTAAGCACCACGATCATCAGAATTTGATGGTGAGGCTGTCAGAGATCCAACAAGATGGGCGGATCTCACGCACGCACACTCAGGGCCTACACCCGCACCCTGACCTAGGCCCGAAGAAGAAGTAGAGCCAGCCCCTGCCTTCACCAACCAAAATGCACGTTTTACTTGGGTGTAATCAGGCCATTACTCATTCCTTCTTTTTTGTTTTTGGCAAATTAGATTGGCCCAACCATAATGGTTTTGCTCCTTGTGTTTCAACAAAGGGTGTTTGAGAAGGTTTGGACCCTCGTTGTGATTGGGCGCCAATGTTGGAACCACGTCCTGTTTCGTACTAATAATTTTTACCAGCCCAATTAGCCACTGGCCAAGTCCAACTGCTCAATTACCATGTCACCTTCCCCTTTCAAAGACTCCAGATGTTTTCTCAAAGTACGAACAGCCCCACTGACGTCCTTGTTCCTCCTCAATTCACTCCCACTAGGCCACTATCTACAACATATAATGTACTAGTGTGAAACTTGGGAGGGATTTGCCGCATCCCCAAGCATGCCATGGTCGTTGGCCTTCTGAGCCAGGCATAACCCTTCCCAAGAGACGTGGAATCCACCGTATACCGCCTCGGTCCAACCAATACCTCATCGTACACCATAAGACATCTTGACAGCTTCCCCTGCCGGCGCACACACCACCAACATCGAAGGCACAGAAGGGTTCACCTTGTGGCCAGACAGAGTACCGACCAAGGGGTTCCCCGGAATGATGAGCTTTTGGGACATCACCAAAGGAAGTCTGAAAGGTTTCTAGAACCTTCTGTAACTCAAGCACAAAGCCAGCCCATCCCCTACCACCTCTGCCTCCCAGAACAACCACAAAGCCCCTCCAACCGCCACCTCCATATTCTATGATAGCCAAATATCGTCTAAACTTGATCACACACCACTGGACGATAAAGGCTTTAGAACCCGCCCTGGAGGATTTTAGAAACTCCATCAAGGCCACTGCAGCTAGAAGAAACTCTTCCATGGTAGCCAACAACCAACTCAAACAGTTAAACTCTATCTACCCAAAATTCAAAATACTCAGCTTCCACATAGAACCAACTTCGTAAACCGATCGCAGAATACTAAAAAGGAAAAACTAGGCTAACGCCATTGTCGAAGAAGCCAATAGACAACTAAAGAACACCGACATGCGCCAACGCGAGAGAGAGAAAGAGAGAGAGAGAAATAAAAGCTTCCCAATCCAATCATTCCTAGGTCCATAGTGTCAGTGATATCACTGATATGTAATTTTTCATCATAATGAATTAAATTCAATTCAATTCAATCGTGAATTGGTTCCAGACAGAGTGTTGGTGATTTGGCTCAAAATATCATTATGGACATGATTTGAAGAACACCCTGGTCCAGAAAGCAGTATTCACTCATTGGATTAATCAAGAACAATACCTCATAACTGGCTATCATTTTCAACAACTCTGCACTACGAACAGATGATGCATGTCCATCAATATCACACTGAAGTTCGTCACAGACTTTTGAAGCGTCCCAATTAGCCTGACTTACGGCAGCATCTGAAAGTGGAATATATCAAGTCACCTATAGGAGGCATTGACTGTATGATGGATTAACATCCACATAGGATTTGAATATCAATCATGCCAAACAAATAAAAAGCTGGAATTGATAGAAAACATATAAGATATCCAGTTAAAATCTTACATCAGAGGAAATAATGTTCCTTCAAGGCAAGTAAAAGATGTAGGTTCAAGAAGACCCCTAACATCCTTTAAACAAGAATTTAATTGTTACACAACACCGTGCAAACATGTAAGAAAAGTAGATACCAAAACTTTCAGCAACACTAAATAATCACATAAAAAGATGCACCGGAAACCCAAAATATATATCATACAACCGCAACCATCACAATATGAGTATAAGAAAATATAAATCAGAAAGAAAATCATGTGCTTCAAGCATTAAAAAAAATGAGCTTGCATGTAACTCGTGCAATGCACGGATTGTTTTTAATTTTTTTTTATTATTATTTTCAGATTTTAATTTACAAAAAAATAACAAAAATAAAATACTTAATAATAACCAAACTTTTTTTAAATTGTTAAACAAATTAGACCATGATAAATTATTTGTGTATAACATATATTGTTTCCCAAAGAGACTAAGAAATCATTATATGATTTTAGATATGTCTATTTCAATTCTAATGTACCAAATTATGTTAAAGGGGTGGTATAATTAATTTCATGAAGAACTGCCAAAGGTTTCGCATGGTGCTGGATAAGAATTTCAAGCGAATAAGACTTCAATAGAAATAAGTTTTCTAGGTCTATTAGGTTGGGTTTACGAACGTCGCAAAGTCTTAAGATTTTTGGAACTAAATAACTTTGAGAGGAATTAGACTTTGAAAGTGTAAAGACTCTAATTTTTTCCTGAATAAAGATCAAACTCTATGTATTTTTACTTTTTAAACAATAATAAAATATAATATATGCAGTTTATTTTTATCTATCACCATCATTTTCCTAAATTTAGTGTAAATTTTACAGAAAAATGAAAAATAAGCAAGTTGAATTAAAAATAATACATAAATTAAAAGAGAAAATAAGGATAAAAAATGTAAATAAAAGAACATAACCACAGGAAATAAAGACAAACAACCAAAAAATGAAAAATGCTAATACAATAAAAAAAAAAAAAAAAAAAGAATTGTATTTTCTGTATATTTTTCTAGTTCTAATGAAACCTTGAAAGCTAATTTTGTTTAAGCACATAAACAATTTGCATTACACAAAGTAAAAAAGGAAAACTACTCAATAAATAGTGAAAACTAAAAAATTATCATACCTCGTACAAAAAACAACCATAAGAAACTCTCTATTACCATCATTTTTTTGGATTTGGTGTAAAATTTACAAAAGGTAAAATAAGCAATTTGAATGAAAAATAATATATGCATTACATCAAAAAATAAGGACAAAAAGCGGAAACAGAAGAAGAGAATCATAGAAAATATAGACAAAAAATTGAAAAATGAAAAATACTAATATAATAGAATAGAGTTATCTTTTATGTATACTTCTTTGGTTTATATGAAACCATCAAAGTCAATATTTTCTATCAATTAAGCACATTAACAATACGCATTACATTGGAAAAAAAAAATCAATGAATTAATAACGTAAACTAAAAAATTGTCATACCTCATACCAAAAACAACAATTATTGTAAACTCTCTCTCACCATGGTTTCCTTGAATTCGATGAAAAATGTAGAAAAGGAGAAAAAATAAATAAATAAATTTGAACAAAAAATAATATAAATTAGGAAATAGGGACAAAAAAATGTAAACGAAAGAACAAAATCCCAAAAATTATATATAGCATAATAGAGATTTTTTCTTTTGACCATCCTTCTTATATATAGCGTAAAATTTCTTTTGACATAAATTAAAAATGAAACATAAATTATCAATGAAAAAATAAGGACAAAAAATCGAATCAGCAAAACAGAAGCACATAAAATAAATACAAACAAACATATTATTTACAATTCTATTAATTTGGAGCTTGAACACAGCCCCTGCAAACTTAAAAGCCAAACAACAAAAGCAGATGCTATAGTAGTATTACAAACAAAAAGGTTCCAACAATGACAAAAACTTTGCTCTCTTTGCTTTGAGCAACATTTACATTCTCCGGTAATGTAACTAACATTGCAGTCTTGTAGAGCCGCAAACCATTACTTATCTATATATTTATTTGAGAAAGCGAGAGATATTGGAGAGAAGAGAACTAAAAATGACGTCTAATATTACCAGAGAAAAAAAACTGACGTTTGATAGTTTGAGATTTAGTCTATAACTGACACTTAGTGTGAAAGGAAGCAATGTTTGAGTGAAAGTGTGAAACAAAGTGATTTAAATTCACAGTTTTCAATTTAAATTCACAGTTTACTTAACGGGCTCTTTTTATAAATTAAAAAAAAAAACCAAAAATAAGGACAAAAGATGGAAACGTAAGAATTATATAATTGATAGGTACAGGAAGAAGTCCCGCCAAAATGAGATTTTTTTTTTTTCTTTTCCCGACTGTCCTTCACATATATATCATAAAAGAAAATACTTTTAGCACTAAAATCAACAATAATATATAAATTAGAACATAAAATAAAGACAATAAATGAAAACAGTATACTCATAGTATAAAAATAATTGTCTTTCCCTTTTTTTGTATACTCATAGCCTCATAGGTATAGTAAGAAGTTATGTCTAACAGAGATTTATTTTTCCCGACCATCCTTTGCATATATAACATTAAAAAGAATAAAAATAAAAATAAAACTACTTTTAGAACATAAATAAAAATAATATATAAATTAGAACGGAAAATAAGAACAAAATATGAAAACAAACAACATACAGAAAATTGGAAAAATACTCCTATAATAGAAAAAGAATTGTATTTTTTGTATATAAATTAGAACATAAAATAAGGAAGAAAAAAAAAAAAAAAAAAAAAAAAAAAAAAAAAAAAACAGACGACCAACTCATATAATAGAAAAAGAATTTTTTTTATTTTATTTTATTTTATATTTTGTTCCAATGAAATTCGTAGGTATAGGAATAAGTTCTATCACATGGAGAGATTTTTTTTTTTACGATCATCCTTTGCATATATAATGTTAAAAATTATATATATATAAACTACTTTTAGAACATAAACAAAAATAATATATAAATTATAACAAAAAAAAAAGAACAAAAAACGATAACAAACTAAAAGTAATGACCATGAAAAATTAAGAAAAAAAATCCAAAAAAAGAAAGAGAAATAACTCAAATAATGGAAAATAACTATTTGATGTATGTTTTTCCGGTCCCAAGAAAGCAAACAAGAAATATGAAGTGTATGGGTACCCCAATTTTTGCTATAAGCAAAAACAAAAACCACTTACATGATAGAAGAAGAAAGTAAGAGCATTATTTATTTTAACAAAAAATAAAGACAAAAAACGAAAAATGAAACATACTAAATATAATAGAAAAGAACTGTATTTTATGTATAGCAGTGAAACCTTGAAAGCAATGTCATCCATCAATTAAGTCCATAAACAATGTGTAATGCACATTCCAAAAAAAATAAAAAAAAAAAATAAAAAGAAAAGGTAACCGTGTAAACTAAAAAATCGTTTTAACTCATACAAAAAACAACAATAGGAATCTTTCTCTCTCACCATAATTTTACTGAATTCAATGTAAAATTTATGAAAGGAAAAATAATATATAAATTAGAAGGAAAAAATAAGAAAAAATAAAATAAAGGAAGAGCAAATCACAGAAAATTAAAAAAAAATGGAAAAATACTAATATAATATAAAATAAATATCTTTTCTATATGTTTTTCCCTATTCCAAAAAAGTTGATAGGTATAAGAAGAAGTCCTTTAAAATAGAGATATATTTTGTTTTTACCATCTTTGCATATATATATATATATATATATAACATAAAGAAACTACTTTTAAAACAGAAATTAAAAATAATATATATGCCGATGTTTCCAAAGAGGTTACCTTCCTTTACTATTTGACTTTTCTTCACTACAGTTCTTGAGTAGAGTAATCAATATTTCTTCTTGCCAATATATGCGAAATAGAAAAGAAAGTTTGTACGGTTATTTTGTTAAGTTTGTATGGTTCCAAGGCATATCTTCCTCTATTTTTCTTCTCTTCTGGTTGGGTTTTTGGGGGAGATCGATTTCATGAGAGAGAGTTCATAGATATCAAAACTGGAATATGTTCATTGTAAGAAAATGACGTTCAGTCTCAAAATTACGTTTAATGGGAAGGGAAGTGATGTTTCAATGAAAGTGGAAGTGTGAAATATGGTATATTAAACCAAATCCGAAACTGACGTATTGGGAAGAGAGAGTTTTAGTTGTTTTTAACTTAAGGACACTTGTCACATTTTTAGTACGCCACTTGTCTCAATATTATGCATTCCTCTGAATGATTCTCCTATTATATATATATATATATGAAAAGGATGAGTTCCTTTTTCAAGTAAGAAAAGTTTCACCACCGCACTCTGAAAGCGACCATCCGTCCACCAACTAGCAAATAGATCTACCACCCGACGAGGCGTAACCCAAGACAGACTGAAAGGACAAAAAATGGCATTCCATAGAATGCAAGTGAACTCATAGTGAAGCAGAAGATGATCCACAGACTCTCTGTACTTTTTACACATACAACATCTATTAATCACAATGACTTGCCTCTTACTAAGATTGTCTAAAGTAAGGATCTTCCCTAGCGCTATCGTCCAAGTGAAAAAAGCTACTTTCAAAGGAGCCTTAGTCTGCCAAATGCTTTTCCAGGGGAGAAAAAAAAGATAAAAAAAAAAAATCTCTTTGTAAGCAAGAGTCTTATAGAAAGATCTAACATCAAACTTCCCTTTGCGAGAAGGAGACCACCAAAGCTTGTCTTCCCCATCACGATGTAATTTGATAGAATACAAAAAGGTGAAAAAAAAAGCCAAGACGTCCACTTCCTAATCGTGGGCCGCTCGAATGAATCTGACATCCCACTGAAAAGATCTGTTCTCCAGAATCAAATGCCCTGCAACAAGCATATTCTTGTCACAAGCTATGTCATACAAACCTGGAAAAGCTTCCTTAAGGGGCATCTCTCCGACCCACACATCATCCCAGAAGCTGATTCTAGATCCATTGCCCAAAATAAGTCTGGTATGGCTACTAAAAAAACTCCACCCCTTCCTAATGTACTTCCAAAACCCCACTCCGTGAGACCCAGGGGGGTCTAAGGAACACCAACCAGCCCAAGAAGAACCATACTAGCATCCACAACTGATCTCCACAAAGCCTCTTTCTCGTACTCATATCGCCACAACCACTTTCCTATAAAGCTTTATTAAAGATCCTCAAATTCCGGATACCCAAACCACCTACTGAAATAGGAGTACAAACCGTGGACTAGCTAACCAGGTGATATTTGAATTTTTCACCTAGACCTCCTCACAAGAAATCTTAATGAAGCTTCTCTATATGATTAGCAACACAGTAAGGGATAGGGAAAAGAGAAAGAAAATACGTGGGGAGATTAGATAAAGTACTCTTTATAAGGGTAACTCTACCACCCTTTGACAGGTACATCATTTGCCAACTAGCCAGCCGTCTTTCAATCTTGCCCACTACATCATCCCAAATGGACTTAGCCTTAAAAGGGCCCCCAACGAAAGACCAAGATACTTTATACATAGAGAGGAAACACCACAACCCAATATGCCGGCCAATTCTTTCATATTGTCCACATCACCCACAGGAACCAGCACTAACTTGGCCAAATTAATCTTTAAACCTAAAACAGCTTCAAACACAAATAAAACAAGAAGAAAACAAAGATGGTCAAGGTTAGCCCCGCAAAAAACTAAAGTATCATCTGCAAACAGTAAGTGAGAAATATTAAGCACTTCGTTACTGCCAGAAACCACTGAGAAACCTGAAAGAAAGCCTCTGTGAACAGCAATAGTGAATAACTTGCTTAGGGCCTCCATCATAATGACAAACAAGAGAGGCGACAAAGGATCACCCTGTCTAAGTCCACGATAGTTGCTAAAAAAACCTAAAGGGGTACCATTCACCAAGACAAAAAAGCGCACCGAAGAAATACAATGCGCTATCCACGAACACCATCTCTCCCCAAAACCACATCTTCTCATCATATATAGTAAGAAATTCCAGTTGACATGATCATAAGCCTTCTCAATATCTAGCTTGCAAATTAACCCTGGTTCACTTGATTTAATATGACTATCCAGACATTCGTTAGCAATAAGAACTAAATCAAGAATTTGTCTTCCTTTCACGAAAGCATTTTGCTGTTTCGAGATAATCTTATCCACAACCTTTCTAAGTTTGTTAGCAAGAACTTTTACAATGATCTTGTATATCCCACTTAAGAGAGCAATAGGTCGAAAATCGTTAAGATTCATAGCCCCAGATTTCTTCGGAATTAGGGCAAGAAAAGTGGCATTAACGCTTTTGACAAACTTACGAGATCTATCTTAATCACATCCCAACAATCTTGGAAGAACGCTATAGAAAACCCATCAGGGCCTAGCGCCTTATCACGATTCATGCCCTTAATCACCTCAAAGACCTCATTTTCCTCAAAAAGAAGTTCCAAGGAAGAAGCCTCCACCACATCTAATGTGTCGAAAGCAAGGTTATCCAACCTAGGCCTACAAGAATAAGGTTCTGAAAAAAGTGACTCATAAAAATAAGCTACATGATCCCTAATAGCCTGTTGATCAGAAGAAATAGAACCATTGATTGAGAGAGACTCCATGGCATTGGATCTCTAGTTCAAATTAGCAATCCGATGAAAAAATTAAGTGCATTTATCACCGTCTTTAAGCCAAAGAACCCTAGACTTCTGTCTCCAACTAATTTCCTCTTACAGAATAGAGTTCTTCAGATCTCTGATGACCTCACACTTCCTTATCTTTTCTTCGGGAACTAAAAAAACCGTGTTGTTCCTCCAATCGATCAAAAGCACACAGTTCTTCCAAATACGTAAGAGCGATTAAGTATGCAGGGAGTATACAAGAACGGTAGTAAGAAGAAGAGGAAAACAATGCAAGGATTCCAAATACATTGTTTTGCAAAGCGCCACATTGCTAAACTCCTGCTTGTTCCACCTCTTAAGATCATTCATTAAAGCCTTGAGTTTTTTAGAGAAGATGAAACTAGGAGAGCCTTGAAAGTGGCAAGACGTCCACCAAATTCACACCCTTTCCACAAACCCTTCAGCCTTCAACCACATATTCTCAACTTGAACGGTCTGGGACCCCAATGAATGCCTCCACAATCAAGAAGGATCGGAAAATGATCAGAACACAATCTAGGAAGCCTATTCTGCAGAGTCCTGGAAACTTAACTTCCCAATCCGGAGAGACAAGAAATCTATCAAGGCGAGACCAAAAAGGATTCTCCAGATTATTAGACCACGTAAACGACCCTCCTGCAAGCGGAAGATCCATAAGACCCTACTCAAAAATAAAGTCTGAAATCTCCATCATGGTGGCATTCAGACGAACATCTCTCAATCTTTCAGCAGGAAAGCGAATGATATTGAAATTGCCCCCAATACACCGAGGCAACTCCCACAAAGAAGAAAGACCAGCTAATTCATCCTAGAGAGAACTTCTGAGAGCGTTAGTGTTAGGACCGTAGACTCCAGCAAAGGCCCAAGAAAAGTCAACCTCAACACTTCTAATTTGACAACTTGACATGTTGCACATCAAATTTAAAGTATGTCACAAATACATACTACAAAGCAACTAGACAATGTTTTAGAACAGGGAGAGTACAACCCTAATTCCATCTAGAATAAGCATTGACACAAACATAATTTTTGCATATGTGTATGTTGTACGGATTAAATTTTCATTTCTTACTACCTGCACATCCTTGGTCAAACTCGAGCAAACAAGAATGAGTACAATTACGAACAGATGCAGCAAACCGTTCTCCTTTGTTCAGTGACTGCTCCAGTTTACTCTTAAAACTCTCGAGAGCTTTAGAACGCAGATGTCCCAACATGGTGATGAAAGCAGGGTGAACAAGCTGGACAGGTCATAAGACAACAAGAATCAATTAAGAAATAAAACATAACCATAGAATTGCAAACTAACAATAAGGCATACTTCTCTTTAAATCTCAACTTTAAGCACAAAAACTCTATATTCCATATCAGAATATGAACAGTATTATTTCTAAGACCCAAATGGGCAATATAACAAGACCTTGATTTAATATAAGTCTAACAACCATAAACCTCTTGAAATGCAGCAAAAAAAAAAAAGGGTATCCCATAGTCCATCAAAGGGTATGTCTATTTGTTGCTTTGGAATTTGAGAAATTGGCAATCATTCTTCATATACACAAGTTAGATATTATGATTGTTAAATCACCAATACGTGAAATATTTAAATGGTGAATTTATTCATTTAATTAATATTCTTAAACTCCCCCTTATGTGTGGGCCAGAACTTTTCCCTTATTATTAGGTAGAACCCAACACGTGAAATATTTAAATGAGAGCTGCAATATAGAGTTGAGGTACAAACTCGGAACCTCTGTTTTGATATTATATTAAATTGTCAATTGTCCCAAGAGCTTAACTAATAGAAAATGAAAATAAATAAATAAAAAGATGATATGTAATTTCATTATCATAAATAAAGCGCAAAGAGACGTAACTCTTGTACACATAGAATATACAAAAGAAACCCTAATCTAAGGAAAAAGAACACATTCAAAAAATTTACAAAAGTAGAAACAACCAAACTATAATGTGCATATATATCCAATTTTAGAAAATGTTGAACATTATCTTCCGCAACTCTATCTCCGAAGTCTCTACATCTTCAAAGCTCTGAGCATTCCTTTCTCGTGAAAGACACCACATTAAACACAATGGAGCCAACCTCCATACTTCCACAGTTGTAGTACACCCAATAGGCCAACATGTCGTCTCCAATTGACCAACAAGTTAATCACCCTTCTAGGCATAACCCATTGATGGAGCTCCATAATTCCCTTGCTCTTCACAATGAATTAGTAAATGACTAATGAATTCCCTAATCTTCTTGCATATGCAACACTACTCAACCACCACAACATTCATTTTTCTCAAATTATCAAGTGTCAATATTTTCCCTAATGTTGTTGTCCACACAAAACGCCACCCGCAAAGGATCTTTTACTCTCATATACTTTTCCACGGAAAATAGGGTCCATTTTGGCTAGTTAGTATTTGATAAAATGACTTCACTTCAAACTTGCTCATTTTGGAAGGACTCCATCCTATTCCATCCTCCTCTCCTTGTCTTAATTTGAAAGAATACAACCTCTCAAAGAAAGATACTACCACCTACGCCTCCCAATTTTGAACTAGTCAAGTAAAAATTACATTTCACCGAATAATCCCTTCTTGAACTTGAATGTTATTTGCCACCCACGCATCTTTTCTCTGAGCAATACTAAACAAATCCAAATAAGCAATCTTCAACAGACTATCCTCACACCATACATCATGCCAAAAACTAAACTTTGACCCATCATCCCCCACCTCAAATCTAACAAATTTGGAAAACATATCACACCCGCTTCTTATATGTTTCCAAACTTCCACTCCAAATGTCCCCATAGCCTCTTTATAGCACCAGCCTCCCTCTATACTATCATATTTGGTCTCTATCATCAATCTCCATAAATCGACTCTATCCATAGCATACCTACCATAATCGCTTTCCCAAAATGGGTAAATCCTTACCCAATTCACTAAGTGGAATTTAAACTCATCCCCGATACCATCCAATAAAAAATCCCTACTACAATCTCTCCAGGCTAGTGGCCACTCCTGTTGGGATAGGGAAAAGAGACAAGTAATTCATGGGTAAATTGGATAGAGTACTCTAAATTAGTGTCAATCTACCACATTAGTTAAATAATTTTTTTTCCCATCTAGCCAACTGATGCTCCATCTTTTCAATAATGCCATTACAAATAGAAGTTATAAGAAGCACCCAATGGGAAACCCAAACACTTCATTTTTTTTTTTTTATAAGTAATCAAGATTTTATATATATATATATATATATATATATATATATATATATATATATATATATATATATATATATATATAAGGCGTAAGGTGGCCCCAAGTACACAAGAACTACCAAAGCAGCCTACAACAAGAAAAGAAAACCCAACAACCCTCAAAAACCCAAGCCCTCAAGCCCAAAACCTTGGGGAGAACCCCCACCCTACACCACATGCGCCCTGTCTTTCATAAGCCGAGAGGTAAAACACCCAAAGTGTAAGGGGAGTCGCCATCAATGAAGAGACTCTACAACCAAGAATATTGTTCTCCTATAGGAACAATATTTGATTTTACTAAATTGATTCTCAATCCCAAAGCTACTTCAAAACATAAGGAATTTTTTTTTTTTTTTTGATAAGTAAGAAATATCATAAAAAGCTTAAAGTGCGATCAAGTACACATGGAGTATACAAGAACGACAACTAAGAAGAAGAGGAAAACAATACAAGAAAATCATTATAACTAATCACTAATGGGGCAAGGAACGCAGTCATCCAAGAGTATAAAGAATAAAAGAAAAAAGAAATGATCTCCTCAATGATTCTTTTTTTGTCCTCGAACTATCTATCGTTGCGTTCCCTGCACAAGCACCATAAAAGGCAACAAGGAACCATCTTCCACACAACCACACTCCGAGAGCGACCACCCATCTACCAACATGGAAATAGATCAACTACCCGACGAGGCATAACCCAAGAAAAATTGAAGCGAATAAAAATGGCATTCCATAAAACACAAGCGACCTCACAATGAAGAAATAGATGATCCACAGAATCCCCACTCTTTTTACACATACAACATCTATCAATCGCAATGACTTGCCTCTTTCTGAGATTGTCCAAAGTGAGGATCTTCCCTAGAGCTACCACCCAAGCGAAAAAGGCCACTTTTAAAGGAACCTTGGTCTGCCAGATTCTTTTCCAGGGCAAATGAACTGTCTCCTTGTAAGCTAGAATGTTATAGAAATATCTAACATCAAACTTCCCTTTGCGAGAAGGAGACCACCAAAGCTTGTCTTCCCCATCACGATTTAATCTGATAGTATACAATAAGGTGAAAAAGGAAGCCAAGACGTCTATGTCATACAAACCTATGAAAGCTTCCTTATGGAGCATCTCTCCACACCATACATCATCCCAGAATCTGACCCTGGATCCATCTCCCAAAACAAGTCTGGTATGGCTACTAAATAAACTCTACCCCTTCCTAATGGTCTTCCAAAGCCCTACTCTGTGAGACTCAGGGGGGGTCTAAAGAACACGAACTAGCCCAAGTAGAATCATACTTAGCATCCACGACTGATCTCCACAAAGCCTCTCTCTCATGCTTATAACACCACAACCACTTCCTTAATAGAGCCTTATTAAAGGTCCTCAAATTTCAAATACCCAAACCACCCTCTAAAATAGGGGAACAAATCATGGACCAGTTAACCAGGTGATATTTGAATTCTTCACCTATGCCTCCCCACAAAAAATCTCGATGAAGCTTCTTTATACGACTTGCAACACTAGCAAGAATAGGGAAGAGAGAAAGGAAATACGTGGGGAGATTAGATAAAATACTCTTTATAAGGGTAACTCTACCACCCTTTGATAGATACATCCTCTGCCAACTAGCCAGCCGTCTTTTAATCTTGCCCACTACATCATCCCAAATGGACTTGGCCTTAAAAGGGGCCCCTAACGGAAGACCTAGATATTTTAAAGGTAGAGAGGAAACTCCACAACCCAAAATGCTAGCCAAATCGTCCATATTAACAACATCGCCCACAAGAACCAGCACTGACTTGGCCAGATTGATCTTTAAACCTAAAACAGCTTCAAAAAACAAAAAAAAAAAAAAAAATTAATTAAGAAAATGAAAATGATCAAGATTAGCTTCGAAAAAAACTAACGTAACGTCAGCAAACAATAAATGAGAAATATTAAGCACCCCTTTACTACCAGAACCCACTGAGAAACTTGAAAGATACCCCCTATGAATAGCAATAGTGAACAACTTACTTAGGGCCTCCACCACAATGACAAACAAGAGAGGCAACAGGGTATCACTTTGTCTTAGACCACGAGAACTACTGAAAAAATTTGAGGGGGTACCATTCACCAAGACAGAGAAGCGCATCGAGCAAATACAATGCTCTATCCACGAAAACAATCTCTCCCCAAAACCACATCTTCTCAACATATACAGTAAGAAGCTCCAGTTGACATGAACGTATGCCTTCTCAATATCCAACTTACAGATCAACCCCGGTTCACCTGAATTAATGCGACTATCCAAGCACTCATTAGCAATAAAAACTGAATCAAGAATTTGAATACCTTTCACAAAAGCATTTTGGGGCTTCGAAATTATCTTATCCACAACCTTTTTAAGTCTATTAGCAAGAACTTTTGCAATGAACTTGTAGACCCCACTAACATGATTAATAGGCCAAACATCTTTAAGATCCATAGCTCTAGACTTCTTTGGAATTAGAGCAAGAAAAGTGGCATTAGTGCTTTTTACAAACTTGCTATGAGTGAAAGTCTTGAAATACCCCCATGAGATTTGTCTCACATCCCAACAATCTTGGAAGAACACAATAGAGAACCCATCAGGGCCTACAGCCTTATCACGGTTCATGCCCTTAACCACCTCTAAAACTCCTTTTCCTCAAAAGGAAGTTCCAAGGAGGAAGCTTCAACCTCATCCAAAGAGTCAAAAGCAAGGTTATCCAACCCAGGCCTCCAAGTATAAGGTTCTGTAAATAAGGACTCATAAAAATGAACAACTTGATCCCTAATAGCTTGTTGATCAGAAGAAATAGAACCATTAATTGAAAAGACTCTATGGCATTGGACCTCCTGTTCGAGTTAGCTATCCAATGAAAAAATTTAGTGCATTTATCACCCTCTTTAAGCCAAAGAACTCTAGACTTCTGTCTCCAACTGACCTCCTCCTGCATAGTAGGGTTCTCCAGATCTCTAATGACCTCACTTTTCCTGATCTTTTCTTCAGAAGCTAAACAACGTTGTTCCTACAACCTATCAAGAGCACATAATTCTTCCATAAGCCTATTTTTGCGAAACTCCACATTGCCAAACTCATGTTCGTTCCATCTCTTAAGATCATTCTTTAAAGCCTTAAGCTTTTGAGAGAAGATGAAGCTAGGAGAACCTTGGAAATGGTAAGACGTCCACCAAAGTCACACCCTATCCACAAACCCTTCAGCCTCCAACCACATATTCTCAAACTTGAACGGTCTGGGACCCCAATGAATGCCTCCACAATCAAGAAGAATCGGGAAATAATCATAACACAAGCTAGGAAGCTTTTTTTGGATAGAACCTGGAAACTTGACTTCCTAATCAGGGGACACAAGAAATCTATCAAGGAGAGACCAAGTGGGATTCTTCTGATTATTAGAGCACATAAACGACTCTCCTGCAAAAGGAAGATCCATAAGACCTTGCTCAAAAATAAAGTCCGAAAACTCCATCATGGCGGTGTTCAGGCAAACATCGCTCGATCTTTCGGCAAGAAAACGAATGACAATAAAGTCTCCCTCAATACACCAAGGCAACACCCACCAAGAAGAGAAGCTAGCCAATTCATCCCAAAGAGAACTTCTGAAAGCGTCAATGTTAGGATCGTAGACCCCAGCAAAAGCCCAAGAAAAGTCCTCTTCAACACTTCTAAAAGAATAGACAAGAACAAACTCACCCACAAAGACATCAATTTTCTCTACGATCCTTTTATCCCACATAATCAACGTACCACCAGAGGCACCACAAGAGGCTAAGTAAAACCAATCCGCAAAATGATAACTCCAAAGATTTCTCACAAGAGAATCTAAAATAAACTCCAGTTTAGTTTCTTGCAAACACATAATATCTGCCTTCCATTGCCTCAATAAATTTCTAACTTTTAACTATTTGTCACCCTCGTTGAACCTTCTAACATTCCATGAAAGGATTTTAGGCTTCATAACAAATTACCGTGCACCTCCTTTTGCGCCTACCACTAGAAGAGCTTCCGCTATATGTCTCATAATTAACAGAATAGAAAAGTCTGCTTAGCTCCTGCGTACCTTTGGTACCTGATTTCGGACCCTTACCCGTTTCCTTCTTATCCTGACTGGAAAGAGATCCATATACAAGGGTTGAAGCTGACCTTCGGAGCCAACACACGTAATCCCCATTGGAGGACTGTACTCTAGGGCCATCTTCAGTAGCAACTCCGAAGACCCCTTACCAAAAAAATCCCTTGACCATGTCACTAGGGCAGCAGGACAGAGGAGCAAGCTCTTCCTCAAGAATCATACATTGCAAATGTCAAATTTGTTCAGAATTAGCATCACAAAAAATTAGCACATCATTAGCAAACAGTAAATGAGACACTACAAACTGGATTTTTCCTCGACGCCATAGAGAAACCTATCAAAAGACCCCTATCCATTGTCACAATCATCATCCAACTCAATGCCTCCATAACCACCACAAATAGTAGCAGCGATAATGGATCATTTTTTCTCATTCCACGAAAGCTAGAAAAAAATTCGGACGATGTTCCATTTACAAAAATGGAAAATTGCACCTTAGATATACAATGCTCTATCCAATCCCTCCATTTCTCCCCAAATCCCCATCTTTTTAACAAATAAAGCAAGAACTCCCAATTTACATGATCAAACGCTTTCTCCAAATCCAACTTGCACAACAACCTGAATTCCCCCAATTTGAATAGACTGTCTAAGCATTCATTAGGGATTAACATTGAATGGGTCATGTTTATAAGTTAAAAAAAGGCATTGTATGGTCTTAAGCAATCACGGAGAGCATGGTTTGGAAAATTCTCTAAAGCAATAGTGGATTGGTCTTTAGAGAGGTCAGACATATTATTTATTATTTCACTCATACTAAAGCAGGCTATATTCTCCTTGTGGAATATGTATATGATATTGTTATTACTGGAGATGATTTACAAGGCATTGTCCAATTGAAACAATTTTTACAATGGTTTCATAAAAAGGATTTGGGCAAACTTTGATATTTTCTAGGTATTGAAGCTACTAGATCTCATAAAGGTATCAACTTATCTTAGAGAAAGTATGTACTTGATTTGTTAGATGAGACAAGTCTTCCAAGTGCTTGTCCCATTGAGGTTTCGATGGATTCAAATTGTAAATTACTGAAGGATGAAGCGAAATTATTTGAAGATTCTGCCAGGTATCGTCATCTAATTGGAAAGTTGAATTATCTTACTATTACTAGGACATATATTTCATATGTAGTTAGTGTTGTTAGTGAGTTCTTGGAGGATCCTCAAGTTTCACATTGGGAAGCTGTTACTTGCATTATTTGTTATTTAAAGAGAGCCCCTAGTCTAGGGATATTGTATAGAACGAATGAACATCTTCAGGTAGAAGATTTTACTGAGCAAATTGGGCTGATTCTCCTTCAAATAGATAGTCTACTACAAGATATTGTACATTCTTACATGGTAATCATGTAACTTGGAACTTTGGAAGAGTAAGAAAACAACAGTCGTGGCTCAATCAAGTCTTGAAGCTGAGTAGAGAGCAATGGCTCAAGCTATTAGTGAGTTGACATGGTTACTACATTTTCTTTAGGAGAGTGGGTTCTGGGCTTCTACTCCTATCCCTTTGTTTTGTGCTAACCAGGCTGCTATACATATTGTATCTAACCTAGTTTTTCATTAAAGGACCAAGCATATTAAGGTCGATTGTCATGTCATTCGAGACAAAATACTCGATGGAGATATATCTACAGCATTTGTGAAGTTTTAACATGCATTTCAGCTTGTCTTAGAAAGAGGCATTTAATTGTGATTGATAGGTGTTGTATGTGCAAGATGAATGGGGAAATGGTAGACCACCTTCTTCTTCATTGTGAGGTTGCTCATGTCTTATGGAATGCCATCTTTAGCCACTTCAGCTTGTCTTGGGCTATGCCTCTTCGGGTGGTAGATTTATTCACTTATTGGTGGACGGATGGCCACCCTCGGAGTGCTATTGTGTGAAAGATGGTTCCTTCTTGCCTTATGTGGTGCTTGTTGAGGGAAAGAAATGATAGGAACTTCGAGAACAAAGATAAAACATCTGAGGAGCTTAGAACTTTCTTTTTTTATTCTTTTTACACTTGGACTACTGCGTTCCTAGCTCCCTTAGTGGTTAGCTTTCACGATTTTCTTGTATACTCCCTGTGTATTTGACTGCGCTTTGCGTTTTTAATGATATTTCTCTTACTTATCAAAAACAAAAAATGCATTGTTTGTAGTCTTAATATCTTCTTATCAGATGGAGGGAATGGATAAAATTTTGCATCATTACTGGGAAATTTTCCATCTTGGTGAATGGCACTCCGATTGGCTTCTTTCAGAGTTCTCGGGGGATTAGGCAAGGTGATCAGCTTTCTCCTCCTTTGTTGTTTGTGGTGGTTATGGAATCGCTAAGCCGGATGTTGAATGCGTCTATGCTTCAAGGTTTGTTGACAGGCTCTTCTGTGGGACCAAGAATAATGAAGAATTAGTGTTGAATCATTTGTTGTTTGCGGATGATACTTTAATTTTTGTGATGCACAGGCAAAACAAGTTCGAAATTTTAGATGTACTTTCTTATGTTTTGAGGCCGCATCAGGGTTGAGGATCAATTTAGGTAAATTCGAAATTGTTCCCATAGGCCAAGTGGAAGATGTTGATTATTTGGCTCATATTCTGGGGTGTAGACATGGGTCGTTGCCGATGACTTATTTGGATTTGTCATTGGGCGCTTCTTTTAAATCTATTTCTATTTGGAATGGAGTTCTTGAGAAAGTGGAACAAAGGTTGGCTAGTTGGCAGACACTTTATTTATCCAAGGGTGGTAGGGTGACGTTGATTCATAGTACTCTTTTTAGCATTCCTACTTATTATTTATCTTTGTTCCCCATTCCTGTGAGTGTAGCTAAGAGACTAGAGCGACTTCAACGGGAGTTCTTGTGGAGAGGCAAGGGGGATGAGGCTAAATTTCATTTAGTAAATTGGCATAGAGTTTAATTATGGTAGGTGGCTTGGGAGTTTGAAATGTTATTAAATTTAATCAAGCTTTACTGGGGAAGTGGATATGGAGGTTTGTTCAGGAGCGCGAGGCTTTGTGGAAGTCGGTGATTGATGTGAAGTATCGGAGTGTGAGGGGAGGATGGTGTTCTTTACCACCGGCGAGGTCTTATGGTGTGAGTGTATGGAAGTATGTTCGAAGAGGGTGGGATACTTTTGCTAAGCATGTGCGATTGGAGGTGGGAGATGGGTATCATGTTCGTTTTTGGCATGATCTGTGGTGTGGAAATAGGCCGCTTAAGCTATGTTATCCAATTGTGTACACTCTTGCTCGTTTTCCAGACGCTTGCGTGGTTGATAATTTGTCTGTGGTAGATAGAGTTGCTCATTGGAATGTTGTCTTTATGCGTTATGCTCAGGATTGGGAGGTGAAAATGGTTCTTTCCTTTCATGAGCAGTTATATTCTACTCGGATTCAACATGAAGGGCTTGATAGGTTGGTGGAATTTTTCGAAGAGAAGGAGCTTTGAAGTGAGGACTTTCTAAAGAGCCTTAGCTTGTCAAGAGGTGGTCTCTTTTCCTTGGAAGGGTATTTGGCTTGTTAAAGCTCCAAAGTGGATGGCATTTTTTGTGTGGACAGTGGCATTAGGAAAAATTTTGACACATGACAATATCCGTATGCATCATATTGTGTAAGAAGAATGGGGAATCTGATCACCTTCTACTTCATTGTGATGTGCCACGGGTTGTATGGAGCTTTCTATAGTTTGTTTGGGGTGGAGTGGGTCATGCCAAGAAGAGTGATGGATTTGTTGAGTGGTTAGGGCACTTCACGGGGTCGTGACCATGTTACGCGTCTTTGGAAGCAGATTCCCTTGTGTGTTATGTGGGGTCTTTGGCGTGAGCGGAATGCAAGGCTATTTAAAGATGTGGATTTATCGGTTGTGGACTTGTGTCGAAATGTGCTTAATATGGTATATGTTTGGGTCTCTGCTCATAGCCCGTGTCGTGTTATGTTTGCTGAGTTTTTATATTCATGTTATTTTGTTTCCTCTAATTATGGGCACTTTTGTATACTTTCAGTGTACTTGGGTTGTGCCCCTCTGTACTTTTTATTGAAAGCTTATTACTTATCAAAAAAAAAAATGTCCAAATTTATGTTATCATGATTTTATTGTTCTTTTTTCTTCTTCTAGATAGGTATTTTCTCATGTATACTTCCTGTGTAATTGTAGGATGAGGGCTTACACTTTTAATGATATCTCGATTACCAATAAAAAAAAAAAAAAAAAACAAAACAAAACAAAATAATGCCCAAATTTGAGGCTAACTACAAAAACCAAATATTCTACTAGTTGATGAAATGCTTCTCATCTCTATCTAGCTAAACTTGTTGGAGACAATAAGTTGGAGCCAGTGTCATTGGACAACAGACTAATATAGAAAGTTCAAGAAATATAAGGCTATAGGCATCAGTAGCTACTATGATTTCTGAAACAGGTCAACTAAATGAAGCCCATTCTTCTTCTATTCAATAAGGCAGATCCCCTTGGCTTATCTTTAAAAGATAAACCCCATGCCTAGCCCAAAATGACCAGGGTTGAATAGACTCTTCATGATTGGAGGGCTATTTCCATTTAGGTGAAAGGTCCTTGCAATCAAATGGAACCCACCTAAAGACCATTTTGAGTCTACAAATCAATTCTAAAATGCATTTCTCTCCATCCTTGCCATTCAAGGCATCCTAAAAAATGCTAATCAACATCCTTGAGGCAGACATGAAAGAGTGATGTAAAATTTGTTATGGCAGTCGAATTTCTCAGCTTCAATTGTTAACCACTCTTATACTTTTGATAAGTTCTAATACTCAATCACATAGTTTGCCTTAACTTTAGCCCATATAAGTTACTTGTGGAGTTCAATCTTGAAATTATGCTTGTGTGTTCAATTACTAAAAATGTGGTGAAATCATTTTAACCTCTTTCCCCCTTTGTAGTTGTAACATTGAATCCTGCTCAGCAATGAAGTTCGGATGCTAAACTCTAGTCTAAATTTCTAGGGTATAGAATATAATGATTCCAACAACTCGCTAGAAAGGCCAAGGGGGCGGAGTCACAATGCTTGATTGTGAAAGCAAGTAAATTGGATAGCTAAACAGTTCGGAATGAATCTATAATAAATAGCGGAAGGAATAAAGGTAGCTTGAAGATGGGTAGAGAGGAAAAAGCAACCTTACTTGGCTACATTAAAGAATCTAGGAGTATAATCAATAGCAAAACACAAGACATGGTGGCCATGCAACACACATACAGGAGCAGGGTGAAGGGATATAATATAGCAGAGTCCATTACAAGTCATAAAATTATTTATCCAGAAAAATATGCAATAAATTAAATGAATCTGTGTGTAACAATTGAAACTAAGATAACAATCAAGACAGAGTGAGGTCTTACATCCAATGCTTTTGGCTCCAGTTGTCGTCGTTTTGCATTTCGTACACCTTCATCATAGTATTCTGTCTCCATGTCATATCTGTTTGGGTAGTTGGGTGGGGGGTGTAATTGCATCCGGAAGCAAGGTTAGAACTCAAATCAATTCTAAAAAGGAACATAGTCCAAGACTATACAATCAACAGTTAGATCTATATATAGAACAACCACCCCAGATTGAGGAGCGCCTGGCTGAATCTTATTGGGGTCAATCAATGATGGTCGATGGGCAGCAGTGGGATGCATTCAGATTCATAGAATAAAGCAAGAGGCGGATAGAGAACTAGATAATCAGAATTCAGGCTCAAAGGTCTCTAAACATAGAAGCTCTTCTAAAAAAATATATATATTTTTCTTGTCAAGGAGTGTCAAGAAAAGAGAGGATTAGCAACCTCAAAGAATACTTTTCAGCCTGTGCTCTTACACTTTGGTTGACACTTGATTGATTCACCATGTGAGCAATATGTGGTGGCGCGTTTGTGTCGATCCCTTTTGAGGGTCGACTTCTGCGGTTGGGTATGGAGAGCCAGTTCTGTGCGGAGGATAAATCTTTTTTTGTTTTCAATGGGGCAAGGGTCTATAGAGCTCAAGGTAGCGGAGAAGCGTAAAGCTTTCTCAGGCATAGTTCTTTTGGGCTCGCGTTGTACTGCGTGGCTGCTGTTGATGGTGGAAGAGGTTTTGTTAAATCCTGGGGTTGAAGATTTTGTCAAGTCTTTTAGGAAGGGGTCTAAGGTAATCATCGAAAAAAGGGTCTAACGTGACCATCGTGTGGGGAGGTGGGAATAGGTCCAGCCGTTTCTTGGAGGTGGCGGTGTACGCTGTGGGTGGCCGGAGAGATCTGGTTCTGTTTCCCGACGGACGTGATGATCGAGATTGGAGTCGTGTCTCAGGCGAGCTATTTAAAGTCTTGGAATTTCTTGAAGATGTTCGGAAGATGGGTAAGGCAGCTGGGTCTATGTCGTTCGTAGAGGTGGTGCATACGGCAGCTTCTGTCTCTGTCAAGGGCTTTGGGAAGAAACGTGTTGGTGCGTACGGTGTGTCTGAGACAGAAACGCAGCAAGCGGTCGCTTGGGGAGTTTTGGAGGAGAATTTTTCGATGATTCTAGACTGCTCCACTGTGGTTCGGCAGCCAGTGGATTGTTTTGCTTTGGAGAAGCAATCTTTTCGTCCCCTAGGTAATACCCCATGTTTCTGTTGGCGCCAAGTGCAGTTTGACGAGTAAAGACCGTTGTGCTGATGGCTCCTGGGTTTGAAGTTGCAAAGGGTGCAGGAAGGCATGCTCGAAGTGTAAGATTTCAGAGGGTGACATCAAGTGTGATTGTGATGCTTCGGGGCCAGAGGATGGGATCTTCAGGAAGATTCTCGAGACTTTGTTGACTGGCTAGATTGGGTATGCGAGCGTCCAATGAACTTGGGCAGGACCTCTTCTTTTGGGCAGGGCGTATAAGTGTTCTGTGCTTAAAGGGATCCGTCTACGGGCTAGATCCAGGAGGATGGGCTTTATGCCCAACATCAAGAAGGCCTAAAAGATGGGGTTTGCTCCGGTTTATGGATTCGACGCTTTCCCAGCAGGTTTAGGTTTTGAACATTCAGGTTTGGGTTCACAGTTTACTTATTAAAAAAAAAAAACTAGATAATCAGAACATGTAGTTCACAGTTTCCAATTGATACCGTAGAATCCCCTATATGGTAAGTGGTACTAGTGTTCGAGCTCAGATAGATTAGGGAAGAGAAATGCTAAATATCCTAATATTTTTTTCTCAAAAATTGGTTTCCAAATGATGTGTCACAATCTCAAGAGATAGTGACACATTTTTCAAAATAATAGATCACATGAGATTGTGACACATCATTTGGAAACCAACTTTTAGAAAAAAAATTTGGAATGCCTAGCATTCCCCATTAGGGAATTATCTGAATCCATGAATTAAAGTAACATTACCTTTCCATTTGCCAAATGTATGGGTGCAATTAGGCTTGGCAATTCGGGTTGGCGGGTCGGGCTCGTGTCGACCTGGCTGACCCAATAACACAATCGGGTCCAATATGAACCCGACTCGATTATAAATTGGGTCTTAACATCTAACCCGAACATGGCTCGATAATGCACCAGGTTACGCGACACGAACCCAACGACAGCGTTTTGTTAACACATGCTCACTGGCACCGCCTCACCCCAAAGGCCACGAGGACGGAGGACACGAGGTAAAGCAAGTTCAACTGGGCAAGCCCCGAACCGATCCGACGGTCGTAGATTTCATCAAAAACAAAAATCCCTTCAACAGTTCAACCCATTCGGTTCATCAACTAAAAACAAGAAGAAAAAACCAAAAAAAATTCTCCACCCATTCTCAACCCACAACAAAGGACCAACCACCTTAAATCACAGTTACAACTCACGACAATTTGAACCCAAAATCAACAACTTCAAATAAACAATGAGGATAACTTCAATCCGAAAATCGGATTGAACTAACAAAGAACTAACAACCGAAAATCGCAAAGAACAACCCACAACAATTTGAACCCAAAATCAACAAACTGCGAACCGAAGTCACCGAACTATGAAGGGCTGACCGGCTAAACCATTGAAGCCGTTGAAGGCTGAAGCTAGGTGAGATCGTGACTGTGAGGCGTCATGGCTATGTGTGACTCTATGAGGCGTCGTTGCCGTCGTGGGTTCGTGGGAGTGGCTGCATGAACGGTGGGTGAAGATTCGGACTGAACGAGTGAAACAAGACAAAGTGAAAAATGATTCTGACCTAGGGTCTTTACTTCTTTCTTTAAGTTTCCAATTTTTTTTTTTTTTTTTTTTAACCAGGTTATAATTGTGTTAGCGGATCAACCTGCGGGTTGACCTGCCAAACACGATTATAATCAGGTCATAATCAGACTGACTTGAACCCGATAATAACAAACTCTAACCCGGTTTTTTCTTGTTGTGTTCGTGCCAGGTTCATGGGTGATGTCAAAAATTGCCAAGCCTAGGTGCAATGAGACTACAGGAACAAAACTAACTAAAATATAGTGGAAACAAAGACTATGGGGAGTACTTACCCTTTTTTTTTTATAAGTAAATCAATTTTATTAGAAAGAGCAAAGATGCGCGACCCATGTACACAAGTAGTAGATTGGAGAGATGAGTACTTACCTTGTTCAAAACATTTAATAAAAGAGAACAAAACTTCCATGATATTATGCAAAGTTAGACAAAATATTTCCCAGGTAAATCGGGCATATTTAAAGATTTGAATATTAAAAGACATGAGCAGAATGGAACTAACTCTGAAAAATATTTTTCTAAAATTGAGTTGAGCTGTTTCCCAAAACCTGATACTGGAGCTACTTGAACAACTTCCTTCAATGCCAGCCAAGCCTGAATTAAATTCAATAATGACTAATATGGAAAAGAAAATTCCAAATTAATCTAGAAGCAACTCCGGGAAAAGAGGATGGACAAAGGTGTACCTCATCAGAGGTCAAGCGACTTAACTTCTCATTGGCAATCTCTTCACACCGGACAATGGCAACCATTACCTGATAAACAAACAGATAAATGCATGTGAAGATACCACAATCACTTCCAAAAGGAAAAAAGAAGAGGGAGTCATAGAATAAAATATAAAACCTTGTGAGCAGGAAGATCCAGATCCTTGTTCTCTTTTATAGCTTTCCATATCAGCTGTGCACTGAATGAAAATCCAGAAGCAGGGACAACACCATGTCTATCACCAACAAGCCCTCCAGGAGAAATAGAATGGAAAAATTGCTGCCTCAGTTGAGCAACCTGTATAAGACAGGACATATAGTTGTAAGCCTATATATTCCACTTAAACTCAAGAAGAATGGAAATTTTCTAAGGACTGGTCAAATGAGGTCTGGATGTCAAGGAGTTAAGTTCCATTTATTGCGAGAATTTAAACTTCCAAAAATAAGATAATTCATTAAACAATCCAAACAATCATCATTGTACTACAAGAGAAGTTTATAAGTATCTCAGACAATCAAGGCACAATGTAGTTTACAAGATAAAGAATAAAAAATTTCCAAAAAGAAATGGAGAAACAACATAGGAAGCCTTCAAGTGAATGAGAATAGAGAAAATTATACATGTCTGTGTATATATAAACGAATCTTGACAGTATGAAAACAAACTTCTTGAGATTCTTCTTATATTAAACAGATTACCTCCTCTTTGAACTTCTCCTCCTTCTCCTCATAATTGGATAAAGCAGTGATCTCAACCTTCATGTCAAAGAAAGTAAATCAACACATAAAATTAATTGCCAAGAAAACAATGTGAACAACCAACGAATTAGAGAGAGAGAGAGAGAGAGAGAGAGAGAGTATACTACATTAAAAAATTCACTAAAAGGAGTATTCTTGTGGGGCTGGGGCTTGGGCACTGCATCCCATGTCTGCAAAATATACAATCTCTAAGAAATACTGAATAAAAATAATAAAGAGAATGGGGCAAACATCTGACTGTAAAAATAAAAGACAACCTTTTGAATATCTTCCCTTAAAACAGGCTTCAAACGTTCAAGTGGGGTCTACATGGAAAGACATGAAGACTACAAAGATTAATATGAAATAATAGAGCATTCGAATAAAAGACCCAAAGTATTTGTAAACATGTACATTGAGAATAAGTTTACTTAGTGCAGACCTTTGTTTTATCACGTATAACAAACAACAAGGTTGATTTACGGGGACTGAACAAACGCATCATGACCTACGTATAGTACAGTAACCAGAAGGTCATCATACACCAACCAAGAAATGTTGACTGGAAATAACATGGCTATACAGTACCTGAAAAACTGTTTTTAGAAGAGATTTATTGGCATCATGCTCCCTACCAATATCATGGCACCACCTGTAAAGAATATTCAATCTCCAGTTGCAATCTAACACGATTCCTCATTACATGTGTACATAAACTCCTAAATAAGCATATTTATGTTCCATGTATCTGTATAAGAGATTCCAAACCAAAGGCTCATTGTTTTTAACAGCCTCTGTTTTCACGCAAAGCAGTCCTTTCTGAAGACTCATGGGCTTGATTAAATATTAAAGAAAATGCTTAAATCATAAAAACTTACATGTTTATCAGCACAATGTCAGAAACTGCCAAAGCAAATAGAGCACTTTGTTTCTCAAATGCAGTATCATCCTGGAAGTGAGAGAAAACAAATAAGAAAAATATAAAAAAAACACTATGAGAACGGAAGAAATTCCCGTGGAGGTATAAGTTTCATAAACCATCATGTACTTATCCAAAATAAAAATCCCAAATGGAAGTTCAGCTATCCTGCTGCTCACACATGGATACCAGTTAAAGGAACTGAGAAATATGAGTGGGCCTTAGAATTTCAAAAATATTCAGAAACATACACCATTAAAAAAATTGAAGTGCAAAGGGACTGTAGTGTGATTTTATTTTATTTTATTTTTTATAAGTTAGACTGCAGTGTTAATTACTTAATTAAATCAATGAGAAGAAGAATATCACACCACAATCCATATTTTTCAATGCAAAAAAAGGAAAGTGTTATGCCTTGGACAGTAGCATCCATACAATGCTGAAGATGTAAAGATTTCCATATGAGAAAGCTTCAAATAGATAATGGTAGGGATTTAGATTCAAATAGTCCATGTAGGATATAATGACCAAATAAATAAAAAGCAATCATCAGTTGAGGAAATAAAAGCTCGACTGTTGGGTTTTCTCAAAATCAGCGAAAGACTCTACTCAAGGGGAAGGAGCAGGAACAATATTAAAAATTTTACAAATAAAGATAGGTTTTTGGGGTTGAAAAGGCTGCAATATCTTCCAAATCCACTAATGCAAGTATTTGTCAGCATGCCCCTATGTTCCTAAAACTAACTTCACCATGGAAAAAAAACAACAATCTATGTCAAATAGATTCAACTTTTACCATAAACCAAACTATCAATAAAACATGAGCTCATTAGTCCTGGGAATAATATGGCAAGCTTCCATTTTAATGCCACCATTATCTAATTTGGGCCAGGATTTTCCAAGAAAGAAAGAGGGGGAGAGAGAGAGAGAGAGAGAGAGAGAGAATAAAATTCTTTGATATTCTTTTGTAATGCTGATTTTAACTACTCATCCTTTGATCACCCTCTACACTTGGAGGATTGGCACTATTTGTTTGCATTTTGTCTATTTGGATTTTGGTTGATTCAAAAAAATCGCCTCTCTCCTTTTTTCATTCCCGACTCACTCACCCCAGCAGTGGCGCGTGAAGGCGCATACCGCTAGGGTTCCATTCTCTCTCACTACTTTAAAGCTAAGTTGGCATTAGCTTTTTGCCTAGCTCTCTGTTTTTTGGTTGTGTTTCTGGTTTAGTTTTGGCTCTTCAGTTCTGAGCTAGGTTGGTGCTGGCTTTCGGCTGGTGTGGAGCAGGCTTGCACGTGAAGTTACCATGTGGTGCTAATATGGAGCGGCGTTTCTCTGTGGAAGCGAAAAAAAAAAAAAAAAAAAAAAAAAATTCTTCTTTTCAGTGCAAGAAGATAAGGTAGAATTTCGTTTAGAGGAAAGGAAGAAAGTTTTTGTTGGGTATGTTTTTTTGGGTGTCCAATGCTCTGTTTGGCTAGTAGATACGGTTGAAGAGGTGTTGAAGTCTCTCGGTAAAGAAGACTTCGTCAAGTCTTACTGTGAGGTTGAGAAGGTGCTAATGTCCGTGGGGGTGGTAATAAGGCTAGCCGGTGAGACCAAGTCTTTGCAGCTCTCTAAGGTGGAGGATCCCAGTAAGGTAGTTTCCATGAACACTATTGTTAAGCAAACTTCTCTAGTGAGGGGATTCCTTTGTAGGGGGTTTCTTAATTGGTCAATGCAACCCACACTCTCTCGCCTAAAGTATTGGTCACGTCGTCATCGACTCTTGTTGCTAAGGATGTTGGGGTGGAAGGGACTCCTTCACTTTTGGGTGGTTGAGGCTCTCCTAACGTTAAAAAGGATAAGGATTTTAGGTTAAATGATCTAATCCAGTCTCAAAAGTAGCCGGAGGCTTTGGCCCAGATGGGGAGATCGAGCATAGTGTGGAATCAAGGCGATGAGATTTGGTATGGGGAGGATGGAGAATTCCCTTACCGTTTAGGTGTTTTACATCCCGACATACCCTTGGATTTAGCGTTGGACGGTGACGAGGGCGAGGATCCGTCCTTCGCAATCCTAGATTGCATTGATGAGGAGTTTCATCGGAAAACTATGGTTGCGTGCCAAAAGACCAAAGGTATGAGAGAGCTATTAAACTTGAAAGCTCCATTAACTACAGCGATGCAAGCGCACCCTCTCTGTGTTGGTAAGTGAAGGCTCACATGATGTAGTGTTGAGTGCCTCATGTGGGTCTTGGGTTTTAGGGTCTAGCGGGTTTATTGGTTTTCTTTCATTTTTTTGGGTAGGTTTGGTTGTTCTAGTGTATACTGCATGTGTACTTAAGGGCATCTTATATTTTTTTTAATATATTTTTGTTACTTATAAAAAAAAAACATCTTGCCCAAAACTGACTAAAACTTGTTCTCAAGAACCTTGGAAATAATATTATACACCCACCTTGCCCCCCCCCCCCCCCCCACCCCCCAAACTAATAGGGCAAAAATCCTTCACATCCACAGCACACGTCTTTTTTGTAATCAGAGAAACAAAAGTATCATTAAGACTCTTCCCAAAGTGTCATCTATTATGGAATTCTGCAAACACAACCATAAGATCATTCTTCAGTAATCCTCAACACTTCTAAAAGAAAGTCATTGTGAAGCTATCTAGGCCCGGCACCTTATCTCCATTCAAATCCCTTACCACATCCCACATCTCATTCTCCTCTAACTTTCTTTCTAACCAAGTACTCTCATTAGCATCAATGGATAGGAAAGATAGACCATCCACCCTTGGCCTCCAAGAACATTGCTCAAAATATAGATTGTTGTAAAAATGTACTATATGCTGCTCCTTTATCTTCATAGGATTCTTGTACAATGCACCATTTATATTCAAAGAGTCCACATGATTAAATTTACGATGTGAATTGGCAACCCTGTAAAAAAAGATTTGTGTTTTTGTCCACGTCCTTCAACCACAAAGCTTGTGATTTTTATCTCCAGTTCATCTCCTCAAAAATGAGAGTTTTCTCCAACTCCATCTGCATATCTCTCTTTCTTACCCTCTCCTCCTCCACTAAGCAACAACACTCTTCAATTACATCCAGCTCTTGAATGCCCTCCAATAATTCATTCTTTTTCTTCCCTACATCACCGAACACTTCATCACTCCATTCCTTCAAATTCACCTTCAAAGTTTTCAACTTATTAGCCAAAACGTAACTTGGTAATCCCTAAAGCTCATAGGATTTCCACCAAGTTTTAACTTGATCAACAAAACCATCAAATTTTAACCACATGTTTTCAAATTTAAAATACATCTCCCTCCTCTAGGCGCCCCACAATCCAACATCAAATGAAAGTTATCAGACAAAAGTCTTGCCAAGTTCCTCTATCACTTCTAGAAAATGTTTTACCCATTCTGGAGAAATTAATAATCTATCAATTCTAGACCATGTTTGATTTTCTTGATTATTCGACCAAGTAAACTGACCACCTTCAAGCGGAAGATCCACAAACTCCTCCATTGTTGCAAAATAACCGAAAACACTTGATCTCTCGCTTGGAAATTGAACCACGTACATTAAAATCTCCCCCAATACACCAAGGCTTCTCCCACAAGCTTATCATCCCAGCTAACTCATCCCATAGCTCCCTCCTATCTACTTCTACTTTTTCTAGACATATACCTTCTGGTTCTGATTCCCATGATGCACTCATCAGTCAGCTTAGTGAACTTGTTCAGCGCCTACATACTACACTTCCTTTTTCCACTACTACATTTGTTGATTCAAATAATGTTGCATGTGTGGCCAATTCATCCCCGTCTTGGGTCATTGAATCCGCCACTAACAAACATATATATGGTATATTATCTCTCTTTTCTGATTTAATTCCTGCTAAACACCACATTGTTTTAGCTAATGGTTTTTCTCAACCTATTGTTGGGAAAGGTGTTCTTCATCCTACCAATTCTTTATCCTAACCATCTAGTCTTTATGTTCCAGATTTTCCTTTTAATTTGCTTTATGTTAGCCAATTAACTAAAGCCTTCCAATATGAAATTCATTTTTCCCTTACTTGTCTCTTTCAAGATCTCAAGACCAAGAAGATGATTGGTTCGGGACATGAGAAGGATATCCTTTATTGTGTGGATCTTGATGGCTCCTTTTCTCTCGTTTCCTCGAACTTGAGTGAGTGAGTTACATTAGATGCTGGCTTTCCTCAAAGTAAAGGAGTGGCATCTAGTTTCTAAGGCGCTTGTTTCGGAGGGGAAACAGAAGGGGGGTCTTCTATCTGGTCGCTCTTACACCCTATTATTACACTTGGTGGACAGAGTTGATGAGAAGATGGTGTGGTCGAAGCCAATGTCCGTGACTCCTCTCGATTTGCTTCCATTAGTGTTGGTGTATGGCGTGAGGTGGTGCGAACAGCGGTGAATTGCTACGAGCTTGATATCTCTGGGTCGTAGACGGTGATTTCCAATGATGCAGTGAAAAATACGATAGATAAATAGCCGAAAGGGCGGTTCCGTCATTTAATGGTTGAAGCTGTTTCTAGGGCTTTCTCAGTTAGTGATGGATCAGGCCAGAGGATATGTGGGTCGGTTAGTTGGTTGGGTTCTAAGTTCAATGGGTTCAAGCCTAAGAATATCGGCAAGAAACCCATTATCCATGTTAAACCAATTTGCAAGTCTTTAGATAAGGCTTTAAGGTTTATTCAGACCTTCCCTTCAGCCCAAATTCTCTGGGCCTGGCCCTTCAGTTTTAGCAGGTACTCATGGAGCTTCCGATGAGGTTTCTTCACTGGTGATCTTGATGGAGGAAGGTTTTGGTTTTGACCAGGTGCATGGCTCGGTGTTGGGGTTCCTGGAGGTTTGGTCTGAGTTGTTCTTGAAGGACCACTGGTTGGGTAACAAGGTTTTGGTTTCCACTGCTCGAGATGGGCTTGTCCATGTGAATTCCGGTCCTTCTTCTTCGACATCTCAGCTTGAGCAAGAATCAATAGTGTCTTTGGAAGCTTCTCTCAAGTCTGAGGAGTCTTCTCAGACTTCAGTTCACTTTTTCCCCAGTGGTTCTTCCTCAAGGGCTGCTGAGTTGGGAGGGAGGCTTCGTCTTTCTCGTCCAATGGCCGCCCTCAAAACCATTCTAGAAGTATTATAGGAGGGCTAAGGAAGTTCAAGTAGTAAAAATGGATAAGCGTATTTTTTTCCGATTCTGTAGCGGCGAGTTTGCTGATGGGATTCCTTTTCCTCCCTCGGGTGCCACTCCTGAGCCAGAGCTTCCTTTGGAGTCTAATTTAGTGCGAAGCTCTCGGGTGCCACCCCTTGTTGACGAGGCAACTTTTATGAAGGATGTCATTAAGCGAACTCCTCTGGTGAGGGGATTCTTATGGAGGGGTTTTTTTTCGCTTAAAGTACCAGTCGTGTCGCCGACAACCCTAATTGTTAAGGAAGATGAGGTGGTAAAGACTCCCTCTCATTTGGGTCGTTGCGTCTCTCCATCAGCTTATAAGGGTGAGGACCTTAGGGTGAACTGTTTGGTCGAGTCTCAGAAGTGGCTGGTTGGTTTTAGCCGGTCTGGGAAGGATGGAGTAGCCCTTTTCCTTTTGGGTGTTTATCTGCTCGATGAAGTGGATGAGGCTTCACTTTTGGCTATTGTGGATTCTAGTGTTAGCGAAGAGGAGTTTCATCAGGAATCTGTGGTTGCCCGTCAAAAGAATAAAGGTCAGAGGGAGACATTGAATTTGAAAAGCTTCGTTAATTATGGAAATGATTATGCAACCTCTCGGAGTTGGAAAGGCAAGGTTCATATGATATAGTGTTTAGTGCCTAGTCGATCTTAGGTCTTTTGGGTTTTAGGGTTTTTAGTGTCTCGCGTGTTTGTTGGGTCTCTTTCTTTTTGGGCTGGTTTGGTTGCTCCCTTGTATACTCCATATGTACTTATGGGCGCCTTTACCCTTTTTAATAAAATTTATTGCTTATAAAAAAAAAAATCTGCATTTATCAAAAAAAAAAAATATATATTCATATTTTGATTCTCAACGAACATTAACCAGTGGAAAATAAGAGTTAATAGAAGAAAATTGCTCAAAAGAATCACTAATTTGTGATAAAAGGCACACATAACTTAGAGGAGGGAAGATGAATAAGAAAAGTAATAAGTGAAAAAATACTTCAAAAAAAAAAAAAAAAAAAAAAGAACAAAGGAGAGACGGGAGCACAACTCAGGACACATCTAATTTGCTTTTGAGTTTTACATTGAGGTGATGTAAATCTCATTTCACCCTCCATAAATACCTAAATATAGGCCTAGTAGGCCTACTAAATCCCTAAAAACAAGAAGGAAAAAAAAAAACTTCAAAACTCATCCAAACCATAAAGTTCATTTAGCAGGACCCAAATTCTAATTTCTAACACCACTAGAATTCCAAAAACAATAAAATTTCACCATTATATTTTCTCACGAGTCTCATATCAATTGGGTGTATCACATCACGCCACAAATGTACCACTTACAGTCGACAATGAAGCAACAAACTTGTTAGAGTATACGAAAATATATGAAGATTCGGTCCCCAATTCTAATTTCTAACACCACCAGACTTCCAAAAACAATAAAATTCTACCATTATATTTTCTCATGAGTCTCATATCAATTGGGGTATATCACATCAGGCCACAAATGTACCACTTATAGTCGAAAATGAAGCAACAAACTTGTTAGAGTATACAAAAATATATGAAGATTTCGGTCAAGTAACAGGTTTTTAATTGTGGATGTGTGTGTATGAGCATGTGAATGTGAATGTGCCTAAAATTGGTTATTTTCCTTGCATTCAAAATGGATAGAGCCATATTGGATTAAATTTTGACATCTACTATACCACTCTTATCACAAAAACACCATAACTTTTGTCACATAAAGTGTATGAAAGCTTAACAGCCCTCCTTTGTGGTAATAACTATGCTTCATTTCTCCTATTGTATCTTCTTAAATAAAATTAGAAATTCCAATAAAAATCTCATTACCTCTCCCATTTCCGTCCCATCATTACCCTCCAAATCCATGGCAATTGTACAAGGCTCAATGCCAACACCCTTAGCTATCCAAATGCCTTTGGTTGTTTGACTCCTACAATAACACAAAACTATATTGCTTGTTTCTCATATGGAGGTGAATTAAAAAAGCCACGAGAAGCGACAGAAAGTGTCTTCTGGTTAACCATATATGAAGCAATTAAAAAACCAACCTTCCATCATATGCGTCCATCTCCCTGAAATTTGTATGGAAAAGATGATTCAATAAGGTGCTCTTCCCTGCTCAGCAGAGGGCATTGGGAAAAAAATGAAAAAGAAAAAAAGAACATTAGCTTAGTTGATAAGATTAAATCACACTCGAGAGACACACGCTAAGAAAGGGGGAAGGGGGAAAGCAGCAGCCTAATCCCAATTAAAAAATAGAGATTTATTTCTAAAAAGCAAATAAAGTCTTAATTACCATCAATACACTTTAGTAAGGCTCGAAATATGGTAAAAATAAAATTAATAAAGGCATTAATTAATTGCCAACATTCAAAAAATAACACTTAATTAAGTCCATCTGTCCAACATTCAAAAAATTGAAGACCTTACACTTAAGTCCAACATTCAAGAATCAATATAAAATGAAAAATAAATAAATAAATAAATGCTGAGAAGTAAGAAGATGGAAAGTCTCATTCAAAAAATAAGACTTAACTCTAAGGCAACTATCTAATGTTCAAAAAATTGAAGGCCTTATGCCTTAAGTCCAACGTTCAAAAATCAATACAGAATGAAATAAATAAATAAATGCTAAGAAGTGAGAAGATGGAAAGTATCTAATTAAGTTTTCATTTCAAATCCTACTTTTTATAAATTTTCATTTTTTATCTCAATTTTCTGATTCAAGTCGATCTTATTCGAATTTGAATATATCTCTTCTTCTCCATTTTCATTATTTTTCAATAACTTACTATTCAAGTTCTTAAAATCATTCCATATCTGATCAGTAATAATAAATAAATAGATAAAAAGCAAAAATTTCATTATAGCCCTCCAAACTACCAACCTTTTTGGAAGTAGCCCCCAAACTACCAACCCTTGGACTCTGACCCCCCAAACTATCAAAAAGTTTCAAAAAGAACAATTTTGTCAAAATATGCATCTAATTAATACCCTTGTCACTTGTCATTTTTCAATTAAAAAAAATTAAAATTAAAATGAAAATAATAATAATAATAAAAAAAAATTTGGGGTGTTGATAGGGACGAAACTAAGGGAGGAAGTAGAGGCCATGAACTCCCCTCAATTCTACAAATCCAATTGACATTGGCCTATTTTGCTAACTAACCATAATCTGAAAACTTCATAGCACCAACATCCAGCTGCTACTCAAATGAGTTGAAGAGCTGAACCTTAAAACTTTGCATTACAAAATTAAGGAGGCAACATAATTTGCTGAATCTTGGAAATGTGGCGCCATGCAACCAATTATTGGCACAAAGAATGATCAAAATCATGAGCATAATTAAGCAAGGGAACAGTAATCACTTAGCCAAAGAGAGCGTCTTTGTGTCGTTGTTCTTGCCGGTAATCAACGACCCATAGAAACGGCTCCATTGTCGTTACACCTCTTGCAATCAAACAGTGTACACACATTTTTGGCTTCTCACTAAAAATCTCAATTCCATGCATGAGTAGTTTTAAACTATAGCACCATGCTGTAAAAATATGATTGGCTGAGATTTAATCTAAGGCATTGAAAAACATTTGCTTAACGTTCTTTTTTACGTCGTTGAAGCAGTCTGGAGAAGAAAAACAGGGTTGTTGGGAAAAAGGCTCAAAAGCATTCCAAGTATCGGTCGATCAACACGATTTTCTTGACACCCAAAATAATCACTCTAAAAGAAAACACCATGGCTATAGTCTAAGTCTCTCTTCAGCTCTCACTCTCTCACAGGCTATAAAGCACAGTGGGCGCATTGCGCAACACTCCCCTCCGAACAAAAAGATCACACCCCTAGCCCTGCTTCCGCTATCTCACACACACGCACAGAGAAAACCTCAATTCGGACTCAAATTCTGACCCAAGTCGAGCCACATTGGATGAGTTCGGGTCTAAGACATTAATGGATCCGCCACTGATCAACGAGTCTTCGTTTTCAGCGGCCAACCCATCCGCGTACAGCTTGGTGGAGATTTGGCCTTTCGGTGCAAAGCTGGGTAATGCAAGGCTGGGGCTGCAGATGGGTAGCTTGGGTAGGAACCTGGGCGGGGCGAAAGCTCCACGAATCGTGATGGGTCGGCCTAGGAATCGATAGTGATGGAGTAGAGTGGCGGTGATGGGAAGAAGAAGAAAGTAGTGAGCTCAGAGGATGAGTTCTCGAAGATGGTTTCCACAAGTAGTGCGAATGACTTGGTTGGTCTTTTGCTTTGAGTATTCGGTTTGATTTTCTTGGTGCAGTTCTTTGTTTGGTTGCCAGGAAAATGGAGGAAAGTGAAAGTAATTAACACAGAGAAACACTCAGTTTTGAGTCTTACGTTTTATGTTGTCTTGGTTTGGATAAATGAAAAGCTTGATGGAAGGTTTAAGCTTAATTAAGTGAGTGAGTTGTCTTTTTGTTTTCTGGGGTCCAAAGTAATGAAACAAGAGTCATCTTTCTTTCTGTTTGGTATCTGAGAATTGAAAGGAAATAGAGAGAAACAAAAGTTTTTAACTTTTTATGCTCTGCATTCTTTTTTCTTTTTAATCTAGAAAAGAAATATTAAGCAAATGTTTGCTTCATAGTTCACACAACTTAACTCTAAACTTGTAAAAAACGACGTTTGGTTTAAAAAAAACCTTGATTAAATCTCAGCCACTCATAATTTTACAGCATAGTGCTCTAGTTTTAAATTATAGCACTTAAGTCAGATCCTGCATGGGGACGTAGAGAATGAGAGAGAAGAAAAGAGCCTAAAATTAGTCTCTTTTACAAAATTGCCCTTAAATGAAATGGTCAAATTTTAAGATCAATGGCACAGATGTCTTTTGGCTAGTTACCCTCCACACAAAACCCTCCCCATGTTTGCCTCTCTCTCAAAGCCACACCACCAACGGATGGGAGCCCCACCGCGCCACTGCCGTCCACCCCTTGCCGACACACCCACACAGAGAGAGAGATAGAGATAGAGAGAGAGAGAGAGAGAGAGAGAGAGAGAGCTAGAGAAGGAACTTATTGAGCCCTATTTAAGGAACTTATTGAGCCCTACTTTCCCTCTTTCGTTTTCTTTTCTGAAACTTCCTCAGTGGCTCACTCTCTATGTGGCTTAGCTTGGTCCTTCGATTCGCAGGTATGCTCTCGAAAGCCCAGACCATCTCTTTCTACTTAAAGCTCAGACCATGCACAGCAGCCGAAGCTTCCTTCAATACAATACGGCATCGCTAATCTGCGACTCTACCACCCACAGACTCGAACGTCTCAACGACGCCGTCGAGTCCTCACGCCAAGCGCTAGCGTTGTTTTCGAACTCCATGTCCTTCGCGCTCTTCCTCGACATCTTGCACATGTCGGTCAGACGATGGTAATGGCCCTTATAGAACACGTGTATTTTTGGCATGCACTTTTTGGGCATAATAGGTGTTCTTGCTTAAGTTAATCACTTGGAAGGCACGCGTCATGTTTTAACGCCAAAATTAGATGGACTATCCTTATGTGATGGTTTATTTTTTATTTTTTATTTTTATTATTATTATAGTTAAACACCTAAGTTTGAGAGAAATGATAGTTCAATATCCTACCGTCAAAATACATGATAGTTCAGTACATTTTTGTAAAGTTTTCCTTTTATTTTATTATAGTCATAAAATATATATTTGTTTTTATTAGAAATCGTGTTTATGTAATTTGTAAATACTTTTAGTTATACATGTCTACTAGAAAAACTGCTTATGGATATGAAAAACTAAAAAATTAAAAAAAAATTAAAAAAAAATAATTGAATCTCAAAAAGGATCTTTAAATAAATTTGTTATTACCAATAATCAAAATATAAATGATAATTTAGTTGAAAAACACATAAATGCACAAAAAATTCATAAAAAGAGTTACAAAATAATGAAATAATACAACAAAAAGATGACATTGAAATAATGATAGTGACGTTCAATTATGTAATATAACAATTATTGATGAAGAAGTTTTGAAAAATTCAAAAGAAAATAAAATTATTAATGATGTATCTAATTCTATTGTTACAAATATTTATGACGCAGGTCAATGGAAAAATATTGATACAAAATTAAGAGATTTATTAGTAGAAAATTGTCTAATAAGAGACAACAATATAAATTTTCCTAAAGATGAGAACCCTAGACATTTTTTTATTACATTTTATGTATGAAAATTATCAAATGGGGAGAATAATGACAGAAAATGGCTAGTCTATTCAAATGATTTAGATAGAATTAGGGGCGTCGCTAGGTAGAGCCTTGGGGGTACATGCCCCCAAGCCCCAAGGTTTTCCAAAAATAAATAAATAAATTTTACCCATATTTTTTTTTTTTAGTTTATGCCCCCAATTTTTTATTTTATTTTATTTTTCTTCAATTTGCCCCCCCCAAAGTCTAAAAGCTGGCTCCGCCCCTAAATAGAATGTTTTGTTTTTGTTGCAAGTTGTTTAATTCAAATTCTAGAATAAGTCAACTAGCTAATGAATGAACTAATGACCGGAAAAATATAATCTTAGTGCTAAACTTAAAAGTCATGAAACAACCAATGAACATATTACTAACATGAATGCTTGGGTTGATTTAGAAATTAATGAGATTGTCAAAAAAATGAAACAATTGATAAAAATGTTCAAGAACAAATTAACAAAGAGGAAGATCATTGGAAAAAGAGTATTATTGAGAATTATTGTTGTAGTAAAAAATCTTGGTAAAAATGGTTTGGCATTTCGAGGAAATAATGAAAATATTTACCAAGAAAATAATGAAATTTTTTTAAGTCTAATTGAAATGATAGCATAATTTGATCCAATAATACAATAACATATTCGGCGTTTTAAAGATACATGGTGAAATTCATAACCATTACCTTGGACATAATATAAAAAATGAATTGATACATTTGTTAGCTAGCAACTGAAATTAAAAGTAATTATTAAAAAAATTAAAGATGCAAAATATTTTTTAACTATGCTTGATTGTACACTTGATATAAGTCATCAAGAACAAATGTTTTTCATAATAAGATGTGTTGATATTTTAACAAATACAATCAAAATAGATGAACATTTTATAGAATTTATAAAAGTAGATCATGATATTACTGAAAAATGTCTTTTTAATGAAATTATAAACATAATTAAAAGTCCTGAACTGAATATTAATGTATACAAGGACAAAGAGGATAGGATAATAGGCCTAACATGAAAGGAAAAGGAGAGGTGCCAAAAAAAGACTCTTTACACAACATGTTATCCTTGTAAATACACAGAAGACATATTGACGAAGTCAACAACTTAACACATGAAAAGTGATCAATGGGAACAGGAGAGATTCCAAATAATGCCAACAACGTCCACGGATTGGCTCTAATTAAACACCACTTTCATGAACACAATACGCGAGAGCAACCCATCAAGCTCAACTTGAACCATCGGAATTTCCTCAAATTTTTTAAACATTGAAAATTTCAAATTGTTAAATTCTAGTCATACTTTACTTTTAACGATTCATAATGTGTTAACTGTCCAAATGAAATAAATGTTATAGCATTTATACGACTTTTTGTTGATAGTATTTATTTTATGGGGACAGTTGACATATCGTTAAATGTAAAATATGACTAAAATTTAATAATTTGAAAATGTCAGATGTTTAAAAAATTTGAAGAAACCTAATCCAACTTAAAATGATTTATGCTGGGCACGCGCGGCGGCGAATTGGACATCATTGAATAATGAAAAAAGAAAGCAGAACCACGAATATGGAAATTCCATAAACCTGCAGTGAAATACAGACGTACCGCTACTTTGAGGGCCCATGATGGCGATGACGGCATAGGAGAGGCCGCACTCGGCAAGCTTCACCTTCTTCGTGAAATTCTCCAGGCCTTGCACGTTGAAGTTACCATTGCCGTCGATGAGTTGCGTGGCGCAGCAGTCGTTCTCCATCACGGAGTCGAAATCGAGGTCGCTGAGAGTGAAGATGAATTGGAATGATCACTTGGAAAGACAGAGTTTCAATTCCTGGGACTTGAAGCTTGTTTGCCCTTTGGGATTTCCTCTAGGCTCTAGATAAAGACGCAAAAACTTCTCTCAAGTTTCACTTTTTGTCTGTTTCTTCGTAAAGAAGGCGATCGATGATGGGGAAATTAGAATGAGAATACGTGAGACTTGTGCTGACTTTAGCCAATCAGGTCTTCGCCGTGTCAATGATTAAGAATAACACTGAGACTTCAGGGATCAACCATCCATATATATATATATATATATACACGTGTGTGTATATGTGTGTTGGATGGGATGCAGCACGGCATCCCTTAATTTGTTGGCCGGAGAACATCAATTCTGTGTATACCTCATACGCACTTGAAATAAAGGCCATATATGGGAGTTATTTTATAATCAATATTAAAAGACTTGCAATAGTACAAAATTTTGGCCTCTCGACTTCTCTCTTTAATAGATACTCAAGATATTTTTAGTTTCTTTCCTTTTAGGTAAAGGTACGATGAATTTTCGAGTAAACACGCGATTTAAAATTATTTTCTCATTTTTTACTTTTTATTTTTGCTGATTGAGTTTTTGCGAATTTGAAATAGATTCCTCCATTTGTTTTTCGTCTAATTTCTAGATGTCTCGTTAGTGCCACACTAGCATTTTGGCAAATCAACTTAATTAAAAATATTTTTTTTTAATAATTTTATTTAAAAGAGAAAGGAAAAAAAAAAAAAAGGTTAACAGTTGAATTGCTTTCAAGGATATGACAACATTTGTGGCCGCATATTTGCCTAACCAACTAATTAACTACTTGATGCACTCAGCATAATAAACATAATAGGGTCACAGTACTCCTTTTAGTGTGATGTGCTTCATCCTATCCCTGATTCTATGTTCTACCTTCTCTCTTTCTCTTATGCCAAATAAATACATAAGTTGCTCGTCCTTGCACTGGCCCTTAACTTTTGTTTTAATCTTATTCTTATTTCATCATATTAGAGCAATGTATAAGAGAGTTTTTTTTTTCAAGAACTTTCTTAATAGGAGGAAACATTTCTTATTTTGAGAGTTTCCTTGCTTAGAAACTTTCCAAAATTAGCATGTACATACCCATAGTCCATAGAGTTTGAGTGACAATATAGAAAGTTTCGGAATTTAAAACATTAATTGCATGCATAAAGTATCGTCCATATTAAACATGTGAACAATATATTACATATGTAATTTATTTTAAAATAACATAGTTCTTCACAAAAGACTACCAAATTTTAATTGACAAATTCTAATGGTATTAAAAGGATTGAAAATTGATTTTTTAACATAAACAAAAACATGATGGATGATAATGGTTCATAATGTGATTAAGAAGTGTGTTTTCTTTTAGAAACACAAAAGGCAAGGTCTCAATTGTAATAAGATTACAATTGTTTTAAAACCCATATATTTTTAAAATATCATACGGGAGAAAAGTTCAAGATTTTGAATCCTGTAGTCTCTATCATAAGACTACAAGTAATAATGAAGTAAAGGCAATCTCATATCCTGCTCACCCATGGCGCACAATAGCACGTGCCCCTGGACACAGCTCCAGAAGCTGAAACTTGACCCGGTTTCGTGGATTAGGACTCTCACTCGCCAGAGTCGCTATCCAGGTTCTTCGACCTCGTCTTCCTCACTCGCCTGTTCTGGATGTGTGCATGCGATGCTCCCAGCGAAGTGGGCTCGTTCTACTTCCATTCCTTGTTGGCTCCAAACATCGAAGCCTTGTCGTGAAAAGACATGCCGGTTCTGAGAATGTTTTTAGTCACAGTGGGTGTGGATGCCGAGCTGTGCTTTATGCGCACCCTTGGGTACATGTTAGCAAAATGGTTGATTTTGAACGAGATGCGCGTGGGATTACAAACGTTAACGTACACCAGCTCAGAACTTCGGGTTCTCTTACACTACGGAGGCTCATGGGTTCTGGGTGTTGAAGGGTTACTCGCCGGTGATGGGGATGAAACTAACACTCTCCAACTGCCAGAGTATTCAGTTTCTTGCTATTGAACTGAAGGAGTCTGTGCTAAGATACACCTTGGCGCACCGCCACTTAGAGGCCGTTATTCGGTTTGAATATTCAGATGGACTCTACAACGGGTTTCTTCAGGTGAACGCATGTGTCGATAACATGAGACTCCACGTGGTGAAGTTGGGGTTCAACGAAAGCGATGACGTGGACTTCGCCAACGAGAGGCACTTCTCGTCGAGGATTCGGGTTTGGATCAGGCCGGAAGTCGGGGCAACATACGTGGCAGGAGTGAGCTTGGGTCGATCCACGAACAATGAGTAGAAAGAAGTGGAAGTGCAAAAGACAGTGAAGGGTCGTTTCAAAAAATCGAAGGCTCCGAGGACGAGGACAAGGAATTGGAGGTGGGACCAGGGCACAGAGGGAAACACAACTATTTTCGATGCTGTTTTTTACGACGATGTGACGAGCCTCAAAGTTGCCACGTGGAAGCCGCCAGTTGCTGGTGGTGGTAAATTGGGACACAATTTTGAGAACCGGTATATCGGGTTGAGTAGACCATTGACGAAAACTGGGGGGTTGGTTTTTGCTGGGGATGAGTATGGAGAGGGAGTGGGTTGGAGGTTGAGCAAAGAGATGGAAGGGAGTGTCTTGAAGTGGAGGATAGGAGGGCAGGTTTGGGTGAGTTATTTCCCTAATGAGGTGAAGAGTTCATATTTTGAGACAAGGTGTGTGGAGTGGTGTGATGAGGTTTTTTTTTTTTAGGTTGATTTGCCTTTTGATTCCCAGTAAATTGTGTGTAATTAGGACAGAGTCAGAAGCTCTTATGGACAGGGGTCAATGAACAATATTTTTTATTTTTTTGACCTTATAATTTTTTTTTAAAGAAATTGGGGGAAAGCCATAGCCCCTACTAGCCCCCTTCCCTCCATCCCTGTGTTGTACCTGTAACCGTAAGAAAGTCTATAATGTCAATAAATTTGAGGTTTTATATGTTTTAGTTTTAATTTGATGAGTACCAATTTATTTATTTGCATATAGTAGTCAATTGCTTGCATTAAGCCAATTCTCTAATAAAATTGGCTTAAGTTGATTAAGTTGATCGAACATCAGAAATAAGTTTGAAGAGAAAAGAACTCATGTTGATATAGTTTTTGCACGACCGAATTGGATAACGAGTACTTGAAAAACAAGGAAAGAGCCTCCAATCAGTACTTTTTGTCTTAAAGAAAAATGAGAGGGGGGAATTTATTTTGAGGTCGAAAATATATCTCAAAAACCCTGTTTTGGAGATGAGAAGTCTTCTATTTAAGGTTGCCTAGGGGCTTTCTTGGGCTTTGTGAGGGTGGGCCTTTAGATCTAATTGTCCCAAACACCCAAGTGAATATGATCTTGTGCCTCCTGTTGATGATTCTCCAATATGATGCAGATGATGATTGAGATGCTGCTGTTGTGATACGTACTCTATAGGTAATTAAAATATCCAATCACCATATTAGAATTACCTTTCTATCACTTGGATAATGCTAGAGATTGTTGGGGAAATTATCATCCCCTAGGCAAAGGAGCCTATACTCGTGACGACCTTTTTTTTTTTTTTTTTTTTTTTTTTTTTTTTTAATATAAAACATTTCATAAACATTAATCTCTTAAAATACAAATAGATCTTCACAGTGCCACGACGATATGTTGCAAAGCCAACATATGGTACATACCCCATAATATGTACCAGGTAAATCAGAGTATGACATCTAACTATGCAGCGAAAAACATAAATCTAATAGCGGAATTTACATCTTAATCATCTATCATAAATTAATTACAACAAGAGTCATTTAACATCTATCTGTTTAAATCTTTCCTCAATATAAATAAATACATAACCGAAATGGCTTGACATACATTAGGTGACACAAGCGTCACAAGCCATAACAAAACCTATAAAACTGAGGACGCCCATGGTCCCGCAATTACGACCATCGCGGCGGGCTTCAATCATAATATCCAAAATGCACGTCTACAATCTCATCAACTACGACTAGAGTACCTGCAGCCAAAGGAACATCATCTATACGGTTGTGGGAGTTTGCCACATCCGTATAGGTGAAAGAGTGAGTTCACCGTCTCAGTACATAATACTAAGACCTCAGTGATATGAAACTAACTGAGTTTTTGCAATGAACCAACTTTTTCTTTTTAGTCTCGCATACACTAAAACAGCTATCAATTTATGAACTTTTGTTTGAGAACCCCCATAGCTGATATAGCGAACACCGACTATCAAAAAACATTTCAAACATACTATGTAGTTGGACCCATACGTAGAAAGCTCCATTGGCTTGGACGCAACCACGTATACACCCACCTACAATAATACTTTTATGTTGGTAGCTCAAATGCACAGAGATCTAACGTTATTAACTGTGATATCACCGTGCCTCAGGGCATTACAACTCATGTCTGTGACACATAGTTGTCCATGCGGTTACTAGAGTAAAACTCTGATATCCAAGCACTTCTTACTAATGTACCATGACAATCCATCTACCAACTCCCAAGTCACACTGATATCACAACCAAGTACACCAAGCTTAAAACATATCATCTCGAGTACGAGCTTACTATCATTTTCCGAATATGGTTAATACCGAATCCTAGGGCATTACAACTTCATGTCTATGACACATAGTTGTCCATGTGGTTATTAGAGTAAAACTCTGATATCCATGCACTTCTTACTGATGTACCACAACAATCCATCTACCTACTCCCAGGACACTGTATTACTCATACTGAACAATGACAATACCCTTGTACCTCCAAGCTCAATGTTCTTAAATCATGCAATTAGACGATAGAAGTATACATAAGTTATTTGCTAGTAAAACTCTTAGGTATAAAAATACGTCTAGCACAAAAATCACAATATTCTATATCATGAAAACATTACACAATTTAAACAATGATATGCATGCTCATGATTGCCTTTTCATTTCTTGTGAGGCTTACCCTCCCTTTCATTCTTATGCTCATGCTTTATACTTTACAATTCAAACTCTATATTCCTATTCTTTGCAAATCATGCTTTCTTTAAATACGATAAACCAATCAACATATAATTTTATCATTCTACTTTGCATAATTTAAATCTCAACTGCAGCTCACATTCAAACACTTTAAATCATTTCAACACATCTCATTCATAACATCATTGATATTATTTGAACATAATTGAAACTACTCAAATCAACCAAAACAGATATATTCAACATACAGTTGGTTCGGGTTTATAAAACACATATATTTTGCAATTCTAATATACATTAAAAAAATAATAGTTTCTCAGTGAGTAAAATATCACCTTGGCTACATTGGACTCTTGACTCGAACTCAACATTGGAGAACCCCACGATGTCTCCAATCCGGACACTATCTTGCAAACATTGGTATGGTTAGGCTACGCTATTAACTTTATACTCTATGATGCCTACACTACCCACGCGCTCACACGTCGCTTTATCCACTTCTAAAACTAGTTAGGTACCTAAACTATTATTAGGTTAACATTTAGATCTAGGTTCATATTTTTATTCTTCTTAGTATCCTTAAGTTATGTTAAATATTTCATTTGTCTACTTACCATTATTAAGTTACACTATCATTGCTAATCATTTTTATAACTTGTTATTCATTTACTAAGTTAACATATATATTTAACCAATATACATGTATATGTATTTATGTATACATATACATAAACAATGTTCATCCAGCTTAAGTTTAGTTTGGTGATATAGTTAAGTACTTTACATTAATGAATCCATTGGTTATTAATTAAACCGGGCTAAGTATAATTCTATTTATTTACTGTACTCTTACATCTACTCTATTTACTTATTTCCTTAATTTATGTCTAGTTAGGTAGATATTCCAATAATTAACTCATAAAGCCTAACATTTAACACTTTAAACCTCATAGTCACATTCACAAATCAACACAAACATATAAACAAGTCCTTTACTAAATTAGAGCCTCAAAACATGCTCATAACATTCAAACAACTTCATCCCGCTTAAACTTTTCTCAAACCAATAATTAACATCTCTATAAATCAACACCACAATCCATAAACTTTCCTCCCAAAAACTGAACCAAATCCACAAAACTCAAGAAACATTATCAAAGAGAAATAAACACTCAACATTCCATCCATTAAGTCAAACTACTAAAAGCCACCAAAATTCCCCAACATTTATCATCAATAACTAATGATTTCATTCTCTAATATCACGATAAAGTCTCAACTCAAAATATATCAATAAATCCAACACGTAAGGTTAATCTCTTAAATAAACAACTTAAAGTCAATTACAACCTTCATCAATAAACCACAATTTACAAATCCAAAAATCAGATTTGAATCCTATCAAAATACTCATCAAAACTAGCTTATACCTTCTCCAAAACTCAACTCATAAATTATTGTTAGTTTGTAATTGGCTGCATTCTGTTGGACAAAATCAATTCTTTGTAATGATGCTTTTTAAACAGGGATTCTGTTATTCAGAAGTGTGGCCAGAAGATTCTGCACAGTTTGCAAGTCAGAAAATTTAGTTCCCTGTCAGTCGTCCGGACGTCCAACTGTCCAAAGCATCATCCGTTTGGACGACGTGGATTCCAGTCCGGATGCCCATCTGCCAAAGCATCTTCCGTCCGGGTGACATGGATTCCCGTCCAGACCTTCCTCTATGTCGAGAAGCTTCGAACTGCTCTAGCTTGCATCCGTCCGGACGTTTCAGCATCCCATCCGAACGACACTCAGTGTTCGACCAAGCTTCAGGATTTGTTTCCAAAACAGAAATATGGGAAGATTGCTGCAACCATCTGGACGACGTGAATTCCCATTCAGACGCACTTATCCATAAGGCAAGTATCACAATTCAAATCCAAACGTCTGGACGCCAGTCAGCATGGTCCGAACGCGCGAGCATCAGATATGGAAATTGCGTGCATCATATCGACCGTTCGGACGACCATCTCCTGGTCTAGACGCGCGAAGCCTTTATATGGAAATTACTTGCAGAGGACGTGCCACCGTCCGGACGATAGGGCAACACCGTCCGGACGCAGCTCTCAAACAAGAAAGATTTTCAACGAAATTTTCAGAATTTTGGTCGCACAGTTGTCCGTTCGGACGGTGCCCAATTTTATCAAGCCAGACGCTCATTTGAACCCTCGGCCTATAAATAGAGGTCCCTAGGCTTGAGAACTGCAAGAATTCAGTATTGAATTCCATTAGTGCATAGAGAGCTATATTGTGAGGTTATTGAGCTGAGTTGATCTCTCTAAAGCTTTTGCTGTGTGTGTTGTTGCTGCGCTTATCTTGAAGTCTATCTTAGGAGTTGGCCCTAAGTTAAAGGATTCTATTGAAGACCCTTTCAGGTAGGAGACCTGGTTGGGAGGCGTTCGTGTTGGGTTACACTTTAGAGTGCAAGGTACGACCACTACATCAGGGGTATGTGAGTGCTACTATCTTGTAACTAGTCTTCTCTTCTGAATAGTGAATATCCTGGGTTTGGTTGCCCCGGAGTGGTTTTTCAACTTTTTCTCATCTTGAGTTTCCACTTCGTTAACAAAAATCTTGTGTTATTTTATTTCCGCATTATTTTGTTAACACATTGTGCACACACACACTTGCCTTATTTTAGAAGTCAATTTTCATTTTTCAATTACCAAGTTAAGTCTTAAAACACAACCTCACATATGGCAAGATTTTCCTTCACATCAAACCACTAAAATTTCAATAATCATATGCCACGATCATCTACCAAATTTCTTCCAAAACTAAACTCAATTCAACCAAACATTAGACCATCTACATAATGGAGCATTAACCATCAATTAACACAATTAACCTTAATCTAGGAACACAAACCAGATCTGAATTTTTATCAAAAATATTACTTTTCCAATCCAACGAACAATCTAACAATCTATTTTAGAGTACAATACATGGGCTAGCATCTACAAAATCAAAACCCCAATCTTCACCAATGTTCATTACCAATTTACTAACATTCAATGAAAATCAATGAACATCCTGTCCAATTTACTTCCCAAATCAATAGGCATTAATAAATTCAACACATAAAGTTAATCCAAACACAACTAATAGTCATAAAAAAAATCAACCCAATCTCAACTAGAATCACAAACCACACAAAACTCTAACTTCATGAATATTAACAGCCCATACTGTCCAGCCAAGAGATAGTAATTTTAAGCCCATCAATAACCCACAAATCCAACTCCCAATTTCAAACGGCCCTTCACAAGCATCAACTATCAAAATTAACCCAAGGGATTTTCTAACTAAACACTCATGCAACTAGTATATTCGTAACAGAAAATCCACACAAAGAAACCCATTCCACCAACCCCAATGGAACCAAACCAAAACTCCAAATCAAACATCAACACTGCCGACATTTTTCTCCTCAAACCACAAGAAAAACTATCGAAAATCAACTCATAAGTTCCACCCGAAACTAAGTTTGGCCGAAACACCCACACACAACACTCCCACTCGGGTTGGATCTCATCGCCTCTCTCTCAATCTGGTTTCTCACTTCATGGGTGTGCGTGTGTGTGTGATGGGAACAAAATCTGAAAGGGGATGGGGGCTAATACGTGAGACAGGGCAGAAAAGAGAGAAGAGAAAGAAGAAACAAAAAAAAAAAAAAGAAGAAGAAATGGACCGGAAGCTGCTGGGCTACGATCAGGAGAGAAAATGGGGAAAAAGAAAAAGGAAAGAAAGTGGAAGAGAGAGGAAGTGGGTGGGACATGTGTCAGTGTGTGAGTGGTTGAGGAGAAGTTAATGTTATCTTCTCCCAACCAACCACAGGCTGCCACGTGGCAATGTAGGATTACATTTTTATTTTAAACCCCCACTTTTATTAAATTACTGTAGAACCCCACATATTAAAAATCTCATCATTTAATAATTAATATTTGACCCCACATATTTTAACTATACTTTTATTAATGTAATTAATTATTTATTCAACTAGGACCCATTACAATAATTATTACTTTTTCTATTATTTTCTCTTAAACTTATTTTATTTTCTTAACATAAATACTATCTCCTAAAATAGAATTATTAGTCCCATCATTTAATAATTACAATTTATTAAATGTTAAATTCTTATTAATTTTTCTTGGTCTTTACAATACCCGAACTAAGGCCCAAATGATCTTGCTGGCCAAACTTGACCCACTCAGTCACTAGGGTTTAACAGAATCCTATAACACCTTGAAGGCTATATTTGAAACATACGAGATAAGATACATGATTCAAATATCCTACGAAGAATAAGTGTCACACTCTCCCACTCAACCTTTATCTCATCCTACTAAGGGGCCCACTCAGCCATGACATGAAGGTGGAGCAATGCGGTTGAGAACTATGTGCCTATAAATAGGCTGCTACTCCAGGTACAAAATACACTCTGATTAGATACTGAAAATATACCAAAAACCCGACTCTCAATATACTCTCCAAAACTGTCAACTGACTTTGACATCGGAGAGGGGTTGTTGGGACACCCCCTTCGACGTATTGTTTGTTCTTCTTTGCAGATTATGAAGAACAAGGCAAATTAGAGATCCACACGTCACTAGTTAGAAAACTGTTCTAACAATTTGGCGTCATTTGTGTGAAACAATAAATTGTTTCTTGTGAAAAATAAATATGGAATGGTGACTTGCAATCAGATCACGTCTCTCATCAACAGAAGCAGATTCGCATTGATCTAGGCTTACATGTAGCAAATTTGAATATTTTGTTAAATATGTGGACTTTATTACTCTGTTTACCCTTGTCCTTCTGAGATAGTTAGGGGGAGTAATTTTTGAGTGTTTCCATTCTCATTACTCTGTTTTACCCCTTGTCCTTTTGTGACAAAAAGGGGGAGTAATTTTTATTTGGACCGGGATTGTATTTTTAACCAGTCAAGTGTTTTTTGTCCCAGAATGGCCAAAGTGGGAGTTTGTTAGTATGTAGTTGGCTACATTCTGTTGGACAAAAACACTTCTATGTAATGATGCTTTTTATAGGGAAGATGTGTATCCAGAGTTTACTCTCCAGCTATGTTCTTCAAGAAGACTTTGTAAGGTTTTCAAGGCAGTTTATTTCGGTTCCCTGACAGCGGTCCGGACGACGTCATATACTGTCTGGACGCCCAACTGTCCAAAGCATCATCCGTCCGGACGACGAAAACTTTCCATCCGGACCTTCCACTGTGTCGAGAAGCTTCGAACTGCTTCAGCTTGCATCCGTTCGGACGTTTCAGCAGTACGTCCGGACGACACTCAATGTTCGACCAGCTATGAGATTTCTTTCCAAAACACAGATATGGGAAGATCGCTGCAACCGTCCGGACGATGTGGATTCCTGTCCGGATGCAATCATCCATATGGCAAGTATTGCATTCAAAATCCACATGTCCGGACGCCAGTCTTCATGGTCCGGACGCGCGAGCTACTTATATGGAAATTGCGTGCATATGATCAACCGTCCGGACGACCATTCTCTTGGTCCGAACGCGCGAAGCCTTGATATGGGAATCGCAAGCAGCTGAAGTACGACCGTCTAGACGACAAAGCAACATCGTCCGGAAGCGGCTCAAAACAGGAAAGAATTTCAGCGAAATTTTGGAAAGCCGATTGCACAGTTGTCCGTCCGAACGCCTTATGTCTACCGTCCGGACGGCGCCTAGTTTTTTCAAGCTAGATGCTCATTTGAACCTACATCATATAAATAGAAGTCCCTAGGCTTGAGAACTGCAAGAATTCGGTATTGAATTTCTTAGTGCTTAGAGAGTTATATTGTTGAGTTATTGTGCTGAGTTAGTCTCTCTTAAGCCATTGTTGTGTGTGTTGTTGCTACGCTGATCTGATGTATATCTTAGGAGTTGGCCCTAAGTTAAATGATTCCATTGAAGACCCTTTCAGGTATGAGACCTGGTTGGGAGGCGTTCGTGTTGGGTTATACGTTAGAGTGTAAGGTACGACCACTGCATCTGGGGTATGTGAGTGCTACTACTTTGTAACTAGTCTTGTCTTCTGAATAGTGAATATCCTTGGTTTGGCTGCCCTGGAGTGATTTTTCTCTTATTGAGTTTCCACTTCGTTAACAAAATTCTTGTGTCTTTTGAATTCCGCATTGATATTTTTGTTAACACTTTGTGCACACACACACACACACACACTTGTTTTATATTAGAAGTCATTTTAATTTTCAATTGGTATCAGAGCTTGGTACACTCTGCTTAAATTTAATTCTTAAGTGTTATTTTTTTTTTCACTTTTATTCATAATGTCTCAAAGTCTTAATATTGTTCCTACCTTTGATGGTATGGACTATGGCTATTGGAAAGCTCGTATGCGGTTCTTTTTAAAATCTATTGACTGTTGAAGTATTGTTGAAACTGGTTGGACGAAGCCAGCGAATGCGACTCTCGAACTAGTTCTTGTGAAAAACGCACGACTTTCCAATGATAAAGCCCTCCATGTTCTGTGTCAAGCGTTTTCACCATCTGAGTTCGCAAGAATCTCAAACAGTGAATCCGCTAAAGAAGTGTGGCAAATTTTGGAAACTACATATGAAGGCACTAAACTTGTTAAATCTGCCAAACTTCAAATGTTGATTTTCAAATTTGAAGAAATTAAGATGTTGGAGGATGAGACATTTGGAGAGTTTTACTCCAAGATGAGCGACCTAAGAAACCAAATGGTGAGTCTTGGGAAAACCGTCTTGGATGTAAAACTCATCCATAAAATTCTAAGATCTTTGCCTGAGTGTTTCAGGATCAAGGTAACTACAATTGAAGAAAGAAAAGATCTGGAAGAAATGAAGATTGAAGAGTTGGTGGGATCTCTTCAAACTTATGAGCTGTACTTGCCCCCGATCAAGAAGCTGAAAACCATTGACCTGAAAGCTTCCAAAAAGAAGGTCGAAGTCTCATCTGGAGACGACTCTGAGGATGAAGAAAAAGTTATAGCCATGCTAGCCAAAAATTTCGGAAGATTAATAAGAAATGAGCGGTTCAAGAAGTTTTCTGAAAAAAATAAAGAAGGTCCCTATAGAAGCTGAACTTGAGGAAGCGGAGAAGAATGATCATAGAGGCCCAAGATGTTATGAATGCTCAGGGTTTGGGCATATACGGGCTGATTGTGGAAATTTCAAGCAGGGTAAGGGGAAGGCATATAACACAACTCTCAGTGATGAGTCCGAAGAAGAAGAAGCTCCTGAGTAAGAGAAATTCCTAGCTTTTGTGGCTCCGCACCTAGAAGAGAAAGATTCTTACTCAGAGCACAGTGATGATGGGGAAGAACTCAAGGAGGCTTATAAAACCCTCTATATAGAGTTTGAAAAGCTGAGGGAAGGTCGCAAGCAGCACATTCATGATCTGAACTGTTTACAGACTGAGAAGAGTTCATTGCTACGCAAAATACAAGAGTGAGAGGAGAAGCTACTAGAGACTCAGCTCCAATTCGAGAGAGTCACTGATGAAAAGCTGACTCACATGCTATCTATCCCGAAGAGTCCAACCAACAAGACTAGTCTCGAGTATGTAGCTCCTCTTTCTGATACTCCCTCTACTTCCAGGATTGTCTTTGTTAAGCCTACAGCCTCAGAGCCTCACCTCACTGTTGAGGATAAAGGGGAGGACAAAATTAATAGAGATGTTCCGGGAACTCAGAAGTCCCATTCCATTAGAAAATCTCTCATATGTCATCACTGCGGTTTAAATGGGCATGTCCGACCCTAGTGCTCCCTGCTCAAAGCCCAGAAAGCGAAGATCAAAAAAGAAGTGCCCAGGCAAGCAAATTATGGCACAAGACCTCTGGCCCAGCATTAGACTTCATGGCATCAGGGTCCTTACCAAACTCCATGGAATCAAGCTCTATGGCATCAGGCTCCTTATCAAGCCCCATGGCATCAAGACCCCAGGCATCAAGCTCCAAGGCACCAGGCACCTTAGCATCAGCTACCTCAACAGAAATTTGTTCTTGCCAATCATAGTGGCAAATCCAAGTTCAACAAATCCAAGCATTCGAAAAAGCTGCAGAAGGTGGAAAATGATCTATACTGCAGGGAGCCACTGATTTGGATGCAAAGCATGATGGAGTGGATGGACCAACAGATGAAGTCCTGTCAGCAACCACCCATAGGAAGGTAGGCTTGGGTCAGAAAGAAGGAAGAAGTACACCCCATGAGGGGGAATAGACTCACCTAGTTCGTGAAGGTACTTCTGCCTAGGATTTGGTTCCTAATCCTAAGGCATGAGGTTTGATTACTTGATCTTTTACTTATAGCTTGTGCTTACTATGCAATCTCGGAACCATACTTTTCTTTTGCCCCCTATTTCTCTTGAGGGAATATTACAAGTACTATATGGGGAAGACAGAATAAGCAGGTCGAGCGACTGTTTTTCTATATACCGTCCGAACGCCCAACTATCCAAAGCATCATCCGTCTGAACCTTCCTCTGTGTCAAGAAGCTTCAAACTGCTCCAGCTTGCATCCCTCCGGATGTTTCAGCAGCACGTCCAGACGACACTCAGTGTTCGACCAACTATGGGATTTCTTTCCAAAACACAGATATGGGAAGATCGCTGCAACCGTTCGGACGATATGGATTCCCGTCCAGACGCGCTCATCCATAAGGCAAGTATCGCATTCAAATTCCAGACGTCCGGACGCCAGTCTTCATGGTTCGGACGCACGAGCTACTTATATGGAAATCGCGTGCATCTGATCAACCGTCCGGACGACCATTCTCTTGATCCGGACGCGCTAAGCCTTGATATGGAAATTGCGTGCAGCTGAAGTGCGACCGTTTGGACGACAGGGCAACACCGTCCGATTGTAGCTCAAAACAAGAAAGAATTTCAGCGAAATTTTGGAAAGCCGATCGCACAGTTGTCCGTCTGGACGCCTTATGTCTACCGTTCGGACGGCGCCTAGTTTTTTCAAGCTAGACACTCATTTGAACCTACAGCCTATAAATAGAGGTCCGTAGGCTTGAGAACTACAAGAATTCGGTATTGAATTCCTTAATGCTTAGAGAGTTATATTGTTGAGCTATTGTGCTGAGTTAGTCTCTCTTAAACCATTGTTGTGTGTGCTGTTGCTGCGCTGATCTGAAGTCTATCTGTAGCGCCCCAGATTTTAAATAATAAAATAAAATATTTTAAATTAAAATTTAAGACTGAGTAAAATAGACAAGTCTAGAATTGACGTTTGATTCTCAAGACTCGACATTCGAACGACTTAATATTGTAGGAAACAATATTCACGTCCAACTGTTAATAAAATACGTGGCTTTAAACACGATATTTTAATTCCCGATAAATAATAAGGAATACATGGATATTTATGAAAATAAATATTCATTGGTCTTATTATTTATAAACCATAATTTTATAAATAAAGAATAATATTATTAGACTCTAATAATATTACAGGATTAATAAATAGATAGACTGAATTAATCAGTGGATTAATTGATATAATAATATTGTTTGAATAATATTATTATGTAATATTTACCGTGTGTTATTATGTGATATATATATTTAGTATATATTTATGGTACTATAATATTATTGAGATAATAATATTATCAATGAAATGAATAAGATTTAAAATGGACTTAGATTATAATTTTAAAGAATTATACTTAATGGTAAAGACCCAATGTAAAAATATTCACAAATAAAGTATCTTGAGATATTTTTATAGGAGATATTTTTATGAAAGATACTTAATGATTAAGAAAAAAATAAATATCATATATTTTTCTACAAAAACCGGCTTCTCTCTTCAGTTCCCATGCCCTGTTCTTCCTTCTTGTTCTTTATTATTTTCTTCTTCTTTCTTCTTTCTTTTTCTTCGTTTCTGTTCTTCTACCCGAGCATAGTCCAAACGAGAAAGAGAGAGAGAGACAAGAGATAGAGAGAGAGTTGAGAGCAGAGATGGGAAAGAGAGAGGGAGAGAAGCAGAGATCAAGAGAGAGATGCCGAGAGATTGAGGGAGATCGGGAGATGGAGACCGATTATCCGGTGGATCAACGCCGGTGAGGCCACAACCTGAAGAGACTCGGAGACCCGAGCAACCGCCAGACCCGGGAGTGAAACCCATGACCTGTGTGTGCAACCTAGTCGAACCCGTAAGCCGTGCAACTCGTGACTTGCTGAACCCGTGAGGAAGACCCGATCCTCCATGTGTGTTTTCCGGCGACTTTTTCGGTGGAATTAGTGGCGAATTCCACTGGATTTGCTAAGAAAATCCTTTGTAACTAGTCTTGTCTTCTGAATAGTGGATATCCTGGGTTTGGCTACTCCGGAGTGGTTTTTCTCTTATTGAGTTTCCACTTCGTTAACAAAATTCTTGTGTCTTTTGAATTTCGCATTGATATTTTTGTTAACACTTTGTGCACACACACATACACACACTTGTTTTATATTAGAAGTCATTTTAATTTTCAACTTCATAATATGCTCACAAATTCCACTAACACCATCATAAGTGGTGGTGGTCAGCAATTTCATGAAAATTCCCTTCTCTACTTTGTCGAACTTAGTGAACAATCTTCATAATTAGTCCGCGTCAGAGTTTTGATGGCAGATAATGGGAGGGACAAACTTTAATTTCCCAAAACTGAAAACATCACGAAAAGACTTTATTGTGCATGTAAAAAACAAAAATATGCACTTATATAGTCATCATATTTTTCATGCTAGAGTCACATGCACAATAAACTCTTATGCAAATTGATTATCTCAAAATTTTATGCTAGAGTTCCACATACAATGAACTCATCCACATGATAAAGCAAAATAATTAAATACAACTTAAGATGACCTGCTATCGAGAGGATAAAACATAGTCATCAAGTGTAGAGTATTTTATAATTTCTTCATCGTCCTAAGTATCCTACCAAAATAATGATTTACCGATCGGGTAAATTAGTTATTTGTATGAAACTTAGTAAAATTGTAGTTTACAAAATAATCACCCAAATTTATCATGATTAGTCCCACGATAGGTGAGTACATAATCGATGAAACAGTTCAACGATTTATCATGATTAGTCCCACGATAGGTGAATACATAATTAATCCAAACCATTGGTCTTATACACGAGCATTATTCATATTGCACTAATTATTTGTCATGATTAGTCCCACGATAGGCCGGTACATAACCAATCCAAAACATGTTTTGATGTACAATATTACTTCATTGTAGTAAGGGATTTAAGAGTTTCGCCAACAAAACAAAAATAAATATATGAAGGAATAAAATCTGGAGTCCATAAACAAGTCTATGTTATACATGCATATCCCATAGCACAAAACAATAGAACTTTAGCATGTGTACTTGACTTTTGAGTCATAAAAATATATATATATATATATATATATATATATATATATATATATATATATATATATATCTCTTCCATTAATATTTCCAGATTTCCTTCAATCATCACGTGAGGACTAAATTTCAAAAAGAAAAGAAATAAGGACAAGAACCTGCCATTGCTGGCACACATATTGTCCAAAGAAAAAAAAACATTTATCGATACACATACAGCAAAAGAGCAAAAACGCAAAAGACATATACCTATACATAGAGGAAAAGTATACATTCCGTCGCTGAGGGCAAAAAAACGCAAAAGAAAATCAAGGTATAGAAGCAAAACATGTATCTACAAAACATTTACTACCGATACATTGGAATGTGCAATCTATAAAAAATATACACAGCGGCATAGTCTAAAACGATGTACAGTCACGCAGAAAAAAATAAAATAAAATAAAATTTACGGCGAAAGAATATAGTTTAAAGGAAACGCAACTCAACACAACCACGAAGAAGTACAGATCGGCTCTGATACCAATTGTTAAAAATAATCCTATTAATCTGTCTTACTTTATAGCATGTGAAGGAACAAATAATAGCGTACCTTCATTGTTTTGATGATGAGCTTCCAACTCTGATTTTTTAGCGGTCATCCTGTGTGTATTGGGTGTGGAGGAGTCTAGTCTCTCAACCCTTATTCTCAAATGACCTAATGAAGTCTAATGGGCCAACTCTATTCATTTATAGGGTGAGAATACATGGCTTCCTCAAATGCTTACATAATAGGTCTAGCCCATTATGGACCCAAAAGAAAAAAGAGACTATGCTAGTCCACCCAAAAGGAATAAATACAACAAAAACTCCTCAAAATTATGCAAATCTTCTTACAACTGTTGTGCCGACAATAACGTTCACCTTTACCAGAATCACAGATAAGTATTTTGCTATTTCCTTTTAAGATAAAAACCAAAAAATAGGTGATATTGAATAAACATGTCACGTATCAAAAGCACAAAGAAAGCTGATGAAATCTTGATTTATGAGTGTTATCTACTTTTACGTAAGATATTATTTTTGTACTTTTATGTAAGATATCTGTTAGTATTTTAATTGGCTATATTCTAGATAAACAAAAACACTTTATTTAATGGTTGAGAATTAACAGCATGGTCGGTTTTCATTTCAGAATCTTCATGTATTCAGACAGTGTTCAAATCAAAGCATGTGACTAATCACAAGCTTCTAGAAGATGTCCATGAAGAGTTCTTGCAAAATCCAAGCCAAATCAACCGGTTCCTGTGCAACCTTCCGGACGAGCCTTTGAAGGCTTTCGGACGCCCCTCAGTGTCCAGCAGCTTTACGTTGAAGATATCCGAACAACAGAGCAACACATTCCGGATGCTAGGTAAATCAGTATTCAACAAGGAATTGGATTTCATAAGTCGACACTGTTAGGGAGTCTCTGCAAGCCGTCCGGATGATGTGACAACACGTTCGGACGCTGTCCAGCATTTTAGAATATTCCAGTATTCAGTTCAAACGCTACAAGGAGTTATAGCGAAGATCGTCCGGACGCTCGGTCAAGCCATCCGGACGTGGACCTAATAAAGATAGAATTACGCTGTTTTTGAAAGGATATTGCAGAAAACCGTCCGAACGTAGCTAACTTCCGTTCGAACGCTCGACAGCCAGAGCCTGAATCTCAGCAGTTTTAGATTTCTTGTAAGCCTATAAATAGAAGGTGTGAAGCATGCGGCCGGTAAAATTGTTTTGTTAGGGTTAGTTCGGACAGGGTGTAGTTCACCTCTCAAACCCATCTCTTCTAAGTCAGGACGTGCCTCGTAGTTATCCTTCGTCTTACCTTTCATGTCCAACAGCGTGCCTATAATATTGTTGACCACATTTTTTTCTATGTGCATGACATCAAGATTGTGACAGAACAAATTATCTTTCCCAATAGGGCAATGTGAAAAATATACTCCGCTTCTTCCACTTACTAGCTCATCGGTAGAAGCTCGACGGCTCCCTCTCTTTTGCCCTACACAAGGTTGATCTACAACAAATCCAGCTCTTTCTAACTGTGACATGATCTCTTCTCCATTTAGCACAATAGGTGGAGGATCCAATTCTTGCGTACCATCAAACAATTTCTTATCCTTTTGAAACCTATGATTCATTGGCAACCATCGCCTGTGCCCCATATAGGCAAATTTATGTCCATTCCTTAAGCGTTTTGCCTGGGTATTACGCATACAACATGGACATGCAGCGCGCCCTTTTGTACTCCACCCAGACAAATCACCATATGCAGAAAAATCATTTATTGTCCACATTAAGGCCGCACGCATAGTAAAGTAACCCTTTGTGGCTGCATCATAAGTTGGCACTCCGACATCCTATAATTCCTTCAGTTATGATATTAGTGGCTCTAGGTATACATCTATTTTCATTTTAGGTGCACTTGAGCCTAGGATAATCAAGGATAACATAATAGAAGCTTGTTTCATGCTCATCCACGGGGGTAAGTTGTACGGTACCAACATTACCGACCAAGTACTACAAGAATTGCTCATATTACTGAAAGGATTAAATCCGTCCGACGCAAAACCAAGCCTAACATTGCATGGATCAAAGGCAAATTCTGGGTACCTCTCATCAAATGTCTTCCAAGATTCACCATCGGCTGGATGCCATAGTACCTTATCCTTGGTGCGCTGATCATAGTGCCATTTCATGTGTGAAGCGGTCTTCATTGATATAAAAAACTTTTGTAACCTTGGAATCAAAGGAAACCACCTCAATACATTCGCCGGTTTTCTTTTTTATTTTTGTGACGAATCATCATCCAAACTCACGGTCTGCTTCCACTTTGACACATTGTATTTTGTACATCTTTCTAACTTCTTGTTGTCCTTCCAAAACAGCATACAACCATTGCGACATGCAGGGATCTTCTCGTATCCCAACCCCAAGTCCCTCATGTATTTTTTAGCCTGATATGTGTCTTTAGGCAGCTTTGCATTTTTTGGAACAATACCTTTAAGAAACCTGAGCAATTTTGAGAACGATGTGTTACTCCATCCATTTTCACACTTCAAATTGAATAGCCCAACAATTGCACTAAATATACTGTGATCATGCATCCTGACCACAGCGACTCGTTTGATTCTTTCAACAAGTCGAATAACTTTTTAGCTTCCTCAGTGCATTCTTCATCATGTTCTTTTGCTACATTCTCGTCTTCCACACCCATCTGAGACCCACCTTCATCTACCCGAATATCGTGCATGGGGAAAGTATCATGCAAGAAGGATTGCATCCCACTGTTGCCTTCATGAATTGGGTCCATATTGACGGGAGCATTACTAACTTGATCAGTAACGGTTAACAGTTGTTCTCCATGCATGTACCATGTTGTGTAACTCTGCATAAACCCCCCTTTTCCCAATACCAGTTGGTTGTATACATCGCTAGAAGGTAGTGTCTTATGAAAATAACACTTATTACACGGGCAAACTAATCTCCTAGGTGTATTTGTGTTTTCTAGTGCAAACTCAATAAAGCATAACACACCATTCCGATACTTGGGATCGAACCTAAGCATTGTGATCCAACTCTTGTCCATCACTGAACTGCACTATAAATTAAAATAACTATGAATTTTCAATAATGATTACAAAGATGTATAATTAGAACAAAGGGATGTCTAAAATTATGACTAGAGATTTTTTTCTTAACTATATATTATGAAAGAAAAACATAAGAACAATATTAATGCCTAAGGAAAAAGGAGAAGCCATGTAACGCCCCGCTTTTACAAAAAGCGTAAGTGAAAATTTTTGAATTTTCACGTGACATTACTAACTTATCAGAGTTAAATATTGGCAACGGAATATATATAAATTTTTGAATTTTCACGTGACATTACTAACTTATCAGAGTTAAATATTGGCAACGGAATATATATAAATATAATACAGACTTAGGAATTAAGTAACACTTCAGAGCTTCTACTGAAATACCTCAAGATAGATATAATAAGTAAGTCAGCATAATTATACAAAGTAGTAGTAGTCATGCCTCACAGGGCATAAATAGTCATACAAGCCAAAATATCTAAGGTTTAATGACTACATAGCAGCAGAATTATAAATATTGTCTTTAAATTAAGTTATTGAACTACAACATGGTAGTTCCCAAAAAGGGAGGTGGTCTCGCCTAAAAAACTAGTATCAGGAACCATCTAAGAGTCTGGATAGTCCTGATATTCTTCTTCTTCATATCCTGTATTATCACACAATACGGAGAGGAAAACAACAACACAAAATACTAAAGTGAGTCCGCTGTTTTCAATATTGATATGATTACTGATTTATTTAAGTAAATGCAACACAATGCAATAATATAAAGTAATGACAGTTTTATATGCACAGTTTTATTATAAAATAAATCATGAGCTTCTTGCATTCGATCTTATAGGAGACGTAACTCCCGCTTATCGAGTTATAGGAGACGTAACTCCCGTTTAGCGAGTTCTAAGGAGACGTCACTCCTCTAACAATTTATTATCTTTTTGGCACAGACAGACGTCACTCCCTGTTCCGTAGGCAGACGCAACTCCCTACTTTGTTGTTTATTAATATTTTTGGCTCAGGTAGACGTCACTCCCTGATCCGTTGGCAGACGTCACTCCCAACTTTGTTATAATTATTTCATTAATTAAAATAACAAAATATGCAAAATCCACATGCGTAAACAATTAAATAAAACAGAAACCACAACATTATGGAAATTCAGCTTCACCCTCAGTAAGTAATAAATACTTACAGTTCTATCTTTGCTTCAGAAAAGTGTTCACATAAATATTAGCTGCAGTATAATTTAATACCAATAATAGTGAATTAGTACAATTCACTTATAAACTCATATTAACACTATTTTTATTTTTAACCTTTTAAACCTTAACATAATTGCTAAAATCATTTAAACATAATAACAACATATTAAAAATGGTTTAATTATAATGCCACATATTCCATATGGGCATTATAACAACATTTATAAATAATGACCAAAATACCCTTTTGCATTTTTAAAATACTTATGAACATAAGAATCGTTTTACCAACACTTTTAATCATAAAAGCTATATATTTATATAACATAAGCAATTCCAATTGAGCTGAGTAACAACATTAGTATCAGTAATGTCTAAAAATACTTTTAGAATATTGGGCGGCATAACAGCATAATTATGAATAATTCCCTTTATAAAATTTGGCAGAACAACGACGCTTTTATAACTAATGCTTAAAAATACCTTTCAAAACTTTTGACAGCATAACGGCACATTTAAGGAATACCCAATTGAATTTGGGCATCATAATAGCATATTTGGTAAATAAGTGATCAACTTTGAACATAAAAACATAATGAACATAATTAAGCCTAAACTAATGAAATCAAAACTTAAAGCATAAAATCAATGAAATTGATGATTGCAAGCTTACCAAAAGACTTCCTAGAACACACTCCAAGCCTTGGACTACTCAAAAGCACACAAAAGCACACTTTTCTCTCTCTTTGCCATGAGTGTGTGTGTGTGAAGCTTGATGGGTTTTTGAATCCTTCTTTAGTTCTATTTATAAGGGAATGAATGGCTAGGATCAAGTAGACACTTTTTGATCTAATGGATGGGAGTTAGCCTTATCCTCCAAGGCACATGGGTGTCATTATTACTAAGATAAATATCTACATGCATTTGCATTTCATATGAATTTGCATTTCATGTGAATTTTGGCACATGGGTTTTATCAATACTTAAATCAAATAAAATCAAATAATATCTAATCTAATAAATTCTATTCTAACTAAATTTGACACCCCACAAAATATCTTAAAATCTCAATCATCACAAATCAAATAAAATCAAATCCAATTATAGCAAATATTTCTATCCTAACTAGATTTGGCACATGGGTTTACTAAGAAATGAAACTAAGTTATAAATAGGACTAATTGGTTACAAAATATCACAAAATCAATAGCGTGACGTGGTGATGACGTGGCAGAATCTACACATGCATGCTGCCCAGTTCAGGGGCAGTAGAGTCACGGTCACTTTCGGCAAATCTAGAAAACTCTGATTTTTATGAAATTTTATATGTAGATAGAGGACTCCGAGACGAGCGTTCTGGATTTTGAATCAACCAAAACGGAGTTCGTTTGACCCTGTTTCCGTTATTCCAAAGTTTAAGGTCTGTTTGAGTTTTTATTAAACTAAAACTATAAACACTTCTTAATAATTGAATATTTAACTTCATAGATATTCATATTTATTCTTTTACCTTATTAATAGGTCATAAATCATATTTTAAGATATTTTATTTAATATCTTAAAATATGGGGTGTTACAAGCCATAATCTTCAAGGTGATTCACAAAAGCCATATAATTTTGGGGCCAAACAATATAAAAAGAGAAAGTAGAAATGAAATGACAGCTACAATGTCTATGAAACTAGTGGCATCTCGTTATATGGAAACTAATAGATAAGTTATTCTCAAGAAAAAAAAAAAAAAAAAAAAAAACAAACAAACAAATTCTGTTCAAAAATGTAGGTTAATAAACTTATATGTACACTGAAAGTGTTCAGAAAACTAAGCTAATTAATTACTGAAATTAATTTACAGATTTCCTTAGAAGCATGCTGCACCCAGTTTTTGTGTTAGTTTCATCTAACATTGCAGATTTCCTAAGAGATGAGAGGACTAATATTTGACTAAGCTGATTAACTAGGCTAATATTGCAGATTTAGTGAAATTAATTTACAGATTTCCTTAGAAGCATGCTGCACCCACTTGTTGTGTTAGTTTGATCTAACATTGCAGATTTCCTAAGAGATGAGAGGCCTAGTATTTGACTAAGCTGAATAACTAAGCTAATATTGAGGTTTTACTGAGTTTTAGATACATATTATATAACATATCACCACATTTGGTAGAAACATTTACATAACAAAGGTAGAAAGAATAAAAAATGTCCTCTACCATTTATGTATTGTTGATAGAGACATTTAGAAATTAACTACAGCAATAGATAGCCAAATAAATCCAATAACGCCATAAATGAGACATAAATATGATAGATATCTGTTGTATGAGTATGTCCAAAGTCTGCACAGAAGTATCAGCCATAAAGATTTTTACATCGGGTGATAAATAAATCAAGGATCAGTTATTTTTTTTATATGCTACATTCCTTTCAAAATCTAGTTAATTCTGGATGATACTCAGTCTTTGATAGAAGTACATATCAAAGAAGAAGCACATTTAAAATCAGGTACCGTAGGTAGATGGAACCAAAAAATTTGACACACTACTTGACCATCCTACTACAGAAAACCAGAAGCTATTGAAGATCTTAATGGACAAATAGAAGTTGAAAAAAATAAGATCATTGCATGCCAACTGTTAATAATGATGGTTCCATACCACTAGCTACCATGTGAGCAAAAAAAAAAAAAAAACATCCAGGATATTCATTCCCAGCTATAGTTCCATTGCCTAACCAAACTACGGCAAGAAAACAAAAATCCTGAATATTCATTTATGCACAAAATCAAATTTAAAAAAAAAAAAATGTTTTCCAACAAATACTAAACCAGATTGAATGAGATAAAATTAAAAAATTAAAAAAAAAAAAAAAAAAAAAAAAAACTAAATCACAAACCCCAAAAATTTAAATAAAAAAGAAAAAAAAAAAAAAAAAGCAACAATAATCCCAACAAGCCTATTACAACACCCCTAGCTACTAAATCCACTTTCTAGTTGCACCTCCATGCAAGTTACCTGGAAGTATGTGTCTTGATTTGCTCTGTATACACACACACCTAAGGAAAGCAACTAAACAGGGTGAGCAAATCTTAGAGAGTAGAATGTGTGGATTTGGGCTTTTTGGTTAGTTGTGTGTTTTTCCAAGAGAACGTTAATTCTATATTGATGTAGTCTTTGAGAGAATATGAGCTGATCGATACGAGTTGAATAGGTGGCAGAGATCGAATTGAAATTTAAGTATGAAAATTCTTAAATTCTGAACAAAAGAGTTTGGAGATTAACATAATTGATCTAAAGGTGTAAATATGGTATCCAAAGGTGGTGCAGCACATTAATTTGATTAAACCAAACTAAATTTCTGTTAAAAACACACAAATAAAAATAGGAGCCTAATAAAACCCATAAAAGAACATAATGGAATAACCAAATGGACCCAAGTACAACCCATAACTAGAAAAGATTACTCTGTTGAATATTTGTTCCTTTATGTGTTTTTATACTATTAAACCAAGTAACTGCTCTAATCAAGAACCCTTTTCCCTCAACAATTTACTGTTTTCCATTGATTTAAAAATATACTATGCTTTGCCCCGAATAAGAAAGTTCAAATTCTTGGAAAAAAAAAAAAAAGATCAAGAGATGGGTTTTTATTAGACGTGATTTGGGAATGTGGTTCTTGTACTACTACTTCATCACGATAGAGTCTGCTGCATTGGATATAATAAAGTACTGTGATGCCCATATGTAGGATACCCTGTTGTGAGCATTTACCAACCAATGTGGGTAAATCATCAAACATGTGATAGGCAATATTTTATTCAACTTCCCAATCACACCCACATATATACAGAGCAAACACCCAATCTATGTAAACCCAAAACAAACTATATAACCAAATCATGTCCAAATGCCAAGCAACAGGGACTATAACCCCTTTTGTTCTAATGTTTATAAACCATGTGCATCTTCTATGTACAACGAAAAATTAACCAGAACAAACGAACCCAATCCAAACGAAAATATAGGGTTTTTCACAAATGAGCCTCCAACAATTATTACACCTAATCGAAATCCACCACATTCACTCAACAAATTCAATCCATAAATTGAAATCGACCGTATTCACTAAAAGAAAAAAACAAGAATCCATGCACAGAAGACTGAAAATAAAAAAAAACACACTGAATGATTAGAGGGAGGCGAGCTGGTGGGCTGACCGGGCTGGCGGTGTCGATCAACAATGGTGGAGCAGATTCCAGGAGGACATTTGTGAGAGAGCGATAGAGAAAAAAACTTTGTGAGAGGCAGATATATATATATATATATATATATATATATATATATGCTCAAAAGACTGAAAATAAAAAAATGTTATGAGCTGGGTATTTGATAAAGTAATTTCTAAGAATACCATGATAAAATACAATAAAAATAATAGCTTTGGCACGTGGCCAAATCTTCCATTTCACTCTAACATACATTAAGAAATGAACCTCGAATAATTTCTCTCGTTCCCTTTCATTGATCATCAAAGCTAAATTTAAATACAAGAGATAAACTAAATTAACTAACTACCCGCTAACCCATTACACAATAACTACTAAACCACCCGTAACTTACCCACTACTAACATAAAGGACATGGCCCACGACCATAGCTTTACCCACTAACTCGAACATACGCAGCTCGCTCACTTCTCCCATTATCATGCTGTTGGTTCCTTCTTTCACGCTTGCTTCCTTTCCTTCTCCTTCTTTCCAGCTTCTAGTTGCTTCTTTCCTCACCTCTCTTGGTAGCTCATAAGATAAAACACCACGAATCATCATCAGAGGGAGGTGAGCTGGTGGGCTGAGCGCACTGGCGGTGTCGATCAACGATGGTGGAGCGGATTCCAGGAGGAGATTTGTGAGAGAGCAATAGAGAAAAAAACTTTGTGAGAGGCAGATATATATATATATATATATATATATATATATATATATATATATATATAGAGAGAGAGAGAGAGAGAGAGAGAGAGAGAGAAGAAAACTGATATATACTCGAGAGATCCACGTTCGTGAGTGTTTATCCAAAAAAAAAAAAACCAAACTTGATGAGGAAGCAATTTTGTTCAGAATCCCGCGCAATTTTGCCCCCTTCCGGAAAAATAATTTCCTGGCATATGAGTATACGCCAGGAAAGAGACTACTAGTATATTCTGGCGATTCTCATTTCATTATTGGCATAAGAAATTAGGCCAGGATTTTTAATAAAATTTACTAGCGTATTTCAAATATGCTAGCTAACTTTTTGCAAAGCTGGCGTTTTTTATATACACCTGCATTAAAAATGCAATAAATGAAAATATTTTTTTGTAGTGTTTGCACTGTTCTAGTTTGAGTTTCTTGGGGTTAATTATTGCTGTTCGTACACTTTGTGGTGGATTAGACAAACATTATGGCTTGTGAATCAGGTTTGATCACTTTAGCTATATATGGTATCATTCCTACTAGTTCCCAATTAATTTTCCAGCTGTGTAGCTCCTCAACTCAAAATCCCATAGTTCAAATATTCAAAATACCTTGGGTTTGTTTCATAGAAACCACAGCTCAAACTTGTGGCAAAAACTCAATATTGCATAAACAAATTAAAGTACGTCGTGAAACAACTTTATATGCTACAAAACCATACTTTGTGCACATTAAAATTTAAAGCTTCCAAGTTTGAATCAGCATATAAAATTAAGGGTCAGTTCATAATAGACACGGGAACTTCCCAAATTAATAAAGAAAGTTATCCATTTCTTATGCAACACCATCAGCTAGCTAATAATTTCAGATACAATCAAATTACGGAAGAAAAAAAGAAGAACAATAAACAATAAACTATAGAAGAGTAATAGGAATGGAACGCACCTTTTTCTCCTCCTGAGCTTTCCTGATTTTATCAGCTTCCTCCTGAGCTTTCCTGATTTTATCAGCTTCCTCCTCAGCTTTCCTGATTTTATCAGCTTCCTCCTCAGCTTTCCTGATTTTATCAGCTTCCTCCTTAGCTTTCCTGATTTTATCAGCTTCCTCCTCAGCTTTCCTGATTTTATCAGCTTCCTCCTCAGCTTTCCTGATTTTATCAGCTTCCTCCTTAGCTTTCCTGATTTTATCAGCTTCCTCCTTAGCTTTCCTGATTTTATCAGCTTCCTTGATTTCATCCTCTGCCCATGCTTTGAACTCTCTCCACAAAGATGCGCACTGCTTTGGTGTAATTAACGTATCCTTTGAAGAAACCTATATTATAGTTGCTCCTCAATAAGAAATCAGTTTGGTGATAAGAACATTATGCTATGACCCTACCAGTAACCACTAAATAGTACCTCCTCCCAAGTGCTCGAGGCAAGAGCGTCTGTAGGAGCTCTGATGCTCCCATCCTCAGAAGACGGAAGAGCAACAACACCATCCATGAGAGAAGAAAAAAGTAATTCTTCAATCTTATCAGGCTTCTCATCCAAGCGTATGACAGCCATAACAGATAAAAGCTTTAGAGACTGCAACAGTAAGATCATAGATGAATCCATTTAAGCATAACTAGTAATTCATCTTAAACTCCATCAATATAAGTCCTTTAATTTGGAGAATACCTCAGAGAGTGCATCCTTTCCATTGTCCTTTTTGAATACGTTTGAGAACCTGAAATTTGTTAGGCAAAGAAATAAGCCACTAAAAATGCTAACGATTAAGAAGAAAAAAAAAGTGAAAAAAAGAAAAGAAAACTATCCACTACTTAGTTTGCTAGTCCCTACCTAGCTTTCATACGAATCAAAACTTCTCCAGCTTTTTCTCTTGCCTTTTTCTCCACCAAGTCTCTTCCGTAGTCCCTCAATTTTTGTACCTTTTTGTCAACTGTTGCTTGGCCCAACTCAAAACCAGCAATGTAAGTTGAAAGCTTTGCCACGACAACCTGAGTCTCACCTTTAAGAAGTTTTCTTATTGAAGCCCAAGTGTCTTTTTGACCAGCTTCAAGTAAGGATTCTACCGGCTTCGTCAGTGCCAGGGAAAGTTGTTTCTGCAAAAACAAAACAAAAAAAAGCATAAGCATTTTTACGTAAAAGCAAAGGTTTGAGATATTATCGAGTGGTGATCCTGGGCAAGCCATGTAATGTTCAAGAAATTATTTAAGTATTAAAAACATAGTGTAGACTAATTAAGTGATTAATTTGATAAAATGTGCAAGAGAGTGCCAAGCGGATAAGATGTTATAGGGGTCATTGTTGATAGACTTACAAAAAGCACCCACTTCCTCCCCATCAATATTACAAATTCTATGGACAAGCTAGCAGAATTGTATATGCAAGAGATAGAAAGGCCATATGAAGTGCCAGTTTTCATTGTGTCGGACCGTGACTCACGGTTCACAACGAAGTTTTGGGGGAGATTGTATCACAAAGTTAAACTTTAGCACGGCATACCATCCGCAAACCGATGGCCAATTCGAGAGAACCATTCAAACCCTCAAGGATATGCTTAGGTTGTGCGTATTGGATTTCAAGTGAAGATGGATACGATACTTGCCTCAAAATCTGTCTCTAACTCACCTTCTCCGAAAGAGCAGCCCAACAGCTTTATCCACCCTCAACTTCTCCTTAACACACAAAGCTTTCTCTTCTTCTAAACCGTCAAGAACTCACAATCCATTCCAAAAAAAAAAAAGCTTTTCCTATCGCTTTACATTACCATACACCTCATTCTAGACTTCAAATCTGCTTTCAAAACCATAATTTTGAGAGGCAAAACAGAACCCGGTTAAGTTCTTTGTACCTACAAGGGTTCTCCTTCACAGAAAATGGGTCCTTGCCCCCTGTTGTGAAGGAGAACCTTTATAGGTGGGTCCATATCATCCAATCTAGAAAAGGCTGGTCATATTTTCAAGAATATTAAACCAGGGCCCACATGACTCCCAACTACATCAAAGGATACAATTCCTTTCCCTTTATCAACAGGAGGAAGAGCTTATTTTTTGTAGGCCGCTTTGATCTTGCCCCCTCTCGCTTCCAGTTCCAAATTTGTCAATAGAGAAGAGAGAATAAAGAATTGAAAGATTGTCTTGTTATTTGGATTCCTTATGAAGCCTAAATCAAAAGTAATTCTAGAAGTCTCTCCAAAAATGAGGTGGCTTTTACAATCACCATTTGATTAAAGTTCAATAATAATCAATCACAAGTTCAATGGTGATTTTAGAAGCCATATTATTATTGGAGGCACACAAGAGTGACACAAGGTGGACGTCGATTTTTGGGATGGTTTAGCCATGGAAGAGGATTCTTTGCGAGACAAGATGATAGCGCCCCAGAAGTCCAAAGGCAAGAGGGAGCTCCTGAATTGCAATGCTCCATCAATTATGGCGTCGTTGAAACTTCTTCTAAGCATAAGAAAGGCAAGGCTCACATGATGTAGGATTGATCACTTCAGCTATATATGGTATCATTCCTACTAGTTCCCAATTAATTTTCCAGCTATGCAGCTCCTCAGCTCAAAATCTCGTAGTTCAAATATTCAAAATACCTTGGGTTTGTTTCATAGAAACCACAGCTCAAACTTGTGGCAAAAACTCAATATTGCATAAACAAATTAAAGTACGTCATGAAACAACTTTATATGCTACAAAACCATACTTTGTGCACATTAAAATTTAAAGCTTCCAAGTTTGAATCAGCATATAAAATTAAGGGTCAGTTTATGATAGACTCGGGAACTTCCCAAATTAATAAAGAAAGTTATCCATTTCTTATGCAACACCATCAGCTAGCTATTAATTTAAGATAAAATCAAATTACAGAAGAAAAAAAGAAGAAGCAATAAACAATAAACTATAGAAGAGTAATAGGAATAGAATGCACCTTTTTACCCTCCTCAGCTTCCCTGATTTTATCAGCTTCCTTGATTTTATCCTTTACCCATGCTTTGAACTCTCCACCCAAAGATGCGCACTGCTTTGGTGTAATTAACGTATCCTTTGGAGAAACCTATATTATAGTTGCTCCACAATAAGAAATCAGTTTGGTGATAAGAACATTATGCTATGACCCTACCAGTAACCACTAAATAGTACCTCCTCCCAAGTGCTTGAGGCAAGAGCGTCTGTAGGAGCTCTGATGCTCCCATCCTCAGAAGATGGAAAAGCAACAACACCATCCATGAGAGAGGAAAAAATTAATTCTTCAATCTTATCAGGCTTCTCATCCAAGCGTATGGCAGCCATAACAGATAAAACCTTTAGAGACTGCAATAGTAAGATCATAGACGAATCCATTTAAGCATAACTGGTAATTCATCTCAGACTCCAATAAAAGTCCTTTAATTTGGAGATTACCGCAGAGAGTGCATCCTTTACAGTAGCTTCATCGTCATGATTGAATACTGTTGAGAACCTGAAATTTGTTAAGCAAAGAAATAAGCCACTAAAAATGCTAAAGATTAAAAAGAAAAAAAAAAAAAAAAAAAGAACAGAAAACTTTCCACTACTTAGTTTGCTAGTCCCTACCTAGCTTTCATACGAATCAAAACTTCTCCAGCTTTTTCTCTTGCCTTTTTCTCCACCAAGTCTCTTCCATAGTCCCTCAATTTTTGTAGCTTTTTGTCAACTGTTGCTTGGCCCAACTCAAAACCAGCAATGTAAGTCGAAAGCTTTGCCACGACAACCTGAGTCTCACCTTTAAGAAGTTTTCTTATTGAAGCCCAAGTGTCTTTTTGACCAGCTTCAAGTAAGGATTCTACCGGCTTCGTCAGTGCCAGGTACAGTTGTTTCTGAAAAAACAAAACAAAACAAGCATAAGCATTTTTACGTAAAAGCAAAGGATTGGGATATTATCGAGCGGTGATCCTTGGCAAGCCATGTAATGTCCAAGAAATTAATTAAGTATTAAAAACATAGATTAGACTAATTAAGTGAGTAATTTGATAAAATGTGCAAGAAAGTGTCGAGCGGATAAGATGTCATATGGGTCATTGTTGATAGACTTACGAAAAGCACCCACTTCCTCCCCATCAATATCACAAATTCTATGGACAAGCTAGCAGAAATGTATATGCAAGAGATAGTAAGGCCATATGTGTAACGCCCCGAATTCGAGCCTGCAAATTCGTAAGCAGAAACCTCCGGTTTCCATGTGACATTACTACATCAGAGATAAGCTATCGCAGCGGAATATATATTTTTTTTCTTTTAAAGACTTAGGAATTGATAGCATAACACATTAGAGCTGACTGAAATACCTCGATACGTTTATTAAAAGTTACTTAGGTTTATCTTTACATGCCATATGCACACTAGGTGCATCAAAATTAGTGCCACAGGCGGCACAAAAGCATATAACATAAAACATGCCGAACATGAAATTGTTATAAATATTTACATGCTATAAAACAAAACACATATAAGCGCAACTAGTAATTTCTAAGTTAGCACATGATAGTTCGTTGACGGTTTCAAAAACCATCAAAACTGGCATATGGGTCCATGCCTTCATTATCCAGATCTACATCAGTAACTATGCAAATATGACGTCATCATATTTACATAGACAAACAAGTGAGTCATCCATTTTCATATCTAAGTTACCATCAAATTAATAACAGTTCATAAATAATACAAATGCAAAGGTTGTATGAATGTGCATCGTAATAACCATTTAGTTTGGTGTTTTATGATCATCTTTCTTCAGACCTCTCGTTCTTAGGTATCCAAACCCGTTCATATCCTTTGCCTCACACTTAAAGTCTTACTTGTTTGCACTGGAATCCTATCGGTCCCAGCATTAGTTATATATTAGGACTTCGGACACCCCTGGGTCACTATGAACCCCCTGGATCCACTGACTAGCCTTCCTTCCACTTGCTACTACATCAGCTTGTTGATGGCTATCTCATCAGCCGTTAAATCAATTGGACACAACATGCAATGCATGAACAACCACATGCAATAAACACACACCACACAGTCCTAATGAAACATAGAATCATTCCTTAGTATGTACATCCATACTTACTCTCCTTCGTGTAATTTCTTAGCTCATTTTTCTGTCATAAATAAATATATATACAAAGAAGATATTATATTCATCCGTCCTTTTTCAAATATTAAAACTGTTTATTTTTACATCCATTCATTCATCCTTTTTAGTCATCAATATTAAAAGGTGATTACTTATAAGTCTTTTGACATTTAAGCTTTATGTTCAAACACTGAAACGCAGTGGCATAATGTTTAAACATAAGTCTTTTAGTCAAAGCACTTTAATAAGTATTTTAGAGCAATTATGTTTACCCACAAGAATTGTAAGTGTAAAACAAGACAATAATATAAGAATATAAATACTACAACGATTCATGTGTAAGCACAGAAACACAGCATAGTGCTTTTGGTGACATAACACCTAAACATGAATCCTAACAAGATAATATTATGATGCAAGGGATAGGGATATCAGCGGCACAACCACTTTCAAGGAATGCATATACTAAGATAAATATGTAAAGGAATAGGGATTAAATAAAATAAATACGGGGGTTGTTAAACCAACTCCGTAGTAACGCAATAAATAAACAAGTAAATAAATACGGGGGTTGTTAAACCAACTCCGTAGTAACGAAATAAATAAACAAGTAATGAAATCAAATAGTAAAGAAGAAGTGTCAAGATTTACTTACCAATTTGATTTGGAGAGAAAAAATAACTTCAAGAACACCAAAGTGGTTGTGTGGTAGAAGGAGAGAAAAAGGGAGAGAAAACCAAAGCATAAAGCTTTCAAGAAAGTTGTCTAGGATTTGTGTGGAAAAACAAAGAACCTTGCATGCTTATTTATAGGAGGAAGGTAGGGGTATTTAGGTCCAAAATGTAATAAAAGAATTAGCTTATTGGATAATGTCTTGTAAATTTGGATTTTAGAATTTTCGTCCAACTAGAGGGCAGCCTACTCCGAGAATTATTTTGATGGTCAAACCTACTCCGATTGACGTGAAATTTTGAGGGTAGATATAGGACTTCATGAAAAACATTCTCTTTTTGGTTCGTCCCATTTCGAGTTCGTTTTGACTTAGTTCCAATCAAGTCAAAGTTTCTGTCTATAAAGCCAAAATATCTTTTATCCACTTTCTGCGTTCACACTTGCTTTATTGATTTTTCTTTCTTGTCATGATTACTCTTGATATATCCTATCCTTTCATCATTACTCTTGTTTTTTATAAATAAATGTTTCTAGAAGCATAAAGATATTTTTCTTGACAGTTTTTCGTTTAATATCGACAGTTGGGTTATTTAGGCTCGGGTCAAAAAGTCAACTGGTGGACTTTTTACTAACTTTTGCCACATGATAGAGCTTTCTTTTGTAAGCACAACGGTTTTTGAATTATCTAAATCTGAGTTCGTTTGACCTGTTTTCAGTTCAATCAAAGTTTTAAAGCTTAAATGTAACTTTTAGGTTTTTAAGGGTTTTTAGGTTTTGATCTTTTAATTTCTCGAAACAACTATAGGTTTGCTTATAAAAACATGTGGATATTGTCTCCTCAACAATATCAATGTTATCTTAAGAGCTTGAAATTACTGGGCGTTACAATATGAAGTACCGGTTTCCATTGTGTCGGATCGTGACTCACGGTACACATAGAAGTTTTGGGAGAGATTGTATCACAAAGTTAAACTTTAGCACGACATACCATCCGCAAACCGACAGACAATTCGAGTGAACCATTCAAACCCTCGAGGATATGCTTAGGTTGTGCGTATTGGATTTCAAGTGAAGCTGGATACGATACTTGCCTCAATTTCTGTCTTTAACTCACCCTCTCCGAAAGAGTAGCCCAACAGCTTTATCCTCCCTCAACTTCTCATTAACAGAAAAAGCTTTCTCTTCTTCTAAACCATTAAGAACTCGCAATCCAAAAAAAAAAAGGCTTTTCCTATCTCTTTACATTACCAAACACCTCATTCTAGACTTTAAATTAGCTTTCTTTACCTTAATTTTGCGAGGCATAATCAAAACCCGGTTAAGTTCTTTGTACCTACAAGGGTTCTCCTTCACAGAAAATGGGTCCTTGCCCCCTGTTGTGAAGGAGAACCCTTATAGGCGGGTCCATATCATCCAATCTAGAAAAGGCTGGTCACATTTTGAAAAATATTAAACCATGGCCCACATGACTCCCAACCACATCAAACGATACAATTCCTTTCCCTTTATCAACAGGGGGAAGAGCTTATTTTTTGGAGGCCGCTATGATCTTGCCCCCTATTGCTTCCAGTTCCAAATTTGTCAATAGAGAAGAGAGAATAAAGAAATGAAAAGATTGTCTTGTTATTTCGATTCCTTATGAATCCTAAATCAAAAGTAATTCTAGAAGTCTCTCAAAAAATGAGGTGGATTTTAAAATCACCATTTGATTAAAGTTCAATAGTGATCAATCACAAGTTCAATAGTGATTTTAAAAGCCACATTATTATTGGAGGCACACAAGAGTGACACAAGGAGGACGTCGATTTTTGGGATGGTTTAGCCATGGAAGTGGATTCTCTGCGAGACAAGATGATAGCGCGCCAGAAGTCCAAAGGCAAGAGGGAGCTCTTGAATTGCAAAGCTCCATCAATTATGGCGTCGTTGAAACTTCTTCTAAGCATAAGAAAGGCAAGGCTCACATGATGTAGGATTGCAAGCCTTGGTGGGTTATGTGGGTTGTTTTGCGGGCCCTTGGTTTTTTCCATGTGTTTTTGTTTGGGTTCCTCTAGGAGTTGTTTTTGGGTGTTTCTGTCAGGTTCTAGGGTTAAGGTTTTGTGGGTTATTTGGATTGTTGTGGGTTAGCTTTGGTGGCTTCTACGTATATTTCTTGTATACTTGGGGTTGCCTTATGCTTTTTATTTAATAAAACTTTGCTTACTTATCAAACAAAAAAAAAAGTATTATCAAGAATTAGAAAAAGTATTGTGAGGAGCAAGTTGAGAGCACACTCTTGGTTATGTTTAGTAATTGGTGAGAAGATTCATAGGTCTCAAGATCCATGAGATAGATCTGAGGAGCAAGAAGAAGTTTCTGCCACACATCTCCCGTTTGGGTAACATCCCCAACATTTGGGTGAGTTCGACCAGATTTTGATTTGGGGCCATTGATAAGTCTTGAATTATTCTATTCAAGACCCCTTAATTTACATTTGTTATGCCTAGTTTGTGTTGTAAATATAACGTTTTATTGTAGTTTTGTGTTTGTCTTATTTTCAGGTCTTAATTGAAATCTAGTTCAAAACACCCGAATTAGACCTGAAAATACATCAATGACGATTTGGTCATTTCCAGAGTTCAAAGTTGCTCATGCCAAGTGAAAAATCGGCTAAGGCAAATAGATCGATCGACTTTATAATCGATCGATTGAATCATCATTCGAAGAAAAATCGATCGTGCGAGATGCAATCGATCGAGACAGGGCAACCACGAATGCGGTCGAGCGAAATGCGATTGATCGACTTTATAATCGATCGATCGAATTTGGATATTTTTGGAACAATTTGGAACTATGTTGACATGTCACTTTTCCTTGATATTTTAAATATCTTAGATATTTGTTAGCTATTTTCTAGAAATTTCCTAGATATTTTTTTTAGATATTTTCAGATATTTCCAAAATATCTTAGATATTTCCAAAATATCTTAGATATTTCCAAATATCTCTTATCTTATCTTATCCTATCCTCTCTTATCTTATCTTATCTTATCCTATCTTATCTTATCTTATCCTATCTTATCTTATCCTATCTCTTATCTTATCTCTTCTTTAGATATTATTTTGTAAATCTCCTCCTCTATATATATGAGGCATGGGTGAGAGTAATAGGCATGCATCTTTTGGGAGCTTCGATTGTCTCAGGTGTATCTTAGTTAATTTTAATGCTTTTCATTTCCTTTTGTAATCCGAATTCTCTTTAATTAATATAGTGTTCTTAGTTTATTTAAATCTTGTTTTCTTTACTGTTTTCCTTTAATTTCATGCTTAAATTAGTTTGCTTCATGTCTAGCTAATTTAGTTCTTAGGGTTTGATCAAAATCCAAACCAAAAACCATGAAGTGTTCTTGAGGTTTTTAGGATTTTCTTTAGATGTTTGATGATTGTTAAGGGCTAGATGATCTCAAAACCCATGCTAAAAGGTTTTGTTTTCAAGATTCTAATCTAATTATTCATGAAAAAGAGTTAAACTTGTCTATGAGTTTTCTTAGATTTCTTGAGTAAAACCAACGTTCTTGGAAACAAGAACGATGTCTTTTGCAATGATGCTATTTGACATGATGTGTGATTTCTCATTAGAGTCACCTTCTAGGTATGCTAGGGAACACCAATCATTTCACACCTTTGGTAGTCTAAAATGTTTTTCAATTGTAGTTTAAACTTTATGTGAAATGGTTTGGTGTGAAACTAGATATCTTACCATTGTGGCCTAATTAGGGTTTTCATGTATTGTGTATACTTATTAGGATGTGTTGTAGAGTAGTAAGCTAGGGAGCATTAATCATTCCACACCTTTCGTAGTGTAAACGTTTTTCAATTATAGACTAATCTTTACGTGGAGTAGACTAATGTAAAACTAGGTGCTTTATAACTACGTCTTAACGAAAGTGTTTTCACGTCGAGGTCATTGTAATGGTTGACGCCCATTACGCGCTCATATCATGCATGTTAGGAAGAACCATATAGACTTTAAGCATTTCATTGGTTGAGGATTGGATAAGATCAACACCCTAAGTTTTCTTTAAGTTGTTTTCAATTTCCGCTTTCATTCCTTCACTTTATTGTTGTAACTTCAATTCTACAACCCTTGCTTTTATTTTTATCTTTAAGTTAAGTTAAATACTCTCTTTAATATTCCGTTACGCAAAACAACCAATAATCTCTGTGGTTCGATCACCCTTACTATAGTACAATCGATACGTACTATTGCGAATGGTAAACTTATAAATTTAAAATCCACGTAGCCGCTTGGCGCGCTACCAATTTTTGGCGCCATTGCCGGGGATTAACGATTGTTTATGGGATATTTAGGATTGTATTTAGTTTTATTTAGTACATATTGTAAATTCTATCCATAAGCTGTTTTTGGTTTTGTATAAAAACTGTTTTTAGTGTTTTTGGTGTTTTAATTCGGTTCTGTCTGTTTTCTGCAGAATTCTGTTTCTGCAGAAAAATCGATCGATCGACTTTAGATCGATCGACATAAAATTAGATCGATCGAATTTTTGTTTTGAGCAGCACTGTTTTTCTGCAGACTTCAGACCGAACTTCCACTTAATTTCTTATTGTCCTGTGCATATCTAGACTTTAAATTTGTTTTAGATTTATTTCCTGCATTTTTTCTTGCATTTTTCTTTGCTGTAGAGAATCGATCGATCAACTTGAAAAGAGATCGATCGACATTTCAATTGATCGAAATAAAATTCGATCGAGCGACATTTTCTTGCAGTAGCACTTCAGCTGCCACTGCACTGCCTCACTGCAGAATCAGTTAGTTTTTCTTTCTTTTTCATTTCATTTATTTTCTGTACCTTGTATACTTAGTTTAAATTTTGTTGGTGTATGTTTGGTCGTCGTTCATTATCATTACCTATTTTTCCATACGACCTAAACTTAGAGCGGATTTCTAGACGAAGTAGATCCAAACGGAACTCACGTCTAAGAGCCCATTCTAGTTCACCTATGGCGGAAGAACCAAAGCCTGTGCTGTTGAGGGATCATTATGTTCCCTCAACATACACTCCTACTTCAAGCCTTCAGTTGCTGGACATTACGGCAGCTCATTTTGAAATTAATTCCGAATCCATTCAAATGCTTCCTTTATTTTATGGACTTAGTACTGGGGATCCTTATAAGCATTTAGATGAATTCATAGAAATCTGCTCCACCATAAGGTTGCAGAATTGTACAGAAGATGCTTTAAGGATACGTTTATTTCCGTTCTCTGTTAAAGAAAAAGCTAAGTATTGGTTGACTTCTTTAGAGACTAATTCCATTACTTCTTGGGCTCAAATGCAACACGAGTTCCTAAAGAAGTACTTTACCATAGGGAAGACCAATCAAATACGAAAATCCATAACTAGTTTTTCACAAATAGAGGGAGAACCTTTTCATGAAACTTGGGAGAGGATGAAGGACCTTTTACGAAAGTGTCCACATCATACTGTTCCCAAGTGGCAGCTTGTACAGTGCTTCTATGATGGCTTGGCTGAGCCACATAGACAGATGGTAGATGCCTCATGTGGGGGTACTTTTATGTTGAAAACTGAGGATGATGCATGGACACTTTTTGAAAATTTATCAGAAAACTCTTTACACCATTCATCATCCGGTCGTAGGACAAACAGTAGGAGCCAAACTCTTTATGAGGTATCCCAACCTTTGGACTTGAATGCCAAAGTGGATGCCTTATCAAGAAAGTTAGATCAATTACTTGCATCTGGTTTTGTTCCTGCAACTGCATCTCATATACACACAACACATGATGCATGTTCATTTTGTTTCGATCCATCACATCAGGCCGGGAATTGTCCTATTGTTGGACAGTCTTCTGAGCCTTCTATTGAGCAGATGAACACAGTTTACTCTAGACCGGTTAGTGATCAGTTTAATAATTCTTATAACCCGGTCTTGAGAAACAATAGTAATATGTGGCGGCCTAATGTTCCACAATACAATGGACTGCAAAACCAAGCATATCAGCAATCCAACAATCAATTTTATCAGCCGCCACCTAATGGTCGTCCTCCCAACCCACAATAGCAATCAGCCCTTCCACCTCCTAGAAATTCTACATTTGAGGAAAAAGTGTTGACTAGTCTCAGTAAATTTGAGTCTCAGACTCAAATTCTGAATTCCCATTCTCAGTCTATAGAAAAGCTAGAAGTCCAACTTGGACAACTAGCTAAGTCATTTAGCGAGAGAGAGATAGGAAAGTGTTCTAGTCCACCTATTACTAATCCTAGGAGTGGATGGGTAGTTATCAATCCAAAGGTGGGAGAGACAAAGACCGAACCAATAGGACAATTAGAAAAGACCAAACTTGCCAAGGGTAAAGGAGTGTTTACGGAAACACCACACTCCAACACAAAATTCCTTGAGGCACATTTTAAACCTGAAGTGCCTTATCCATTAAGTCTCAAGGATCCGAATGGGCACGAAACGATAAATTTTGCCCAACCACAGCCAAACACAAATCCATTCATTAGCAGTGGGCTTTGAAGGGTCTGACTGAAGACGTTAAACTTAACGCTCTTGGGAGGCACCCCAAGTAACTCTGTTTCATTGTTTATATATCATGCTCGTTAATATTTGTTATCTTTCACTTTCTTTTTAGTTTTCTTTTTCAGGTTAAGTGTTCCTACCTCTAAGTTTGAGGGTATGCTTTGAGCCATACCTCCCCATTTAGGTTTTCTTTATCCCTTAACCATGCGTTCGTTTTGTACACATTGGGGACAATGTGTTATTTTAAGTTTGGGGGTATAGAAGTACACGTTTACACTTAGTTTGAATTTTGTACAAAATTTTTCAAAATTTTGCAAATTTCTTTGTAATATCTATGTTATTTTGTAGAACTTAGTTGATTTATAACTGTGATTTGCTTTTCATTGACAATTTTAAAATTTTGAACACATGATCACACAATTAGAGATTCTAAGTCTGCTTAATTACTTTTGGCTATGAGATTCACTTGTGAAATTTGAAAATCATGACATACATTGGCATATTGTTTGTGGGGTATGTACTTAAGTTAATACCTTACATATGGTTTTTAGTGTCTCGGAAAACTAAGATTACTTGTTAGATGGATGACGTGAGGACGTGAGCATAGCATATATATATATATATATATATATATATATATATATATATATATAAACTTCATTGAGTAACTAGACCTCTTGCCTCATTAAGCATTGAGTGTTCGCGTCAAAAGATGTAAGTAAATAAAAAATGGTTAGCTTGACTTTGTAGTTCTTCTTGACTTGAGTTATTAAGCCCTTAGGGATGTTTTACATCTAGTGCCCTAAAGCCATCTGGTTTGGGAGTCACTGGCCTAACACTTGGTACATAGGTCATTTAGAAACTTAAATGAGTTGAGCATTGCACAACCATAATAAATAATGTAAATAAAGTGTGCCTATGCCTTAGTTATTCCATCTAGTGAGAGATATAAAGAATTTTGAGACATTGGAGCATGTATGTAGGTTATATTCTTTGAAAGCTCCATAACTGTATGTTAATATCAAACTGCATCATTTTTAACATGTGAGATCTTAGCCAGCCATTTGTAAGTGAGTAGACTCTGATTATCTGAACTGTGTGAAGATAGAGTTTATTAGTTTAAAGTTGTTCATGAATTATGAACCATCGTTGTGATGATACTTCTTTTTATTAGGTAACATGTATATTTTGTAAAGATAATGTTTGTAGGTAGCATTTCTGCTAAACCTTCACGATACTTCACTCGTCCACTAGGGTAGCCAAGGGGTTTAAAAGGCTTGTTGCATGTGCTAAATGCAATCGCGTTTCCCACGAAAGAGGATGTAGATTAGTTGTTTTTATTTTAATTTCTAGTTGTAATGCTAGGGACTAGCTTTATGTAAGTTTGGGGGTGTGATAAGTCTTGAATTATTCTATTCTATCAAACCCAAAGCCCGTTTAGCATTAGTTGTGATTTGGGCCAAGTCCAATACACTATTCATCCCAAACCCACTACTTATTCAATTGGATCCGCCCAGCCTGTCATCGAAGTGGGTTATCGGATCAGCCTGACACCAATTGAGTCAACTAATCTTCTATCAAACCAGTAGGGTGCCAGCAACTTTTTTCGACCGATTTCGGTGATCTCTGGCACATTTCAGCCAGCGACAACTAATTTCGATCTGTTTCAGTGATTGCTGACACATTTTGGCCGGCGACTACTCGCTTTTGCCTGGTTTCAGTGATCACCAACATGTTTCAGCTGGTAGAAGTCATGTTTCGGGAAGTTTCTGCTTATTCAGGTCAGTTTCTTGTCTATTTTTGTAGTTCGTATCTTTTTTGAGTTAATTTTAGTCGATATAGGCGTATTTCAGACAGTTTTGTTGATTTCCGCAATTTCTGGGTTGTTTTTGCTATGGTTAGGGCTGTTTCTTATGATTCTTGGCTTATTTCAACATTGGCAACCTGAGTCTCATCTTTAAGATGTCGTATGGGTCATTGTTGATAGACTTACGAAAAGCACCTACTTCCTCCCCATCAATATTACAAATTCTATGGACAAGCTAGCAGAAATGTATATGCAAGAGATAGTATGGCCATATGAAGTGCCGGTTTCCATTGTGACGGACCGTGACTCACGGTTGACATCGAAGTTTTGGGAGAGATTGTATCACAAAGTTAAACTTTAGCACGACATACCATCCGCAAACCGACGGCCAATTCGAGAGAACCATTCAAACCCTCGAGGATATGCTTAGGTTGTACGTATTGGATTTCAAGTGAAGCTGGATATGATACTTGCCTCAATTTCTGTCTCTATCTCACCTTCTCCGAAAGAGTAGCCCAACAGTGTTATCCTCCCTCAACTTCTCCTTAACACACAAAGCTTTCTCTTCTTCTAAACCATCAAGAACTCGCAATCCAAACAAAAAAAAAAAAAAAGCTTTTCCTATCTCTTTACATTACCAAACACCTCATTCTAGACTTTAAATCAGCTTTCTATACCTTAATTTTGCGAGGCATAACAAAACCCGGTTAAGTTCTATGTACCTACAAGGGTTCTCCTTCACTGAAAATGGGCCCTTGCCCCCTGTTGTGAAGGAGAACCCTTATAGGGACGTCCATATCATCCAATCCAAAAAAGGCTGATCACATTATGAAGAATATAAAACCACGGCCCACATGACTCCCAACCACATCAAAGGATACAATTCCTTTGATGTGGTTGTTTTGTGGGTTATGTATGTTGTTTTGCTGGCCGTTGGTTTTTTCCATGCGTTTTTGTTTGGGTTCCTCTAGGAGTTGTTTTTGGGTGTTTCTTTCAGGCTCTAGGGTTAAGGTTTTGTGGGTTATTTGGATTATTGTGGGTTAGCTTTGGTGACTCCTACGTATATTTCTTGTATACTTGGGGGTGCCTTATGCTTTTTATTTAATAAAACTTTGCTTACTTATCAAACAAAAAAAAAAAAAAGTATTATCAAGAATTAGAAAAAGTATTGTGAGGAGCAAGTTGAGAGCACACTCTTGGTTATGTTTAGTAATTGGTTAGAAGATTCAAAGGTCTCAAGATCCATGAGCTAGATTTGAGGAGCAAGAAGAAGTTTCTGCCACACATCTCCCGTTTGGGTAACATCCCCAACATTTGGGTGAGTTCGGTCAGATTTTGATTTAGGGCCACTTAGCCCAGAGTCGAACCTAATGTCCGTTTAGCATTGGTTGTGATTTGGGCCAAGTCCAGTACACTATTCATCCCAAACCCGCTTCTTATTCAATTGGATCCGCCCAGCCCATCATCGAAGCGGGTTATCGGATCAACCTGACACCAATTGAGTCAACTCATCTTCTGTCGAACCAGTAGGCTGCCAACAACTTTTTTCGGCCGATTTCGGTGATCTCTGGCACATTTTGGCCTGCGGCAACAAAATTTCGATCGGTTTCAGTGATCGCTGACACATTTTGGCCGGGGACTACTTGCTTTTGCCTGGTTTCAGTGATCACCAACATGTTTTAGCTGGTAGAAGTCATGTTTCGGGAAATTTCTGCTGGTTCAGGTCAGTTTTTTTGTCTATTTCGGTAGTTCATATCTTTTTTGAGTTATTTTTAGTCGATATAGGTGTATTTCAGACAGTTTTGTTGATTTCCGCAATTTCTGGGTTGTTTTTGCTATGGTTTGGGCTGTTTCTTGTGATTCTTGGCTTATTTCAACATTGTCGGTGGGTTTTTTCACTCGTTGGTGTGGTTATCTGGCTTCTTTCAGCACTGTTCCTGCGTCTTTCGCATAGTTGTTGTGGTTATTTGCTGTTTGCACTGTTCTAGTTTGAGTTTCTTGGGGTTAACTATTGTTGCTCGTACACTTTGTGGTGGATTAGACAAACATTACGGCCTGTTAACTAAATCAGGTTTGATCACTTCAGCTGTATATGGTATCATTCCTACTAGGTCCCAATTAATTTTCCAGCTATGCAGCTCCTCAACTCAAAATCCCGTAGTTCAAATATTCAAAATAGCTTGGGTTTGTTTCATAGAAACCACGGCTCAAACATGTGGCAGAAACTCAATATTACGTAATCAAATTAAAGTACGTCATGAAACAACTTTATATGCTACAAAACCATACTTTGTGTACATTAAAATCGAAAGCTTCCAAGTTTGAATCAGGATATAAAATTAAGGGTCTGTTTATGATAGACACGGGAACTTCCCAAATTAATAAAGAAAGTTATCCATTTCTTATGCAACACCATCAGCTAGCTAATAATTTCAGATACAATCAAATTACCGATGAAAAAAGAAGAAACAATAAACAATAAACTAAAGAAGAGTACTAGGAATAGAATGCACCTTTTTCGCCTCCTCAGCTTCCCGGATTTTATCAGCTTCCTTGATTTTATCCTTTACCCATGCTTTGAACTCTCCACCCAAAGATGCGCACTGCTTTGGTGTAATTAACGTATCCTTTGGAGAAACCTATATTATAGTTGCTCCTCAATAAGAAATCAGGTTGGTGATAAGAACATTATGCTATGACCCTACCAGTAACCACTAAATAGTACCTCCTCCCAAGTGCTTGAGGCAAGAGCGTCCGTAGGAGCTCTGATGCTCCCATCCTCAGAAGATGGAAGAGCAACAACACCATCCATGAGACAGGAAAAAAGTAACTCTTCAATCTTATCAGGCTTCTCATCCAAGCGTATGGCAGCCATAACAGATAAAAGCTTTAGAGACTGCAATAGTAAGATCGTAGATTAATCCATTTAAGCATAACTGGTAATTCATCTTAGACTCCAATAAAAGTCCTTTAATTTGGAGATTACCGCAGAGAGTGCATCCTTTACAGTAGCTTCATCGTCATGATTGAATACGGTTGAGAACCTGAAATTTGTTAAGCAAAGAAATAAGCCACTAAAAATGCTAAAGAATAAAAATAAAAAAGAAAAAGAAAACTTTCCACTACTTAGTTTGCTAGTCCCTACCTAGATTTCATACGAATCAAAACTTCTCCAGCTTTTTCTTTGGCCTTTTTCTCCACCAAGTCTCTTCCATAGTCCCTCAATTTTTGCACCTTTTTGTCAACTATTGCTTGGCCCAACTCAAAACCAACATTGTAAGTTGAAAGCTTTGCTACGGCAACCTGAGTCTCATCTTTAAGAAGTTTTCTTATTGAAGCCCAAGTGTCTTTTTGACCAGCTTCGAGTAAGGATTCTATCGGCTTCGTCAGTGCCAGGTAAAGTTGTTTCTGCAAAAACAAAACAAAACAAGCATAAGCATTTTTACATAAAAGCAAAGGATTGGGATATTATCGAGCGGTGATCCTTGGCAAGCCATGTAATGTCCAAGAAATTAATTAAGTATTAAAAACATAGATTAGACTAAATAAGTGATTAATTTGATAAAATGTGCAAGAAAGTGCCAAGCGGATAAGATGTCGTATGGGTCATTGTTGATAGACTTACGAAAAGCACCTACTTCCCCCCATCAATATTACAAATTCTATGGACAAGCTAGCAGAAATGTATATGCAAGAGATAGTATGGCCATATGAAGTGCCGGTTTCCATTGTGTCGGACCGTGACTCACGGTTGACATCGAAGTTTTGGGAGAGATTGTATCACAAAGTTAAACTTTAGCACGACATACCATCCGCAAACCGACGGCCAATTCGAGAGAACCATTCAAACCCTCGAGGATATGCTTAGGTTGTGCGTATTGGATTTCAAGTGAAGCTGGATATGATACTTGCCTCAATTTCTGTCTCTATCTCACCTTCTCCGAAAGAGTAGCCCAACAGTGTTATCCTCCCTCAACTTCTCCTTAACACACAAAGCTTTCTCTTCTTCTAAACCATCAAGAACTCGCAATCCAAACAAAAAAAAAAAAAAAAAAAAGCTTTTCCTATCTCTTTACATTACCAAACACCTCATTCTAGACTTTAAATCAGCTTTCTATACCTTAATTTTGCGAGGCATAACAAAACCCGGTTAAGTTCTATGTACCTACAAGGGTTCTCCTTCACTGAAAATGGGCCCTTGCCCCCTGTTGTGAAGGAGAACCCTTATAGGGACGTCCATATCATCCAATCCAAAAAAGGCTGATCACATTATGAAGAATATTAAACCACGGCCCACATGACTCCCAACCACATCAAAGGATACAATTCCTTTGATGTGGTTGTTTTGTGGGTTATGTACGTTGTTTTGCTGGCCGTTGGTTTTTTCCATGCGTTTTTGTTTGGGTTCCTCTATGAGTTGTTTTTGGGTGTTTCTTTCAGGCTCTAGGGTTAAGGTTTTGTGGGTTATTTGGATTATTGTGGGTTAGCTTTGGTGGCTCCTACGTATATTTCTTGTATACTTGGGGGTGCCTTATGCTTTTTATTTAATAAAACTTTGCTTACTTATCAAGCAAAAAAAAAAAAAGTATTATCAAGAATTAGAAAAAGTATTGTGAGGAGCAAGTTGAGAGCACACTCTTGGTTATGTTTAGTAATTGGTTAGAAGATTCAAAGGTCTCAAGATCCATGAGCTAGATCTGAGGAGCAAGAAGAAGTTTCTGCCACACATCTCCCGTTTGGGTAACATCCCCAACATTTGGGTGAGTTCGGTCAGATTTTGATTTAGGGCCACTTAGCCCAGAGTCGAACCTAATGTCCGTTTAGCATTGGTTGTGATTTGGGCCAAGTCCAGTACACTATTCATCCCAAACCCGCTTCTTATTCAATTGGATCCGCCCAGCCCATCATCGAAGCGGGTTATCGGATCAACCTGACACCAATTGAGTCAACTCATCTTCTGTCGAACCAGTAGGCTGCCAACAACTTTTTTCGGCCGATTTCGGTGATCTCTGGCACATTTTGGCTTGCGGCAACAAAATTTCGATCGGTTTCAGTGATCGCTGACACATTTTGGCCGGGGACTACTTGCTTTTGCCTGGTTTCAGTGATCACCAACATGTTTTAGCTGGTAGAAGTCATGTTTCGGGAAATTTCTGCTGGTTCAGGTCAGTTTTTTTGTCTATTTCGGTAGTTCATATCTTTTTTGAGTTATTTTTAGTCGATATAGGTGTATTTCAGATAGTTTTGTTGATTTCCGCAATTTCTGGGTTGTTTTTGCTATGGTTTGGGCTGTTTCTTGTGATTCTAAGCTTATTTCAACATTGTCGGTGGGTTTTTTCACTCGTTGGTGTGGTTATCTGGCTTTTTTCAGCACTGTTCCTGCGTCTTTCGCATAGTTGTTGTGGTTATTTGCTGTTTTCACTATTCTAGTTTGAGTTTCTTGGGGTTAACTATTGTTGCTCGTACACTTTGTGGTGGATTAGACAAACATTATGGCCTGTTAACTAAATCAGGTTTGATCACTTCAGCTGTATATGGTATCATTCCTACTAGGTCCCAATTAATTTTCCAGCTATGCAGCTCCTCAACTCAAAATCCCGTAGTTCAAATATTCAAAATAGCTTGGGTTTGTTTCATAGAAACCACGGCTCAAACATGTGGCAGAAACTCAATATTACGTAATCAAATTAAAGTACGTCATGAAACAACATTATATGCTACAAAACCATACTTTGTGTACATTAAAATCGAAAGCTTCCAAGTTTGAATCAGGATATAAAATTAAGGGTCTGTTTATGATAGACACGGGAACTTCCCAAATTAATAAAGAAAGTTATCCATTTCTTATGCAACACCATCAGCTAGCTAATAATTTCAGATACAATCAAATTACCGATGAAAAAAGAAGAAACAATAAACAATAAACTAAAGAAGAGTACTAGGAATAGAATGCACCTTTTTCGCCTCCTCAGCTTCCCTGATTTTACCAGCTTCCTTGATTTTATCCTTTACCCATGCTTTGAACTCTCCACCCAAAGATGCGCACTGCTTTGGTGTAATTAACGTATCCTTTGGAGAAACCTATATTATAGTTGCTCCTCAATAAGAAATCAGGTTGGTGATAAGAACATTATGCTATGACCCTACCAGTAACCACTAAATAGTACCTCTTCCCAAGTGCTTGAGGCAAGAGCGTCCGTAGGAGCTCTGATGCTCCCATCCTCAGAAGATGGAAGAGCAACAACACCATCCATGAGACAGGAAAAAAGTAACTCTTCAATCTTATCAGGCTTCTCATCCAAGCGTATGGCAGCCATAACAGATAAAAGCTTTAGAGACTGCAATAGTAAGATCATAGATTAATCCATTTAAGCATAACTGGTAATTCATCTTAGACTCCAATAAAAGTCCTTTAATTTGGAGATTACCGCCGAGAGTGCATCCTTTACAGTAGCTTCATCGTCATGATTGAATATGGTTGAGAACCTGAAATTTGTTAAGTAAAGAAATAAGCCACTAAAAATGATAAAGAGTAAAAAGAAAAAAAAAGAAAAAAACTTTCCACTACTTAGTTTGCTAGTCCCTACCTAGCTTTCATACGAATCAAAACTTCTCCAGTTTTTTCTCTTGCCTTTTTCTCCACCAAGTCTCTTTGATAGTCCCTCAATTTTTGCACCATTTTGTCAACTGTTGCTTGGTCTAACTCAAAACCCGCAATGTTAGTTGAAAGCTTTGCTACGGCAACCTGAGTCTCACCTTTAAGAAGGTCTCTTATTGAAGCCCAGGTGTCAGTCTGAGCAGCTTCAAGTAAGGATTCTACCGGCTTTGTCAATGCTAGGTTAAGTTGTTCCTGCAAAAACAAAACAAAAAAAGCATCAGCATTTTAGCAACTATTGGAAACTATGAATGGGCTAAAATAAACTTATGTGTGATTAAGATATGATATTAATGTGTGCATCTGCTTAAAAGGTAAGTTTGTGTCTGATGAAAGTCGGCGTGTAAGGGCATGTCCCGATGATATCGTCCCTGTGTTGGTAGTTCCTGTCTTCTTATTGACTAGCGATGGGTTATTTGGGATATTTTTACGTAAAACCAAAGTATTAGGATATTATCGAGCAGTGATCCTGGGCAAGCCATGTAAAGTCCAAGAAATTAATTAAGTATTAAAAACATAGATTAGACTAATTAAGTGATTAATTTGGTAAAATGTGCAAGAAAGACACTTATACTCTGTTTATTTGGACGTAAAACCCTTTCCGTCTTAAAATATTTTCGGCTATAACGAAAAAAGCACAAGCAACAATATACTGTTCATTCCAGCAACAATAAGATGTATCAGGATTTGAAGAAGAAATTTTGTAAGTATGACATGAAGAGCAATGTAGCTGAGTATGTTGCACAATGCCCTTTGTGTCAACTTGTGAAAGCTAAACACCAAAGGCCAGCTGGCCAACTTCAGCCTCTCGAAGTGCTAATGTGGAAATTGGAAAAAATAGCTATGGATTTTGTCGTTGCTCTACCAAGAGTGCCAAGTGGATAAGATATCATATGGGTCATTGTTGATAGACTCACGAAGAGCACCCACTTCCTCCCTATCAAGATTACAAATTCTATGGACAAGCTAGCAGAAATGTATATGCGAGAGATGTAAAGGCCATATGAAGTGCCTGTTTCCATTTTGTCAAACCGTGACTCATGGTTTACATCGAAGTTTTGGGAGAGATTGTATCACAAAGTTGAACTTTTGCACGACATACCATCCGCAAACCGACAGGCAATTCGAGAGAACCATTCAAACCCTCGAGGTTATGCTTAGGTTGTGCATATTGGATTTCAAGTGAAGCTGGATACGATACTTACCTCAATTTCTGTCTCTAACTCACCTTCTCCGAAAGAGTAGTCAAACAGCTTTATCCTGCCTCAACTTCTCCTTAGCACACAAACCTTTCTCTTCTTCTCAACCATCAAGAACTTGCAATTCATTCAAAAAAAAAAAAAGCTTTTCCTATTTCTTTACATTACCAAACTGCACGTTTTACTTGGGGGTAATCAGGCCATTACTCATTCCTTCTTTTTTGTTTTTGGCAAATTAGATTGGCCCAACCATAATGGTTTTGCTCCTTGTGTTTCAACAAAGGGTGTTTGAGAGGGTTTGGACCCTCGTTGTGATTGGGCACCAATGCTGGAACCACGTCTTGTTTCTTACTAATAATTTTTACCAGCCCAATTAGCTCCTGGCCATGTCCAACTGTTCAATTACCATGTCACCTTCCTTTTTCAAAAACTCTAGATGTTTTCTTAAAGTACGAACAGCCCCATTAACGTCATTGTTCCCCCTCAATTCACTCCCACTAGGCCATTATCTGCAACATATAATGTACTAGTGTAAAACTTGGGAGGGATTTGCCACATCCCAAAGCACGCCACGGTCGTTGGCCTTCTGAGCCTGCAACACTAAAGTAACGGACCAGGCATAACCCTTCCCAAGAGACGTGGAATCCACCGTATACTGCCTTGGTCCAGCCAATACCTCATCGTACACCATAAGACATCTTGATAGCTTCCCCTGCCGGCGCACACACCAACGACACTGAAGGCACAGAAGGGTTCACCTTGTGGCCAGACAAAGAGTACTGACCAAGGGGTTCCTCGGAATGATGAGCTTTTGGGACATCACCAAAGGAAGTTTGAAAGGTTTCTAGAACCTTCTATAACTCAAGCACAAAACAAGCCAACTACCACCTCTGCCTCCCAGAATAACCACAAAGCCCCTCCAACCACCACCTCCATATTCTATGATAGCCAAATATCGTTTGAACTTGATCACACACCACTGGACGATAAAGGCTTTAGAACCTGCCCTAGAGATTTTAAAAACTCCATCAAGGCCACTGTAGCTAGAAGAAACTCTTCCACGGTGGCCAACAAACAACTCAAACAGTCAAACTCAATCTACCCAAAATTCAAAATACTCAGCTTCCACATAGAACCAACTTTGTAAACCCATCGCAGAATACTAAAAAGGAAAAACTAGATTAACGCCATTGTCGAAGAAGCCAATAGACAACTAAAGAACCCCGAGACATGCCTACATGCGCCCACGCGAGAGAGAGAGAGAGAGAGAGAGAGAGAGAGAGAGAGAGAGAGAGAGAGAGAGAGAGAGAGAGAGAGAGAGAGAGAGAGAGAGAGAGAGAGAGAGAGAGAGAGAGAGAGAGAGAGAGATCAAAGCTTCCCAATCCAATCATTCCTAGGTCTATAGTGTTAGTGATATCACTGATATTTAATTTTTCATAATAATGAATTAAATTCAATTCAATCGTGAATTGGTTCGAAATAGAGTGTTGGTGATTTGGCTCAAAATATCATTATGGACATGATTTGAAGAACACCTTGGTCCAGAAAGCAGTATTCACTCGTTGGATTAATCAAGAACAATACCTCATAATTGGCTATCATTTTCAACAACTCTGCACTACGAACAGATGATGCATGTCCATCAATATCACACTGAAGTTCGTCACAGACTTTTGAAGCATCCCAATTAGCCTGACTTACGACAGCATCTGAAAGTGGAATATATCAAGTCACCTATAGGAGGCATTAACTGTATGATGGATTAACATCCACATAGGATTTGAATATCAATCATGCCAAACAAATAAAAAGCTGGAATTGATAAAAAAAACATATAAGATATCCAGTTAAAATCTTACATCAGAGGAAATAATGTTCCTTCAAGGCAAGTAAAAGAGGTAGGTTCAAGAAGACCCATAACATCCTTTAACCAAGGATTTAATTGTTACACAACACCATGTAAACATGTAAGAAAAGTAGATACCAAAACTTTCAGCAACACTAAATGATCACTTAAAAAGATGCACCGGAAACCCAAAATCTATATCAAACAACCGCAACCATCACAAGATGAGTATAAGAAAATATAAATCAGAAAGAAAATCATGTGCTTCAAGCATTAAAAAAAATAAAAGAAAAAGAAAAAAAGGATGAGTTCCTTTTTCAGGTAAGTAAAGTTTCATGGATAGAAAAGTTGAGAACACTAAAGGAAGCATACCAAAGATTCCCTCGGTCATTACAATTTAAAGTTCAAAAGATCAATAAAATCCAAAAAAGGGAGTCAAAGGGACATTAACAAAGGCTAGTATCATCCAATTGTAGCAGGTGATAACAGGAAGGTTTGGGCTTTGTGAGAAGGACAAATCCATCATTTGTAGCACTTTCAGGCCCCAATCCAAATCATAGGCACCTATGATCTTTGGAATTTTAGTTTCAACTGCAACTTAAATGGCAGTTGCCACACTGTAAAATGGTCCAAATCAGGGGATGAATATATCATTTTTTAAAGTTTTGGGAAAACATTATAACAGCACCCATAGCTTGTTGTCTCTCCGTCGTTCTCTCTTTCAGTGTTGTTGGTGGTTCCTGGGTGGTGGGTTTATTTTTTCTCATTCTGTTGGGAGGGATGTTTTCCCTGTAGGGGTGTCAGTCTCGGCTTGATGGAGAGCCGGTTTTTTGTGGAGGCGAAGTCCTTCCGATTCTCGGTGGAAGCAGGATCTGCTGAGCTTCGGGTGGAGGAAAAGAGGAAAGGTTTTTCAGGTTCTGCTGTGTTCGGGTTGAGCTGCTTTGCATGGTTGCTGTCGAGGGTGGAAGAAGTATTGGGTAATCCTGGGATTGAGGAATTTGTCAAATCCTTTAGGGAGGGGTCTAAGGTGACTATCGCTCGGAGAGGTGAAAACAAGTCTGGGCGGTTCTTGGAGGTAGCTGTGTTTGACGGAGGTCGGAGAGGGCGTATTCTCTTTCCTGAAGGTCGGGACGGGAGAGGGTGGAGCCTTGTGTCCGGGGAGCTGAGCAAAATTCTGGATTTTCTGGGGACCACAATTGGGTCGTCGTCTTCTGGCGGTTCTCCTTCCTCTGGTGGTGTTCCGTCGGGCGTTAAGCTGAGGAATGGTACAAGACGTCTGTCATTTGCGGAGGTGGTGAGTTCTGCAGCATCCGTCTCTGGAACTAGGGTTGCGGCAAAGATTGATGGGATTGGCCTTTGCCGGTCAGGTGCGACGTGGAGAAGACGAAGCTGCGGGGAATGGAGATGGGGGCGGTTCGTCAGGGGAGAGATTGCTCCATCCTGGAGGAGCAAGCGGGTGGCCCCTTGGGGTTGGTCCATCGTGCAGATGATCAGCTCAGGTCTCGAGGTTGTGTCTGCAGATCGGCTGGCGTGTCTAGGGATCCAGATGTTGAGGGTGACGGTCCTCTGCAAAGGGATGGCGTGTTTGGAGTGTTCGAGAAGGTTTTTGAAATTTTGGGGCGCTTCTCCAAGGCCCTGGTTTGGGCCTGTGGATCTTCGAATAAGTTGGGCTTTAAGTCTTTGCTTGGGTTTAAACGTAGGGTGGGTTTTGTGGCGGGCCGGGTGCTGAAGAGGGTTAAGTTAGTTGTTAAGAGGTTTCGGGCTGGGGCTATAGTGGTTAAGCCCTATGCCAATCTGGACGCTGGTTCGGGCCTTAAGGGTTATTCGGTCTCTGGTGGGATTTCGGGGCGGAGATCGGGTCCGGGGTGTTCTCTGCGTTCGATGGAGGTCCTTGGGAGCGCTTGTCGGCCGATATCGTCGGCGGCAGATTCTGGGGTGGATCTGGGTCTGTCTCCTTCCGAGGCTAGTCCCAGTGATCAGCAGATCGTTCCGGTGGTCGAGTCCGTCGAATCCGTCAATCCGGTTACCTTACTTTCTCCTCTTCCGGCACCGTTTTTGTTTCCTCCGGTGATTCTGAGTGATCTTCTTTCTGGGGTGCGGTCTTCTTTGGCTTTGAGTGCTTCTGGTTCAGGGCCTTTCCTTCGGCAGGCAGCAGCTCTTCCGTCGGCTGGCTCTGTCTTGGTGAGGTCGGGTGTTGAGGATTTTCATTCTGGTGAGCTTGGTGCCTCGTCTGGCAGTGCTGGGTTTGTTTCAGTCGGCCTTGATTTTGGTATTCCTTCAGGAGCTCTCATTCGGCAGGCAGTGGTGCACTCAGGTGCCCCTGCCTTGGTTTGGAATTTTGGTGGGGATCTTCCTTTTGGGAAGGTTGGAGGTCCTCCCGGGGTTTCGGCTTTCATTCCCCCTCTTCATTGGGTTTTGTTTCCTCCGTGGCCAAGACCGTTATCCTCTGTGGTTGGGTGCTCCCAGTTGCATGGGGTGTCGTCTGGGATCGTTGAGGTAGGAGATTCTTCAAAGGGGGTTGATCCGAAGAAGAGTGTTGTTGTTTACCCCAGGGTAGTGGAAGAAAGTAGGTCGTGCTTTCGCACGATGGGGGTTACGTTCATGGGATCTGATTAGAAGGGTTTCCTTGATTTTTTGTCCTTGCTTGAAGATGAGCGCTTTAACTCTGATTCCCCTCCTAAGAAGGTTAAGGAGGCTTTAAGGAAAAAGGGGAAAAGAGAGGTCAAGAATCTAGAATGTTCTATTAATTTCGATGCTAAGGGAGTGGGTTCTAGCCGACTTAGGAGTAAGAAGTTGGGGGTTTGATGTAGATTTACTTTTTGGGTTTTTCGGGGTTTTTTTTTTTTTTTTTTTTTTTTTTTTTTTGGTGTCCTTTTTGTATACTCCCTGTATGCTTAGGGGCGCCTTTTACGCTTTTCTAATATATTCTGCCTATTACCTATCAAAAAAGTATCATCCAATTGTACAATAATCTAAAAAACAAAGACTTAGGCAAATTCCAAATCATAAATCTAAACCTTTGCACAAAATAAGTCCCAATTTCTACAAACTATATAGACAGTAATAGTAGCTAAGAAAAAGAAATGTACATGAACAGCATAGTTGTCAATTCAACCATTTTTTCTTATAAGAGAAATTTTATTAAAAATGCAATGAGCGATCAAGTATACAGGGAGTATACAAGAACGGCAGCTAAGAAGAAGAGGAATTCAAGACAAGGAAATCATTATAACTAATCACTAAAGGGGCAAGGAACGCGGCCGTCCAAGAGTACAAAGAATAAAAGAAAAAAGAAATGAGCTCCACAATGGTTTTGTCTTTGTCCTCTAATTGTCAATTGTTACATTCCCTCCATGAGCACCATAAAAGGCAACAAGGAACCATCTTCCACACCACCGCACTTCGAAAGCGACCATCCATCCACCAACTAGCGAATAGATCTACCACCTGACGAGGCATAACCCAAGACAGACTGAAATGACCAAAAATGGCATTCTATAGAATGCAAGCGACCTCACAGTGAAGCAGAAGATGATCCACTGACTCCCCATTCTTTTTACACATACAACATCTATTAATCACAATGACTTGCCTCTTACTAAGATTGTCCAAAGTAAGGATCTTCCCTAGCACTGTCGTCTAAGCGAAAAAAGCCACTTTCAAAAGAGCCTTAGTCTGCCAAATACTTTTTCAAGAGAAAAAAATAATCTCCTTGTAAGCAAGAGTCTTATAGAAAGATCTAATATCAAACTTCCCTTTACGAGAAGGAGACCACCAAAGCTTGTCTTCCCCATCACGATCTAATCTAATAGAATACAATAAGGTGAAAAAAGAAGCCAAGACGTCCACCTCCCAATCATGGGCCGCTCGAATGAATCTGACATCCCACTGAAAGATATTGTCTCCAGAATCAAATGCCCTGCAACAAGCATGTTCTTGTCACAAGTTATGTCATACAAACCTGGAAAAGCTTCCTTAAGGGGCATCTCTCCAACCGACACATCATCCAGGAAACTAATTCTGGATCTATTGCCCAAAATAAGTCTGGTATTGCTACTAAACAAACTCCACCCCTTCCTAATACTCTTCCAAAGCCCTAGTCCGTGAGACCAAAGGGGTCCAAGGAACACCAACCAGCCCAAGAAGAACCATACTTAGCATCCACAACTGATTTCTGCAAAGCCTCTTTCTCGTACTCATATACCCACAACCACTTCCCTAATAAAGCTTTATTTAAGATCCTCAAATTCCGAATACCTAAACCACCACTGAAATATGAGTACAAACCATGGACTGGCTAACTAGGTGATATTTGAATTCTTCACCTAGACCTCCTCACAAGAAATCTCGATAAAGCTTCTCTATACGATTAGCAACACGGGAAGGGATAGGGAAAAGGAAAAGAAAATACGTGGGGAGATTAGCTAAAGTACTCTTTATAAGGGTAACTTTACCACCCTTTGACATGTACATCATTTATCAACTAGCTAGCCGTCTTTCAATTTGCCCACTACATCATCCCAAATGGACTTAGCCTTAAAATGGCCTCCAATGGAAGACCAAGATACTTTATACGTAGAGGGGAAACACAACAACCCAACATGCCGGCCAATTCATCCATATTGCCCACATCACCCACAGGAACCAGTACTGACTTGGCCAAATTGATCTTTAAACTTGAAACAACTTCAGACAACACAAATAAAACAAGAAGAAAATGAAGATGATCAAGGTTAGCCTCGCAAAAAACTAAATTATCATCTGCAAACAGTGAGTGAGAAATAGTAACCACTCAGCTACTGCCATAAACCACTAAGAAACCTGAAAGAAAGCCTCTGTGAACAACAATAGTGAATAACTTGCTTAGGGCCTCCATCACAATGACAAACAAGAGAGGCGATAGAGGATCACCCTGTCTAAGTCCACGATAGCTGCTAAAAAAGCCTGAAGGGGTGCCATTCACCAAGGTAGAAAAGAGCACCGAGGAAATACAATGTGCTATCCATGAACACCATCTCTTCCCAAAACCACATCTTTTCATCATATATAGTCAAAAAATCCAGTTGACATGATCATAAGCCTTCTCAATATCTAGCTTGCAAATTAACCCTAGTTCACCTGATTTAATACAACTATCCAGACATTCGTTAGCAATAAGAACTGAATCAAGAATTTGCCTTTAACGAAAGCATTTTACAGTTTCGAGATAATCTTATCCAACACCTTTCTAAGTCTATTAGTAAGAACTTTTAAAATGATCTTGTATATCCCACTTACGAGACTAATAGATCAAAAATTTTTAAGATCCATAGCCCCAGATTTCTCCGGAATTAAGGCAAGAAAAGTGGCATTAATGCTTTTGACAAACTTGCTATGAGTGTGAAAATCTTGGAATACTCCCTTAAGATTTATCTTAATCACATCCCAACAATCTTGGAAGAACGCTGTAGAAAACCCATCAAAGCCTGGTGCCTTATCACGATTCAAGCCCTTAATCACCTTAAAGACCTTCTTTTGAGAAGTTCCAAAGAAGAAGCCTCCACCACATCTAAAGTGTTGAAAGCAAGGTTATCCAACCTATGTAGCGCCCCAGATTTTAAGAAATATAATTTAATGTCTTAAATTGAATTTCAGATCTAATAATAATGTTAAAGAATAAATATTTATGTGAATAAATAATCATTCATTTTGTAAACTGTTTTGTAAATATCCAATTGATTTATGAACATTGTTTTAACGAAACAGATATTTATTTTTATACCAGAATATTGCCGAGTTAATAAAATAGGCAAAATGATTAATTATTGGATTTATTAATAATTAATTCAGTCTGTTTATAAGGATGTAAAATATTATTTGACACTTTATTATTTAGTTTTATAATAATATCGGTGTAATAATGTTCGTAATATCATATCTGTATTTTAGAAATAAACTAGACTAAACACGGATCTTGTTTAATATTTTAATGAGACAGTTTGTAATAAAAAGACCCGGTGTTTAAAACTCTAACAGCTGATAAATTGTAGAAAAATCAGCCGTCGTCATCCCTGCGCTTTATTCCATTAAAACCTTTTAAAATCCTTCATCCAGACAGCATGTTCTCCAGCTCCCTCCACTCGTCACCCTCGCATATTTAAAATTCATTCAGCTAGTCCTCCGCTCTAATTTAACAGTACTCACTAGCCTGCTCTCCACCTCCCGCACTCATTACTCTCACATTTATAAAATGCACCCTTCCCCTCTGGAAATCGCACACTTCTTCCTTCCTTCTTTCTTCTCCTTTCTCCTGCTTTGTTGTCCTTCCTTTGCTCTCTTCTAACGAAGAGATGCGGAGAGACCGAACAAGAGAGTGAGAGACCATGGGATTAAGAGAAATTAAAAGGGAGAAATTGTGAGAGAAGGAAAATCACAGAGTTGAGAGAGTGAGACTAAGCCAAAGAGAGATAGAAGGAGACAGAGAGATGAGAGAGTTGAGATCGGAGAATCTGAGAGGGAGATCAGGAGCGTGAAGGTGCCGATCGTGGAGGAAATCCGGCGATCTCCAGAGGCGAACTCAACCTAATTTTCCGGCGGCCTCGGTGGCTGTTTTCGGCGAACCTGTGAGCCCAGGAAACCCAGAACCCGGTTTTGGATGGCATTTTCCGGCGATCTGGACGACATTTTCCGGCGACAAATCCGACGACTTCAGGGTATTAAATAATGTGAATTAAATAATGTGAGTGTGTGAATTAAATAATATGAGTGAGTGAATTAAAAAATGTAAGTGGAATAATGTGAATTAAATAATGTGAGTGTGTGAATTAAATAATGTGAGTGGAATAATGCTAATTAAATAATGTGAATTAAATAATGTGAGTGTGTGAATTAAATAATGTGAGTGGAATAATGCTAATTAAATAATGTGTGTGTGTGCAACCCACCAGACCCGTGAAGCCCGTGATCCGTAACTGTGAAGCCCGTGACCAGCAACCCTCCAGACCCGAGATCCGTGACCCCGAGCCCGTGACCCATGAGTGTGACTCGTGACCTGGTCCTTGCTGGACGTTTTTCCGGCGACTTTTCTGTGAAATCCGTAAGATGATGAACTGAGAGACTGTACAAAAAGGACAGTGAGTATTCCTTACTCACTCAGAATGATCACGTAGAGCTTTCTTTAATGTTTTGATATCTGCTTTATTTAATAGTATGCAACTTGTTTGGAGCATATTGTTTGTAATATGATATGTTTTGGTATTAGGGCATATAGACAGATAGGAAGCCTTGAGAGGGATAGACAACCCTAGTATGGGGGTTTGAAGCTCTGAGGGATAGACATTCTTAGATTTAGGAGGGATAGACATCCTCGGCTTTGAAGTTCTAAGAGGGATAGACAATCCTAGTATGTGGGTTTGAAGCCCTGAGAGAAATAGACATCCATGGATTTAGGAAAGATACACCTCCTCGGCTTTGAAGCTCTGAGAGGGATAGACAATCCTAGTATGTGGGTTTGAAGCCCTGAGAGAGATAGACATCCATGGATTTTTGTGGGATTTGAGGCCCTGTGAGAGAATAGACAACCCTAGTATGTGGGTTTAGTACTCTGAGAGGGATAGACAACCCAGGACTGAGGCCTTAGAAAAGGACCCTCAGTTAAAAGCCCGTAGAAAGAATAGTGATTTTTGGGTTTGGATTCTTGGCGTTAAGTGTTTATAACTGTCATCATATTATGGCATTTTGTTGCATCGTATATATTTAATTAAATCAGTAATCTTATCATTGTTGAAAGCAGTTGACTGACCCATATTTTTATATAGGCGGTTTAGCCTATTATGCAGGTACGAAAGGGTATAGAGCTCAAAGATTGGATTTTGTTAGCACCGAAGAGTTAGAACTGTTAATTAATGTAGCTAAAGATTACTGTGACTTCTTGTATTCAGTTTGGAATGTAATATATAAATTACGTTTGTCTTTCAATAAACTCTAATGTATCTTTCAAAATATACAAAAATATATTCCGCTGCGAGAGTTTATCTCTGATGTAGTAACGTCATGTGGGAACCGGAGGTTTCTGCTTACGAATTTGCTGGCTCAAATTCGGGGCGTTACAACCTAGGCCTAGAAGAATAAGGTTTTGAAAAAAGTGACTCATAAAAATGAGCACCTGTTGATCGGAAGAAATAGAGCCATTGATTGAGAGACTCCATGGCATTAGATCTCTTGTTCGAATTAGCAATCCGATAAAAAAATTTAGTGCATTTATCACCCTCTTTAAGCCAAAGAACCCTAGACTTCTATCTCCAGCTAATCTCCTCTTGCAGAATAGAGTTCTCTAGATCTGTGATGACCTCACATTTCCTTATCTTTTCTTCGAGAGCTAAAAACCGTGTTGTTCCTCCAACCAATCAAAAGCACACAGTTCTTCCAAATACGTAGTTTTTTTTTTTTTTTAGAAGAGAAATTTTATTAAAAGGTCAAAGAGTGATCAAGTGCACAAGGAGTATACAAGAACGACAACTAAGAAGAAGAGGAAAATAGTACAAGGATTCCAAATACGTAGTTTTGCGAAGTGCCACATTGCCAAACTCCTGTTCGTTCGACCTCTTAAGATCATTCTTTAAAGCCTTGACTTTTATAAAGAAGATGAAACTAGGAGAGCCTTGAAAGTGGTAAGATGTCCACCAAAGTTGCACCCTTTCCACAAACCCATCAGCCTTCAACTACTTATTCTCAAACTTGAATGGTTTGGGACCCCAATGAATGCCTCCACAATCAAGAATGATAAGAACACAATCTAGGAAGCCTTTTCTGCAGAGTTGTGGAAACTTAACTTCCTAATCCAGAGAAACAAGAAATTTATCAAGGCGAGACCAAGAAGGATTCTCCTAATTATTAGACCACTTAAACGACCCTCCTGCAAGCAGAAGATCCATAAGACCCTGCTCAAAAATAAAGTTTGAAAACTCCATCATGGCGGCATTCAGACGAACATCTCTCAATCTTTTGGCAGGAAAGCGAGTGACATTGAAATTGCCCCCAATACACCAAGGTAACTCCTACCAAGAAGAAAGACCAGACAATTCATCCCAGAGAGAACTTCTGAAAGCATCAATGTTAGGACCGTAGACTCCAATAAAGGCCCAAGAAAAGTCATCCTCAACACTTCTAATTTGACAACTTGACATGTTGCACATCAAATTTAAAGTATGTCACAAATACATACTACAAAGCAACTAGACAATGTTCCAGAACAGGGAGAGTACAACCCTAATTCCATCTAGAATAAGCATTGACACAAACATAATTTCTGCATAAGTATGTGTATGTTGTATAGATTAAATTTTCATTTCTTACTACCTGCACATCCTTGGTCAAACTCGAGCAAACAAGAATGAGTACAAGTACGAACAGATGCAGCAAACCCTTCTCCTTTGTTCAATGACTGCTCCAGTCTACTCTTAAAACTCTCAAGAGCTTTAGAACGCAGATGTCCCAACAAGGTGGTGAAAGCAGGGTGAACAAACTGGACAAGTCATAGGACAACAAGAATCAATTAAGAAATAAAACATAACCATAGAATTGAAAACTAACAATAAGGCGTACTTCTCTTTAAGTCTTAACTTTAAGCACAAAAACTCTATATTCCACATCAGAATATGAACAGTATTATTTCTAAGACCCAAATGGGCAATATAACAAGACCTTGATTTAATATAAGTCCAACAACCATAAACCTTTTGAAATGCAAAAAAAAAAAAAAATGGTATCTCGTAGTCCATCAAAGGATATCTCTATTTGTTGCTTTGGAATTTGAGAAACTAGCAATCATTCTTCATATACACAAGTTAAATATTATCATTGTTAAATCTCCAACACGTGAAATATTTAATGGTGAATTTAATCATTTAATTAATATTCTTAAACTTCCCCCCTTATGTGTGGGGCTAGAACTTTTCCCTTATTATTAGGTAGAACCCAACACGTGAAATATTTAAATGGGAGCTACAATATAGAGTCAAGGTACAAACTCGGAACCTCTGTTTTGATACTATATTAAATTGTCAATTGTCCCAAGAGCTTAACTGATAGAAAATGAAAAAATAATAAAAAATAAAAAGTTGATATGTAATTTCATTATCATAAATAAAGCACAAAGAGACGTAACTCTAGTACACATGGCATATACAAAAGAAACCCTAATCTAAGGAAAAAGAACACATTCAAAAAATTTATAAAACTCGAAACAACCAAACTATGATGTGCATATATATCCAAGTTTCGAAAGTGTTGAACATTATCTTTCGCAACTCTATCACCGAAGTCTCTACATCTTCAAAGCTCTGAGCACTCCTTTCTCATGAAAGACACCACATTAAACCCAATGGAGCCAACCTCCATACTTCCACAGTTGTAGCACACCCAACAGGCCAACATGTCCTCTCTAACTGACCAACAAGTTAATCACCCATTGACGGAGCTCCATAATTCCCTTGCTCTTCACAATGAATCAGTAAATGACCAATGAATTCCCTACTCTTCTTGATCGTGCAATACTACTCAACCACCACAACATTCATCTTTCTCAAATAATCAAGCGTCAATATTTTCCCTAATGTTGTTGTCCACACAAAACGCCACCCACAAAGGATCTTTTACTCTCATATACTCTTCCACGGAAAAGAGGATCCATTTTGGCTAGTTAGTACTTGATAAAACAACTTCACTTTAAACTTGCTCCTTTTGGAAGGACTCCATCCTATTCCATCCTCCTCTCCTTGCCTTTATTTGAAAGAATACAACCTCTCAAAGAAAGATACTACCACCTTCGCCTCCCAATTTGGAACTGGTCAAGTAAAAATTACATTCCACGGAGTAATCCTTTCTCGAACCTAAATGTTATCTACCACCCACACATCTTTTCTCTGAGCAATACTAAACAAATCCAAATAAGAAATCTTCAACGGACTATCCTCACACCACACATCATGCGAAAAACTAAACTTTGACCCATCATCCCCCACCTCAAATCTAACAAATTTGGAAAACATATCCCACCCGCTTCTTATTTGTTTCCAAATTCCCACTCGAAATGTCCCCATGGCCTCTTTAGAGCACCAACTGCCCTCTATACTATCATATTTGGTCTCTATCATCAATCTCCATAAATTGTCTCTATCCATAGCATACCTACCACAACCGCTTTCCCAAAATGGGTAAATCCTTACCTAATGGCACTGGGATAGGGAAAAGAGACAAGTAATACGTGGGTAATTTGGATAGAGTACTCTTAATTAGCGTCAATCTATCACCTTAGTTAAATTATTTTTTTTTCCCATCTAGCCAACTGACGCTCCATCTTTTCAATAATGCCATTACAAATATAAGTGGCCTTATAAGAAGCACCCAATGGGAAACCCAAACACTTCATTTTTTTTTATAAGTAATAAAGATTTTATAATAAAATAAAAAGAAAAAGAAAAAAAGGGTGAGGCGCCCTCAAGTACACAAGAACTACCAAAGCAACCTACAACAAGAAAAAAATACCCAACAACCCTCAAAAACCCAAGCCCTCGACCCCAAAACCTTGGGGAGAACCCCCACCTTACATCAGTTGCACCTTGTCTTTCGTAAGCCGGGAGGTAAAACACCCAAAGGGTAAAGGGAGTCATCATCAATGAAGAGACTCTACAACCAAGAATACTTGCCAGTTCTACATCTTCCACTTCTTCTATAGGAACAATATCTGATTTTGCTAAATTGATTCTCAATTCTAAAGCTACTTCAAAACATAAGAATTTTTTTTTTTGTTGACAAGTAAGAGAAATTTCATTAAAAGCATAAAGTGCAATCAAGTACATAGGGATTATACAAGAACGACAACTAAGAAGAAAAGGAAAACAACACAAGAAAATCATTATAGCTAATCACTAATAGGGCAAGGAATGCATCCATCCAAGAGTACAAAGAATAAAAGAAAAGAGAAATGAGCTCCTCAATGATTCTTTTTTTGTCCTTGAACTGTCTATCGTTGCGTTCCTTCCACAAGCACTATAAGACACAACAAAAAACCATCTTCTACACAACCGCACTTTGAGTGCGACCAACTGTTGACCAACATGCAAATAGATCAACCACCGACGAGGCATAACCCAAGATAAATTGAAGCGACTAAAAATGGCATTCCATAGAACACAAGCGACCTCACAATGAAGAAGTAGATGATCCACAGACTCCCCACTCTTTTTACACATACAACATCTATCAATCACAATGACTTGCCTCTTTCTGAGATTGTCCAAAGTAATGATCTTTCCTAGAGCTGCCACCCAAGCGAAAAAGATCACTTTTAAAGGAACCTTGGTCTGCCAGATACTTTTCCAGGGGAAATGAACTGTGTCCTTGTAAGCTAGAATGTTATAGAAAGATCTAACATCAAACTTCCTTTTGCAAGAAGGAGACCACAAAAGCTTGTCTTCCCCATCATGATCTAATCTGATAGTATACAATAAGGTGAAGAAGGAAGCCAAGACATCCACCTCCCAATCGTGACCGCTCGAATGAACCTGACATCCCATTGAAAATATCCGTTCTCCAAAATCAAATGAGCTGCAACGAGTGAGTTCTTATCTCAAGTTATGTCATACAAACCTGGAAAAGCTTCCTTAAGGGGCATCTCTCCGCACCATACATAATCCCAGAATCTAATCCTAGATCCATCTCCCAAAACAAGTATGGTATGGCTACTGAACAAACTCTACCCCTTCCTGATGTTCTTCCAAAGCCCTACTCCGTGAGACCCAGGTGGGTCTAAAGAACACCAACTAGCCCAAGTAGAACCGTACTTAGCACCCACAATTGATCTCCACAAAGCCTCTCTCTCATGCTCATAATGCCACAACCACTTCCCTAATAAAGCCTTATTAAAGGTCCTCAAATTCCGGATACCTAAACCACCTTCTAAAATAGGGGAACAAACTGTGGACTAGTTAACCAGGTGGTATTTGAATTCTTCACCTATGCCTCCCCACAAAAAATCTCGATGAAGCTTCTCTATACGACTAGCAACACTAGGAGGAATGAGGAAGAGAGAAAGGAAATACGTGGGGAAATTAAATAAAAGACTTTTTATAAAGGTAACTCTACCACCCTTTGATAGATACATCCTCTGCCAACTAGCCAGCCGTCTTTCAATCTTGCCTACTACTTCATCCCAAATGAACTTGGCCTTAAAAGGGGCCCCCAACAAAAGACCTAGATACTTTAAAGGTAGAGAGGAAACTCTGCAACCCAAAATACCAGCCAAATCGTCCATATTAACGACATTGCCCACAGGAACCAGCACTGACTTGGCCAGATTAATCTTTAAACCTGAAACAGCTTCAAAAAAAAAAAAAACAATTTGAAGAAAATGAAAATGATGAAGATTAGCTCTTCAAAAAAACTAAAGTATTGTCAGCAAACAATAAAGCACCCGGTTACTACCAAAAACCACTGAGAAACTTGATAGATACCCCCTATGAACAGCAACAGTGAACAACTTACTTAGGGCCTCCATCATAATGACAAACAAGAGAGGTGACAGGGGATCACTTTGTCTTAGACCATGAGAACTACTGAAAAAATCTGAGGGGGTACCATTCACCAAGATAGAGAAGCGTACCAATGAAATACAATGCTTTATCCACAAACACCATCTCTCCCCAAAACCTCATCTTTTCAACATATACAGTAAGAAGCTCCAATTGACATGATCGTATGCCTTCCTAATATCCAGCTTGCAAATCAACCCTGGTTCACCTGATTTAATGTGACTATCCAAGCACTCATTAGCAATAAAAACTGAATCAAGAATTTGATTACCTTTCACAAAAGCATTTTGGGGCTTCGAGATTATCTTGTCCACAACCTTTTTAAGTCTATTAGCAAGAATTTTGGCAATGATCTTGTAGACCCCACGAACATGACTAATAGGCCGAAAATCTTTAAGATCCATAGCCCCATACTTCTTTGGAATTAGAGCAAGAAAAGTGGCATTAGTACTTTTTACAAACTTGCTATGAGTGTGAAAGTCCTGAAATACCCCCACGAGTTCTGTCTTAATCACATCCCAACAATCTTGGAAGAATGCTATAGAGAACCCATTTGGGCCTGGAGCCTTATAACGGTTCATGCCCTTGACCACCTCTAAAACCTCATTTTTCGCAAAAGGAAGTTGCAAGGAAGAAGCTTCAACCTCATCCAAAGAGTCGAAAGCAAGGTTATCCAACCCAGGCCTCCAAGTGTAAGGTTCTGTAAAAAGGGACTCATAAAAATGAGCAACATGATCCCTAATAGCCTACTGATCGGAAGAAATAGAGCCATTAACTAAAAGAGACTCTATGGCATTGGACCTCCTGTTCAAGTTAGCTATCCGATGAAAAAATTTAGTGCATTTATCACCCTCTTTAAGCCAAAGAACTCTAGACTTCTGTCTCCAACTGACCTCTTCCTGCAAAGTAGCGTTCTCCAGATCTCTAATGACCTCACTTTTTCTGATCTTTTCTTCGGATGCTAAACCATGTTGTTCCTACAACATATCAAAAGCACAAAATTCTTCCATAAGCCCTTTTCTTTGTGAAACTCCACATTGCCAAACTCATGTTCGTTCCATCTCTTAAGATCATTCTTTAAAGCCTTAAGCTTTTGAGAGAAGATGAAGACGTCCACCAAAGTCACACCCTATCCACAAAGCCTTTGGCCTTCAACCACATATTCTCAAACTTGAACGGTCTGGGACCCCAATGAATGCCTCCACAATCAAGAAGAATCAAGAAATGATCAAAACACAATCTAGGAAGCCTTTTCTGGATAGAACCTGGAAACTTGACTTCCCAATCAAGGGACACATGAAATCTATCAAGGAGAGACCAAGTGGGATTCTCCTAATTATTAGACCATGTAAACGACTCTCCTGTAAGAGGAAGATCGATAAGACCCTACTCAAAAATAAAGTCTGAAAACTCCATCATGGTGGTGTTTAGGCAAACATCGCTCGATCTTTTGGCTGGAAAACAAATGACATTTAAGTCTCCCCCAAAACACCAAGGCAACACCCACCAAGAAGAGAAGCTAGCCAACTCATCCCAAAGAGAACTTCTTAGAACGTCAATGTTAGGATCGTAGACCCCAGTAAAAGCCCAAGAAAAGTCCTCTTCAACACTTCTAAAAGAACATGCAAGAACAAACTCACCCACGAACACATCAATTTTCTCTATAATCCTTTTATCCCACATAATCAACATACCACTAGAGGCACCACAAGCTAAGTAACACCAATCTGCAAAAGGATAACTCCAAGGATTTCTCACAAAAGAATCAAAAATAAACTCCAGTTTAGTTTCTTGTAAACAAATAATATATGCCTTCCATTGCCTCAATAAATTTCTAACTTTTAACCGTTTCTCACCCTCGTTTAACTCCCTAACATTCCATGAAAGGATTTTAGGCTTCATAACAGATTATCGTACACCCTCCTTTTGCGCTTACCGTTATATGTCTCATAATTAACAGAATAGAAAAGTCTGCTTAGCTCCCTCGTACCTTTGGTGCCCAATTTCAGACCCTTACCCATTTCCTTCTTATCCGGACTGGCAATGAGATCCATATACAAGGGCTAAAGTTGACTTCGGAGCCAACACACGTAATCCCCATTGGAGGACTGTACTCTAGGGCCATCTTTAGCAGTAACTCCGAAGACCCCTTACCAAAAAATCCCCTAACTGTGTCACTAGGGCAACAGGACAGAGGAGCAGGCTCTTTCTAAGGGATCATTCATTGCAAATTTCAAATTTGTTCAGAATTAGCATCACAAAAAATTAGCATATCATCAGCAAACAGTAAATGAGACACTACAAACTAGATTATTCCTCGACACCATAGAGAAACCTATCAAAAGACCCCTATCCTTTGTCACAATCATCATCCAACTCAATGCCTCCATAACCACCACAAATAACAGCAGCGATAATAGATCCTTTTGTCTCAATCCACCAAAGCAAGAAAAAAATTCGGACAATGTTCCATTTACAAGAATGGAAAATCGCACTGTAGATATACAATGCTCTATCCAATCCCTCCATTTCTCCCCAAATCTCCATCTCTTTAACAAATAAAGCAAGAACTCCCAATTTACATGACCAAACACTTTCTCCAAATCTAACTTGCACAACACCCCGAATTCCCCCAATCTGACCGGACTGTCTAAGCATTCATTAGGGATTAACATTGAATGGGTTGTGTTTATAAGTTAAAAAAAGGCATTGTATCGTCTTAAGCAATCACCGAGGGCATGGTTTGAAAAATTCTCTCAAGAGATAGTGGATTGGTCTTCAAAGAGGTCAGACAGATCATTTAGTATTTCACTTATACTAAAGCAGGCTATATTCTTCGTGTGGAATATGTAGATGATATTGTTATTACTGGAGATGATTTAGAAGGCATTGTCCGATTGAAACAATTTTTACAATGGTTTCATAAAAAGGATATGGGCAAACTTTGATATTTTCTAGGTATTGAAATTGCTAGATCTCATACAGGTATCAACTTATCTCAGAAAAAGTATGTACTTCATTTGTTAGATGAGACAGGTCTTCCAAGTGCTTGTCCCATTGAGGTTTCGATAGATTCAAATTGTAAATTACTGAAGGATGAAGCAAAATTATTTGAAGATTCTGCCAGGTATCATCGTCTAATTGGAAAGTTGAATCATCTTACTATTATTAGGCCATATATTTCATATGTAGTTAGTGTTATTAGTCAGTTCTTGGAGGATCCTCAAGTTTCACATTGGGAACCTATTACACGCATTATTTGGTATTTGAAAAAAGCCCCTAGTCTAGGGATACTGTATAAACAAAATGAACATCTTAAGGTAGAAGGTTTTACTAAGCAAATTGGGCTGATTCTCCTTCAAATAGACGGTCTACTACAGGATATTGTACATTCTTAGGTGGTAATCTTGTAACTTGGAACTTTGGAAGAGTAAGAAACCAAACAGTCAGGGCTCGATCAAGTCTTGAAGCAGAGTAGAGAGCAGTGGCTCAAGCTACTAGTGAGTTGACATGGTTACAACATTTTCTTTAGGAGATTGGTTTCTAGGCTCCTACTCCTATCCCTTTGTTTTGTGATAACCAGGCTGCTATACATATTGTATCTAACCCACTTTTTCATGAAAGGACCAAGCATATTGAGGTCAATTGTCATGATTCGAGACAAAATACTCGATGGAGATATCTTTATAGCATTTGTGAAGTTTTAACATGCATTTCAGCTTGTCTTAGAAAGAGGCATTTAATTGTGATTGATAGGTGTTGTATGTGCCAGATGATGGAAAAATGGTAGACCACCTTCTTCTTCATTGTGAGGTTGCTTGTGTCTTGTGGAATGCCATCTTTAGCCATTTCAGCTTGTCTTGGGCTATGCCTCTTCAGGTGGTAGATTTATTCACTTGTTGGTGGATGGGTGGTTGTTCTGGGAGTGCTATTGTGTGAAAGATCATTCTTTCTTGCCTTATGTGGTGCTTGTGGAGGGAAAGAAATGATAGGAACTTCGAGAACAAAGATAGAACATCTGAGGAGCTTAGAACTTTCTTTTTTTATTCTTTGTACACTTGCACTACTACGTTCCTAGGTCCTTTAGTGATTAGCTTTCATGATTTTCTTGTATACTCCTTGTGTACTTGGCTGCGCTTTGCATTTTTAATGATATTTCTCTTACTTATCAAAAACAAAAAAAAAAATGCATTGTTTGTAGTCTTAATATCTTCTTATCAGATGGAGGGAATGGATAAAATTTTGAATCTCTATGGTGAAATTTTCCATCTTGGTGAATGGCATTTCGACTGGCTTCTTTCAAAGTTCTCGGGGGATTAGACAAGGTGATCCACTTTCTCCTTTGTTGTTTGTGGTGGTTATGGAATCGCTAAGCCGGATGTTGAATGCGTCTATGCTCCAAGGTTTGTTGAAGAATGAAGAATGAGTGGTGAATCATTAGTTGTTTGCGGATGATACTTTAATTTTTTGTGGTGCACAGGAAGAACAAGTTCAAAATGTTAGATGTACTGTCTTATGTTTTGAGGCCGCATCAGGGTTGAGGATCAACTTAGGTAAATCCAAAATTGTTCCCATAGGCCAGGTGGAAGATGTTGATTATTTGGCTCATATTCTGGGGTGTAGACTTAGGTCATTGCTGATGACTTATTTGGGTTTGCCGTTGGGGGCTTCTTTTAAATGTATTTCTATTTGGAATGGAGTTCTTGAGAAAGTGGAACGAAGGTTGGCTAGGTGGCAGACACTTTATTTATCAAAGGGTGGTAGGGTGACATTGATTCATAGTACTCTTTCTAGCATTCCTACTTATTATTTATCTTTGTTCCCTATTCCTATGAGTGTAGCTAAGAGACTAGAGTGGCTTCAACGGGAGTTCTTGTGGAGTGGCATGGGGGATGAGGATAAATTTCATTTAGTAAATTGGCATAGAGTTTGCACTCCAATTAAGGCAGGTGGCTTGGGAGTTCGAAATGTTATTAAACTTAATCAAGCTTTACTGGGGAAGTGGATGTGGAGGTTTGTTCAGGAGCACAAGGCTTTGTGGAGGTCGGTGATTAATGTGAAGTATGGGAGTGTGAGGGGAGGATGGTGTTCTTTACCAGCGGCAGGGTCCTATGGTGTGAGTGTATGGAAGTATATTCGAAGAGGGTGGGATACTTTTGCAAAGTATGTGAGATTGGAGGTGGGAGATGGGAGATGGGTATCATGTTCATTTTTGGCATGATCTGTGATGTGGAAATAGGATGCTTAAGCTATGTTATCCAATCTTGTACACTCTTGCTCGTTTTTCAGATGCTTGGGTGGTTGATAATTTGTCTGTGGTAGATGGAGTTGTTCATTGGAATGTTGTCTTTACGCGTTATGCTTAAGATTGGGAGGTGGAAATGGTTCTTTCCTTTTATGAGCAGTTATATTCTACTAGAATTCGACATGAAGAGGTTGATAGGTTGGTGGAATCTTTCCAAGAGGAGGAGCTTTGAAGTGAAGACTTTTTATAGAGCCTTAGCTTGTTAAGAGGTGGACTCTTTTCCTTGGAAGGGCATTTGGCGTGTTAAGGCTCCAAAGCGGGTGGCATTTTTTGTGTAGGCAACGGCATTAGGAAAGATTTTGACACATAACAATTTGCGCAGGTGTCATATTGTGGTGGTTGAGTGGTGGTTGAGTGGTGTTGTATGTGTCAGAAGAATGGGGAATATTGTGGGAATGCTTTGATCACCTTCTACTTCATTGTGATGTGGCACGGGTTGTTTGGAGCTCTTTTTATAGTTTGTTTAGGGTGGAGTGGGTCATACCAAGAAGAGTGATGGATTTATTGAGTGGTTGGGGCACTTCCCTAGGTCATGGCCATGTTATGCGTCTTTGGAAGCAAGTTCCCTTGTGTGTTATGTGGAGTCTTTGGCATGAGCGGAATGCAAGGCTATTTGAAGATGTGGAGTTACTGGTTGTGGACTTGTGTCAAAATGTGCTTAATATGTTATATGTTTGGGTCTCGACTCATAGCCCGAGTCATGTTATATTTGCTGAGTTTTTACATTCATATTATTTTGTTTCCTCTAATTATGGGCACTTTTGTATACTTCATGTGTACTATAGTTGCGCCCATCTGCGCTTTTTATTGAAAGCTTATTACTTATCAAAAAAAAAAATGTCCAAATTTATGTTATCATGATTTTATTGTTCTTTTTTGTTCTGCTAGCTAGGTGTTTTCTCGTGTACACTTCCTGTGTAATTGTGGGGTGGGGGCTTACACTTTAAATGATATCTCGATTACCAATCAACAAAAAATTAATGCCCAAATTTGAGGTCAACTACAAAAACCAAATATTCTACTAGTTGATGAAATGCTTCTCATCTCTATCTAGCTAAACTTGTTGGAGACATTAAGTTGGAGCTAGGGTCGTTGGACAACAGACTAATATAGAGAGTTTAAGAAATGTAAGGCTATAGGCATCAGTAGCTGCTATGATTTCTGAAATAGGTCAACTAAATGAAGCCCATTGTTCTTCTACTCAATAAGGCAGATCCCCTTGGCTCATCTTTAAATGATAAACCCCATCCCTAGCCTAAAATGACCAGGGTTCAATAGACCCTTCATGATTGGAGGGCTAATTCCATTTAGGTGAAAGGTCCTTGCAATCAAATGGAACCCACATAAAGACCATTTTGAGTCTACAAATCAATTCCAAAATGCATTTCTCTCCATCCTTGCCATTCAAGGCATCCTCAAAAACACTAATCAACATCCTTGAGGCAAACATGAAAGAGTGATGTAAAATTTCTTATGGCAGCAGAATTTCCTAGCATCACATAGTTTGCCTTAACTTTAGATCATATAAGTTACTTGTGGAGTTCAATCAAACTGAAATTATGCTTGTGTGTTCGATTACTAAGAATGTGGTGTAATCATTTTAACCTTTTTTCCCCCTTTGTAGTTGTGACAATGAATCCTACTCAGCAATGATGTCTGAATGCTAAACTCTAGTCTAAATTTCTAGGGTATAGAATATAATGATTCCAACAACTCACTAGAAAGGCCAAGGGGGCGGAGTCACAATGCTTGATTGTCAAGTAAGTAAATTGGATAGCTAAACAATTCGAAATGAATCTATAATAAATAGCAGAAGGAATAAAGTTAGCTTGAAGATGGGCAGAGAGGCAAAAGCAACCTTACCTATTCAACTTGGATATTGGCTACATTAAAGAATCTAGGAGTATAATCAATAGCAAAACACAACTGATGGTGGCCATGCAACACCCATACAAGAGCAGGGTGAGGGGATATAATATAGCAGAGTCCATTACAAGTCATAAAATTATTTATCAAGAAAAATAGGCAATAAATTAAATGAATCTGTGTGTAACAATTGAAACTAAGATAACGGCCATGCAGCACACATACATGAGCAGGGTGAAGGGATATAATATAGCAGAGTCCATTACAAGTCTTAAAATTATTTATCCAGAAAAATATGCAATAAATTAAATGAACCTGTGTGAAACAATTGAAACTAAGATAACAATTGAGAAAGAGTGAGGTCTTACATCTAATGCTTTTGACTCCAGTTGCCGTTGTTTTGCATTTCGTTCACCTTCATCATAGTATTCTGTCTCCATGTCATATCTGTTTGGGTCGTTGGAGCCGGGGGGGGGGGGGGGGGGTGGAATTGCGTCCAAAAGCAAGATTAGAACTCAAATCATTTCTAAAAAGGAACATAGTCCAAGACTATACAATCAACAGTTAGATCTATATATTGAACAACAACCCCAGATTGAGGAGCACCTGGCTGAATCTTATTGGGGTAAATCAATGATGGTTGATGGGCAGTAGAGGGATGAATTCAGATTCATAGAATAAAGCAAGAGGTGGATAGAGAACTAGATAATTAGAATTCATGCTTAAAGGTCTCTAAATATAGAAGCTCTTCTAAAAAATATATATATTTTTCTTATCAAGGAGTGTCAAGAAAAAAGTGGATTAGCAACCTCAAAGAAATATTTCCCAGGTAAATTGGGCATATTTAAAGATTTGAATATTAAAAGACACAAGCAGAATGGAACTAACTCTGAAAAATATTTTTCTAAAATTGAGCTGAGCTGTTTCCCAAAACTTGATACTAGAGCTGCTTGAACAGCTTCCTCCAGTGCCAACCAAGCCTGAATTAAATTCAATAATGACTAATATGGAAAAAGAAAATTCCAAATTAATCTAGAAGCAATTCCGGGAAAAGAGGATGGACAAAGGTGTACCTTATCAGAGGTCAAGCAACATAACTTCTCATTGGCAATCTCTTCACACCTGACAGTGGCAACTATTACCTGATAAACAAACAGATGCGTGCATGTGAAGATACCGCAATCACTTCCAAAAGGAAAAAAGAAGAGGGAGTCATAGAACAAAATATTAAACCTTGTGAGCAGGAAGATCCAGATCCTTGTTCTCTTTTATAACTTTCCATATCAACTCTGCACTAAACGAAAATCCAGAAGCAGGGACAACACCACGTCTATCACCAGCAAGCCCTCCAGGAGAAATAGAATGGAAAAATCGCTGCCTCAGTTGAGTAACCTGTATAAGATAGGACATATAGCTGTAAACCTATATATTCCACTTTAAAATCAAGAAGAATGGAAATGTTCTAAGGACTGATCAAATGAGGTTTGTTAAGGAGTTAAGTTCCATTTATTGCGAGAATTTAAACTTCCAGAAATAAGATAATTCGTCAAACAATCTAAACAATCATCACTATACTACAAGAGAAGTTTACAAGTACCTCAGACAATCAAGGCACAATGTAGTCTACAAGAAAAAGAATAAAAAATTTCCTGAAACAAATGGAGAAACAGCATAGGAGGCCTTCAAGTGAATAAGAATAGAGAAAATTATACATGTGTGTGTCCATATATAAACGAATCTAGACAGTATGAAAACAAACTTTTTGAGATTCTTCTTATATTAAACAGATTACCTCCTCTTTGAACTTCTCTTCCTTCTCCTCATAATTGGATAAAGCAGTGATCTCAAACTTCATGTCAAAGAAAGTAAATCAACACATAAAATTAATTACCAAGAAAACAATGTGAACAACCGACCAGTTAGAGAGAGAGAGAGAGAGAGAGAGAGAGAGAGAGAGAGAGAGTATACTACATTAAAAAATTCACTAAGAGGAGTATTCTCATGGGCCTGGGGCTTGGGCACTGCATCCCATATCTATAGAATATAAAATCTCTGAGAAATACTGAATAAAAATAATAAAGAGAACGGGGCAAAAATCTAACTGTAAAAATAAAAGACAACCTTTTGAATATCTTTCCTTAAAACTGGCTTCAAACGTTCAAGTGGGGTCTACATGGAAAGCCATGAAGACTACAAAGATTAATATGAAAAAATAGAGCATTCGAATAAAAGATCCAAAGTATTTGTAAACATGTACATTGAGAATAAGTTTACTTAGTGCAGACCTTTGTTTTATCACGTATAACAAACAACAGGGTTGATTTATGGGGGCTGAACAAACGCATCATGACCTACGTATAGTATAGTAACCAGATGGTCATCATACACCAACCAAGAAATGTTGACTGGAAAGAACATGGCTATACAGTACCTGAAAAACTGTTTTTAGAAGAGGTTTATGGGCAGCACGCTCCCTACCAATATCATGGCACCACCTGTAAAGAATATTCAATCTCTAGTTGCAATCTAAGACGATTCCTCATTACATGCGTACATAAACTCCTAAACAAGCATATTTATATTCCATGTATCTATATAAGAGATTCCAAACCAAAGGCTCATTGTTTTTAACAGCCTCTGTTTTCACGAAAAGTAGCCCTTTCTAAAGACTCAAGGGTTTGATTAAATATTAAAGAAAATGCTTAATTCATAAAAACTTACATGTTTATCAGCACAATGTCAGAAACCGCCAAAGCAAATAGAGCACTTTGTTTCTCAAACGCAGTATCATCCTAGAAGTGAGAGAAAACAAATAATAAAAAAAAAACAAAAAAAAAAACTATGAGAATGGAAGAAATTCCCATGGAGGTATAAGTTTCATAAAATATCATGGACTTATCCAAAATAAAAATCCTAAATGAAAGTTCAGCTATCCTGCTGCTCACACACAGATACCATTAAAGGAACTGAGAAATATGAGTGGGCCTCAAAATTTCAAAAATATTCAGAAACATACACCATTAAAAAAATTGAAGTACAAAGGGACTGCAGTGTTATTTATTTATTTATTTTTATAAGTTAGATTGCAGTGTTAATTACTTATTAAATTAATGAGAAGAACAATATCACACAACAATCCATATTTGGTCAATGCAAGAAAAGGAAAGTGTTAAGCCTTGGACAGTAGCATCCATACAATGCCGGAGATGTAAAGATTTCCATATGAGAAAGCTTCAAATAGATAATGGTAGGGATTTAGTTTCAAATAGTCCATGTAGTATATAATGACCAAATAAATAAAAAGCAATCATCAATTGAGGAAACAAAAGCTCGACTGTTGGGTTTTCTCAAAATTAGAGAAGGAAATATGCTCAAGGGGAAGGAGCAGGAACAATATTAAAAAATTTACAGATAAAGATAGGTTTTTGGGGTTGAAGAGGCTGCAATATCTTCCAAATCCACTAATGCAAGTATTTGTCAGCATGCCTCTATGTTCCTAAAACTAACTTCACCATGGAAGAAAAACAACAATCTATGTCAAATAGGTTCAACATCTACCATAAACCAAGCTATCAATAAAACATGAACTCATTAGTCCTGGGAATAATATGGCAAGCTTCCATTTTAATGCCACCATTATCTAATTTGGGCCACGATTCTCCAAGAAAGAAAAAGGGAGGGAGAGAGAGAGAGAGAGAGAGAGAGAGAATAAAATTCGTTGATGTTAGGTTGTAATTGGCTACATTATGTTTGGACAAAATCACTTGTTTGTAAAGATACTTTTAACAGGAATTCCGTTATTCAGAAGTGTTTCTGAAGACTCTGTACTGTTTGCAAGTTAGAAGTTTTCTGTTCCCTGTTAGCCGTCCGAACGACGTGTCATCCCATCCGGACGCCTATCTGTCCACTGTTCCATCCGTCCCGACGAAGTACCACACCGTCCGGACGCCAGACAGATCAAGCATCATCTGTCCGGACGACGTGCATTTCCGTCCGGACTTTCACTGTATCAAAAAGCTACTGTTCCAGCTTGTATCCGTCTGGACGTCTCAGTAGCCCGTCCGGACGCCTGTCAGTGATCGATCAGCTTCAGATTCTTTCCAAGTTCAGAATAAGGGCAGATTGATACAACTGTCCGGACAACGTGGATTCCTGTATGGACGCGCTAATATATAAGGTAAGAATCGTAATTCAAATACCACCGTCCGGACGTCAGTCAGTAGTGGTCAGAACGCGCGTTCAACAGATAAGGAAATTGCCGATTCAACTTCAACTGTCCGAACGCCTGCCTTTCATGGTCTGAACGCGCGTTTATCAGATATGGAAATTGCGTGTTGAAGAATTACCGTCCGGACGTTCATCCCTTAGGTCTGAACGCACGAAGCCTTATATGGAAATTACTTGCAGCGGACGTGCGACCGTCCGGACGATGTGTCATCTCGTCCAGACGCAACTCTCAAACAGTAAAGATTTTCAGCGAAAATCTCAAAAAATTCTGTCGCAGTGTTGTTCGTTCGGACGACCCAGGTTCACCGTCTGGACGGCGTCTGTACATATTACTGCAGTCATCCATTTTGCACCTCAGCCTATAAATAGAGGCCCCTGGGCATTGAGAACTGGAAGAATTCGATATTGAATTACATCAGAGCTTAGAGACCTATTTGTGAGATTATTAGAGCTAATTTGTCTCTCAAGCCATTGCAAGTGTGGTGTTGCTGTGCTACAACTGAAATCTATCTTAGGGGTTGGCCCTAAGGTAAAGGATTCCATTGAAGACCCCTTTAGGTAGGAGACCTGGTTGGGAGGCGTTCGTGCTGGGTTACACGTTAGAGAGCAAGGTAGAACCACTGCATCAGGTATATGTGAGTGTTACTATCTTGTATCTAGTCTGGTCTTCTGAATAGTGGATATCCTGGGTTTGGCTGCCCCGGAGTGGTTTTTCTCATCTTGAGTTTCCACTTCGCTAACAAAAATTCTTGTGTTGTTTATTTTCTGCATTGTTTGTTTTTGTTAACACTTTGTGCACACACTTGCTATTTAGAAGTCAATTTCATTTTTCAGTTGAAATTCTTTTGGAATGTTGATATTAACTACTCTTCCTTTAATCACCCTCTACACTTGGAGGATTGGCACTATTCGTTTGCATTTTGTCTATTTGGAGTTTGGCTGATTCAAAAAAATTGCCTCTCTTTTTTTCATTCCCGTCTCACTCACCCAGTAGTGGCGCGTGAAGGCATATACCGCTAGGGTACCATTCTCTCTCGCTACGTTAAAGCTCGGATGGCAATGGTTTTTCACCTAGCTCTCTATTTTTTTAGTTGTGTTTTTGGTTTAGTTTTGGCTCTTCAGTTCTGAGCTAGGTTGGTGCTGGCCTTCGGCTGGTAGTGGAGCAGGCTTGCACATAAAGTTACCATGTGGTGCTGATATGGAGCAGTGTTTCTCTATGGAAGTGAAAAAAATTCTTCTTTTCAGTGCAAGACGATAAGGCAGAATTTTGTTTAGAGGAAAGGAAGAAAGTTTTTGTTGGGTATGTTTTTTTGGGTGTCCAATGCTCTGTTTGGCTGGTGCATACGGTTGAAGAGGTGTTGAAGTTTCTCAGTAAAGAAGACTTTGCCAAGTCTTACTGCGAGGTTGAGAAGGTGCGCGCTAATGGTCCGTGCATGGGGGTGGTAATACGGCCAGCCGGTGAGACCAAAGCTTTGCAGCTTCCTAAGTTGGAGGATCCCAGTAAGGTAGTTTCGATGAACACTGTTGTTATGCAAACTTCTCTAGTGAGGGGATTCCTTTGGAGGGAGTTTCAATTGGTCAGTGCAACCCACACTCTTGCCTAAAGTGTTGGTCGTGTCGTCATCGACTTTTGTTGCTAAGGATGTTGGGGTGGAAGGGACTCCTTCCCTTTTGGGTGGTTGCAGCTTTCCTAACATTGAAAAGGATAAGGATTCCAGGTTTAATGATCTAATCCAGTCTCAAAAGTAGTCGGTAGGCTTTGGCCCAGATGAGAAGAGCATAGCGTGGAATCGGGGTGACGAGATTTGGTATAGGGAGGATGGAGAATCCCCTTACCCTTTAGTTGTTTTACATCCCGACATACCCATGGATTTGGCATTGGATGGTGACAAGGGCAAGGATCCGTCCTTCGCAATCCTGGATTGCATTGATGAGGAGTTTCATCGAAAAACTATGGTTGTGTGTTAAAAGACCAAAGGTATGAGAGAGCTGTTAAACTTGAAAAGTTCCATTAACTATGGCGATGCAAGTGCACCCTCTCTGTGTTGAAAAGGGAAGGCTCACATGATGTAGTGTTGAGTGCCTCATGTGGGCCTTGGGTTTTAGGGTCTAGCAGGTTTGTTGGTTTTCTTTCTTTTTTTTGGGCTGGTTTGGTTGTTTTAGTGTATACTGCATGTGTACTTATGGGAGCCTTATAGTTTTTTTTTAATATATTTTTCGTACTTATCAAAAAAAACATCTTGCCCAAAACTGACTAAAACTTGTTCGCGAGAACCTTGGAAATAATATTATACACCCACCCTGCCACCCCCCCCCCCTAAAAAAAAAAACTAATAGGGCGAAAATCCTTCACATCCACAGCACACGTCTTCTTTGTAATTAGAGAAACAAAAGTATCATTAAGACTCTTCTTAAACTATCATCTATTATGGAATTCCGCAAACACAACGATAAGATCCTTCTTCAATAATCCCCAACACTTCTAAAAGAAAGCCATTGTGAAGCCGTCCAGACCCAGCGCCTTATCTCCATTCAAATCCCTTACCACATCCCACATCTCATTCTCCTTAAACTCTCTTTCTAACCAAGTACTTTCATCCGCATCAATGGATAGGAAAGATAGACCATTCACCCTTGGCCTCCAAGAACACTGCTCAAAATATAGACTGTTGTAAAAATGTACTATATGCTGCTCCTTTATCTCCATAGGAGTCTTAGACAATGCTCCATTTATATTCAAAGAGTCCACATGATTGAATTTGCGATGTGAATTGGCCACCCTATGAAAAAAAATTTGTGTTTTTGTCCACATCCTTCAACCACAAAGCTCATGATTTCTATCTCCAGTTCATTTCCTCAGAAAGGAGAGTTTTCTCCAACTCCCTCTACATTTCTCTTTTCTTACCAACTCCTCCACCACTAAGCAATATCACTCTTCAATTATAACCAGCTCTTGAATGCCCTCCAATAATTCATTCCTTTTCTTTCCTACATCACCGAACACTTCATCACTCCATTTCTTCAAATCCGCCTTTAGAGTTTTCAACTTATTAGCCAAAACATAACTTGGTAATCCCTAAAGCTCATAGGACATCCACCAAGTTGTAACCTGGTCAACAAAACCATCAGATTTCAACCACATGTTTTCAAATTTAAAATACGTCTCCCTCCTCTAGGCACCCCACAATCCAACAGCAAAGGAAAGTGATCTGACAGAAGTCTTGTCAAGTTCCTCTGTGTCACTTCAAGAAAATGTTCTACCCATTCCGGAGAAATTAAGAATCTATCAATTCTAGACCATGTTTGATTTTCTTGATTATTCGGCCAAGTAAACTGACCACCTTCAAGCAGAAGGTCCACCAACTCCTCCATTGTTGCAGAATAACCGGAAACACTTGATCTCTCACTTGGAAATTGAACTACGTACATTAAAATCTCCCCCAATACACCAAGGCATCTCCCACAAGCTCATCATCCTAGCTAACTCATCCCACAGCTCCCTCCTATCTACTTCTACTTCTTTTGGACATATACCTTTTGGTTCTGATTCCCATGATGCACTTGCTAGTCAGCTTAGCGAACTTGTTCAGTGCCTGTGTACTACACTTCCTTCTTCCACTGCTACATTTGTTGATTCAGATAATGTTGCATGTGTGGCCAATTCAACCCCATCTTGAGTCATTGACTCCGCCGCTAATAAACATATATATGGTATATTATCTCCCTTTTCTGATTTGATTCCTGCTCAACACCACATTGTTTTAGCTAATGGTTCTTCTCGACCTATGTTGGGAAAGGTGTTCTTCATCCTACCAATTCTTTATCCTAACCATCTAGTCTCTATGTTCCAGATTTTCCTTTTAATTTGCTTTATGTTAGCCAATTAACTAAAGCCTTACAATGTGAAATTCATTTTTTCCCTACTTGTCTCTTTCAGGATCTCAAGACCAAGAAGATGATTGGTTCGGGACATAAGAAGGACAGCCTTTATTGTGTGGATCTTGATGGCTCCTTTTCTCTCGTTTCATCGAACTTGAGTGGGTGAGTTACATTAGATGCTGGCTTTCCTTGAAGTAAATGAGTGGCATCTAGTTTCTAAGGCGCTTGTTTCAGAGAGGAAACAGAAGGGGGGTCTTCTATCCAGTCGCTCTTACATGGCAGTATTAGACTCGGTGGACAGAGTTGATGAGAAGATGGTGTGGTCGAAGTCGGTGTTCGTGACTCCTCTAAATTTGCTTCTATTAGTGTTGGCATATGGCGGTGAAGAGGTGCAAACAGCAGTGAATTGCTACGAGCTTCATATCTCTAGATTGTCGATGGTGATTTCCAGTGATGCAATGAAAAAGACGATAGATATATAGCCGAAGGGTAGTTCCGTCATTTAATTTTTGAAGGTGTTTCTAGGGCTTTCTCAGTTAGTGATGGATCAGGTCAGAGGATATGTGGGTCAGTTGGTTGGGTTGGGTTCTAAGTTCAATGGGTTCAGACCTAGAATATCGGCAAGAAACCCATTATCCACCTTAAACCAGTTTGCAAGTCTTCAGGTCAAGCCTTTAAGGTTTATTCAAATCTTCCCTTCAGCCCAAATTCTCTGGGCCTGGTCCTTAGGTTTTGGCAGGTACTCATGGAGCTTCCAATGAGGTTTCTTCACCAGTGATCTTGATAGAGCAAGGTTTGGGTCTCACTTGGTGCATGGCTCGGTGTTAGGGTTGCTGGAGGTTTGGTCTGAGTTGTTCTCGAAGGACCATTGGTTGGGTAACGAGGTTTTGGTTTCCACTACTCGAGATGGGCTTGTCTATGTGAACTCCAGTCCTTCTTCTTCGACATCTTAGCTTGAGCAAGAATCAGCAGTGTCTTTAGAAGCTTCTCTTAAGTCTGAGGAGTCTACTTCGGCTCCAGTTCACGTTTTCCCCAATGGTTCTTCCTCAGGGGCTGCTGAGTTGGGAGAGAGGCTTTGTCTTTCTCGTCCAATTGCATCGACCTCAAAACCATTCTAGAAGTATTATAGAATGGCTAAGGAAGGTCAAGTAGTAAAAATGGATGAGCTTTTTTTTTCCAATTCTGTGGCGGCGAGTTTGCTGATGGGATTCCTTTTCCTCCCTTGGGTGCCACTCCTGAGCCAGAGCTTCCTTTGGAGTCTAATTTAGTGCAAAGCTCTCGGGTGCCACCCCTTGTTGACGAGGCAACTTCTATGAAGGATGTCATTAAGCAAACTCCTCCGGTGAGGGGATTCTTATGGAGGGAGTTTTTTTGCCTAAAGTGCCGGTCATGTCGCTGACGACCTTAATTGTTAAAGAAGATGAGGTGGTAGGGACTCCCTCTCATTTGGGTCGTTGCGTCTCTCCATTAGCTGATAAGGGTGAGGACCTTAGGATGAATTGTCTGGTTGAGTCTCAGAAGTGACCAATTGGTTTTAGTCGGTCTGGGGAGGATGGCATAGCCCTTTTCCCTTTGGGTGTTTATTCGCCTGATGAAGTGGATGAGGCTTCGCTTTTGGCTATCGTGGATTCCAGCATTATTGAAGAGGAGTTTCATTAGGAATCTGTGGTCGTTTGCCAAAAGAATAAAGGTCGAAGGAAAATGTTGAATTTGAAAAGCTCCGTCAATTATGGAAATGATTATGCAACCTCCCGGCATTGGAAATGCAAGGTTCACATGATGTAGTGTTCAGTGCCTCGTGGGTCTTAGGTCTTTTGGGTTTTAGGGTTTTTAGTGTCTCGCGGGTTTGTTGGGTCTCTTTCTTTTTAGGCTGGTTTGGTTGCTCCCTTGAATATTTTCTATATATTTATAGGCGGTTTTACGCTTTTTAATAAAATTTATTACTTATCAAAAAAAAAAAAAATCTGCACTTATCAAAAAAAAAATATTCAAATTGTGATTCTCAACGAATATTAACTAGTGAAAAATAAGAGTTAACAGAAGAAATTTGCTCAAAAGAATCACTAATTTGTGATAAAAGGTACACATAACTTAGAGGAGGGAAGATGAATTAGAAAAGTGATAAGTGAAAAAATACTTCAAAATAAATGAACAAAGAAAAAGGAGAGATGGGAATTACAGCTCAGGACACATCTAATTTGCTTTTGAGTTTTACATTGAGGTGATGTAAATCCCATTTCACCCCCCATAACGGCCTAAATATAGGCCTAGTAGACCTACTAAATCCCTAAAAACAAGAAGAAAAAAAATACTTCAAGACTCATCCAAACCAAAAAGTTCATTTAGCAGGACCCAAATTCTAATTTCTAACACCACTAGACTTCCAAAAACAATAAAATTCCACCATTATATTTTCTCTTGAGTCTCATATCAATTATCGTGTATCACATCAGGCCACAAATGTACCACTTACAGTTGAAAATGAAGCAACAAACTTGTTAGAGTATACAAAAATATATGAAGATTCGGTCCCAAATTCTAATTTCTAACACCACTAGACTTCCAAAAACAATAAAATTCCACCATTATATTTTCTCTTGAGTCTCATATCAATTGGGGTGTATCACATTAGGCCACAAATGTACCACTTACAGTAGAAAATGAAGCAACAAACTTGTTAAAGTATACGAAAATATATGAAGGTTCGGTCAAGTAACAGGTTTTTAATTGTGGATGTGTGTGCATGAGCATGTGAATGTGAATGTGCCTAAAATTGGTTGTTTTCCTTGCATTCAAAATGAATAGTGCCATATTGGATTAAATTTTGACATCTAATATACCACTCTAATCACAAAAACACAATAACTTTTGCCACATAAAGTCTATGAAAGCTTAACAGCCCTCCTTTTTGGTAATAACTATGCTTCATTTCTCTTGTTGTTTCTTCTTAAATAAAATCAGAAATTCTAATAAAAATCTCATTACCTCGCCCCTTTCCCTCCCATCAGTACCCTCCAAATCCATGGCAATTGTACAGGGCTCAATGCCAACACCCTTAGCTATCCAAATGCCTTTGGTTGTTTGACTCCTACAATAACACAAAACTATATTGCTTGTTTCTCATATGGAGGTGAATTAAAAAAGCCACGAGAAGCAACAGAAAGTGTCTTCTGGTTAACCATATATGAAGCAATTAAAAAACCAACCTTCCATTGTATGCGTCCATCTCCCTAAAATTTGTATGGAAAAGATGATTCAATAAGGTGCTCTTCCCTGCTCAGCAGAGGGTGTTGGGAAAAAAATGAAAAAGAAAAAAGAACATTAGCTCAGTTCATAAGATTAAATCACACTTGAGGGACACGCGCTAAGAAAGGGGGAAGGGGGAAAGTGGCAGCCTAAGCCCAATTAAAAAATATCAATAGAGATTTATTTCTAAAAAGCAAATAAGGTCTTAATTACCATCAATACACTTTAGTAAAGCTTGAAATATGGTAAAAATAAAATTAATAAAGGCATTAATATAGTGCAAGGTCCTAATTTATTAAGGCCTCCAATTACAAAATATTAATGGAGATTTATTTTCAAAACAAAATAATAATAATAATAATAATAATAATAATAATAATAATAATAATAATAATAATAATAAATTGAAGGCCTTAATTAATTACTAACATTCAAAAAATAACACTTAATTAAGTCCATCTGTCCAACATTCAAAAAATTGAAGACCTTACGCCTTAAGTCCAATGTTCAAGAATCAATATAGAATGAAAAATAAATAAATAAATGCTCAGAAGTAAGTTGGAAAGTCTCATTCAAAAAATAAGACTTAAGTCCAACTAAGGCAACTATCTAACGTTCAAAAAATTGAAGGTCTTACGCCTTAAGTCCAACGTTCAAAAGTCAATATAGAATGAAATAAATAAATAAATGCTAAGAAGTGAGGAGATGGAAAGTATCTAATTAAGTTTCCATTTCAAATCCTACTCTTTATAAATTTTCATTTTTTTATCTCAATTTTCCTATTTAAGTCAATCTTATTCAAATTTGAATTTATCTCTTTTTCTATTTTCATTATTTTTCAATAACTTACTATTCAAGTCTTTAAAATTATTCCATATATGATCAGTAACAATAAATAAATAGATAAAAAGCAAAAATTTCATTATAGCCCTCCAAACTACCAGCATTTTTGGAAGTAACCCCCAAACTATCAACTCTTGGACTCTGACCCTCCAAGCTATCAAAAAGTTTCAAAAAGAACAATTTTGTCGAAATATGCTTCTAATTAATACCTCTGTCACTTGTCATTTTTCAATTAAAAAATCATTAAAATTAAAATGAAAAAAAAAAACTAAAAACTATTAAAATAATAAAAAAAAATTGGTATGTCGACAGGGACGAAACTAAGGGAGGAAGTAGAGGCCATGAACCCCCCCTCAATTCTACAAATCCAATTGACATTGGCCTATTTTGCTAACTAACCATAATCTGAAAACTTCACAGATTAGTCTCTTTTACAAAATTGCTCTTAAATGAAATGGTCAGATTTTAAGATCAATGGTACAGATGTCTTTTGGCTAGTCACCCTCCATACAAAACCCTCCCCATGTTCGCCTCTCTCTCTCTCTCTTTGAAAGCCACACCACCAACGGACCGGAGCCCCACTGCGCCACTGCCGTCCACCCCTTGCCAACACACCCATAGAGAGAGAGAGAGAGAGAGAGAGAGAGAGAGAAGGAACTTACTAAGCCCTATTTTCACTCTTTCGTTTTCTTCTCTGAAACTTCCTCAGTGGCTCACTCTTTGCATGGCTTTGCTTGGTCCTTCAATTCGCAGGTATGCTCTCGAAAGCTCAGACCATCTCGAAAGCTCAGACCATGCACAGCAGCCGAAGCTTCCTTCAATACAATACGACATCGCTAATCCGCGACTCTACCACCCACAGACTCGAACGTCTCAACGATGCCGTCGAGTCCTCACGCCAAGCGCTAGCGCTGTTTTCGAACTCCATGGTCGTTTGCACATGTCGATCAGTCGATGGTAATGGCCCTTATAGAACACGTGTATTTTTGGCATGCACTTTGTGGGCATAATCGGTATTCTTGCTTAAGTTATTCACGTCGAAGTCATGTGACACGATTTCTGTCACGTTTTAATGCCGAAACTAGATGGATTACCTTTATGTGATGATTTTTTATAGTTAAACACCTTGGTTCGAGAGAAATGATAGTTCAATACCATTATGTGAAGTTCTTTCTTTATTTTATTATAGTCATAAAATATATATTTGTTTTTATTGGAAATTGTGTTTATGTAATTTGTAAATACTTTTAGTTATACATGTATACTAGAAAATATGCTATGAAAAAATGAAAAATGAAAAAATAAAAATAAAAATAAAAGGTAGAAAAATTAATTGAATCTCAAAGAGGATCTTTAAATAAATTTGTTATTTGCAATAAACAAAATATAAATGATAATTTAGTTGAAAAACACATAAATGAACAAAAAATTCATACAAAGAGTTAGAAGATAACGAAATAATACAACAAAAAGATGACATTGAAGATAATGATATTGACGTTCAATTATGTAATATAACAATTATTAATGAAGAAGTTTTGGAAAATTTAGAAGAAAATAAAATTATTAATGATGTATCTAATTCTATTGTTTCAAATATTTATGACCCAAGTCAATGAGAAAATATTGATACAAAATTAAGAGATTTATTAGTAGAATATGGTCTAATAAGAGACAACAATATAAATTTTTTTAAAGATGAGAACCCTAAACATTTTTCTATTACATTATATGTACGGAAATTATCAAATGGGGAGAATAATGATAGAAAATGGCTAGTCTATTCAAATGATTGAGATAGAATCAATGGCGTAGCTAGGTAGAGACTTGGGTGTACATGCCCCCCAAGCCCCAAGGTTTTCCAAATAAATAAATTTTACCCTTAATTTATTTATTTTTTTTAGTTTATGCCCCCCCCCCCCCCCCCCGGCCCTCTCTCATTTTTTTTTTCAATTTGGCCCCTCCAAAGTTTAAAAGTTGGCTCCGTCCCTGAATAGAATATTTTGTTTTTGTTGCAAGTTGTTTAATTCAAAATCTAGTACAAGTCAACTAGTTAATGAATGAACTAATGACTGGAAAAATATAATCTTAGTACTAAGCTTAAAAGTCATGAAACAACCAATGAACATATTACTAACATGAATACTTAGGTTGACTTAGAAATGAGATTGTCAAAAAATGAAACAATTGATAAAAATGTCCAAGAACAAATTAACAAAGACAAAGATCATTAGAAAAAGAGTATTATTGAGAATTATTGTTGTAGTAAAGAATTTTGGTAAAAATAGTTTGGCATTTCGAGGAAATAATGAAAATATTTACCAAGAAAAAAATGAAATTTTTTTTAAGTCTAATTGAAATGATAGCATAATTTGATCCAATAATGCAAGAACATATTCGGCGTGTTAAAAATAGTGAAATTCATAACCATTATCTTGGACATTATGTACAAAATTAGGGCCGGCTATTTTGACACAACCCGACAACACGACACGAAATTAGCGGGTTCGGGTCATAAACGGGTCGCCCCGTTTATGACCCGTTTATCTTGGTCTGGCGAGTCGTGTCGCGGGTCACCTGCGGGTGACCCGCCAGACACGATTAGCTTTTTTTTTTCTTTTTTTTTTAAAAAAAGAAAAATAAAAATGGAGAATGGCGGAAAATTGGAAATCCGAAATGGCCGAACCGTAATTACCGAATGGGAAATAAAATTGGGGGGAAAAGTAACCGGGAAAGGAAATTTGGAAATGGCCCAAATGCCAAATGGGAAATTATTAATTTATTATTATCTGAAAACAAAAGATTCAAAAAATCAAAGTTCAAAAAAGTAAAAAAAACAAACAAAACGTCAAAACCGGAAAAGTGAGAAAAATCAGAAAAGTGAAAGAAAAGAAAACCCTAGCTTTTTTTTTTTGGATTTTTCCTTCAGCTGCCGCCCTTCTCCTCTCCTTTAGTCGCCGCCCTTCTCTTCTCCTTCAGCCTCGTCGAGTTGCCGCGCCACCGCCCTCTCTTCTCCTTCAGCCTCGCCGAGTCGCCGCGCAGCCCTTGCTCGACGCTCTCTCTCTCAAGTCTCTGCTCTCCCCATCTCTCTGCCAGTGTGCCACTCTCTCTCCGGCCGATGTCGTATCCGGTACCGCCAAGTCTAGCGGTATGTTAGTTGATTTCTATTTTCAATTTTTTATAGCCTCATTATTGTGGATTTGTGGGTATAAATTATAAAATCATAATCCGAAATTCCGAATCATCCGATAATGATGATAATCTGTGAATTGTGATGCTTGCCTCCTTGTTCAAATTCCTTTAGGTTGTCTTTCAACTGACTCCTCTTTGTATAAACTATAAAGTATAAACCCCCTCTCTGTATAAAGTATAAACTACAAACACAACAGAATACCAAATGTTAGCTTCACTGTTTTCGCAAGTGTATCTGTGTATGTTGGTAGGATGTTTCTGCAGCAAGTATGTTTCTGTAGAAGAGCACTGAAAAATGCTTTCTATTTCTGTTCCTACAAACCCCCCCACCCCAAAAAAAAAAAATAATAATAATAAATAAAAATTTAAGCTAAACGGGTCGTGTCGACCCGATTCGACCCATTACGTTAAACGGGTTCACGAGTCATGTCGGGTGACCTGTGAAATAATCGTGTTCGTGTCGTGTCTGGATCCCCGACCCGTTAACATAAACGGGTCGTGTCTGGGTCTAGGCTAAACGGGTCGCGGGTCTTAACGGGTCGTGTCAGGTGACCCGTTTTGCTAGCCCTAGTATCAATTCATTTTGTTACCGTAACAAAATGAATTGATACATTTATTAGCTAACAACTGAAATTAAAAGTAATTATTAAAAAAATTAAAGATGCAAAATATTTTTTAACTATGTTTGACTGTACACCTGATACAAGTCATCAAGAAAATTGTTTTTCATACTAAGATGTGTTGATATTTTAACAAATACAATCAAAATAGATGAACATTTTATAGAATTTATAAAAATAAATGCTATTACTGAAAAATGTCTTTTTAATGAAATTATAAACATAATTAAAAATTTTGAACAGAATATTTTTGTATACAAGGACAAAGAGGATAGGATAATAGGTCTAACATGAAAGGAAAAGCACGAGAAGTGCAAAAAAGACTTTTTCAACACAACATGTGTTGTCATACTGTTATCCATGTAAATACACAGAAGTGTAATTACTCGTAGTATAATTGACGAAGTCAACAACTTAGCACATGAAAAGTGATCAATGGGAACAAGAGAGATTCCAAATAATGCCAAGAACTTCCACGGATTGGCTCTAAACACCAACACTCCCATAAACACAATACGCGAGAGCAACCCATCAAGCTCAACTTGAACCATGGGGATTTCCTTAAATATTTTAAGGGATAATTACCTTTTTTCCCATTAACTATCAACCATTGTCAACATACTTTTATAAACTGACATTTCGACCAAAAGAGAGTATCAAACTACCATCTTTATATACTTTGACCCCTTTCATCAGGGAATTCTGTTAACTTAGATGGAATGTGTCATTTTTTAGCATTAATTTTGATTTAAAGACCGAAATACCCTATAGAATAATTAATAAAAAATATTAAAATTAATATATTTAAAAATTAAAAAACAAAAAACAAAAAATAAAAAATAAAGCTAGGGGGGGTGACTGCAACCGGACTAGCGTCCAGTGGTAGTCACCCCATTGGGTGGAGGGGGTGGTGTACGAACCACCTCCAGAGGTGGCCGGGTGGCTCTCGGCCACCCCTTAGGCGGGGGGTGGCCGCGCGGCCACCCAAGTTCTTTTCAAGGGTGGCTGCGCGGCCACCCTAGCTGTGTTATAGGATAGCTGCGCGGCCACCCTATTTTTTATCTAAGGTGGCTGCGCAGCCACCCTAGATTTCGAGGTAGCCACGAGCCACCCCAAAGGTGGCCGGAGCAACCTTTAGGGGTGGCTCGCAAGCCACCCTAGAGATAAGCTGGGGTGGCCGCACGACCACCCTTGATTCTGGGGTGGTCGTGCGGCCTCCCCTAGTTCCGGGGTAGCCACAAGCCACACCAGAGGTGGCCGAAGCCACCTCTGGGGGTGGCTCGTAGGCCACTCGGCCACCTCAAGCAGCCACCCCCTTTTCCTTTATTTATTTATTTTGTTTAAAATAAGGGCATTTAGGTCATTTCTTAAATTGAGTTAGGACATTTATGTATTTGCATGAATTAGACTGACGGAAGATGCCAAAGTATGTAAAGATGGTAGTTTGATGCTCTCTTTTAGTCGAAGTGTCAGTTTATGGGGGCATATTGACAATGGCTAGTAGTTCACGGGGGGAAAAGATAATTATCCCATTTTTTAAACATATGAGATTTTTAAATTGTTAAATTTTAGTCATATTTTACATCTAATGATTAACAATGTGTCAATTGTCCATATGAAATAAATGCTAAAACATTTATTGATACCACTTTTTGTTGATGGCATTTATTTCATTTGGACAGTTAGCACATTATGAATCATTAGATGCAAAGTATGGCTAAAATTTAAAAATTTGAGAATCTCAAATGTTTAAGAAAGTTGAAGAATCCTTTTTTTTTTTTTTATTCAAAGTTCCTTCCAATATATAAAGGAGACCAAAAGTAAGGAAAGGGGAAAAACGCTCTGCATCAGTTATTTGTAAAAGAAGAGCAAAAAGGAAAGTTTTTTGTTGTAGAGGATGAGGGAAGCACCATGCTTCTCTCCTCCTATAGTGTTTGTTTTTTGTTTTTTATCTTTAGATTCTGAATAATTGTTCTTCTCTCTTTGGGTGTAGTTGGATCCGTAGAGGAGAAAGTGTTTATTCTCATCCTGCTATGGGATTGCGATGGTGTTTTCTGCAATTGTTGTGTTTTTATTTTTATTTTTCTCTTTTGTTGTTTATTTTATGTTGTAGACCGTTCTGGGACGAATGATTTCATGGTCCTGGGTGAAAATCGTTTCTGGAGGCTAAGACCGATTTGTGGTTTCTGTTCAAGTGGCCGCGATTTTAGCCATGAAGGAGAGGTCTACTTGACCGATGCTCATAGATTAGTGGCTTGGGGTTTTTTTTCTGTAAGTAAGTATCACAATCCTTCTACAGTGGGATGGCGTGTCTACTAGAGGCGGAAATCGGACAAATCAGCAATCCGAGATCAGGGTAGTTACTCCGTGCATGCTAGTGGGTTAGCGCGGTGGGATTTCCAGACTAGTTTTTAGATCTGATTTGAGGGCAAAAAACCGTCAACGATTTCTTCATGGGAGGGAGATTTTGGCAAAAAAATGGGGAGAATTTTTCAGCCGGAAAACTCTTGAATCTCATGCTGATCATTTGTAAATTCTATCTGGATATTGTAATGTAGGAATTGTAGGTGTTTGGCTAGATTTTTTTCCGGGGTTTCCGGAAAAAAGTAATCTCAGAGTCTTGGACTCTGGTTTTGTAGAGTATTTTGGCAAATACTTAAATGCCCTAATTCAATTTCATGCAAATACTTAAAATATATATATATAAAGGAGACCAAACGGTCAAATGTCTAGGGTTACAAAGACTCCTTGATAAACCAAGTGAGAGGCATAAGAGTAGAATTTCTTCCATTCAGACAAAGTCAAAGTCAAACTACTACAAACTATAGCTGCTACAAATTCTACCAAGACAACAAAATGATACCTCTACGTTAACGTGAGTCTCTGCTTGATCTAAGAGCACTCCCAATGACTTATGTATTTTTTAATCTAAAATAGCTAATCCAAATCTATTTTATCTAGTTTAACCAATGAGTTTTAAAATGCACCATACATTCGATTATCTATTTTTAATTCTATATTATTTTTTAATTTTTTTCATTATAGTATTTTTTTTTCACATGGGTCCCACTTGATAAATCTACTACTTTACACACTTTCCCTTAGATCTCCACTATAAAGGAAGAAAATAAAGGAAGAACGTGGAGTCATGGAGGGAAAAAGCAAAAAAAAAAAAAAAAAGGGAAAATGTGGAGATAGAGAAAGAAAAAAAAAAGATTAATGAATAGTATAACTCTACTTGTAGAGTTGTACTATTTATGGAATTAAAAAAAAATCTATTTTAGAGTTGGAATTGATAAGCCGATGGAGTCTTTTTTTAGCACTTTTATTATTTATTTTAGCTTAAAATTACAAATAAATAATCTATTGGGAGTGCTCTAAGACACATAAAATAACTTTTACAAGACCAAATTTGATATGAGAAAACAGAGCAGGCTGCTGCGAGAGAAGACAAACTGAAAAAAGAAAACAAATACACAGAAAGAAAGAAAGGAAGAAAAAAAACAAAAACAAACTGCTCCGTTGCCGTAAGAAAATCTAACACCATCCACCATCCCACGTGTACGTCCATGTTGCAGTCGAAAAAACCGATCATTTTTATCCTCAGTAAACGGGCATAACCGCACATACATTAACATCACGAAATTCCCAACCGCTCAGCCGAAAATTCCGCATGTGCGACTGCAACATCACGAACCGCCGCGGCAAAACTGCTGTGGGAAGAACCGCCGTCAGGATGGTGGCCCGCCGAACTGCAACAATCCCTCCCCCGCAACACGCGCGAAACTCAGTAGAATGAGTGATTGCGCGGTTCTGGTTTTGATGCCACGTCCTCTCACCACCTCACTCCATACCGCCAAAGCAGCACTCCCACTACAACCCCTTTCCCATGACGATCACCACACTGGAACAAAAGGATTTTCACCCAGGACCGTGAAAAACCGTCATCCCGGAATGGGTTCCAAAGCAACGAAAGAGCAAAACTCCAAAGAACGAAAAAACCACAACAAATGCATGCATAAAACTACATCTCCATCCCAGAAAATGATGAGACAAAAACTACCTTCTCCTTTCCTTCAAGGTGACAACGTCACCCTAAAGAGAGAAAACACCCTAACAACTGCGAAAAACAAGAACCCAAACCACCATGAGAGGAGGGAAGCATTTGTTGGATTAGTTAGTAAATTTGAAGAATCCTAATCCAACTTGAAATGATTTATGCTAGGCACGCGCGGCGGCGAATTGGATATCATTGAATAATGAAAAAAGAATGCAGAAGCGAGAATATGGAAATTCCAGAAACCTGCAGTGAAATATAGACGTACCGCTACATTGAGGGCCCATGATGGCGACGACGGCATAGGAGAGGCCGCACTCGGCAAGCTTCACCTTGTTCGTGAAATTCTCCAGGCCTTGCACGTTGAAGTTGCCGTTGCCGTCGATGAGTTGAGTGGCGCAGCAGTCGTCCTCCATCACGGAGTCGAAATTGAGGTTGCTGAGAGTGAAGATGAATTGGAATGATCACTTGGAAAGACAGTTTTCTGGGAGTTGAAGCTTCTTTGCCCTTTGGGGTTTCCTCTAGGCTCTACATAAAGACGCAAAAACTTCTCTCAAGTTTCACTTTTTGTCTGTTTCTTCGTAAAGAAGGCGATGATGGGGAAATTAGAATGAGAATACGTGAGACTTGTGCTGACTTTAGCCAATCAGTTCTTCGCCGTGTCAATGATTAAGAATAACTGAGACTTCAGGCCGGGATCAACCGGGTTTTTTTTTTTAAATAAAATAAAATAAAATATGTTGGATGGGATGCAGCACGGCACCCCTTACTTTGTTGGCCGGAGAACATCGATTCTGTGTACCTTATATGCTCTTGATCGAAATAAAGGCCATGGGAGTTATTTTACAATCAATATTAAAAGACTTGCAATAGTACAAAATTTTGGCCTCTCGGCTTCTCTCTTTAATAGATACTCAAGATATTTTTAGTTTCTTTCCTTCTAGGGTAAAGGCATGAAGAATTTTTGAGTAAACACGCGATTTGAAACTATTTTTTCATTTTTAATTTTTAATTTTTGTTGCTCCAGTTTATGTGGATTTGAAATAAGTCCCTCCATTTGTTTTTCGTCTAATTTCTAGATGTCTAGTTAGTGCCACATTACCATTTTGCCAAATCAACTTAAAAATATTATTTTTTTAATAATTTTATTTAAAAGATAAAGGAAAAAAAAAAAAAAAAGGTTAGCAGTTGAATTGCTTTCAAGGATATGACAATATTTATGGCCACATATTTGCCTAGCCGCCAACTGATTAACTACTAGATGCACTCAGTATAGCAAACATAATGGGGTCCCAGTACTCCTTTTAGTGTGATGTGCATCATCCTATCCCTGATACTGTGTTCTAGCTTCTCTCTTTCTCTTATGCCAAATAAATAGATAAGTTGCTCGTCCTTGCACTTGCCCTTAACTTTTGTTTTAATCTTATTCTTATTTCATCATCTTAGAGCAACGTATAAGAGGGTTTTTTTTTTTTTTTTTCAAGAACTTTCTTAACAGGAAGAAACATTTCTTATTTTGAAAGTTTCCTTGCTTAGAAACTTTCCAAAATTAGCATGTACATACCCGTAGTCCATAGAGTTTGAGTGACAATATAGAAGGTTTCGGAATTTAAAACATCCATGCATAAAGTATAGTTCATATTAAACATGTGAACAATATATTACATGTGTTATTTATTTTAAAATAGGAAAGTTCTTTACCTGTTCTTCACAAAAGACTACCAAATTTTAATTGAAAAATTCCAATAGTATTAAAAGGATTGAAAATTGATCTTTTAAGATAAAGAGAAACGTGATGGATGATAGAGGTTCATAATGTGAGTAGGAAGTGTGTTTTCTTTTAGGAGCACAAAAGGCAAGGTCTCAATTGTAATAGGATTATAATTGTTTTAAAACTTATATGTTTTTAAAATATCAAGTGGGAGAAAGGTTCAAGATTTTGAATCCTGCAGTCTCCATCATAAGTTTACAAGTAGTGATGAAGTAAAAGCATCTTGAATCCCGCTCACCCACAGTGCACAATGGTACGTGCCCCAAGTCACAACTCCAGATGTGACGACCTGTTTTTTTTTTTTTTTTTTCGAAAACATACAAACGGATCTTCACAGTGGCACGACTACATGTCGCTCAGCCAACCTATGGCACATGCCCCATAACATGCACCTGATAATCAGAGTTACATCTAACAGCGGAATATAATAATAAATGTGTTGCGGAACACATATCATAAGCGGAAATACATCTAATACATAACAGTTAATTACAATAAGAGTCATTTACAAGTCTATCTATTTAACGCTTATAAAACATATTACATTAACTACGTACTGAAATATAGGCTCAACAAATACATATGCCACGTAAGACACAAGCCATAAATAAAATACCCAAATGCGGACTACCCATGAGTCCATGACTTATGATTGTCGCGATGTGCTCCAATCATAACATCCCATACGCTAGGTGGACGACTCAGTATCTATATCCGCAAAACCTGCAACCAAAGTATAAACGTCTGTACAGTTGCGGGGGTTGCCGCATCCGTACAGGTGGAATTATGAGCCCACCGCCTTAGCATAAATAAATACACTAAGACCTCAGAGGTATACTATTCACTGAGTTTTCGCAAAGAACCAACTTTTCTCTTCTAGTCATGCGTACACTATAACAGCCACCAATTTTATAACTTTTTTTTGAAAACCCCCATAGCTGATATATCACACACCGGCTAATAGAAAACATTTAAACATACTTGGCAGCTAAGATTATATGTAGAAGTTTTGTTGTAGAAACAATTACGTACGACCTCACCTACGATAATACTTTTTGATGCAGTGAGACTTAGAAAACAATGGCATTTAAATCATGAAACCATTCGATACCAATATACATAAGTTATTTTTCTATCGAGACTCTTATGCATACTAATATGTCTAGCAAAACTACAATATACTCATCGTGAAAACATCACACAATTTAAACAATGCTATGCATGCTCATGATAGTCTTTTTGTTCATTGTGAGGCTTACCATCTCTTCCATTATTATGAGCCTCACACTCTCTGTTATTATGAGCCTCACGCTCTCTTTGTTATTATGTGTTTATGCTTTATACTTTACAATTCAAACTCTATACTCCTATTCTTTACAAATCATGCTTTCTTCAAATACAATAAACCAATCAACATGAAATTTTCATCATTTTTCTTTGCATAATTAAAATCCCAACTGCAGTACATATTCAGACACTTTAAATCAATTTAAAACCTTTCATTCATGCATCATTTCATAACATCATTGATATTTCAACATAATTGAAACTACTTAAAACATTCAAAGCATACATGTTAACATATCGTCGGTTCAGTAGAAAATCATCTATCATTTGCATTTCTATAAATTACGAAAAATATCATTTCTCAGTGAGTAGAATACTCACCTTGGCTGCGCGGATATTAAGCACTAGGTCTCCTAAACACCACCTTGCAATGTATCATTGTGGAATAACACATTGCATTATTTAGCACTTTAAATAATTAACACCCTAATTAGCACTTGAATCGCTCAAGGCTAAACTGTTGGAAAACCCATAATATTTTAAGGGTCTCAATTATACTCCCATAAATCTAGACACTAACTAAACTCAATTAACATTAACTCAAAGTATTTACTAAGGGTTAGATATTAAAATCACTATTTAACTATTTACTCATAATATTAATTACTAACCCGCAATTAATTTCACTAACCAATAAATTATTTTCATTAACACATATAATAATATTAGCCCTAAAATTATATTCGCAAATCTCTAAATTATTTCTCACTAACATTTTCTTCATAATATTAACCCTCAAATTATATTCACTAATCTTTTTACAATAATTACTATCTTATTAGCTTAAATTATTAACACATTTAAAATAACATTAACCCAAATCTTAGGGTTAACTTCACAAATACTATTTAAACTAAATACCCATAATTATTTATTTTTACAAAACTCATAGCTAATTTGGAATTAATCATCACTATAACCACAATTAATCCACAAATTTACAATCTAGGTTTTAAACACTTAAAAACCCTAAATTAATTTAACCCATCGAATTAAGGTTTCCAAACTTAACCCATAATTTATTTTACTAACCCATAACATAATATTGATATTTAAACACTAATAACACTAACCCATAAGGTTTACTTAGGATTAGACACAAGAAATCGCAATTAAAATACATAATCCAAAAGTTAGGGTTTAAGGAAACTCTCCAAAATTCACCAAACCAAAACCCATGGTTTGAGTAGTCTCAAGCAAGTTCCAAGTAACCTATTACCTAAAGAAATCACTAGATTAAACTCACATTTCAATATTTTAACCCAAAATTACAAAATCATGAATTTAGTGTTTTACCTCAAAACGATCGGTGAAAACGTAGATCGGGCTTCATAGATCACGTTACCGAAGACGGATTTGAATTTGGACGATTAGATTTTTGTAGATCAAAGTTTTTGTATGAAATGACTGACTAAAGGAAAATCTCTCACTTTTTTTTTTGATTTCTCTCTCTCGGATCTGATGGAAAGAGGCATGCCTCTTTCCCTTTTCTTATTAAGTGAGGCGCATTTCACTCTTTTTTTTGTGTTTTTTTTTTTTCTTTCTTTCTTTTATTAAAGAGGCCATGTGCCTCTTGCTTTGGAAAGGCCATTTGGCCTTTCCTGTTTCTTTTCTTTAGAAGGGCCGACTGGCCCTTCATTTGTTTTATTTTTATTTTTATTTTTTATTTATTTGACTTTTCTTTTCTTTTCTAATTTCTTTTTTTTTTTTCTATTTCTTTTCTCTTTTAATTTATTTTATTTTTTTTTGTTTCTTTTATTATTTATTCCTTAATTTCTTTTATATTTATTTTTCATTTCTAATTTCTTTTCTATTATTTTTATTATTTATTTTATTTAAAATTTTTTTAAAAAAAAATCATTTGCATTTTTAATAATACTAAAATAATTTTAATTAATCATTTACTCAAATTTTATATTTTAATTACTAAATAATTTTCGGAACATTACACCAGAAGCTGAAACCCGACCCGATTTCTTGGATTATGGACTCTCACTCACCAAAGTCGCTATCCTGGTTCATCAACCTCGTCTTCCTCACTCGCCTGTTCTAGCTGTGTGCATGCGACGCTCCCAGCAAAGTAGGCTCGTTCTACCTCCATTCATTGTTGGCTCCAAACATCGAAGACTTGTCTTGAAAGGACATCTCGGTTCTGAGAACGTTTTTAGTCAGTGGGTGTGGATACCGAGCTGTGCTTTATGCGCACCCTTGGGTACATGTTAGCAAAATGGTTGATTTTGAACGAGATGTGCATGGGATTACAAACGTTAACACCAGCTCAAAACTTTGGGTTCTCTTATGCTACGGAGGCTCATGGGTTCTGGGTATTGAAGGGTTACTCGCCGGTGATGGGGATGAAACTAACGCTCTCCAACTGCCAGAGTATTCAGTTTCTTGCTATTGAACTAAAGGAGTATGTGCTAAGATACACCTTGGCGCACCACCACTTAGAGTCCGTTATTCAGTTGGATTCTACAATGGGTTTCTTCTGGTGAACGCATGTGCCGATAACATGAGACTCCACGCGGTGAAGTTGGGGTTCAACGTAAGCGATGATGTGGACTTCGTCGACAAGAGGCACTTCTCATCGAGGATTCGGGTTTGGATCAAGTCGGAATTCGGGGCGACATACGTGGCAAGAGTGAGCTTAGGTCTATCCATGAACAATGAGGAGAAGAAGTGGAAGTGCAAAAGACAATGAAGTGTAGTTTCATAAAATCGATGGCTCCGAGGACGAGGATGAGGAATTGGAGGTAGGAGCAGGACACAGAGGGAAACACAGCTATTTTCGATGCTGTTTTTTACGATGACGTGACGAGCCTCGAAGTTGCCACGTGGAAGTCGCCAGTTGCTGGTGGTGGTAAATTGGGACACGATTTTGAGAAATATCGGGTTGAGTAGACCATTGACGAAAATTGGGGGGTTGGTTTTGTTGGGGATGAGTATGGAGAGGGAGTGGGTTCGAGGTTAAGCAAAGAGATGGAAGGGAGTGTATTGAAGTGGAGGATAGGAGGGCAGGTTTGGGTGAGTTATTTCCCTAATGACATGAAGAGTTCATGTTTTGAGACAAGGTGTGTGGAGTGGTGTGATGAGGTTGATTTGCCTTTTGATTCCTAGTAAATTATGTGTAATTAGGGACGGAGTCAGAAGCTCTTATGGGCAAAGGGTCAGTGGACAATTTATTTTTTCCAACCTTATAATTTTTTTTTTTTTTTTTTTTTTTTTTTTTTTTAAGAAATTGGGGGGAAGCCATGGCCCCTGCTAGCCCCCCTCCCTCCATCCTTGTGTTGTAACTGTAACTGTAAGAAAGTCCATAATGTCAATAAATTTGAGATTTTATATGTTTTAGTTTTAATTTGATGAGTACCCATTTATTTATTTGCATATGGTAGTCAATTGCTTGCATTAAGCCAATTCTCTAATAAAATTGGCTTAAGTTCATTAAGTTGATCGAACATCAGAAATACCACAACTGCTCAGAGACGTGATATTTCCTCTGAAGCCCTTTCAAGTGTGTTGTTGCTGTGCTACATCTGAAGTCTATCTTAGAGGTCGGCTCTAAGGTAAAGGATTCCATTGAAGACCCCTTCAGGTAGGAGACCTGGTTGGGAAGAGTTTGTGTTGGGTTATACGTCAGAGATCAAGATACAACCACTGCATCGGGTATATGTGAGTGTTACTATCTTGTATCTAGCTTTGTCTTTTGAATAGTGGAATTCCTGGGTTTGGCTGCCCCAGAGTGGTTTTTCTCTTGATTGAGTTTCCACTTCGTCAACAAAAATCTATGTTATTTATTTTCCTCTGTGCTTTACTTTTTGTTGACACTTGTGCACACACTTTACTTTCAGAAGTCTATTTCAATTGGTATCAAAGCTTGGTACACTCTGAGAAGAATAAATTCTTGAGTGTTCTTATCTTTGACTTCTATATTTTGATATGTCTCAAATTCTTTTGAAAAGTGTGTGCACAAGTGTCAACAAAAAGTAAAGCACAACGGAAAATAAATGACACACAGATTTTTGTTGACGAAGTGGAAACTCAATCAAGAGAAAAACCACTCCGGGGCAGCCAAACCCAGGAATTCCACTATTCAGAAGACAAAGCTAGATACAAGACAGTAACACTCACATATACCCGATGCAGTGGTCGTATCTTGATCTCTGACGTGTAACCCAACACGAACGCTTCCCAACCAGGTCTTCAACCTGAAGGGGTCTTCAATGGAATCCTTCACCTTAAAGCCGACCTCTAAGATAGACTTCAGATGTAGCTCAACAACAGCACACTTGAAAGGGCTTCAGAGGAAATATCACGTCTTTGAGCAGTTGTGAAATTCAATACCGAATTCTTGCAGTTCTCAATGCCTAGGGGCCTCTATTTATAGGCTGAGGGTTCAAATGGGAGACTTCAATGTTTTGTACGGACGCCGTTCGGACGGGCAACAGTGCGACAGGATTTTCCAAAAATTTCGCTGAAAATCTTTCATGTTTAAGAACATCGTCCGGACGGTGGGAAACTGACGTCTGGACGGTTGCACATCCGCTGCAAGTAATTTCCTTATAAGGCTTCACGCGTCCGGACGGCTGATCTTCAACACGTAATTTCCATATCTGCTATGCGCGCGTCCGGACCATGACGGGCTGGCGTCTGGACGGTGATATTTCCATATACGTTGCACGCGCGTCCGGAACAAGGCTAACTGACGTCCGGACGGTGATATTTGAATTGCGATTCTTGCGTTAAAGAGACACGCGTCCGGAGGGGTACCACATCGTCCGGACGGTTGATTGAACTTCCCTTTCTTGGAACTTGGAAAGAATTCTGAAACTGATTGAGTACTAAGAGGCGTCCGGACGTGCTGCTGAAACATCCGGACGGATGTAACCTGGACAGAACCTTCTCGATACAGTGGAGAGGTCCGGACGGAACGAACACGTTGTCCGGACGGATTATGCTGATCTGTCTTGAGTCCGAACGGGATGACACGTCGTCCGGACGGATGGAACAATGAACAGAGGGTGTCCGGACGGGATGACACGTCGTCCGGACGGCTGACAGGGAACTTGAATTCTTCTATCTTTTTCGCAGTGCAGAGTCTTCTGAAAATGCTCTGATAAGTGGAATCCCTGTTTACAACATCTTTTACACATAAGTGTTTTTGTCCAAACAGAATGAGGCCAAAATACTAACAAACTCCCCCTTTGGCCATTCTGGGACAAAAATCACTTAACCGGTTTGGAAATACATTACTGGTCTAAAAATAAAAAATTACCCCCTCTTTTTGTCACAAAGGAACAAAGGGTAAAACAAAGTAATAAAATAACCAACTGTAATAAAAATTACTCCCCCTAACGGTCTCAGAAGGAACCAGGTAAACAGAGTAATATAAATCCAAGTGTTTTAACAAAGTAACAAAAAATAAGCAAAATGTCTCAAAAATAAATAAAACACCAAAAGAAATAAACAGAGGGAAACTCAAACATCCTCTGCTGCTGATGTAGTCCGGGTAGCCCTACGTCTCCTAGGAGCGACACTCTTATCATCACTGCTATCCGGATGATGGACTTGCAGGCACTCCTGAAGGTCCAGATAGGTCTGCTCCACCCTCTTGCTGATGGACCGCATTTCCAGCTGCATGGAGGACATGGACTGCTGCATGGTGGACATCGACACCTGCATATTGCTCATCCCCCCCTGAAGAGCAGCAAGAGCCTCCATGATCTGAGAAACATTGAGCTCTGGCTTAGACAGAGGGACGGTGTGAGAGGATGAAGCCATGTCTGGAAAAGCAACTGGCATAGCAGCCAGCATGTCATCATCAAAATTCTCTCTCCGCAGCTGCGCATTTGACTTCATCAAAGTCTGTTTAGTATCAGATCACTACGTCTGGCAACTAGCCACAGATTGTGCTGAACAATTTTGGCCAACATCCGATGAGATGGAGCGAGTGCACCAATCCGGATGGTAGTATGGCATTCCTCACCCTGTGGAATAGCATGGAAGAACTCACGTAGATCATCCAGAGAAGGAGGAAGTACTACCTCATTATAAGGACTGGCCGGCATATCAAGGACTTTAACTCCAATAAAATGACTGATGATCTGGGGATCAACAGTGATGATGTGTCCGTCAATAGTGGACTGTAGTACTGTCCCACGCTCATCATCCTGAGCCACTTCCAAGTTGGCATAGAAAAGTCGGACCAGCCTGGTGAGGACGACGCAGGCATAGGTATAGAGATACCCCCAATGATAGTGCTGGATAGTCTCATAAATGCTATCCAATGGAGGCACCATGATGTCTGCACGGACCACGTTCCGCTCAGGAATGACATTTCGGTCCATGATCTTGGCTTGTCTTTCGTTTTGTTCCGCTTCTGTCCTCTGACGGACCTGGTGCTGGGAACTGATGTCAGACATGATTCTGCAAGAAGGAAACCAACAAGAATATTCCAAAAATAATCCAAAAATAATCTTGTTAGGTTAAAAAAAAATTGGGCAAAATAACAGCAATAAAAGGACTTGTGAAAAAATAAAAACAGAATTTATCACAATTTAGTCCTAAAAACCTCATAAAAAAATTCCAATATGGCAGACATAAACAAAAATATTCCTAAAGAAACCAACATTCTAACAAAAAAATGAAGAGAAAAGGTTAAAAAGGAATACCTGGAGAGTGAGATAATGTGCAAAAGATGACAAGGAGCAACCAAAAAGGCAAAAACTAACAAATTTTACTCACAAGCAGCCAAAAAGTGAGATTTAGTGGGGTATGGTGGAGAGAATGTGGCGATCTGGGCCTTTTATAGCCACTGTGGGTCCCCCGTCCGGACGGTGTTTTAATGACGTCCGGACGCCCGCTGCCTCGGAAAGGAGCAGACTAGTCGCGCTCGTCGGGACGATATAAAGTAACCATCCGCACGATGATGCAAGCGCACTTCCAGACGCAATACAAGGATCGTCCGGACGACAAAGCTCCAATCTGGTCCGGACTCCAAAAATGAAACGTCTGAACGACTGAACCATACCAGTCCGGACGCTAAGAGAGACCTTCCGGACGCTCCACACTGAAACACCAGAAAAACGGAGGAAAATTTTACAGACCAAATTTTCTCAAGTCAGTGTCAGAACACGCATGTATAATCAACTGATAACACAATCAGAGAGCATCTCAAAACTAAACGGAGATATAAAAGAGAGTTGAGATTTCAATTAGCACAAATAATTTTTCCTGATCATAGAAAATTCAGATAGGCAACTCAACTCAAGCAATGCGTGTGTGTGTGTGTGAAGACTCTTTTCCCACAAGGTATGACTTTCCAAGACATGACAAAGAGCAACTAGATTTTCTAGACAGGAGAGAAAATTAGTGACAGATTAGCTAAAAGTCAAACCTTATAACTTACTAGGGCCTAGCCACCCTCATTTGATACACTCCCCCTAAGATGCAACACTTATTTGTTTTACTTGTACCATGTAGGACAATGTAAATTTTTACTTGCACATAGAGGGCAAGGCAAATTTAAGCAGATAAGTAGTGATTAAGCAATTTAAAACACAGACTTTTTATGAATTACTGCTTGATTCTTATGGTACTACAAACTGTAGGGAGTGCTAGAGTTTTTAGGTTCTAGGTTCAACTAGCATGTGGTCAATTTGGCCATTTTATCAAGGACCTCTTCTTTTATCCAAAATTTCCAAAAGCAAAAAGTCAGAGAAGGAAAGATGTACCTTTAGGGGAGCCCGGGATAGTGCACTTTTTCATCGGATGAGGAAAGAAGCTATCCTACTTTTGCATAAACAGGAAAAAACACTTGGCCAATATAGTCATAAACTCTCAATTATATCCAAGCAGAGTAGATTAATGCTTATAGAATTGAGATATCAGGTGAAAACACATACTATATCTGAAAAGCCAAGAAAAAAAATGTCCTGCAAATTCTCCCAATTTTTTTTTTTTTTATTATTATTAAAAAAAAACATGCAATATGGAAATGACATCATATGCAAAGGCAAGATCAAACCTGTGTACGCTCGATGATGTCAATATAGAAAAACAGTCGCTCGACCTGTTTTTTCTGTCTTCCCCAAAAAGTACCTGCAAAGATCTCTCAAGAGACATAGGGGGCAAACAAAACTGGTTCCTAGATTGCATATAACGATATATCAAGTAAAATAAGCAATCAAACCTGATGCCATAGAATTAGGAACCAAATCCTAGGCATGAACACCCAAACCTGCTAGGTGCGACTGTTCCCCCTCATGGGGTAACTGTCCTTCCCGACCCAAGCCTGCCTTCCAGTGGGTGATTGCTGGCAGGACTGCATTATCCACTCCATCATGTTCTGCATCCAAACGAGAGTCTCACTGTAGTATTGCTCTTCTTTCATCTTCTGAGGCCTTCTCAACTACTTGGGTTTGTTCTTGTAGGTGCCTCTGTGATTGGCTGGTACGAACCTTTGCTAAGGCCACTGATGCTGAGGAGCATAAGACCAAGGGGCTTGATACTGAGGCCTTGGTGCTTGTCCCCATGGTGCTTGGGAAGGTGCCTAATGCCGTGGAGTCTGATGCTGAGCTGCAGGCACGGTGCCATGATTAGCCTGTCTAGGCACTTCTTTCTTGGCCTTGGCTTTTTGTGCTTTCAAGAGAGAGCACTGGGGGCGAACATGCCCATTTAGACCGCAGTGATGGCATATAGGAGGTCTCCTGATGGAATGAGGCTTCTGAGTGCCTTGAACATCATCATTGACCTTGTCCTTCCCTTTATCTTCAGCAGTGGGAGGAGGCTCTGAGACTATAGGTTTCACAATACAGTCCGTGAAGTAGAGGGAGCTTCAAAAGAGGGAGCTACATACCCGAGACCAATCTTGTCAGTTGGGCTATTCTGGATGGACAACATACAAGTCAGCTTCTCATCTGTAACTCCTTCTAGCTAGAGTTGTGTCTCTAGTAGCTTTTCCTTGAGCTCTTGTACTTTGAGCAGCAATGAACTCTTCTCAGTCTGCAAATTGTTTAGATCATTAAGGTGCTGCTTTCGGCCTTCCCTCAGCTTCTCATACTCTATGTAGAGTGTTTTGTAGGCCTCCTTGAGCTCTTCCCCATTATCACTATGCTCCGAGTAATACGAGTCTTTTTCTTCAACATGTGGGGCTACAAAGGCCAGAAATTTTTCAGACTCTGGAGCTTCTTCTTTCAACTCATCATTGAGAGTCACATTGTATGCCTTCCCCTTGCCCTTTTTCAGATTCCCACAATCAGCCTGGATATGCCCAAAGCCTGAGCATTCAAAACATTGGGGACCTCTGGGATCTTTCTTCTCCTCTTCCTCTGGTTCAGTTTCTTTGAGGGGTTTCTTTATTTTATCAGAAAACTTCTTCTTGAACCTATCATCTTTCATCAGTCTTTTGAAATTTATGGCTAACATAGCCACAGCTTTGTCTTCATCCTCAGAGTCATCTTCAGATGAGGCTTCTACCTTCTTCTTGGAAGCCTTTAGGGCAATGGTCTTCAACTTCTTGACCGGGGGTAGAGACAGCTCATATGTTAGAAGAGATCCCACTAGCTCTTCAATCTTCATCTCTTCAAGATCCTTGCTTTCCTCAATTGTCGTTACCTTGATCCTGAAATGCTCAGGCAAAGATCTGAGAATTTTTCAGATGAGTTTTACATCCGAGATAGGTTTCCCAAGACTCATCATGGAGTTCCTCAGGTCCACTCATCTTGGAGTAAAACTCTCCAAATCTCTCTTCCTCTAACATCTTAATTTCTTCAAATTTTGAAATCAACATTTGAAGTTTGGCAGATTTTACAAGTTTTGTACCTTCATATGTTGTTTCCAAAATTTGCCATGCTTATTGAGTTGATTTGCAATTAGAAATTTTTGCGAATTCAGATGGAGACAAGGCTTGGCATAGAGCATGGAGGGCTTTATCATTTGAAAGACGAGCGGCTTTCTGAGGGACTAGTTCGAGTCTTACATCCTCTGGTTTAGTCCAACCAATTTCAACAATACTCCAACAGTCAATAGATTTTAAAAAGAACCACATACGTGCCTTCCAATAGCCATAGTTTGTACCATCAAAAGCAGAAATAGAATTAACAGTTTGAGACATATCAAAATATAGAAGTCAAAAATAATAACACTCAAGAATTTAATCTTCTCAGAGTGTACCAAGCTCTAATATCAATTGAAAATTTAAATTGACTTCAAAAAGTAACGTGTGTGCACAAGTGTCAACAAAAAGTAAAGCACTGCGGAAAATAAATGACACACAGATTTTTATTGACGAAGTGGAAACTCAATCAAGAGAAAAACCACTCCGGGGCAGCCAAACCCAGGAATTCCACTATTCATAAGACAAAGCTAGATATAAGACAGTAACACTCACATATACCCGATGCAGTGGTCGTATCTTGATCTCTAACGTGTAACCCAACACGAACGCTTCCCAACCAGGTCTTCTACCTAAAGGGGTCTTCAATGGAATCCTTTACCTTAGAGCCAACCTCTAAGATAGACTTCAGATGTAGCACAGCAACAGCATAATTGAAAGGGCTTCAGAGGAAATATCACGTCTCTGAGCAGTTGTGGAATTCAATACCGAATTCTTGCAGTTCTCAATGCCCAGGGGCCTCTATTTATAGGCTAAGGGTTCAAATGGGCAACTGCAATGTTTTGTACAGACGCCGTCAGGACAGGCAACAGTGCGACAGGATTTTTTGAAAATTTCGCTGAAAATCTTTCCTGTTTAAGAACATCATCCGGACGGTGAGACACTGACGTCCGGACGGTTGCACGCCCGTTGCAAGTAATTTCCTTATAAGGCTTCGCGCGTCCGGACCATGGGGGAGGAACGCCCGGACGGCTAATCTTCAACACACAATTTCCATATCTGCTATACGCTGGCCCAGACCATGAGGGGCAGGCATCCGGATGGTTGAAGTCAAATCGGCAATTTTCATATACGTTGCATGCGCGTCCGGACCAAGGCTGACTGATGTCCGGAAGGTGATATTTGAATTGCGATTCTTGCCTTAAAGAGACACACGTCCGGACAGGATACCACATTGTCCGGACGGTTGATTGATCTTCCCTTTCTTGGAACTTGGAAAGAAATCTGAAACTGATCGAGACTGAGAGGCGTCCGGACGTGCTGCTGAAATGCCCAGACAGATGCAAGCTGGACAGAACCTTCTCAATACAGTGGAGAGGTCCGGACGGAACAAATACGTCGTCCAGACAGATTATGCTGATCTGTCTGGAGTCCGGACGGGATGACACGTCGTCTGGACAGATGAAACACTGGATAGAGGGCGTTCGGACGGGATGACACGTCTTTCGGACGGCTGATAGGGAACTTGAATTCTTCTATCATTTTCGCAGTGCAGAGTCTTCTGAAAATGCACTTATAAGTGGAACCCTTGTTTACAACATCTTTTACACATAAGTGATTTTGTCCAAATAGAATGAGGCCAAAATACTAACATCTTAATTCTGTTCCTGTCTTTGATGGTATGAACTATGGCTATTGGAAGGCACGTATGTGGTTCTTTTTAAATCTATTGACTGTTGGAATATTGTTGAAATTGGTTGGACTAAACCAGAGGATGCAACACTCGAACTAGTCTCTCAAAAAGTTGCTCGTCTTTCAAATGATAAAGCCCTCCATGCTCTATGCCAAGCCCTTTCTCCATCTGAATTCGCAAAAATTTCTAATTGTAAATCAGCTCAATAAGCATGGAAAATTTTGGAAACAACATATGAAGGCACAAAACTTGTAAAATCTGTCAAACTTCAAATGTTGATTTCAAAATTTGAAGAAATTAAGATGTTAGAGGAAGAGACATTTGGAGAGTTTTACTCCAAGATGAGTGACCTAAGGAACTCCATGGTAAGTCTTGGGAAACCTATCTCGAATGTAAAACTCATCCGAAAAATTCTCAGATCTTTGCCCGAGCGTTTCAGGATCAAGGTAACGACAATTGAGGAAAGCAAGGATCTTGAAGAGATAAAGATTGAAGAGTTAGTGGGATCTCTTCAAACATATGAGCTGTCTCTGCCCCCGGTCAAGAAATTGAAGACCATTTCCCTAAAGGCTTCCAAGAAGAAGGTAGAAGCCTCATCTAAAGATGACTCTGAGGATGAAGATAAAGCTGTGGCTATGTTAGCCAAAAATTTCAGAAGACTGATGAAAGATGATAGGTTCAAGAAGAAGTTTTTTGATAAAATAAAGAAACCTCTCAGAGAAGCTAAACCAGAGGAAGAAAAAAAGAAAGATCCCAGAGGTCCCCGATGTTTTGAATGCTCAGGCTTTGGGCATATTCAGGCTGATTGTGGGAATCTTAAAAAGGGAAAGGGGAAGGCATACAATGTGACTCTCAGTGATGAGTCGGAAGAAGAAGCTCCAAAGTTTGAAAAATTTCTGGCCTTTGTAGCCCCACATGTTGAAGAAGAAAACTCGTATTACTCGGAGCATAGTGATAATGGGGAAGAGCTCAAGGAGGCCTACAAGACACTTTACATAGAGTATGAGAAGCTGAGGGAAGGCCGAAAGCAGCACCTTAATGATCTAAACAGTTTGCAGACTGAGAAGAGTTCATTGCTACTCAAAGTACAAGAGCTCGAGGAAAAGCTACTAGAGACACAACTCCAGCTAAAAAGAGTTACAAATGAGAAGCTGACTCGTATGCTCTCCATCCAGAAAAGCCCAACTGACAAGACTGGTCTCGGGTATGTAGCTCCCTCTTTTAAAGCTCCCTCTACTTCACAAACTGTATTTGTGAAGCTTACAGTCCTAGAGCCTCCTCCCAATGCTGACGATAAAGGGAAGGACAAAGCCAATGATAATGTTCAAGGCACTCAGAAGCCTCATTCCATCACAAGACCTCCTATATGCCATCACTGCGGTCTAAGTGGGCATGTTCGACCCTAGTGCCCTCTCTTGAAAGTACAGAAAGCCAAGGCTAAGAAAGAAGTGCCTAGACAGGCTAATCATGGCACCATGCTTGCAGCTCAGCATCAGACTCCTTAGCATCAGGCACCTTACCAAGCACCATGGGGACAAGCACCAAGGCCTCAGTATCAAGCCCCTTGGTCTCATGCTCCTCAACAGCGGTTTGTACCAACCAATCACAAAGGCACCTACAAGAACAAACCCAAGCAGTTGAGAAGGCCTCAGAAGATGAAAGAAGAGCAATACTATAGTGAGCCTCCCTTCTGGATGCAAAACATGATGGAGTGGATGATGTAGTCCTGCCAGCAATCACCCACTAGAAGGCAGGCTTGGGTCGAGAAGGACAGTTACCCCATGAGGGGGAACAGACGCACCTATCAGGTTCGGGTGTTCATGCCTAGGATTTGGTTCCTAATCCTATGGCATTAGTTTTGATTGCTTATTTTACTTGATATATCGTTATATGCAATCTAGGAACCAGTTGTGTTTGCCCCCTATGTCTCTTGAGAGATCTTTGCAGGTACTTTTTGGGGAAGACAGAAAAAACAGGTCGAGCGACTATTTTTCTGTATTGACATCATCGAGCGTACACAGGTTTGATCTTGCCTTTGCATATGATGTCATTTCCATATTGCATGTTTTTGTTTTAATAATAAAAAAAAAATTGGGAGAATTTGCAGGACATTTTTTTTCTTGGTTTTTCAGATATAGTATGTGTTTTCACCTGATATCTCAATTCTGTAAGCATTAATCTACTCTACTTGGATATAATTGAGAGTTTATGACTATATTGGCCAAGTGTTTTTTCCTGTTTATGCAAAAGTAGGATTGCTTTTTTCCTCATGCAATGAAAAAGTGCACTATTCCGAGCTCCCCTAAAGGTACATCTTTCCTTCTTTGACTTTTTGCTTTTGAAAATTTTGGATAAGAGAAGAGGACCTTGATAAGATGGCCAAATTGACCGCACGCTAATTGAACCTAGACCCTAAAAACTCTGGCACTCCCTACAGTTTGCAGTATCATAAGAATCAAGCAGTAGTTCATAAAAAGTTTGCGCTTTAAATTGCTTAATCACTGCTTATTTGCTTAAATTTGCCTTACCCTCTATGTACAAGTGAAAATTTACCTTGTCCTACATGGTACAAGTAAAACAAATAAGTCCTGCATCTTAGGGGGAGTGTATCAAATGAGGGTGGCTAGGCCCTAGTAAGTTATAAGGTTTGACTTTTGGCTAATCTATCACTGATTTTCTCTCATGTCTAGAAAATCTAGTTGCTCTTTGTCATGTCTTGGAAAGTCATACCTTGTGGGAAAAGAGTCTTCACACACACACGCATTGCTTGAGTTGAGTTGCCTATCTGAATTTTCTATGATCAGGAAAAATTATTTGTGCTAATTGAAATCTCAACTCTTTTTTATATCTCTGTTTAGTTTTGATATGCTCTCTGATTGTGTTATTAGTTGATTATACATGCGTGTTCTGACACTAACTTGAGAAAATTTGGTCTGTAAAATTTTCCTCAGTTTTTCTGGTGTTTTAGTGTGGAGTGTCCGGACGGTCTCTCTTAGCGTTCGGACGGGTATGGTTCTGTCGTTCGGACGTTTCATTTTTGGAGTCCGGACCGGATTGGAGCTTTGTCGTCCAGACGATCCTTGTACTGCGTCCAGACGCGCGCTGGCATCATCGTGCGGACGGTTACTTTATATCGTTCGGACGCGCGCGACTAGTCTGCTCCTTTCAGAGGCAGCGCGCGTCCGGACGTCATTAAAACACAGTCCAGACGGGGACCCCACAGTGGCGATAAAAGGCCCAGATCGCCGCTCTATCCTCCATACCCCACATAATCCCTCTTTTTGGCAGCTTGTGAGTAAAATTTGTGAGCTTTTGGTTTTTTTGTTGCTCCTTCTTGTCTTTTTACGCATTATTTCACGTTCCAAGTATTCTTTTTAACCTTTTTCTCTTCAATTTTTTTTTTAAATTTGTTAGAATATTGGTTTCCTTAGGAATATTTATGTTTATAAGGAGCTTAGATCTGTCATATAGGGATTATTTGTGATGATGTTTTTAGGACTATATTGTGATATTATTTGTCTTTATTTTTGCTATAGTCCTTTGAACTGCTGTTATTCTGCCCAATTTTTTTTAACCTAACAAGATTATTTTTGGATTATTTTTGGAATATTCTTGTTGGTTTCCTTCTTGCAGAATCATGTCTGTCATTAGTTCCCAGTGCCGGGTTCGTCAGAGGACAGAAGCAGAGTAGAATGAAAGACAAGCCAAGATCATGGACCGGACTGTCATTGCTGAGCGGAATGTGGTCCGTTCAGACATCATGGTGCCTCCGCTGAATAGTATCAATGAGACTATCCAGCAATATCAGTGGACCTATCTCTATACTTGCGCCTGTGTTGTTCTCACCAGGCTTGTCAGACTCTTCTATGCCAACTTAGAGGTGGCTCAGGATGATGAGCGTGGGACGGTACTACAGTCCACTATTGATGGCCACATCATCACTGGTGATCCCCAGATCATCCCCCAATTTATTGGGGTTCCTGTTCTCGATCTGCCTGCCAGTCCGTACAACAAGGTGGTGCTTCCTCCCTCTATGGACGATCTTTGAGAGTTCTTTCATACAGTTCCACAGGGTGAGGGGCGTCATACTACCATCAAGATTGGCACACTAGCTCCCGCACATCGCATGCTGGCCAAAATAGTTCAGCACAATCTGTGGCCAGTTACCAGGCGTAGTGATCTGATACTAAAGAAGGCCCAGTTTGTCTATGCTATCCACCTCGACTTGCCTTTCGTCTTTGCAAGCATATTTTGGGTGTCATGCTGGAGGCCCGTGATGAGAACAATGCTGGTCTTCCTTTTAGCTGCCTCCTCATTCAGATCATCCTTTAGTCCGGCATCGATGTAAATGGAGAGAGTAGGATGAAGATGCAGCAGCCCCTCAGCAAACAGACTTTGATGAAGTCAAATGCGCAACTGCGGAGAGAGGATTCTGATGATGACATGCTGGCTGCTATGCCAGTTGCTTTTCCAGACATGGCTTCACCCTCTCACACCGTCCCGCCATCTGAGCCAAAGGTCAATATTTCTCAGATCATGGAGGCTCTTGCTGCTCTTCAGGGGGGATGAGCAATATACAGGTGTCTATGTCCACCATGCAGCAGTCCATGTCCTCCATGCTGCTGGAAATGCAGTCCATCAGCAAGAGGGTGGAGCAGACCCATCTAGACCTTCAGGAGTGCCTACAAGTCCATCATCCGGATAGTAGTGACGATGAGGGTGTCGCTCCTAGGAGACGTAGGGCTACCCGGACTACATCTGCAGCAGAGGATGTTTGAGTTTCCCTCTTTTTATTACTTTTGGTGTTTTATTTATTTTTGAGACATTTTGCTTATTTTCTGTTACTTTGTTAAAACACTTAGATTTATATTACTCTGTTTACCCGGGTCCTTTTGAGACCGTTAGGGGGAGTAATTTTTATTACAGTTGGTTATTTTATTACTTTGTTTTACCCTTTGTCCCTTTGTGACAAAAAGGGGGAGTAATTTTTATTTTTAGACCAGGAATGTATTTCCAAACCGGTCAAGTGATTTTTGTCCTAGAATGGCCAAAGGGGGAGTTTGTTAGTATTTTGGCCTTATTCTGTTTGGACAAAATCACTTATGTGTAAAAGATGTTGTAAACAGGGATTCCACTTATCAGAGCATTTTTAGAAGACTATGCACTACGAAAAGGATAGAAGAATTCAAGTTCCTCGTCAGCCGTCCGGACGATGTGTCATTCGGTCTGGACACCCTCTGTCCACTATTCCATCCGTCTGGACGACATGTCATCCCGTCCAGTCTCCAGACAGATCAGCATCATTCGTCTGGACGATGTGTTCGTTCCGTCCAGACGACGTGTTCGTTCCGTCCGGACCTCTCCACTGTATCGAGAATGCTCTATCCAGCTTGCATCCGTCCGGACGTTTCAGCAGCACGTCCGAACGCCTCTCAGTACGCGATTAGTTTCAGATTTCTTTCCAAGTTCCAAGAAAAGGAAAATCAATGAAAATTAATCAACCGTCCGGATGATGTGGTATCCCATCCGGATGCGTGTCTTCTTAAGGCAAGAATCGTAATTCAAATATCACCGTCTGGACGTGAGTCAGTCTTGGTCAAGACGGGCGTGCAACGTATATGGAAATTGCTGATTCGACTTCAACCGTCCGGACTCCTGCCTGTTATGGTCCGGACGTGCGCATAGCAGATATGGAAATTGTGTGTTGAAGATCATCAGTCCGGACGTTCGTCCCCCATGGTCCAGACGCGCGAAGCCTTATATGGAAATTACTTGCAGCAGACGTGCAACCGTCCGGATGTCAGTGTTCCACCATCCGGACGATGTTTTTAAACAGGAAAGATTTTCAGCGAAATTTTTAGAAAATCATGTCGCATTATTGTCCGTCTGGACGGCCCAGGTTCACCATCCAGACGGCGTCCGTACAAAACACTGCAGTCGCCCATTTGAACCCTCAGCCTATAAATAGAGGCCCCTGGGCATTGAGAACTGCAAGAATTCGGTATTGAATTCCACAACTGCTCAGAGACGTGATATTTCCTCTGAAGCCCTTTCAAGTGTGCTATTGCTGTGCTACATCTGAAGTCTATCTTAGAGGTCGGCTCTAAGGTAAAGGATTCCATTGAAGACCCTTTCAGGTAGGAGACTTGGTTAGGAAGCATTCGTGTTGGGTTACACGTCAGAGATCAAGATACGACCACTGCATCGGGTATATGTGAGTGTTACTGTCTTGTATCTAGCTTTGTCTTCTGAATAGTGGAATTCCTGGGTTTGGCTGCCCCGGAGTGGTTTTTCTCTTAATCGAGTTTCCACTTCGTCAACAAAAATCTGTGTGTTATTTATTTTCCGCTTTGCTTTACTTTTTGTTGACACTTGTGCACACACTTTACTTTTAGAAGTCTATTTCAATTTTTCAGGAGACATCACCTACTAGGTGAGTCAACTCCCCCTCAAGGAGTGAATAGTCTCATCCTTCCTGACCCATACCTGCTTGACTCGTGGCAGTGGCTTGCAGGTCTTGCCCATGTTGTCCATTCTCCTTAGCATACCTTGCATCAGACTCAAAAACCCTTCATAGTCATGGTAGCTAATGGGCTTCTGCGGTTTTCTCTTGTAGCGCCTTGATTTGTTCTTCTTTGATTTGCCACTCTGATAGGCAGGAACAGACTACTGCTGATGTCGTGGAGCCTAAAGTTCCGTAGGAGGTAAAGTGCCCGATGTAGCTCTAGTTGGTAGCTTCTTTTGAACCTTCAACTTGTGGAGCAGTGGGCATTTGGATCGGATGTGACCGGTGATGCCGCAGTGATGATAGGTACACAAGCTTCTTTTTGTTTGAATGCTTCTTTCTATTCTCTGCAGAATTATGATTAGCATTCTTACAAATAATATTGCCTTTACCTTTTATATGTCTACTATGTGGAGGGACATATTTTGATGAGGAAGAATCTTGATAAGTCACAAATATTGTATATTTGGACTCCTTAATTTGCATTTGTTAAACCTTTAGTTTTGTTAATTTCTAATATCTTTTGCAAATTTTAGTGTTTTAGTGTTTATCGGGTCATTGGAAGAAAATAGTATGCAATCACGTTTGCTAGGTGAATTAATAGTTTTATTCTGAGAAAGCTGGACCAATTCCCTCCAAGAGCAAGGCAGCACTTGGTCTTCACTTGGATAGATTTTTCTCCACAACAATGTAGCACACGTGAGGCACCAAACCTGCAGTAAAAGCTGCTGGACAGCAGCTCACCTTCAATGAAGAAGCCAGCCAGCATGGGCAGCACTCAAGAACACATGCGGAAAGGCCTTCCAAAAACTGCTCTAGCACCGAATCACTAAATGATTCTCTCCTGCAAAAGCTACTGGACAGCAGCTCCAAAGCTGCTGAACAACAGCTTGCAAAGTTGATGGGCAGCACCTCTCCCTTTTGTCTCCCCTTGTGTGCCCCCCCTTTCAAAGCTAGCAAAAGTAGGCCAGCAACAACTCCCAAGCTGCTGGACAGCAGCATTGTACGCAGCACCCATAAATTCAAAGGCTGGCAGCACTACACTCCTCTCCATGCAGCAACTCTCAAGAGGACAAACCAGCTGGCCAGCACTGAACCAAAAAAAAAAAAAATCCTGCATACACGTTATTCTCCTAAGATGGCAGTAGTGATCCACGTGACTTTCCAACAGCAACTCATGCACGTGAATGGCAGCACCAAGGATAGCAACATGGAATGGAAAAGCTGGAGCTGCTGGACAGCAGCACATCGCCATCTCCACACGACAGCTCCTGCAGCTCCTGCAAGGGACAGCGGCCCCCATCCTCACTTCACCACACGGCAAGCTCTCCTTGGACAGAAAAGCAGCATTGGCTGCTCCATTCCCTAAGTTGGCAGCAAGGACAAAAAGAGAGAAAAGGGAAGAACTTGTTTCAAAAAAAAAAAAGAATAAAAAGGAGACCACGTCCATTTGTAAGGGGGAGAGCTCGGTGGACAGCAAGGGGATGGACGACTTTTCAACTCCAAATTCTCAAAGGACCTCCATGTGTGGCTAAAGCTCTCCCTAGGGTTTTGATAAACCCTATCCAAGTATCAATGGCTTAATTGTGTTTTATTTTGGGATATTTATTTTGGGCATTGATGATTGTATAACTATGAGAATTATATTTTTGTAATTGGTTTTAAAGTTAAATGCAATCATGATGAAATGTTTATCTAGAAAGCTTATCATTTTGATTGTGCTCAAATTATGTTTATTGTTCAAAAGATGGTAAATGTAATGGTTATGCAATGGTATTATTTGAACATGCAACAAGAGGTTTTGATAGTTCATGCCTAGGATAGACAAATGATGCTACACCCTAGCTTAGGTAGATGATTTGTACTAATCTTAGGATGGGCTACACTTAATCATTGTTTGCATGTAGCTAAGTTAATAAATTTGATACCTCATGCCTAGGATAGACGGATGATGTTACACCATAGCTTAGGTAGATGATCCGTACTAATCTTAGGATGGGGTATGCTTATTTTTAATGATGGTATTTTTTTTGACACCTTGTTGTGCGCTTGACAACCGCACACGGGTAATATCACGCCTAGAAAGAATGTCCCATGTTAATGTGATGGCCATTGGTACAAGGATAGCGGTGAAATCAATTCCCTAGTTTCCCATATCATTTCATACAACTTTAATTTACTTTGTAGAATTTAATTTTTGTCAGTAGTTTACAACTTGAAAATCACAAAAACAACATACTTTCCAAAGGATAAATTAGGACCGATTTTATTAAAGCTTGATGCATGCAACCAATACTTTCCCTGTGGATCGACACCCTCAATATAGGCATTATCCTACAACGATTCGTTCTATTGCGAGTGGTATTATTATTGAAGTAAGAAAAAATCACATCAATTTTGGCGCCATTGCAGGGGAATGTTTAACGGATGCATTATTAAGTTTTTCTAGAATTGTGATAAATTTTACCTTTTTTTTTTGCTTTACAATTTTTTTTTTTTTTTGTTGAAGTCATAAGTTTCTGTTTTGTCAAAAATTACAATGTTCAAGTTTCGGTGTTATTAGTCTTTGTCTTGTAAAATTTCTGTTTTACCCAGTACATATAGATCAATTTGTGCCCCTGTTTCAGTTCTGTACCAAGGACAGTAAGTAAAAAAAAAAAAATCGAAATTTAAAAAAAAAAAAAAAATTAATTATTTTTTATTTTTTTTATTTTTAAATTTCGAAATTTTTTACTAAGAGTCATTCTTTTTAAACAGAATTTCGGAACATCAGGCAAGTGTGCATATTTTCTTTCGTTTGTTTGTTTATGTTTTTAGTACCTTTTTTTTTTTTTAATTTAATTTGTGTAGGTAGTGTGAATTGTAGATTAGTTTATGCTAGGTCGTCGATATTTATCACTTCCTTTGAATTTGTGCGACCTTGAGCTTGGGCGTACTCTTAGACAAAATAGGACCAGAAGAACGGCTAGTGTGTCTAGAGATCATTCTAACTTAGTCATGGCCGATGAAGAAGAAAGACCTGTTTTGTTAAGAGATCACTATCTCCCGTCCACCTACAATTCACCTTCATGTCTTCAGCTACCTAATGTCACAGTGGCTAATTATGAAATTAAGTCCAGCATAATTCAAATGCTTCCATCTTTCTATGGACTTAATAACGAAGATCCTTACAAACACATTGATGAATTCTTAGAAATCTATTCGACGATTAAGATGCATGGTTTCTCTGAAGATGCGTTGAGGATGCGTTTTTTCCCGTTTTCTCTGAAGGAAAAAGCCAAGCATTGGCTAAAGTCCCTTGAATCCAACATTGTCACGTCATGGACTCAGATGCAGCAAGAATTCTTGAAGAAATATTTTCCCATTGGCAGGACCAATCAAATAAGGAAAACCATCATCAGTTTTTCACAATTTGAGGGAGAACAATTCCATGAGACATGGGAAAGACTAAAAGACCTTTTAAGGAAATGCCCACACCACACAGTTCCTAAATGGCAGCTAGTGCAATGTTTCTATGATGGCTTGTCTGAGCCACATAGGCAGATGGTTGATGCCTCCTGTGGAGGTACTTTCATGATGAAGAGCGAGAATGAAGCATGGATTCTATTTGACAATTTAAGTGAAAATTCTATGCAGCATGCTTCTACTAGTCGTAGGACACCTGCTCCCAAAGCCCCAAAGATTGAAAGTCTTTTCGAAGTAAGCATTCCATTCGATGTGACCGCCAAGGTGGAAGCATTATCTCGGTAAATAGACCAATTAATGGCAACCGGTTTTGTCCATACTTCCTCTTCAAACATTTTTCCACAGCATGAACCATGTTCATTCTGCTCTAGCACTACACATCACGTGAGAGATTGTCCCAGCAATGGGCAATTCTCTGATATTTCTACAGAGCAAGTGAATGCTACTTTCTCTAGACCGAGGAATGACCCTTATTCCAATTCCTATAACCCGGGATGGAGAAATCACCCTAATTTCTCATGGCGAGCTCCTGGTAATGAAAATTTTGCTCAACAATTCAATGGACCGCACCATCAAGTTTATCCCTAGTCCAACAATCAGTTTTTCCAGCCGCCATCTGACTCTTGTCCTCCCCACCAACAATAGCAATTAGCCCCTCCGCCTCTTAAGAACACTGATTTTGAAGATAAAGTGTTGACTGCTCTTAGCAAACTTGAGTCACAAACTCAATTGCTCCATTCCCATTCTCAATCCATAGCCAAGCTAGAAGTCCAAATTGGACAGCTAGCGAATGCACTCAATCAGAGAGAGGAATGGAAGCTTTCAAGTCAACCACTGCCTAAACCTAAAGGACACTACATGATTGATGAGCATGCTTCCAGTAATTCTCATCATGAGCAGGTCCAGGAGAATACTAATCTTAGGACTGGAGGGATAGTCAAAATCGAGTGGAGAAACGGAGAACCGAGCAAATAGGGCCAACAGAAAAGCCTAAACAGGCCAAAGGCAATGAAGTGATAAGTGAAGTGCCTTACTTAGCCATTGACCTTTTTGAGACAGACTATCAACCCAAAGCTTCTTTTTCTCAATGTCTCAAAGAGCCTAATGGGAACACGGATGCTCAGCCCCACATTTTCAATGCCGCACACCATCCGTCGTTCATTGATCCAATCTTTGGAAGTCAGTTTTGAAGGGTCTGGCTGAAGACGTTAAACTTAGCGCTTGGTGGGAGGCAACCCATCCATCCAGTTGATTGTGTTTGTTTACATTCAGTTCATTTTCTTTATTTTCGATAGTTGTTTTTATCTACTAACATTTTTTCCATGCATTTCATGATGCCTATTCAAGGGACAGATGTGCTTACGTCCAAGTTTGGGGGAGTTTGGTTCGCCCCATCTTTTCCTTCTCTCCCAGTAATGTATCTCTATTCACACATTGGGGACAATGTGTCATTCAAGTTTGGGGGTAAGGAATGCCCTTTTGTTTATACGCTTTTTTAAAAAAAAAAATAAAAAATTCCAGAATGTGTGACATTTTAACTCTGATTTGCATTCATTGGCGAGTTTAAACTTATGAACACATGATCATTTGACTAGGAAAGCTGATTTCGTTACTTGTTTGTGAATGGTGATGACATCACATGTTTTACCTTGCACTTAGCATAGAGCACACTAGCATGTAGTTGTGAGGCATGAAATGTGAAACTAAATATGCATGTGTTTGATGTCTCAGATTTCAATTGGTCGACATGTTGGGTGAATACCTTGGAATATGTATATAGCTTATCTTATTTAAAAAAAAAAAAAAAAAAAAAAAAAAAAAAAAAAAGCGCGCGTCTGGACCATGAAGTACAGACGTCCGAACGGTTGAAGTCGAATCGACAATTTCCGTATCAGTTGCACGTGCGTTCGGACCATGCTGACAGTTGTCCGGACGGTTTGAATTTGAATTGAGATTCTTGCCTTATATATTAGCGCGTCCGGACGGGAAACCACATTGTCCGGACGGTTGTATCATTCTTCCCTTATTCTGAACTTGGAAAGAATCTGAAGCTGATCGATCATTGAGAGACGTCCAGATGGGCTGCTGAGACGTCCGAACTGATGCAAGCTGGACTAGGAGCTTCTCGATACAGTAGAGGGTCTGGACGGAAAAACACATCGTCCAAACGAATGATGCTTCGAATAGATGAACAGTATGGCACGTCGTCCGAACAGATGAACAGTAGACAGCTGGGCGTCTTGACGGGATGACAAGTCGTCTGGACGGTTGACGGGGAACCTGAATTTCTTCTAACTTTTAAGCAGTGCAGAGTCTTCTGAGAGTGCACTGAATAGTGGAATCCCTGTTTACAACATCTTTACACATGTTACTGACTTGATGAATGTCCAGGCGTTTCCCTAGGCCGTTCGGACTATAAACTTGGGATCCGACTTTTGCTGAGTTGTAGATGTTTGCAGAGTCTTCTTGGAGTCTAGAAATTCCTTCTTGATGCTTGTGACACTGATCTTGTCATAATGAGGCTCTTTCCATATCAGAAAAACAAATTCTTAATATCTTGAAGACTCAGAACTAAACAGCATCCCTGTGAAAGCAGCAACATTACATAATAGTGATTTTGTCAACAGAATGCAACTAATCAAAAACTAACATTTTTCATTGGCATTACAAGAAAAATAATTGAGTTTATAAAATAAGAGTGATGGTTTGAACGTTTTAAGCCTTGATTTCACGAAAAGGTTCTTAGCCCATGCCTTTCCTCTTATTAGAAAGAGATTTTTGAGTCAATAAAAGTATATCTCTAGATCTTGTTTTTTTGCGTCAAAATTAATTGTTGACAACAAGGCAGGTGCTCATCTATATAGTACCGACAAGGTGCTTTGATAACCTTCGATTGCATGGGTGCAATCTATGTCAAAAAAAAAAAAAAATCCAAGCTAGGAGCATATAGATTCATTCTTGCCTACCGAGCTTGAGGACCTGCATGCCAAGTGTGGGTATATTGAGATTGCCAACAAAATTTTAAAGTCTAGCCCAAACAAGAATTTGTGTATGTGGAATGCTGTGCTTGTTGGGCTTGCAACACATGGACCAGCATGGTCACTACCACCTATTATTGGATCTCCTATGCTCTTTTTTATCGAAAACCTGCTCAGCAAACTTGTCAAGGGTCGGCCACTCATCTCCTTGGCATTTGATTATCAATGACGGAGGACCCAAGCTTGCATGTGCTCGCAAAAATGATTACAAAGAGATCTATGATAATCTGGGCCCTAGTTCTCTATTCAGTAGAATTGTTCTCTATTCACCAATAGCAGATTTATGTTAAACGGTCCCAGATCCGTATTTAGCTAATCGGTAGTCGTGGAAAGCATCTGTAATCCATTATATGAGACTTTTCTTCAACTCACAGGTTGCCATATATATAGAAGTACAAAATACACTAGCCTCGGGGATGAGGAGAAACTGTTAGTAATAATCCTATCAAACTGTTACTTCCAACTCTGATTTTTCAGCCGTCATCCTGTTTGTATTGCGTGTGGAGGAGTCTAGTCTCTTAACTCTAATTCTCAAATAACCTAATGAAGTCTAATGGGCTAACTCCATTCATTTATAGGGTTAGAGTACATGGCTTCCTTAAGTGCTTACATAATAGGTCCAGCCCATTATGGACCTAAAAGAAAAAAGAGACTATGCTAGTCCACCCAAAAGGAATAAATACAACAATCTCCCACTTGGACAGCATAAGTCACTTAAACACAAAATAAACGCAAATAAGCATTTCAAAACACGGTCTAATCCAAAAGCGTTTGCAAGTGACAAGTTATAATACATTGAGAGGATGCATAACATACAACAAGCACTTACAATCACGTGATCAAGACATAGAATGCAAGTGTAAAACACAAATAGCACAATAGTGATCACTACATATTCACATGAAGCCAATCGAGACTCATACACAATGTCTCATATCACAACACTAATGTCATAGTTCATACAAATGCACACAGAACAATACATAACAACACAAAATGAGTACTCACGATGCACAAAACTGCACATAACTCCCATTAACTTAATAGAACAAAAGACTCTTGTTAGTATTTTATATTGGCAACATTCTGGTTGACAAAAATACTTTATGTAACGGTTACTTTTTAACTGGATTATATGTTCTATTCAGAGTCTTCAAGTAATATGGACAGTGTCTCATTTCATACCTTGTGTATAGTCACAAGTTTTTAAGAAGATATCTATGAAGATTCCATGAAATTTTCAAGTTAGAACAGTCGGTTCCTGTGCAACCGTCTGGACATGCCTTTGAAGGTGTCCTAACGGCCCGCAATGTCTAGAAGCTTCAGTGTTGAAGAACGTCCGAACGTCAGGGCAACACCATCTGAACACTAGGTCAAGCTATTTAGAATCCAAGAAGAAATTTGAATTCATGTTCAGACACGAATCGGGAAACAGCAACCGTCCAGACGGAAGGGCAACACCGTCCGGACGCTTTTCAGGTTTCTAGGAAGATTTTTGCACACGTCTCAGTGTTTTTATCATAACTCTCTGTTTGAGTATCGGATTGAGACAAAATTGGTGTCGTTGGAAAGCTAAGAAAAAATCATACAACTTGAACATCTGGACAGAAAATAGAAACGTCTAGATGGCCCACTGTCCGGACGAAAAGAGAGTAGCGTCCGGACTGCCTCTAGAAATTCGAGAAATTTCAGAAATGGAAATAGTTGACCGTCCGGACGCCCTTTGATTGCCGTTCGGACGCTGCCCAGAGGACTCCAATTTTTATCAAATTTAGGTTTTTTGAAGCCTATAAATAGAGGCCTCTAGGCATGTGTTTTATACAGAATTCAGTATTGAATTCTCTTAGCTTTGAGAGGGGGTTTATGGAGAATCGAAGATCCGCTAGCTCTCAAGTAATTGCCAATGTGTGCTCAATAGTTCTTGTGAATTCTATCTTAGGGATCAGCCCTAAGGTAAAGGAATCCATTGAAGACCCCTTAAGTAGGAAACTTGGTTGGGAAGCGTTCATGATGGGCTTCATGTCAGAGTTAAAGGTATGACTACTGCATAAGGGTATGTGAGTACAAGTGTCTTATAACTAGCTTTGTTTTCGTTATAGTGGATTTCCTAGGTTTGGCTGCCCCGGAGTGATTTTTTTCTTCATACAGTTTTTACTTCGTAACAAATATCTTGTCTTCTTTAAATTCCGCATTTAAGATATTTTGTTGCATACAAACACACACTTGGTTAATTTAGAAGTCATTTTATTTTGAACTCTAATAAACCCATATGAGTCACAGGCTCCTAAAAACACTATATGGGACAACCCCTTAGTTAGCAGATCCACTAACATATGTTCTATTAGAGTATGCACAACACAAATGTGAGACTCCACTACTTTCTCTTTAACAAACAAATATTTTATACAAATATGCTCAGATCGCAAAGAGCTTCCAGTGTTCTGAGAGAAAGAAACAGCTGCAGAATTATCACAAGATATCTTCAGCAGCTTCACAATGGTATCCATGATAACTAGCTCTGAGATAAAATTCCCAGCCCCTATATAGCCTGACATCTAGGTTGGTAACAAGCTATATACTTTGCCTCCATGGTTTAGGAAGTTTTAGCGTTTGTTTGACACTTTCCACAAAACAGCTCCTCCTGCCATCATGAAAGTATATCCAGAAGTAGATCTTCTATCATGTGAACAACCTATAAAATCCTCATCGGAATATCCAACTGCATCAAGAATATCAAATCATTGATATGTCAGCATAAAATCTTTAGTTCCTTTCAAGTATCTTAGTACTTTCTTTGCATCTGTCTAGTGACTTGAACCTGGATCACTCAAGTATCTCCCAAGTACACCTACAACATAAGCAATATCAGGTCGTGTACACACTTGAGCATGTATTAAAACTACCTACAACTGATGCATATGGAACTGCTTGCATCTGAATCCTTTCATTATCACTATGTGGACATTGAGACTTCGAAAATACATCACCTCTCACAATTGATGCATTTCCAAGAGAGTAGGACTGCATATGAAACCTACTCAAAACTCAGTCAATATAGGTTTTCTGAGGCAACTCAAGAACACCATTAGTTATGTCATGAAGAATCTGTATACCTAATACATAAGAGGCCTCACCAAGGTCTTTCAAATCAAAATTGGGAAGACAACATACGCTTAGTTTCAACCAGGAGCTCATTATCATTTGCTGCAAGCAATATATCATCCACATAAAGCACAAGAAAAATATTTCTGCTCCCACTGACCTCGAAGCTTGTTTAAGCCAATAAATCAACCTTTTAAGCTTGCACCCCACATGTCATTTACCATTCACCCGAAAACCATCCGGTTGCTCCATATACACATTTTTGGATAGATGACCATTTAGATTTTTTTTTTTTTTTTTTTTTTGCCCAGTTTCATCATACCTCCTATAATACTCACTACCTTTATCTGATCTTACAGCTTTAACATTCTTATCTCTCTGAAGTTCGACAATAGCCTTAAAACTTTAAAGGCTTCTAAAGATTCCGACTTTTCACGAATAACCTCAAAATGACCATAACGTGAATAATCATCAATAAAGGTGATGAAGTACCTATAGTTTTCCAAAACAGTAGGAATAATGGGTCCACATATATCAATGTGTATCAGTTCTATGACATTCTCATTTCTCCCATCCTTTTCGTCTTCTAGATTTAGAAGTAATCTTCCCTTTAACACAATCAACACAAGTATCAAAATTAGAAAAATCTAGGTTAACAAGAATACCATCTTTAATCAACATTTCAATTATTAGCCTAGAAATATGGTCCAAATGTATGTACCACAATGTAGAGGAAGTCTCAATGTTCCTACTACACTTGGAAAATAACCACAACATTCACAAAAGAAGCACTAGAAGAGAAATAAGATAAAAAGTGCATCAAGTCAATCATGTATAAACCATCACACAATGTGCCAGAACCAACCACAACATAATTATTAAATGATAACCATTCCATTTCCCATCTCAAAAAAGTATCAACATTTGTCCAAAACAGAAATAGAGATAAAACTCCTTCTAAATCCAAAAAAATGTCCAGAGGCCAAAATAAGCTTTGCGGTGCCAATGTATTCAACTTCAACCTCCACACTATTTCCCATGTTCACCTTCAACTCCCCATTACTCGATTTTTATGTGCTTTGTAATTCCTTTCTTCTCTAACCAACCCGTATATTTCTTGCATTTTGCCTTATTATGCCCATACACATGACAAAAGTTACATTTTCCTTTTAATTATTCTGTCTTAGGATCCAAATAGATATCTACGCCAATTTGTTGAGAAAACTTTCTGAATTTCCTTACTATACATTTCTCGTTGCCACTGTTGTCCCCTTTATAAAATTTTCTCTTAAAATGTTCAGACTTTCCCTTTTTCATCACCTCTTCTTCTTGAGTGCCTGTAGCAATCATTTCACTTGAGCTCCATTCATCTCTCTAAGCGTTGTAGGTAGTCTTGAGGGCATTAAATTGAGATGGTAAGGACTCAAGCACTTGCCATACAAGAAAATTGTCTGCTAACTCAATCTTCATTTGCCTTACCTTGTTGAAGAAATGAGTGAACTTCTGTTAGTATGTAGTTGGCTACATTCTGTTGGACAAAAACACTTCTATGCAATAATGCTTTTTACAGGGAAGATGTTTATCCAGAGTATACTCTCCAGCTATGTTCTTCAAGAAGACTCTGTTAGGTTTTCAAGGCAGTTTATTTCGGTTCCCTGACAGCCGTCTGGACGACGTGATATACTGTCCGAACGCCCAACTGTCCAAAGCATCATCTGTCCGGACGACAAGAACTTTTCATTTGGACCTCCCTTTATGTCGAGAAGCTTCGAACTGCTTTAGCTTGTATCCGTCCAAACTTTTCAATAGCACGCCTGGATGGCACTCAATGTTCGACCAGCTATGGGATTTATTTCCAAAACACAGATATGGGAAGATCGCTCATCCATAAGGCAAGTATCGCATTCAAAATCTAGACATCCGGACGCCAGTCTTCATGGTCCGGACGTGCGAGCTACTTATATGGAAATTGCGTGCATTTGATCAACCGTCCGGACGACCATTCTCTTGGTTTGGACGCATGAAACCTTGATATGGAAATTGCGTGCAGCTGAAGTGTGACTGTCTGAATGGCAGGGGAACACCGTTTGGACGTAGCTCAAAACAGGAAAGAATTTCAACGAAATTTCGGAAAGCCGATCACACAGTTGTCCATCCGGACACCTTATGTCTATTGTCCGGACGGCGCCTAGTTTTTTCAAGCCAGACGCTCATTTGAACCTACAGCCAATAAATAGAGGTCCCTAGGCTTGAGAACTGCAAAAATTCGATATTGAATTCCTTAGTGCTTAGAGAGTTATATTATTGAGTTATTGTGCTGAATTAGTCTCTTTTAAGCCATTGTTGTGTGTGATGTTACTACGCTGATCTAAAGTCTATCTTAGGGGTTGGCCCTAAGGTAAAGGATTCCATTGAAGACCCCTTCAGGTAGGAGACCTGGTTGGGAGGCGTTCGTGTTGGGTTACATGTTAGAGTGCAAGGTACCACCACTACATCAGGGGTATGTGAGTGCTACTACTTTGTAACTAGTCTTGTCTTCTGAATAGTGGATATCTTGGGTTTGGCTGCCCCGAAGTGATTTTTCTCTTATTGAGTTTCCACTTTGTTAACAAATTCTTGTGTCTTTTGAATTCCACATTGATATTTTTGTTAACACTTTGTGCACACACACAATTGTTTTATATTAGAAGTCATTTTAATTTTCAATTTCATAATATGCTCACGAATTCCACTAACACCATCATAAGTGGTGGTGGTAAGCAATTTCATAAAAATTCCCTTCTCTACTTTGTCGAACTTAGTAAACAATCTTCATAATTAGTCACCATCAGAGTTTTGATGGCAAATAATGGGAGAGACAAACTTTAATTTCCCAAAACTAAGAACATCACAACAAGACTTTATTGTGCATGTAAAAAACAAAAATATGCACTCATATAGTCATCATATTTTTCATGTTAGATCCACATGCACAATAAACTCTTACGCAAATTGATTATCTCAAAATTTTATGCTAGAGTTCCACACACAATGAACTCATACACATAATAAAGCAAAATAATTAAATACAACGACTTAAGATAACCTGCTATCGAGAGGGCAAGACTTAGTCATCAAGTGCAAAGTATTTAATAATTTCTTCATCGTCCTAAGCATCCTACCAAAATAATGATTTACCGATAGGGCAGATTATGTAACGCCCCGCTTTTACAAAAAGTGAAATTGAAATCTTTGAAATTTCCACGTGACATTACCAACTTATCAGAGGTAATTATTGGCAACGGAATATATGTAAGTGAAATAGAGATTTGGAAACAGATTGACACTTCAGAGCTTCTACTGAAATACCTCAAAATATATAATAAGCCAATCAGTAATCATACAAACAGTAATAACAGTTATGCCTCACAGGGCAAGATAGTCATACAAGCCAAATATCTACATATAACTATAGAATTATAAATACTGTCTTGAGCTAGGTTAGATGAACTACAACAGGGTAGTCCCAAAAAGATAGGCTGTCCAGCATTACAAAAAACTGAATCAAGAACCATCTAAGAGTCGGGATAGTCCTGATATTCCTCCTCTTCATAGCCTGAATTATTACACAATACAAAGAGAAGACAACAATATAAAATACTAAAGTGAGTCCGCTATTTCCAATAATAGTATGAGTGCTGATTTATTTAATTAATGCAACACAATGCAATGGCCATATAATCACATGTATATGCAACATATAATCCATGGTTGCGAATCATATAGATAAATTGAATATATACATAATCATAAAGCATTGACAGTTTTAAATGCAGAGTTTTAGGTATTGCCCATTTTTTCCCTCCTGTGTTGGCCTAGGCACGGTTAGCGTCTTATTTGAAGCATGGGCTTCCTCCTTTTAACTTTTAATTACAATCTTTGTGAGCCTAGGCTCCTGGAAACCTCAGTTTCCCTGGTGAACTAGGTACACCAGTTTTTGTTTTTATTATTCTCTTTTCAGGTACCTCCTTATTCACTGAATCAAGAACCATCTAAGAGTCGGGATAGTCCTGATATTCCTCCTCTTCATAGCCTGAATTATTACACAATACAAAGAGAAGACAACAATATAAAATACTAAAGTGAGTCCGCTATTTCCAATAATAGTATGAGTGCTGATTTATTTAATTAATGCAACAGAATGCAATGGCCATATAATCACATGTATATGCAACATATAATCTATGGTTGCGAATCATAGAGATAAATTGAATATATACATAATCATAAAGCATTGACAGTTTTAAATGCAGAGTTTTAGGTATTGCCCCTTTTTTCACTCCCCTGTTGGCCTAGGCACGGTTAGCGTCTTATTTGAAGCCTGGGCTTCCTCCCTTTAACTTTTAATTACAATCTTTGTGAGCCTAGGCTCCTAGAAACCTCGGTTTCCCTGGTGAACTAGGTACACCAGTTTTTGTATTTATTATTCTCTTTTCAGGTACCTCCTTATTCACTGAGAACCTAGGAACTCATGTGAAGCCTCATGTACCCACTGTGGATCTAGATCCAGCAGCTTGTTATTAGACAGATTATTAAAAATAATAAAATATGCAAAGCCACATGCGCTAACAGGTAAATAAAAGAGTAAACATAATATTATAGGAAAAGTCAACTAGCTTCGTCCTCAGTAAGTATAGAGATACCTCTATACTTACTAGTTTCTGCTCCAAAGATTTTCCTCTAAAACTGCATAATTATCATCATGTAATGATAGATTAATAAAAGCATTTATGAATATATTCATTATTATTACCTTATCTATTCTAGAAATTGCAACGACTATAGGTTCAAATATAATAAACATGATCTCTCATTTATTTATTTTGATTTAGTGCTTAATTTTACCAACTCTTCATATTAGTACTACTAGAATTATTCATTCTTTAAGAAAATACTTGCTTATACATATATATACATTTTTTTACACATAATAAGTCTTTAAAACAAAAACACAAGTGCCATCTAATCAAGCACACATATGAACTTGCCTTCTTTTAATTAACACACACACATCCTTATAACACACATGTACATAAATACACCCTTTATAGTGAAGCTCATAATAAAAGTACACACATATATACTTATAGACACATTCCTTTCTTTGCAAGCATACCTACACATGTGCACATCTCTTTTCAAATACAACTTCATTTCTTCCCTCTTAATATTTTCACACACATCTCTCTCTCTCTCTCTCTCTCTCTCTATATATATATATATATATATATTATGAGTTAATAAATCCAAACACACATATATTCCTACAAAGTTACACATCGATTTCTTATTACATATCAAAACCTCAACACACATTTTCTTGATCCATTTTAAACACAATTCTCCCACTCCAACTTTCTTTCCTCAAGTAGTAAACACTCACCCATATGCTTACACATACACTCATATGTTCATAATATAAGTTAGCAAACTTCTCAGACAATGTACATTATCAAAGCAAGGGCAAACCATAATCTTAAAATAACAATAGGACTACTTGTTCTTTGAGAACTTTAAGGGGAAAATACTCACCAAAGCTTCTCTAAAGGCTCAAAGGGTGGATAAGAGTTGCTGTCCAAAGAAAATTCCACTTATAAGGCTTGGTTTTTAGTTTAAAAACAAGGATAGTTTCTGCTTATACTTCACTACTGATTTTGTGATGGAATGAGGGTAATTTGGCTTGCTAGGTGCTGGAAAAGTAAGGTGAAATGAGAGGATTTTTGTGCTATAGCTACTGCACTAGAACAAAAGAGAGTTTAAGCTAAAACTTGATTTCTTCTTCTGAAAATCAACTTCCCATGCATCCTATATATAATGGTCTTGAAGGGGTAAGATCAAACAAGCAAAAGGCACTCCAATGGCCAGATTTAAGCCAACCAATTACCTACAATTGTAGCCCAAAACCTATAGGTCACTATTTCACATATTTGGGTAATGATTATATGATATCTATAAAAATCTAGTTTGTTTTGAACTAAATTGGGCTAACTAGACTAACTAGAAGGGGGTATAATCATCTAGTACTGAAATCATGGTGTGGGTCCAAGAATTGAAGGTGAAAAATCATTTAAAGCTGTTTACACGTAATCTGCGTCGTACTGGAAAAATCGCTCGATCGACATCGACCTAGAATCGCTCGATCGACTTTAAAGTCGCTCAATCGATTCACATTGCTTCCAAGGTCGCTCGATCGACTTTGGTCAATAATTTATTTACTAATCCAATTCTATATATATATATATATATATATATATATATATATATATATATATATATATATATATATAAAACTTTATTTAGACTAATAATAATTCTTAAGCCTTATACTTAAGTATGCACGTATTTTAATAACTTAAGCATGGTGTTTATCCCAGGTATTACAGATTAGTTATTTGTATGGACCTTAATAAAATTACAATTTACAAAATAATCATCCTAATTTATCATGATTAGTCCCACGATAGGTGAGTACATAATCAATCCAAACCATTGGCCTTATACACGAGCATTATTCATATTGCACTTAAATTTCAATAAAATAAAAAACCTGAATTATTTGTCATGATTAGTCCCACGATAGGTGGGTACATAACCAATCCATATCATGTTTTGATGTACAATATTACTTCATTGTAGTAAGGGATTTAAGAGCTTTGCTAACAAAACAAAAATAAATATATAAAGGAATAAAATCTGGAGTCCATAAACAAGTCTATGTTATACATGCATATCCCATGGCACAAAATAATAGAACTTTAGCATGTGTACTTGACTTTTGAGTCATAAAAAAAAAATATCTCTTCCATTAATATTTCTAGATTTCCTTCAATTATCACATGAGGACTAAATTTCAAAAAGAAAAGAAATAAGGACAAGAACCTGCCATAGCTGGCACACATATTGTCCAAAGAAAAAAGAAAAAAAAAATCACAGATACACTTACAGCAAAAGAGCAAAAACGCAAAAGACATATACCTATACATAAAGGAAAAGTATACATTCCGTCGCTGAGGGAAAAAAAACGCAAAAGAAAATCAAGGTAGAGAAGCAAAACATGTATTTGCAAAACATTTACTACTAATACAGCGGTGTGTGCAATCTATAAAAAATATACACAGTGGCACAGTCTAAAACAATGTACAGTCGCACAGAAAAAAAAAAATTTGGCAAAAGAATATAGTTTAAAGGAAATGCAACTCAACACAACCACGAAGAAGAACAGATCGGCTCTGATACCAATTGTTAGAAATAATCCTATTAATCTGTCTTACTTCATAGCATGTGAAAGAACAAATAATAGTGTACCTTCATTGTTTTGATGATAAGCTTCCAACTCTGATTTTTTAGGCGTCATCCTGTTTGTATTGTGTGTGGAAGAGTCTAGTCTCTCAACCCTAATTCTCAAATGACCTACTGAAGTCTAATGGGCCAACTCCATTCATTTATAGGGTGAGAGTACATGGCTTGCTCAAGTGCTTACATAATAGGTTTAGCCCATTATGGACTCAAAAGAAACAAGAGACTATGCTAGGTGTTAGTATTTTGGCCTCATTCTGTTTGGACAAAATCACTTATTTGTAAAAGATGTTGTAAATAGGGATTCCACTTATTAGAGCATTTTCAGAAGACTCTGCACTGCGAAAAAGATTGAAGAATTCAAGTTCCCTGTCAGCCGTCCGGACGACATGTCATCCCGTCTGGACGCCCATCTGTCCACTATTCCATCCGTCCGGACGACGTGTCATCCCGTCTGGACGCCAGACAGATCAGCATCATCCGTCCGGACGACATGTCTTTCCGACCGGACCCTCCACTGTATCGAGAAGCTTCTGTTCTAGCTTGCATCCGTCCAGACGTTTCAGCAGCACGTCTGGACGCCTCTCAGTACTCAACCAGTTTCAGATTCTTTCCAAGTTCCAATAAAAGGAAGTTCAATCAACCGTCCGAACGATGTGGTATCCCATCCGGACGCGTATCTCCTTAAGGCAAGAATCACAATTCAAATATCACCGTCCGGACGTCTATCAATCTTGGTCTGGACGCGTGTGCAACTAATATGAAAATTGCCGATTCGACTTCAACCGTCCGGACATCTGCCTCTCATGGTCTTGGCACGCGCATAGTAAATATGGAAATTGCGTTTTGAAGAATTGTCGTCCAGACGTTCATCCCCCTTGGTCCGGACGCGCGAAGCCTTATATGAAAATTACTTGCAGCGGATGTGCGACCGTCTGGACGTCAGTGTCTCACCGTCCAGACACGGTTCTTAAACATAAAAGATTTTCAGCGAAATTTTTAGAAAATCCTGTCATACTATTGCCCATCCAGACGGCCCAGGTTCACCATCCGGACAGCGTCCGTACATATTTCAGCAGTCGCCCATTCTACACCTCAGCCTATAAATAGAGGCCCCTGGGCATTGAGAACTGCAAGAATTTGTTATTGAATTCCACAACTGCTCAGAGACGTGATATTTCCTCTGAAGCCATTTCAAATGTGTTGTTGCTGTGCTACATCTAAAGTCTATCTTACAGGTCGACTCTAAGGTAAAGGATTCCATTGAAGACCCCTTCAGATAAGAGACCTGGTTGGGAAGCATTCGTGTTGGGTTACACGTTAGAGAGCAAGATACGACTACTGCATTGGGTATATGTGAGTGTTACTATCTTGTATCTAGCTTTGTCTTCTGAATAGTGGAATTCCTGGGTTTGGAATCCCCGGAGTGGTTTTTCTCTTGATTGAGTTTCCACTTCGTCAACAAAAATTCTCTGTGTCTTTTACTTTTCCCTATGCTTATTTTTCTAACACTTACGCACACACTTGTCTTTTATTTAGAAGTCAATTTCAATTTTTCACTAGTCCACCCAAAAGGACTAAATACAACAAAAACTCCTCAAAATCATGCAAATCTTCTTACAACTGCTGTGCCGACAATACAGTTCACCTTCACTAGAATCACAGATAAGTGTTTTGCTCTTTCCTTTTAAGATAAAAACCAAAAAATAGGTGATATTGAATAGACACATCACGTATCAAAAGCACAAAGAAAGCTGATGAAATCTTGATTTATGAGTGTTATCTACTTTTACGTAAGATATCTTTTCATGATAAAAATAAAAAGTAAAAAATAAATAAACATACATTGACAAAGAAGAAGGCTCTTTAAGGCATTAATGGCCCACAAGCTTTTGTTGCTTCCACAATGGATATATGACTTTAAATCTATACATATAAGTTCATTGTTGACTAGTCATAGCTACTGTCATTGTCATTATGCATGAGAAACCAAGGACTCATACAGCAAACCATAGAAGCTTTCACTTGGAAATCAATTATGAGCATGACTTCAACGGTTGGATTGGAGACATGCGGTGTTGTCACGGAGAGCCCAACTCAGATTTTATTTTCGTAAAAATATATATGGTTTACTCACTCATGGTCTTCACTTATATATTCATGTTATCTTTAACTTCATAGAGGAGATTCTGATCATCCAAAAAGAAGATCCTAGTCTTCCCACATAAAGTAGATGACAAATTTACAGTGCGGGGAGAAAGAACCCCATTGGCATTAGCAATCCAAGTACGCCTTGGTTGGGAGGTTTTTGAGAAATCTATGGCATCAAAGGTCATGTGGTCTGATGCTCCAGAGTCAACTACCCAAGAACTGCTATCACCATCTCAAGAGGAGCTACAAGGGGTAGTATTACATTTACCTAGATCTATAGTTGATACGTTTCCCTGAGATGTCTCGACATGGGATGAGAGAGAGAGACGTGGCTCTATTGTAGCCACCGTAGCCTGACCTGTACCTCCATTAGAGCCAGTAACATCACGGCATTTTCGGGCCTGAAGTTCATTCCACCAGTCGGGATACCCATGTAATTTGAAGCAATTTTCACGGGTATGTTTCAGATTACCACAGTGGGAACACTTGGTTCCATCAAAGGAGGCTCGTGGCTTGGAGGAGATATTGGCTTTCCCATTGCTTCGAGAGAGGGATCTGGTAGAGGACGGAGTGGTCTGTCCAGGCTTGAAGTGTTTTGAGGCCAGAACTGCTCCCGGAATGTTAGTGGAGTCACTAGTGATCATAACTGCTTGTCAGCTAGCTTCCCGACAGACATGAGTGTACGCTTGTTCGATCGTAGGGAAAGGACATATCTGTAGTATATCACCTCAAATTTTGTCAAGCCGATCATTGAGGCCATCCAAGAAGACATACACTCAGTCTTCCTAAAGCATGTCGTTGTAGTACTGAATATTAGCCATGCATTCCATTGGGTTTGGGTGACGGAAATCAATCTCGAGCCATAGGCCCTAGAGGCCAGTAAAATATTTTTCAAGGGAACCACCCACTTGTCTCAGATGAGTCACACGCCATAGGAGGTCATATACCTGAAAGGTATCACTTCCGTCAAAATACATAGTAGCAATGGAATCCCATACCAGTTTCGCAGTCGAAAATCTGATGAAGTTCTTGATCAGCGATGGGTCCATGGAGTTGATCAGCCATCCCTTGACAATGGCGTTGTCCGTATGCCACTTTTGAAAGGATGGATCTATCTGTGGAGGTTGGTGGATGTCGCTGTTAATGTATCCCAACTTGTCCTTGCCAGAGATGTACATCTCAACAACTTGGGACCAAAGAGCATAGTTGGTGCCGTCCAACTTAATGCCAATCGGGGCTGCAAGAGTGTCAGTAATCTGGGTTGGGGCCGAAGCGTTGGTCAAAACATCGTTCATTTTGGTTGTCAATTCGGTAAGAATGGATGTTGGCTGGGTTCATTAGGTTGGCCGAGATCGGCAATGGTTGCAGGTGGAAGAGGTGAAGTGAAGTAGGGTTAGAGAAGAGAGCTGGTAGGACACAAGATCAGAACATGCTTTGATACCATGTTCAAATTCATAGTAACTTTTCTATTATTTTTCACTTCCTCAGCTTTACAAAGAATGACTACATATAAATACAAGATAATCCTATCTATTTTCGGCTATTCTTGACTTTACGACTATAATAATAAATAGTGGTCCCTTATTGTAGGGGTTGGCAACCGACCCTTATAGCGATTAACTATCAAGGATCTTCCCATAATTTCCCTCATGACAATTAATGCCAATCTTTCCATAATTTCCCTTATGACAACTCACGCCAACACTTATTTCTTGTACATGACCTGGAACTTAAGTGGCAAACCAGCAGGCTATATGGAACAAGGATATTGAACCTGCATGGGAGTATGTTTTCTCTCTCTCTCTCTCTCTCTCTCTCTCTCTCTCTCTCTCTCCACCATAGTATTAGTGTGTGTATTAATTTTCCTGAAATAGAGGAAGTTAGGCTTTGTAGAGGCACATAGGCAAGAGTGAAAGATATTTAGATAAAAATGTACATTCTAGGAATATTACCCCTTCCCTCTCTACATCTTTTTTTTTTTTTTTTATATATACATGAATTAGATGCATTGCATGGGTAAACTGCTCCCTTTCAATGATAGTACATAAACATAGTATGTGGTACCTTACAATTCATGTGGCTATTTGCATATGATTTTGTTTGAATAGTTACTTATTTGACCCTTTCCTTTTCTATTCAGTGCCGCTCCTCACTTGAACATCAATCTTCAAACGAACTATTGGCCTTCCTTTCCTTGCAACCTTAGTGAGTGCCAGGAACCCTTGTTTGATTACATTTCCTCTTTGTCAATCAATGGGAGCAAAACTGCAAAAGTAAGAATTTTCACTTTCTAGTGTACAATCCTTTGACCTGTTTATTTTATCTATCTATATGTTTTGTTCAAGGTTAAATATTTTTTTTTTCATGGCAACTATTGTTCTATTAAGTACAACAAATATTGTTCTATTAAGAACCAATATTGAAAGATACATGGGTGCTGTAAGTAGCATTTTAAGTTGTAGTAGTAAGCCTTTAGATAAATTATTGAAACAATATGAGAGCCTTAAATTTGCTTATGTATGGATTGTGCAGTGCCTATAGGATGACCTTGTAGAAGGGACTCTTTAGTTTCTGATCCAATTTGGCTTTATTATTATCTGTATCATGCTAATGTGACCGTGGCGGCGTACATACCTCAATCTGTGAAGCATTGATAGACTTAAAACCAGCAAGACCTATAGCAACCTAACCCCTTGGTGGCCTCCATGATCTTTTTGTTCACCAAGACAAATTATTATTCTATCTTTTCTACATAATTTTAAGCGTATCTTTTCTTATATAGTCACTGAATATTGCAGTTGAATTATGAAGCAAGTGGTTGGGTTGCCCATCAAGTGTCTGACATATGGGCAAAAACATCACCAGATCGAGGTGAGGCTGTGTGGGTTTTATGGCCAATGGGAGGAGCATGGCTTTGTACCCATATGTGGGAACATTATACTTATAAAATGGACAAAGTAAGTTCCTGCTTTATCCTATGAGAAAAGAAAAAAAAAAAAAAAAAAAAAGGTTCGATCCTGCTTTATCCATAACTTGTTTATTGCTAGTATAGGCATGATGTTTGTTCATTAGGAGAGGGAATGATGCGGACAGCCTATTAGGGCTGATGTGGCATATTGCAGCCCTAGCCGCCACACTATAGCAGAACCCAACCCTAACCACATTCAACCCTAGCAGCCTCTAGCCGAATAAGGAGTAGGATATCTCTCCATATTTTCTTTCCCTAAAGTGTCTTAGCTAAATAAGGAATGTATTTCCATTCTTAGTTTATTTTCCTGCATTATGTTATGACGGCTAGACCTAATGGTTATGTCTTATAACCTAGCCCTCATCTATTTAAGTGTAATCCTACTCAATGAATAAACATGCTGAATTATAATCAAATATAGACCTTATTGGTTGTTTTGGAGATCAAGGCTCTCTCGAAGTAGCCCATATCTTTTCTTTTGTTTCTTTTTATTATTTGATTGCATCAAGTGGTATCAGAGTCGGGGTTCCTCTCGTTAACCGCATTGATAATCCTTGAGGCCCGGTTTCCCTCACTAGAAACCAGAAATTTTTTTTTTTGAGAAAAATTCCAGTTAATCACCATAGGTCGTTCCCGCAACAAGAACAAGGCCTACTTGGATTTTGCGGTGGAAACAAGACCAGCCACGCGTTCATTCACCCAGCGACACGAACAACAAGTTATGGAAGGATGCATGGGCAGCTTGGAGCAATCAATGCAGGCCTTGACAGCAGAAAACCAGCAACTTATGGCTCGAATTACCAAGGTGTTTGAGATGCTGTCCGCCAGGGACCGACGTGACGCAGAGGAGAATGGGCGTAGGAGGTTACGGGCAGGAGAAGGAGAAGAATTCCAGGATGGAGAACAGCCTCGAGCATTCGGACATCCCCATGTTAAATTGGATTTTCCTAGATTCAATGGAGAAGAAGACCCAACCAGTTGGGTCTGTAGAGCGGAGCAGTTTTTCAGGTTCCAAGGAACCCATGAGGAGTATAAGGCGACTTTGGCTTCCTTCCATCTAGAGGGAGAGGCCCAGCTATGGTTCCAAATCTTGTTACGTGAAGGAAGGGAGATAGGCTGGACGGAATTCAAGGAAGGGGTATTCGCTCGTTTTGGGCCAACCCAATTTTACAATCCCTTTGGAGAGCTCACTAAATTACAGCAAGAAAGAAGTGTAAGGGAGTACCAAGCCAAATTTGAGTCCCTACTCTCAAAGGTAGGCCCTTTACTACAAAACCAACAGGTTAGTTGTTTTGTGAGCGGCCTAAATAAGGTCATCAAGGCGGATGTTACTGTTGGAAGACCCCTCACTCTCACCTCAACTATAGGCCTAGCCCGAGTCTATGAAGCCCACAACATGGCAATGAAGAAGCACCCCCTTTTGGAGACACGGAGGCCTCCTGTGAGTACCAGGCCCCCCATGAGCCAACAACCGCTTCCCATCAAGCGATTAACCCCGGAAGAACTCAAGGAAAGGCAAGAGAAAGGCCTTTGTTTCAAGTGCAACGAAAAGTATGGTCCCGAACATCGTTGCAAGAGATTATTCATGATTGAAGCATATTTGCGAGAAGAAGAGGATGGGGAGGAAATAACACAAGTTCAAGAGGAGGAGGTCATTCCGGAGATCTCTTTGCACGCCATGACCCGGAAAGATAACCCCGAGACTATGAAGATTTATGGGCGGATTGGGAAAACAATTTTTCTAGCTTTGATTGACTCGGGTAGCACTCATAACTATATGAGTCTAGCCTTGGCACACAAGCTGGGGTTGCAACCAACCAAGGGAGAAGGAATGGAAGTAGTGATTGCCTCCGGTGAAAGGATATGCAGCCCGGGTAAGTGCATACAGATTTCAGTAGAATTGCAGGGCCGAATTTTTGTAGTTGATTTTTATATTCTGGCATTGGAGGGTTATGGAGTAGTGTTAGGCACTCAATGGTTGCAAATTTTGCGGCCCATTTGTTGGGATATTGAGACCTTAGAGATGTAGTTTGTCTGGAATAATGTACCAATAATATTGTAGGGCATCAAATATCAGTCGGGTCGATCAAAAGAGCTGCTGTCCATCGACTAGGGAACTCCCGAACACAGCAGGAAAAGGGAGATACTGACCAGGAACGAAAAAGAAAGCGAAATGACCCAGTTACTGGAGAAGTATGAAGCAGTTTTTGCAAAACCGAGTAGGTTGCCCCCGCCCCGTAGCAACGATCACCGCATTATTCTACAAGAGAATGTTGGTCCGGTCAGTGTGAAGCCATACAGGTACCTTTTCTTCCAGAAAACAGAAATAGAAGAGCAGGTCAGGGACATGCTGGGCAGGGGAATCATCCGACCCTCTAACAGTCCCTACTCTTCTCCAGTGCTCTTAGTCAAGAAAGGAGATGGAACATGGCGGATGTGTGTCGATTACCAAGAGTTAAATAAGATCACGGTAAAGGATAAATTTCCAATACCCGTCATTGATGAACTCTTGGATGAACTCCATGGGGCTCAATACTTCACCAAGCTGGACTTAAGCTCGGGGTACCACCAAGTTCGAGTAGCCGAGGAAGACATTGAGAATACGGCCTTCCGTACTCATCACGGGCACTACGAGTTCCTTGTCATGCCCTTCGGGTTAACTAATGCCCCCTCCATCTTTCAATCTCTCATGAACAAGGTATTGCACGCTCAACTTCGTACACTTGTGTTGGTTTTCTTTGATGATATCCTAATTTATAGCCAAGGGTGGGCGCAACACATGGAACATGTGAAATTAGTGATGACCTTGCTGGAAGAACAGCAACTCTATCTTAAGAGAACCAAGTGTAGTTTTGGGCAGCAGGAGGTTCAATATTTGGGGCATGTAATTTCCCTCGAGGGCGTGGCGGTTTATCCCAAAAAGATAGAGGCCATGAAGAAATGGCCCAAACCAACAACCCCCAAGGCTATGCGTGGATTTTTAGGTCTCACAAGTTATTACCGGCGCTTCATACAAGACTATGGGAAGATAGCAGCCCCGCTGAACCGGATGTTGAAGAAAAATGGCTTTGCTTGGTCCATTCCAGCAGAGGCCGCTTTTGAAAAACTCAAGCTAGCCATGACAGAGGCTTCGATACTCGCTTTACCAGATTTTTCTAAGGAGTTTGTGGTGGAATGTGATGCCTGCGGAGTGGGAATAGGGGTTGTTTTACACCAGGGTCGGCCCATAGCTTTTTTGAGTCAAGCCCTGCAAGGAACACAACTTTTGTTGTCTACCTATGAAAAGGAGATGTTGGCTCTAGTAATGGCAGTTCAGCGATGGCGGCCCTACCTCCTTGGGCGGTACTTTATGGTAAGATCCGACCAACATAGTCTCAAATATTTATGGTCTCAAAAAATCTCTACTACTGCACAGCAAAGGTGGTTATATAAGTTGATGGGTTTCGATTTTTTGATGGAGTACAAGCACGGGAAAGAGAATACCGTGGCAGATGCACTGTCTCGCAGAGATGAAAATACTGAGCAAGAAAGGGAGCAGAGTTCATAGCAAGCTGAGCTCTTGGCAGTATCCAGACCGGTTCCAAGGTGGCTCGACATTGTCCGGGGAGAAGTAGAGAAAGATTCGACTCTTCAAGAAGTTATCAAGAAAATTTAGAAGGGTGAGACACTCGATCCTTGGGAATTCAGGGACGGTCTCTTGTACTATAAGGACCGCATCTACCTCCTAGAAAATTCTGCCTTGCTCACCACCATTTTGGAGCAAATACATGGTCATTTCCATGAGGGGTACCACAAAACCTATCACAGAATCCGGGCTAGTTTCTATTGGAAGGGAATGAGGAGTTGGATAAAAGAATTCATCAGAGGTTGTGATGTATGCCAACGCCACAAGACGAAGAATCTCACGCCACGGGGATTGTTGCAGCCACTCCCTATTCCGGAGCGAATATGGGAAGATATCTCTATGGACTTCATAGATGGCTTGCCAAATTCAAGAGTGAAAACAACCATTCTTGTGGTAGTAGACCGGCTGTCCAAATATGCCCATTTCTTAGCTATCTGTCACCCCTACACTTCTGTGAGCATAGCACAGGTTTTCTTTGAGAATGTGTTCAAACTCCATGGTATGCCGAAGTCAATAGTATGTGACCGAGACCCAGCCTTCACCAGCAATTTCTAGAAGGAATTATTTAAACTGTAGGGAACTTCCTTCAATTTCAGTTCAGCCTATCACCCTCAAACCGATGGGCAAACAGAAGTGGTTAACCGGACTTTAGAGATGTATTTGCAGTGTTTTACAAGCAACCAACCAAAGGAATGGGGCAAGTGGCTGGCTTGGGCAGAATATAGCTACAACACCAGCTGGCACTCCACCATTAAAAACACGCCTTTTACTGTGGTTTATGGTCGGGATCCTCCCAAGTTACTCACCTATCTTCCTGGCAAAGCTAGAGTCGAAGCGGTTGGAAGGGAGTTGATGTAGCGAGATCAGATGATGAAGGACTTGAAGAATAACATACAGGCCGCCCAAGAACGCATGAAGAGGCTCTATTATGGCAAACACCGAGAAGAAGAATTGGAGGAAGGTGATTGGGTCTACTTGAAGCTGCAGCCCTATCGGCAGGTTTCGGTTTATATGCGCAAGAATACTAAGCTGGCTTGTGACGACCCTTTTTTTTATTTTTATTTTGAAAACATACAAACGGATCTTCACAGTGGCACGACTACGTGTCGCTCAGCCAACATAACGTACACGTTCCATAACATGTACCTGATATTCAGAGTTACATCTAACGCAGCGGAATATAAATATCAATGTGCAGCGAAACACATATCAATAGCGGAATTACATCTAATACATCACTGTTATCAATAACAAGAGCAATTTACAAGTCTATCTATTTAAGGCTTATAAAACACACTACATTTACTACATACAAAAATGTAGGCTCAACAATTGCAAATGCCATGTAGGACACGGGCCATAAATAAAATACTCAAATGCGGACTACCCATGAGTCCATGACTTATGACTGTCGCGATGTGCTCCATTCATAGCATCACATACGCTAGGTGGACGAGTCAATATCTATATCCGCAAAACCTGCAACCAAAGCATCAATGTCTGCACAGTTGCGGGGGTTGCCGCATCCGCACAGGTGGAATTATGAGCCCACCGCCTTAACATAAATAATTACACTAAGACCTCAGAGGTATACTTTTCACTGAGTTTTCGCAAAGAACCAACTTTTCCTTTTTAGTCATGCGTACACTATAACAGCTACCAATTTTATAAACTTTTGTTTGAAAACCCCCATAGCTGATGTAGCGGACACCGATTACTAGAAAACATTAAAACATACTAGGCAGCTAAGATTATACGTATAAGTTCCGTTATGGAAAACAATGGCATTTAAATCATGCAATCATCAGATAGAAATATACATAAGTTCTTTTCCATTGAGACTCTTATGCATACTAATACATCTAGTAAAACTACTCATAGTATAAAAACATCACTCATAAAAACAATGCTATACATGCTCATGCTAATGGTTTTATGCCTTGGGAATCGAACCCAAGTATAGTGCTTCAAGGGAATCGAACCCAAGTAAGCACTAGTACCTCAAGGGAATCTAACCCAAGTAGGCACCTCATGGGAATCTAACCTATGGTCGAGGACCTCAAGGGAATCTAACCCAAGTAAGCACCTCGTGAGTACTTTAAGGGAATCGAACCCAAATAAGTACTAGTACCTCAAGGGAATCTGACCCAAGTAGGCACCTCATGGGAATCTAACCCATGGTCGAGGACTTCAAGGGAATCTAACCCAAGTAAGTACCTCGTGAATACCTCAAGGGAATCTAACCCAAGTAAGCACCTCATGGGAATCTAACCCATGTATAATTTCCCGTGGGCTGTGAACCTCACTTCGATGCACGTTTAGCGTTCATATGCTTATGCCTCATGCCTTAAAAACAATATACATTTCATTTCATGAATCATGCCTTAAACACATGCTTTCTTTATAAAACATAAACAATCCAACATATCATTTCTTAGACAATTTGCATAACTTAAATCTCCAACTTATACTCACTCTAAAATCACATATCATATTCATACTTCAAAACATCATCATAATTTCAATATACTCAAAAGCATTCAAATCATCCAAAACAGATCATAATCAAGATACAGTTGGTTCAAGTTTGTAAAATAATATATATTTTGCAATTCATCATATATGAAAATAATACTTCTCAGTGAGTAGAATACTCACATTGGCTGTGCGGATATTAAGCACTAGGTCTCCTAGACACCACCATGCAATGCATTACTGTAAAAACAATAGCTTGCACATTATTGACAACTTCTGATATTGGACTCACATTTAGCTCTTAAATTGATTAAAAGCTAAACCACGGAAAACCCATAATATTTTAAGGGTTCCAAACGTCTACCCATAAATCCTAGACACTAACTAAAACTCAAACAATACTAATTCAAAGTATTTACTAAGGGTTAGATATTAAAATCACTATTTAATTATTTACTCATAATATTAATTACTAACCCGTAATTAATTTCACTAACCCATACATTATTTTTACTAACACTTTTATAATAATATTAGCCCTAAAATTATATTCAATAATCTCTAGATTATTTCTCACCAACATTTTCTCAATATCATTTACTCTAATATTATGTTCATAAATCTTTTTACATCAATTACTAACATATTAACATAATTCAGCTATCTAAATTTTAATCACTTAAAACTCCCAAATTAATTTAACCCATCAAATTAGGGTTTAAGGAAACTTACCCAAAAATTTATCCAAATAATACTTGTTGTTTGGAGAATCTTTACAAGCTCCAAATAACACAAAGCCTAAAGAAAACACTATATCAAACTCATATTTTGCTAGATTTAACCAAAAATCTCAAACTATGAATTTAATTATTTACCTCAAACGATCGGTAGAAACGTAGATCGGACTTTGTATATCACGTTACTGAAGTCGGATTGAAGATCGGACCGTTAGACCTTCGTGGATCAAGGATTTTCTATAAAAATCCTTAAGAGAAAATGAAAAGAAAAGACCGGCCTTTTCTCTAAAACAAGGCGCAGTGCGCCTTGTTTATTTTCTTTTTTATTTATTTTCTTTTTTTTTTGCAGGGAAGGGCCAAGTGGCCCTTGATGGTGGGGCGCAATACGCCCCACACTTCATTTATTATATATATATATATATATATATATATATATATATATATTTATTTATTTATTTATTTATTTTTTTTACTTTTATTTTGACTTTTCTTTTCTTCTTTTAATTTTTAATTTTATTTTTTTTTCTTTTTCTTATTTCTTTTCTATTTTAAATTCTTTAATTCTTTTCTTTTCTTTATTTAATTTTATTCATTAATTTCTTCTATATTTTTTTTTCTTATTTATTTCCTATTATTTCTATTTTCCTTATTTTCATTATTTATTTTATTTAGACTTTTTTAAAAATATTCATTTGCATTTTTAATAATACTAAAATAATTTTAATTAATCATTTACTCAAATTTTATACTCTAATTATTAAATAATGTCTCAGATATTATATGGCTGCTCGGTTCTATGGACCATTTCAGGTTATCAAGAAAATTAGTAATGTGGCCTACAAGTTGAGCTTGCCACCGGGGTCCCGGATTCAACCGGTCTTCCATCTAAGCTTGCTAAAAAGATACCTTGGCAGCAAGCAGATTGCTTGCCAGCACCTTCCAGAAGCACTAGAAGACGGCCGACTTACTCCCACACCACAAGCTGTATTGGAAACTCGGATCAGGCACAAAACCCGAGTTGCTCATTCATTGGCAGGGCCTTTCTCCGGCGGAAGCGACATGGGAAGAGGAAGACATGATCAAAGCTCAATTTCCGGAGTTTTTCCTTGGGGACATGGAAATTGTTAGGGGGGAGGGATGATGCGGACAGCCTACTAGGGTTGACGTGGCATATTGCAGCCTTAGCCGCCACACTACAGCAGAACCCAACCCTAACCACATTCAACCCTCGCAGCCTCTAGCCGAATAAGGAGTAGGATATCTCTCCATATTTTCTTTCCCTAAAGTGTCTTAGCTAAATAAGGAATGTATTTCCAGTCTTAGTTTATTTTCCTGCATTATGTTATGACGGCAGACCTCATGGTTATGTCTTATGACCTAGCCCTCATCTATTTAAGTGTAATCCTACTCAATGAATAAACATGCTGAATTATAATCAACATAGGCCTTATTGGTTGTTTTGGAGATCAAGGCTCTCTCGAAGTAGCCCATATCTTTTCTTTTGTTTCTTTTTATTATTTGATTGCATCAGGGAACACTATACAACAGCTCTAAAGACGCAGCTTTTGAATTAGTAGAGGCCATGGAAGTCTTATAGCATTTGAAATATTTTGGAAATGAACATGTCCAAACCTGTCGAAGTATATCTGTCCACTAAGCGAAGTGGAAGGTCATGTTGCTGCAACATAATAGAATGTCTGTATGACTGTAGAATCTTTTTTTACTGCACTCTTAATCATTGGACATTGGAGCAAATGCACATTTTAGTAACATTTAAACAAGGTGAAGCACTTTTTCAGAAAAAACAATTTCTATAGAAATGATATGGACTAGAAAGGCAACTAGACACTAATTCTACTCTCAATTCATGTGAATCATGATAATAGATGCAAAAGCAATGTTAACCAGCTTAGTGTTAAAAGAAACTAGACATTATTCCTCTATCTCTCTCGTCGGCGTGTTTTAGTGAATCCCGGCTTTTCTTTGCTATTATGGGAATCTCAAGGTGGTGTCTCATTCAATCCAGTTGTTTGAGTTGGTGGTGGAGGGCATGTCCTCAACGTTACAGATTTTCGAAAGGAGTAGGGGTTGTGTTCGATCCATTTGCTTGGGTAAAGCTTGTCTCATGTTTGTTAGCCACTGTAAAGGATTTGATTCTATAGTAGGGGATGGAGTTCTAGAGATGCTCCAAAGTTGGAATCTCAACTCTTCTTGCCCAACGATGCTTGAACATGCATGGGTTCTTCGGAAGAGGTAGAAGGTGAAAGATTTAGGAGAAGAACTGGTTTGGTTAACTTACCAAAACCAGATTATAATCTGTTATTTATAGAGGTTACAAGGACACTAGTTTAGGAATGTCAGTACAAGGTTACAATAACAGAAAACTAAAGAAACAAAAGATGATACAAAATAGGAAAAAGGCTTGTGTTGAGTTTGAGGAGCAGATCCGAAAGACATGGAGCAGGAATCCAGGAGAAGGGAGACTGCAGGCTGCTAGTCTGATGAGTAGCTGTTGTTGTAAGAAGGCTGGTCAGCAGGAAATGTGGAGCTCCTTTACTGATTTTTAGGCTAGTGTTAAGGTGTTGATTTTATCTTGTAACACCCCCTCGCAAACTGATGGAGGAACTTTCATCAGTTTGACTTTGACTCATCATTTTTTTTTTTTTTTGGATTGGCTTGGATCTTAAAACTTTGTCTCAAAAGCCAAAAGTAAGGCCAACTGTGGGCCAAGAAAAGAGCTACTAAAGGGCCAAATGGAAAAGCCTGGGCATTTTAACTGCACCACAAGGCTAAGATTGGGCCAACTTTGGGCCAAAAGAAAATAGGCTTGGATTTTTGAACATTACCACAAAGCCAGAAATAGAAAAGAAAGGCCTGGATATTTTAACGGTACCACAAGGCCAAAGATTGGGCCAAAAGAAAAGAGCCAAATTAAATAGTTTAAAACGGACTTGAGTTTTTCAACATTACCTCAAACAAGAAATTTGGGGGCCAACTATGGGGCAAAAGGTTAAATGAGCTTGGGCCTTTAAGCATTTGCTGCAAGCTATAAATTGTGCCAACAATGGGCCAAAGAGAAAAGGGCCAACTATGGCCAAAATGATACCTCATATTTTTTTATTTTTTTATTTTTTTTATTTTTTCAATAAAAATAAAAGACAGCAGACAGACTCTAGAAAAAGTAAACTGTCTGAGACAGTATCACGTGAGACGCATGTTGTGTTTACGTGTGTAGAAGGAGAAAAGCTATTGCACTCCTTTTTGGAAACTAAGAGATGTGTCGAGCATAGGACAAAGCTAGAGAAGATAAAGAGAAACTGAAATAGTGAAAGGTCTGTGGGCAGAGAATTTAGGGAAGCATTGGGTAGGTAGCTGGGTGTTTGCTGGCTAGGACATCTGGGTACGGCAGGGCGCAGATCAGTGGATTTGCCACTGGAGAACACGCCCTTTGATGCAGAAGGTTGAGGAGACGATGCTGGTGGAGAAGTCGTCGGCTGAACAGAAAATATGGAAGCCTCCTTGGTTGAAGAGGAGAGAAATCTTTGTGTGGTGTTGGGCGTAAAAGGTTGGGCAGAGGATTAAGTTACGGTTTCTATTGGGGTGAAGAAACATGGGTGTTTGATAAAAGGTGCAGAGAAGCTTCAAGAAGAAAAGGAACTGACGTTTGTGGAAGATGGAGATGAGTCGGACTGGGCATCATTTTTGCTGTAGAAACTGGGAGATAGAGTTTAGGATGAAGACATAAGAGTTCGTGGGTGGATTTTTCTAGTTCTGGTTGTTGAAGTGTGGGTATTTTTGGTGAAGATAAGGTGCTTGATAATAGTGCTGAAAGAGAGTAAAGAGTAAGGAAAACTCTTCTGGAGCTTCCTCAAGGCACTGCCCATGTGAGCTGTGTGAGCTATGCTCACACGGGCTGTGCTGCAGCCAAAGGAAGAAGAGAAACAAAATCGTAAGGCTTTAGCCAACAAGCTCTGATACCATGAAAGATTTAGGAGAACTGGTTTGATTAACTTACCAAAACTAGATTGTAATATGTTATTTATAGAGGTTACAAGGACACTAGTTTAGGAATGTCAGTACAAGGTTACAATAACAGAAAACAAAAGAAACAAAAGATGGTACAAAAGAGGAAAAAGGCTTGTGCTGAGTTTGAGGAGCAGATCCGGAAGACATGGTGCAGGAATCTAGGAGAAGGGAAGCTGCAGGCTGCTGGTCTGACAAGTAGCTGCTACTGTAAGAAGGCTGGTCAGCAGGAAATGTGGAGCTCCTTTGCTGATTTTCAGGCTAGTGTTAAGGTGTTGATTTTATCTTCTAACAGAAGGAGCGAACGTAATCTTGTGCTGGAAGGAAGAGGTGGTAAAGGTTGGAGATCCTTTGCCACTGAGTTGCGCTCAAATCTACAACTTATCTAATTGTCATCCAGTTGTGGGTTTGCTAGGGCTTGTTTTGATGGACGATCATTGCTGGGCTTGGGTGGAAGTAGGTCAGTTCTGCCATTGAAATCACAGGGGGAGGTGGTTGGGAATAGGTTGTTTGTGGAGGTTCTTATGGGGCCGAGAAAGTTTTTAGGCATCGTCCTCTCTCTTGTGGGGGGGGGGTAAACTATAACCAAGTCTTAGAATATTCCCAGCAGCTATTCAATCATTTTTTCTCAATATAAAAAATAAAACTACTTTTTACTTCCTTATTAAAATACACCCTATAATAGTTTCCCTTTACCTTTCCTTATATTAATTGAATTTTTTTTTATCTTTTTTTTTATACTTTTTTATTCTTTATTATTTTATCAATAGTTTTCAACTGCTATATTATCTCTCAAGACTCTCAATCCACGACCCAATACCCACTACCCAGAGCTCAAATTACTCACATAAGAGTCACAATTCAAATAATAGCAAAAACTTTACAACTAAAAGGAAAGAAGGGGGACCAAATAAGGAGTAGTTTTTCCTCCAAAAACGCTTACTTTGACAGTGAAACCATAGATAGTCTTCTCCGTTTCCACTCTGGCGTTAACTCCGAAAGAACGAGATTTCAAGAGATACCCAGGAAAAGTTGATGATTGCAAAGAGAGCCCGTGTTGAAAAAGGGCTGATTTGGAGGACCCAAGTGAGGTTTTGATGGATGGGATCGAAAAAGCCATTGAAAGCCATAGAGTAGAAGAACTTGGGTTTATTTTGGTTTGCATGAAACCATTTAAAGGAGTAGAGAAAGGCATGGCAGCCATTTTTGTTTGCCTTTGGAACATTGGTGGCTTAAGAGTTGCACAACGTACCCAAAGAAGCTTTCTATTTCAATGTGAATCCTAGTCTCTTGCTCTCTCTCAATCTCTCTACAGAGGTACTTTAGTGGAAGTTATGGTTAATAAGGATAAATCCAAATCAAATCCCAATAGCACAACAACACGGTCAAGGGGAAGAACATAGCAAATCGAGGAGAAATCAAACAAAGGGGAAGAACAGAGCAAAGGAGTCTACGAGTGTGGAGATTTTGGAAAGAAGGGACGATGTGATGATGTTTTGATGTTCCGTGTAGAACATGTTGATCGTAGAGGGAGTTGTGAGATAGGAGAGAGTGTCTTTTTTATTTTATTTTTTATTTTTTTTCTTCATTTTAATATGCATCGGGTAGAACTGTATCATTCCTGGTGTTTAGGGAACAGGTAGGGAAGCTGCAACTGGCCCAGTTTTATAGTTTTTTTTTTTTTTTAGATTTTCCCTACATATAAGAAAGAAAAACAATTTTAGGGTCACTTTTGTGAATGCTCTAAAGGAAAGGCCATGATGGGCCCTAGTGGTGCTCTAGCTAAGTTCTATCTCAATCCCAAAGCTAAACGTCCACTTAAGTGGATGGTGACAGCGGGACCTAGGCTTTTTTGTCTCCAGCTTGGGTGCTGTGAAGGGTTTGGGTATTCATGTTGTTGAATTCGGTGGTCCTTCTACGTTGCACAGAGTGACCGTCTCTACTGCCGATATTCAACCTCCGCTAGGTGTGGCTATCGAGAGTCCCCCCACCGGCACTCCAATGCCCTTAGATCAGTGTATTGGCTCACAGTTGCAGTTGCTTGTGGAGGGGAGCACTGCAAGCACCTCAAAACCTGCCGGCGAGGATTTAGTCTCTTCATTCAACACTTGACTAGTTTGTTTTGGGGGCCATAGTCCAAGAGTGGGATATCTCTAGTAATTCTGTGTCTAAGGTGTTACACCTAGATTCCATTTTGCAGTTGCTTCCTCTTTCTCTACCTTCAAACATTATCAATGAGGAAACAAAGTTGGTAGCTTCCAAGAATGGGCTCTTTGGTAGTGGTGTAATTGGCTTGCTCCATTAAAGTGAAGCTATTTGGAAGATGATTTCACTATTCTTGATGTGGTATATTTGAAGGGAAAGAAATGACCGAAACTTTGAAGACGGAGAAAGGATGGTAGTGGAGTTAAAAGGCCTTCTTCTTTAACCCCCTTTTCCATTGGATGGCTGCCTATGATTGTTTACATATTTCTAATTTCCTTGACTTTTTTTATTCTTTTTTCTTTTTTTGGTTAGATGTTTTTCTTGTATATGTCTTGTGTACTTGGTGCATCCTTTAGTTCTAAAGAAATTTGATTACTTACAAAAAGAAAAATAAAAAAAGATGCAGCCCATGTTGCTATTGTTGCGGAATGGAAGCTGGTTGACTTAGTATTTGTTATTTTGAGGTTAAACTAATTAAGAAAATGAGGATTCAGGGACTTGAAATATTGGTAAAACTGAAATGTCAGTTTTTTACCTAGATTCATATATGACATTTTCTCTGTGTTGGTGATAATTTCTGACTGAAAATATCTAGTATATATATGATCCCTGATAATTTCTGCATATTTAGGATTTTCTAAAAAATAAGGCATATCCTTTGTTGGAAGGATTTGCATCATTTTTGTTGGATTGGTTGATTGAAGGCCGTGGAGGATATTTGGAAACCAACCCATCAACATCTCCGGAGCACATGTTTATTGCTCCAGATGGTAAGTCTGCCAGTGTGAGCTACTCATCAACCATGGACATCGCAATCATAAAAGAAGTTTTCTCTGCAATTGTTTCTGCTGCTGAGGTGAAGCTATTATATGCTGGCCAAATTAATCCTAATCTTCTATCTTGGTAAACTCTATTACTAATAATTCTCTGGCAAACAGGTTTTGGGAAAAACTGAGGATTCTCTTGTTAAAAAAAGTCCTTGAGGCTCAACCGAGGCTACCACCAACAAAAATTGCTAGAGATGGTTCCATTATGGAATGGGTCCGCTAGTATCTTGAATTTAATTTCTGAGTCTTTTTCTACAAGGTGTTATGTTCTAGTATTTCTAATGAAGTTCTTCTATGAACGGGAACAACAGAATTCGTTATGAGCTAACAAATTCTCTCTGTTCCATGGCAGGCACAAGATTTTCAAGACCCGGATGTGCATCGTCAACATGTATCATATCTTTTTGGTCTCTTTCCAGGGCATACAGTCAGTGTTGAGAAAATACCAGACTTATGTAAAGCAGCTGATTATACCTTCTATAAAAGAGGTTCGCATGTCATAACTGACTATTTAGATTCCAAAGTATTCTTTTTTTTCTTTTTTTTTATGTTTTATTTTGCATTTGGTCTATACTTGATAATTTGTTATTACACTAGAAAAAGAAAATATTTTGATACATGTGATACATTTACACACGCCAAATATTATTATGTGGGACTATGGCAGTAGTCAACTAATTGTGACAGCAGCTGCCATACGCCAGTTAGTGTGAAATGATCATCCAAAGTGGAAGATCGCCTCTCTCAAGAGTTCATTTTATCAGTTAGCTAATTCATATTTTTTGTTTACTTCAGTTTGATATTACTGATTATTTTTAGAATATGATATTACTTTAACAGCAAGTTCGTAGCGTTGTCATTTATATTCTCTTAACATGAAAAAGAGAGGACGGTCCAGGATGGTCAACTACATGGAAAACTGCGTTGTGGGCTCGTCTTCATAACGGTGAGCACGCATACCGGATGGTCAAGCATTTGATTAACTTAGTAGATCCAGATCATGAAAGTGACTTTGAAGGAGGACTATGTAGTAACTTGTTGCCCGTACTTCAGTTTTGAGAGTTCGTTTGAGTCCACTTACAAAATAGCCCAATTGTTGTAGAACAGAGAGTCGTCGTTCCCGTTTGCTGTAGTTTCGTGAGATCACCAAAGTGGTCATCAAAGGATATTGGGCCGTAGTGGGTGTGGAGCATCGTCTTCAAAGCGTCCCAGGTTATGACTTCTTCACTGTCTTTGAATAGCCAGTACCACATTTGGGATTCCCCTTCCAGGTGATAAGCTGCCATATTTCCCCTTCTTTGATTTGCCTAAAATCACAATACTGTTCAACTCGGCATATTCAGCTCGTTGGGTCCTCCTGTCCATTGTACTTTGGAAAATCTAGTTTAGTCACCTTCGTTCCCTGATTGTTTTTGGAGCACCCAGAACCCTTGTCATGGTTCTTGGTTATGGAATTTTCTCCGGACCCAATAGCCCTTTGTCAACGAAGTCTATCATCCACCCCTTTTAGCCTCTCTGAAGAAAGCTTGATGAAGTCGTCAAGCATCTTTTCGAGAGTCTCCAGCCGATCATTCCTCGAGTTAGCTATTGGAAAACCTGACTCTGATATCAAAATGTTACGTGAATGCGTAACAAATCGAGTAACGCGCCTTTCAACAGGAAAATAAGTTGGATCTAGATTTTATTTCTTACCTATTTTGATAGATTGTTAGGTTCTGAGAGAACCTAAACCTTAGATTATGAGGGAACCTAGACTTTTTTAAACACAAGATTTGGAATTAAATTTGCATGCTTTCATTATTCCATCATCAACTCTTTAAATAGAAAATACAACTTCAACTCCTAACTTCAAAATAATACTTAGAGATAACTATCCTAAGTGATCACTTATTCTACCAACTCCTAAATTCGAATAATCCCCTACAACTTACGAAATAATCTCAACAGCTTAAAATTTGAAAAGGATAGAATTGTCTAGCAACCCAACTACTAAGCCAATAAAGACGTGCACCACTTCAATCACATGCATGGAAAATAAAAAAGGACTACTACTAACACACTACTAACTCAAACTGACACCAACATGCAATCTAATATTGTGGATGTCGTATCTTTTGCAGGCTGTCATATTAAAAGTTCACCTCTCCAACTCTCTCATTGTGAATAATTTGTCATTTGAGGCAGTCCCATCACACATTTACATAAATTTCTGAATCATGTCCCAAATTTTCACCAAGCAACTCATTGTGAAGAATTTTGGGGTCGAAAACGAATATCTGAATCAAAATTATGTGCCTAGTATACTCACTATATTCAAAAAAGGCAAGGACGCTTGCAGCCGTACAATGTAACTTCACTTTTCACCTTGTAAAAGGTGTTGGGGAAATACCTAGAGAAGTCCTATTTTTTTTTAGTGAACCCATTATAGATAGTATGCTGAGACACCACACAACTCACAAGTTTAAGTTTATGGGTTTGAGCCCAACTATCTTACATCTTATTAATGTGGGATACCTCACAAGTATTCTCAACAATCTCCTCCACATTGACTCAACTCCCCCTCGCTTGTGAATCTTTTTCCACTCGTTCAGACACATACCAATTGTTGGAGAAATACCTAGGGAAGTCTATTTTTTTTTTTTTAGTGAGCCCATTATATATAGTAGGTTGAAATACCACACAACCCAAAAGTTTAAGCTTATGGGTTTGAGCCCAACTATGTGATATAAACCACTCACTCTTCTTACATCTTAGCAATGTGGGACACCTCACAAGTGCACTCAACAAAAGGATCTAATTCCGACTCCGAGCGTTAAAAATCATAATAGCAGTAATTGGGAGTTTGTGATTTAAGTTTTTCTAAATTGACACTCTTGATATACATGCACTTGGAAGTAGATATCCGTTTAACTAAAAGCTGTCTTGGAAGTAAGATTAATATTATTCATGATTAACGATTCTGTAAATCTTTTGTTATAGTTTTTCAGCAGCAGTTGCAGAAATGCTTGTCCAGAGCACGGTAAAGGATCTATACCTACTTCCTGCTCTTCCCCGGGATAAATGGGCGAACGGTTGCGTGATAGGATTGAAAGCACGCGTTAGGATAACGGTAAACATCTGCTGGAAGGAAGGAGACCTTCATGAAGTCGGCCTTTGGTCCAAGGACCAGAATTCTATTAAAAGTTTAAATTATAGAGGAACTACAATCACGACGAGTATATCATCCGGCAGGGTTTACACGTTCAATTGGCAATTAAAATGCGTGAAGATGTTTTCCCTCTGAGAAGCAAGAGGCTTTTTCTTGATTGCTAAGATCAAATTGATCTTATGATTTCCTTTGAATTTCTTTGTCTGTCTTTCTTTTTTTACCAATTAAAGTTTTTGGTCTGGATTTAATTTGATTGGCCAAGCGAGAGAATCTTCCTCAATAGCATTTATTTATTGTTAATAACAATTTCATGCAATTAGAAAAAAATAAAAATAAAAATAAAAAATAACAATTTCATGCAAGCATTTTTCTACGAAGCATTCATCAATTATTACTTCTTTCTAAGTGATATTTGCATGTTCCTATTTTTTTTTTTTTTTTTGATGACTCTACAAAAGGATATTGAACTATCGGTCGTTTTGAGAAAAAGGTATTGAATTATCAAACGTCTCAAACTAGGATACTCACGTCACCAAACGTATCACTGAAGGGTACTCTGTTAGAATTTGCTGTTAAATCCTGCTAAAATTTTCAAAATACCTTTATGTTTATTTTTTTTTGAAAAAAAAAAATTATTAAATTTTCAAATATTCAGGTATGGGTATTTTTACAAATTCAGTTAAATTATAACCAACATCTAAATTTTAGTTTTTTTCCTTACAAAAAAAATTGTATTTTGAGAATTTTGGAAGGATTTAACTGCAAATCCTTACGGAGTACCCTTAAGTAAGACGTTTCGTGACGTGGATACCCAGCTTGAGATGTTTGATAGTTAGTACTCTTTTCTCAAAACGATTGTGAAGTTATCATTTTTTTCTTCTTCTTGTATGAATCCAATTTTCACATTTCTAGCTGAGGATGTGCAATCCCAGTATCACTTTCGACTTGGATCCTCTCTCCTAAATGCTTCAGATACTGAAAACATAAAGATGTAAGTCTAGGTTTTCTGAAGTCAATTTAAAGGGGCTTCTGTGTCGGTAATTTGTAAGGAGTATCATATAAATTTCAGTGTACTAAGAAATGGTGTTTAGGCAGAAACAAAAATATTTGCTAGCTCTCTTAGAGCACTCCCAATGGCTTATATATATCTCAATCTAGAATAGCTAATCAAAATTCATTTTATCTAGTTTAGCTAGTGAGTTTTAAAATGCATCATACATCCGATTATTTATTCTTAACTTCATATTATTTTTCATTAATTTTTTTCATTTATAGTTTTTTTTTTTCCACGTGGGTTGTGACATCTCACATTGCCTGGGAATGAGGATGTGCTTATATGTATAAATGCACCCTTTATAACACAACGCGTTTTAAAGCCGTGATGGTCATGAACCTATCAGAACTCCGTAGTTAAGCGTGCTTCTACGAAAGCAATCGCAGGATGGGTGACCTCCTGGGAAGTCTGGTTTGGGGAGCCAAAAGCGGACAATATTGTGTCATTGGGAGTGAGTCGTTACAAATGGTATCAGAAACATTGCCCAGCCTGAGATGGTGGGAGCGTGCACAAGCCCATGAGGGTTGCCAGCGGGCACTCGCTGGGACGCCAAGAATGGGGTGATCCCATGAGGGTCTCCAGCGGGGACGCTGAGTCCCAAGGGGGGGTGATTGTGACATCTCACATCGCCTGGGAATGGGGATGTGCTTATATGTATAAATTCATCATTTATAACACAACGCATTTTAAAGCCATGATGGTCATGAACTTATCAGAACTCCGTAGTTAAGCGTACTTCTGCGAGAGCAATCAATCCCAGGATGGGTGACCTCCTGGGAAGTCTAGTTTGAGGAGCCAAAAGCAGACAATATTGTGGCATTGGGGGTGGGTCGCTACATAGGTCCCGCTTGATAACTCCACTACTTCACACACTTTCCCTTAGATCTCCACTATAAAGGAAGAACGTGGAGTCATGGAGGGAGAAAAAAAAAAAAAAAAAAAAAGCGAAAAGGTGAAAATAAAGAATAAAAAAAAAATAGATAAGTGAATAGTATAACTTTACTTGTAGAGTTGCACAATTTATGGAATTAAGAAAAATCTATTCTAAAGTTGGAATACATAAGCCGATGGAGTCTCTTTTTAGCACTTTTGTTATCTATTCTACCTTAAAGTTGCAAATAGATAATCCATTCATAGTGCTCTTAGGGTTATTTTATGTGCTTTGACCAAGCGTGAATTTTAGCTTAGAGATGAGCACTAAGTTAAAAGATTCCATTGAAGATCCCTTCAGGTAGGAGACCTAGTTGGGAAGTGTTCACGTATAGGTACGTATCAGAGCTAGAGGTACGACTACTGCATTAGGGAATGTGAGTACTACTGCCTTGTAACTAGCTTTGTCTTCTGAATAGTGTATATATCCTTGGTTTGACTGCTCCGAAGTGGTTTTTCTTTTTATTTGTAAAGAGTTTATATTTTGTCACCAAAATATATTGTCTCCTTTAATTCCATACTTTAGATATTTTGTTATATGCTGTGATCACACACACACACACACACACACACACACACATGTAATTAGGAATCTGATTTTATATTTTTCACATTTCATAAGTGCAAGACAAGCAATCAACAACATGGTAAACCATGACAATAACAAAGCATTCATAAAAAAATTTCTCTTTTGCCCTATAATTGTCATTTTTCTTCTCTAGACAGTTGATGATTTCCATGTGTTTATCATTCCTCTTCTGCAATTGCCTAACCCTTTCCATGCAACTCTCATTTTCATTCTCAAAGTCTTTAATCCTTGCCACCAAGGTACCATTTCCATCCTCCACTTCATTAACCTTCTTTGTATCTCATGTAAGACCTCTACACCCCTTGCATAAGTTGGCTTGTCCATCCATTTGAAAAATTTGCATGCAGCTTTTGTCTGTATGTTAAAGTATAGTAATGCAGTCAATAAGAACTCATTCAAATTATCTTCTGGAAGTACTTCAATCATAAAGCTACTTACTCTTGAGTTGTAGGTAGCGCAACCCCAAAATCTTTTTCCAAGGTTTTCCGTAGTCCAGGAGGTCTTCAATGCTGCAGATAAATCATAGAAAAAAAGGACATCTCAACACGGCCTACCTAAGAAGACCCAGTTGATGACTTCAAAGAACAAAGAACAAACAAAAAATTAATCTAAATCCAAAACGAAACATTTTTTTAAATAAAAAAAAAATTACAAATTATCTTGGAAGAAGATTTTGGGTTAAGAACCAACCTTCTCTAAACCATGAGAAACTTCCTTCCCTTTGGAATCTCATATGCAACTTGATGCCATCTTGTTCGGAACAGCTGGTATCTTCCACGTGGAGCTAAACATCAACCTGATCTGCTGTAGATTTGGCATTTGGTTTAGGGAGAAATAGTCATACCGGAGCTGGTAAGGAATCGATCATTTTTGGCATTTTGGGGGAATGTCGGCGTAAGAACATTTGGTATCTTCTACGGGAAGCTAAATTGGTCATGATTTGTTGCAAATTCTGGGTTGGGGTTTTGGAGGAACATTTGACCAGAGCACCAGAGCTGGTTAGGGTTGGGGGAATGGCCGATGAAGAAGACGTGAGTTGGGGTTAAGAATTATACGTGGCTTCTTTTTTATTTTCACTTGTATGGACTTGATTTTACACGTAAGACATCTGACGTGGCAAGTGGGATAAGTGTTGTGATATTGGGGGTGCTAAGTGGCAATGACGTGGCAAACTGTTAAATTTTGGACAGAAAAATGGACAGAGGTGCCAAGTCTATTTTTTTTGCAAAACCCAAATACTATCTGTGATACGAATTAAAAATCAGGTACCAAAAAATAAAGTTCACAAAACTCAAGTACTAAAAACGTAATTAACCCTATATTTAATTATAGATGATATGCCTAATATAGGCTCAATTTAATATTTCAGAACTACAATGTCTTTGTTTTGCCCTTTCTTCACTATCTTGAATCAAAATAAGCTAACATGTCCAAATTATGTGGACTGGAAACATAATTTGGACATTCTGCTTACAGTTGAGGGGCATAAATTTGTGTTGACTGAAGCTTGTCCCGCTGAACCAACTACTAACGCATCTGAGGCTGTTAGACAGTGATTTGATCGCTAGAAAAGGTCAGATGAAATGGTAAAATGTTATGTTTTGGGATCATTGTCCAATGTACTTGAACATCAACTTAAAGATATAGATCATGCCGCCTTTGGCATGATGGCCATCCTGAACGAAATGATTGGAGAGCAAAATCGTACTTGTAAGTTAGGGATGATAAGATCTTTGTTAAACACAAAGATGGCTGAAGGTACTCCAATAAGAGAGCATTGCTTGTCTATGATAGATATGTTCAATTCAGTGGAAGTTCTGGGTGCTAAGATTGATGGTGAATCTTGAGTGGACATTATACTCCAATCCCTGCCTAGCTCCTTTAATTAGTTTAGATTAAATGTGACGATGAATAAACAAGATTTCACATTGTCTGAATTGATGAATGAGTTAATCACAACGGAAAGTATCCTGGAGACTAAGGTATCTGTAAACATGGCACAAGATTCATCTTCTAAATTGAAAGACAGAAGAAGAAGAAGAAGAAGCGGGTTAAACAAGTTGGCAAAGTGTTTGTCGAGAGGTTTAAAAAAACTGAAAATGGGACAAAGGGCAAAAGAGGTAATAATTGTAACAACCCAGATTTTAATCTTGCGATAAACGAATTATGATTTGAGATTTAAAATCATGTTAGAATACCTTAAGGCCAAAATAATAGTCTCGGTGGTATTTTTAGAGATATATGAATATTTCATGGAAATATATTTTAATTGGTGGAGTTTAATTTACAGGTCTTGATTTTATAAGGAGGACCATTTTATTTAAAAGGGTTATTTTAGGTTGTAAGCTATAAAGATATAATAATAAAATAGAAAAAGGTAGAACAGTGCTGATTTGAGATTGGAGATTTAATTAAATTTGTCATAAAAATAAAGAGGCCTGAGTTGTTAAATAGAAGTAGCAGTGATATTTTTTTTTTATATACTTATTTATATAAGAAATAAAATAGAATAATAGTAATAGGTAATCAAATTTATTTAGGTAGTTATTGTGTTTCGTTTAGTATCTAAACGGGCTCCCCAGTTGAAAGGATCATAGTGCATCTAAGTGAAAGTAATATTAATTTCTAGGGTAAAGCAAAAATAGATCACTTAGTCAGAGCGCCTTTTGTAAAACGTCTCTCTCTTTCTTTCTTTTTCTTTTTTTTAAAAGAAATATTCCATCCTCAAGTTTTTCGCGAATTTGAAAGTAGTCCTTCTATGTTTTTTTTTTGTCCAATTTTTTAACTTTCGTTAAGTTGAGTCATCATTTGTCCATGTAAGCATCAACATATCAGCCTAAAAACGACGTTAAATCATTTTTTTCCTTTACACCTTTGATGTAGGACAATTCGAGGAAGCGCCTTGGCAAGACACCTATTTTGCTTCGGACAATATCCATGTTGGGTATTCTGTCTCAACAACTATCCGAGACACGTTGGGATATGTCTCGAAAAATAACTGAGACCCGTCTCGGTGAATAAGCACAGAAGTTGACATGGACAGCTGGTTGATGTGCATGATCGATCCAAGATTTATTGCTTTTTCAGTATTTTCCTTTTTATTGTAGATTTGACTTCAGTATCGTATTTTTCCTAAAATGGGTTTTACTTGTCAACCAAGTATCTCCTTAATTAGGGGTATTTGCTAACTCCTATTATTACCGTAATATCGTTTATTTCCCACCTTGGGATATTTCTTTCCTTTACAAGTCTTTAGGTTTTCACTATAAATAGGGATGCAATGTAATGAGAAATTATCAATAAGAATACAAATTTCTCTTTCAACATGTGTGTTGAACGTTTGTGCTTTGAGAACACAACTTTTCAATCACGACTACCTGCTTGCGCTAAGTCAATTGGTATCAGAGCCTTGACTATCCTAGTCTGATGGCAAACGACGAAAACGACAGCAACCGTTCTGATGACGAAGAACGTGGAGTTCAAGCCTTTTCGAGAGTCATGGACACCAGGAAACAGCAGTTTCTTCGTATGGAACACTCCATTCAAGAGTTACAGCAAGCAGTTGCCGAACTTGGAGTTGATGGCAATAGGAACCATGAATACTATTGGAATCACGACCATGAAGAGGCTCATGGCCATCCTGGAGGTGAACGTGGCCCTGGACCTCGACGAGGGCATTGGGCGTAGAACATTAAATTCCTACATGGAAAGTGCTCAACAAGGAAGCAATTTGCTGATATCTGACTTAGAAGATTCTAAAGACTTTATGCTGCTCAAAGTTAGTTTTCCCAGATTACCGTCTGGACGCCCAGTGCTAGAGTCCGATAGCTTAAGCTAGAAGACTCAGTGTTTCCAAACGGTCTGAGCACTATTCTAGATGATGAAGTCAGTAGCTCACGTTCTGGAATTCGTCCGGACAAATCAGCGGATGTTGAAGTCAAAGAATTCCTGTCAGCAAGGTGTTCGGACACTTATGCAATAGGTGCAAATGGTGGGGCTTCCCAAAGCAACTGTTCGGACGCAAGTTTGCTCCATCCTAACGCGTGCTTCACAGAATCAACACGTGTGCTCCAAATTCTCAGATCTTGAAGTCAGTTGTTGTTCTGAGTCCGGATGCATCAGCAGTTCGTCCGGATGCGCCCGTGGGAATCCGATTTCTTTTAAGACTAGGATTACTAAAGCCTATATATAGAGGCTTAAGGGGTGGTTATTTTGTAAAGAGTATCATATAAACTCTAGTGTGCTAAGAGATGGTGTTTAGGCTAACATTGTTAGATGTTCTAACTCTCTTAGAGTTTATTTTAGTATTGTGTGTTATCAACCATTGAAGTTTATCTTAGAGATGAGCTTTAAGATAAAGGATTCCATTGAAGACCCCTTCAGGTATGAAACCTAGTTGGGAGGCGTTCACGTTGGGTTACGTGTTAGAGTGCAAGGTATGATCGCTGCATCGAGGTATGTGAGTGGTACTGCTTTGTTACTAGCTTTGTCTTCTAAATAATGGATTTCTTGGGTTTGGCTAGCTCAGAGTAGGTTTTCTCTTAATTGAGTTTCCACTTCGTTACCAAAATATCTGTATTATTTAAATTTCGCACCTTTACATATTTTGGTATTTGGTTGATAGTTCATACACACACACAAGGGATCACGATTTTTCACTTGATATCAGAGCAGATTCACTCGTTTTATTTGAACTTTATCCTAAGTGTTTCCTTGACTCCATTTATCATGTCTTTTGTTGAATCTGATAAGTGTAAATTAGAAGATGAATTCCAGAGTATCTATTCCTTGATTGAGAAATATACTGAAATTAGAAATTCCAACATCCAACATCTGAAAAGACTTAAGGATTTTGAAGCTGAAAGAATTAAATTATTTGACAAAATTAAGTCTTTAGAAGATGTGTTGAAGGAATCTCAAATTTCTCTAGAAAAGTTTTCTAATTCTGATATGAGTTTTGATTGTGTTAATTCCTCCTCACGTGCTGTTTCTGATTCTAAAATCATGTTTGTTAAGTCTAGCATGCCTAATAATCAAACTCATGAAAAGAGTAGGGAAAAAGATTAATCAAAATTTTCTCAATCAAGATTCATCCCTACTTGTCATCATTATGGCATCATAGGTCATACCCCACCGAAGTGTTTTCAAATTCGTTCTCAAAAATCTGCAAATAAACATCTTGTGCCCAAAAAGGATGAACCAGGTTTTGAGAATCAAGTTAAAGCCCTGAGTGAACAAGTGAAAAATTAGGGACTCTGACTACTGATAAACAAATTTCTGCCATGACGAGTAAAAAGATTATCCCAAAGAAAAACAAGTTTGGATTAAAAAGGAAGATAATTTATGTTTTGTTACTCATACTACCTTAAAGGTACTTGACACTTGTTTGTGGTATTTGGATAATGCTTGCTCAAAACATATGACAGGTGACAAGAATCTCCTAAAAAATATCAAGATGGGTAAAGGAGGAGAAATCACCTATGGTGATGGCAGTCAGTCCAAGGTCATTGGAAAGCGCCTCCTAGAAATCCCAGGTTTTCCAGAATCACAAGAACCACTATATGTGGAAGGACTGAAGGCAAATCTCCTCAGCATCAGTCAATTCTACGACAATGACCTTGTAGTGCAGTTCTCGAAGAAGGAATGCAATATCTTCGACTCAAGTGGCAAGTGGTTGATGGGTGGAGAAACAACTTCTGATAATTGCTATGCACTGTCGGGTACTTCCTCAGATCCTCAATTCAAATGCAACAAAACTATAGTTGATCATTGTGAGTTGTGGCGTCAACGTCTTGGGCATTTGAACTATCATGATCTTGTTTCCATTGCCAACAAAGAATTCATCAAAGACTTGCCCAAGATTGCCAAGACCAACAAGGGAATCTGTGGTCCATGCCAACTAGGAAAGCAAACTCATGCAGCTCACATGAAGAATTCAGGTATTCTTACTTCTAGAAATCTTGAACTTCTTCATATGGATCTTATGGGGCCAACTAGAACTACTAGCTTGGGAGGCAGGAAAGATATTCTTGTTATTGTAGATGATTTCTCCTGGTACACTTGGGTGCTTCTTCTTCGGTAAAAATTAGAAGTATTTGATCAGGTTCAGCAGCTTTTCAAGAAAATTCAAATTGAGCAAAACTGCTCCATCATGATAATTCGCAGTGATCATGGAAAAGAGTTTGAGAACTTAAGCTTTGAAGACTTTTACAATTCCTGTGGCATCAAACAGGAATTTTCTTCCCCTATCACTCCTCAACAAAATGGCAAAGTGGAGCAAAAAATAGGGTGATTCAAGAGATGACTTGAGTCATGATCCATTCCTATAATCTCTCTCAACACTTTTGGGGGAAAACTGTCAACACTGCCTGCCACACCATTAATCGAGTCTACCTGAGGCCTAAGACAAACAATACTCCTTATGAAATCTAGCTGGGAAAGAAGCCGATAGTTTCGGGTTTTCAGGAGCAAGTGTTATATTCTTCAAGTCCGAGAAAATCTTGGAGAATTTGATGCTAAGAGTGATGAAGGGATCTTCTTGGGATACTCTTCCAACAGCCATGCTTATCGAGTATTCAACAAGAGGACTGGGACTGTCATGGAATTAATCAATGTTGTGATTGATGATGAAGAAATTGGAACAAAGGGGGAGCTTCTTCAGATTATAGATCCTTCCTTGGAAACCTCAGATGTTGTCACAGGTACTCTCAAGCCACCTTCTTCTCCTTAAAGTAAAGAAGGTACGTCTTCTCAAGTCCCTGCTACCCAAGATGCCGTGGTCATTGAAAATCTAGCAGGGAACTCCGACTCCCGTTAAGAAGACCTTGATCTTCTTGAGACTTCAAGAGAGCCCTCTTCTCGAGTTAAGCTGAATCATCCCCAAAGACAGCTTGTTGGAGATATGAATGAAGGTTTACAACTGTGAAATAGAGTGGTAAATCATGTTTCTTGTAGATGTTATCTCTCTCAATTCGAACCCAAGAGAGTTGAGGAAGCCTTGCAAGATGAAAGCTAGATTGAGGCGATGCATGTTGAATTGCATTAGTTCACCAGGAATGATGTTTGGTCTCTCACTCCTAGACCTCTAGATCATAATGTCATTGGCACTAAATGGATTTTCAAAAATAAGTATGATGAACATGGGATTGTGATTCGGAATAAAGCTCAGCTTGTGGCTCAGGGATACACCCAAATTGAAGGAGTAGATTTTGATGAGACTTTTGCTCCGGTTGCACGTCTAGATTCAATCCGAATCTTGTTGTCAATAGCTTGTCATTTAGGATTCAAGCTCTATCAGATGGACGTCAAAAGTGCATTTCTTAATGGCATTCTTCAAGAAGAGGTCTATGTTGAACAACCCAAGGGATTTCAAGATCCACATCCTCCTTAACATGTCCACAAGTTGAAGAAGACATTATATGGCCTCAAGCAAGCTCCCCGTGCATGGTATGATCGTCTTATCTTTTATCTCCTGGCTTAAGGTTTTACAAGAGGTCAAGCAGATCAGACTCTGTTCATTTAGACCCAAGGTGAGCACAAGCTTACTGCCCAAATTTATTTTGATGATATAATATTTGGAGCCACTGTAGACTGTCAAGCTCATGATTTTCCTAAAGAGATGAAGCAAGAGTTTGAAATGAGTATGATTGGAGAGCTGACATATTTTCTGGGGCTTCAAGTCAAACAATCATTTAAATGAATCTTTATCTCTTAGTCCAAGTATGCTAAAGACTTGGTCAAAAAATTTGGACTTGATGGTAAAAGTCATGCTCGCACTCCTATGAACACAAATGTCAAGATTAGTGTTGATCTCACAAGAAAAAGTGTGGATTCTACTCTATATCAGAGTATGATTGGGAGCTTATTGTACCTTGTTGCTAGCAAACTATACATTGCCTTCAGCATGGGAGTATGTGCTCGGTTTCAAGCTAATCTAAATGAATCCCATCTCATTGCAGTCAAGTGCATCATCAGGTATGTCAATGACACTATTAATCATGGTCTTTGGTATTCTCGAGAAACAAATCTTGTGCCTGCAAGTTACTCTAATGCAGATTAGGCGGGTAATGTTGATGATAGGAAAAGCACCTCTGATAGATGCTTTTATGTTGGTAACAATCTGGTCGCATGGTTCAACAAGAAACAGTCTTTTATTTCTTTATCCACAGCAGAGGCTGAATACATTGCTGCTGGTAGTTGCTGCACTGCTATGGATGAAGCAACTTCTCTCGGATTATGGCTTCACACAACGTACCATGGAAATTCATTGTGACAACACTAGTGCCATCAACATCCCCAAGAATCCTGTTCAGCATTCAAGCACCAAACATATTGACATCCAGTATCACTTTATTCGTGATCTTGTTGAGTCCCGGGTAATTTCTTTGTCTGTTATGCCCATTGAAAATCAATTGGCTGATATTCTTACCAAACATCTCAATGGTGGTAGGTTTGATTCTCTAAGACAAGCCATTGGTATTTGTGACATGTCCTAGACATGTCTCGTTGCATGTTAGGATTAAACTTTAGTGTGGTCTTTAGTCTTTTCCGTTAGAGCATACCCTTTTATTTTTTTTTTCTTGTCTTTAAAGTTTTTTTTTTTTTTTTAAAAAAAAGGTGGGGGGGGGGAGTTTTTGCAGATTATTCTTTTTACATACTTCAACTATCTTATGTATTTAGAATTGATTTCTCATGTTATGAGCTTTGATAACTTATTCTTACATATTCTTGAGATGATTTATGTTTGCTATGTACTTAAATTAATCTACTGCATCTTCAAGCTGGATAGTTTATTCCTCTCATGCGATGAATTTGTGCATTATCCAAAGCTCTCCTAAGGTAATTCTTTTCTCCCTGGTTCTTACTTCTAAAAATTCTTTTGTGAGAGATATTTATTGCTTAGATGGTAAAATTGACAAATTCGCTAATTGAACCTAGAACCTATAAATTATGGCATTCTTTCTAGGTTACAGCACACTGTATTAAAAAGCATGAATAAATTTTCAGAAAATATAGATTCAAAAAGGATCTATTGCTAAATGTGTTGATATATGCTTCTAGCACTTGTCCCTATAAAAAGAGTCAGTGATCAAATCATTGCGGAAAGAGATGATCATTAACGGACTTGTTAAAGAAAAAAAGTGTTGTGACTTAGGGTGAGTATATCAGATGAGGGTGATTATGTCCTAGTAAGATAAGGTTTTACTTTTGACCAATCAAACATTAGATTTTCTCTCATATTGAAAAATTCGGTTGTTTGACACCTTATCTGCGAACATACGCCTTACTGAGAAAGCTTTCACACACAACATGTATGGCATGAGTAGAGTAAATTTATCTTAGTTAAAATTCTGCAAGGATTTTTACTGCTCATATTTTACTCATATCTCTTGGATATGTTTGGTTATGTTTGATTTGCTTCATAATTGTGTTATCCATTCTTTATACATGTGTGCATTGACTCTATGTGTGAAAGAATCACTCTGCTTGTCTTTCCTTGTTGTTTCAGAAAGTTGCTAGAGGATTAAGTGTTGCAACACTTAATTTCATGTATTTTGATAATTTTTTCGACTGGGCATTTATTTATTTTTGAACATTTATTGTTTTGTTCAAACTTTTAAACCCTTTGTGGTTTATTTTATCTAGCTATTTTTACTCTATTTACCCTTTGTCTTGCTGAGATAAAAGGAGAAAATAATTTTTATTTTTGGTATTAGTCATTTTATCACAGAATAGCCAAAAGGGGAGTTTGTTGGTTTATTTTTATTGGCTCATTCTGTGTTGACAAAAACGCTTCCAAAATAAGGAATTTCTGTTTATAGATTTTCTTTATCAGGGGCACCGGTCTATTCAGAATTCTCCAGAATATTGCAGAAGATTTAATTCCTACATGGAAAGTGCTCAACAAGGAAGCAATCTTCTGATATTTTACTTAGAAGATTCTGAAGACTTTATGTTGCACAAAGTCAGTTTTCCCAGATTACCATTTGGACGCTCAGCCAGAGTCCAGACGCTCAAGCCAAAAGACTTAGTGTTTCTAGATGGTCCGAACGCTACTCCAAACGATGAAGTTAGTAGCTCACGGTCCGGAATCCGTCCGGACGGATCAACGCACACTGAATTAAAAGAGTTCCCATCAGCAAGGTGTTCGAATGCTTATGCAATAGGTGCAGACGGTGGGACTTCCCAAAGCAACCTTCCGATTGCAAGTTTGCTCCATCCGGATGCGCACTTCACAAAATCAACATGTGTGCTCCAGATTCTTAGATCTTGAAGTTGGCTGTTGTTCTAAGTCCGAACGCATCAACAATCCGTCTGGATGCACCCGTGGGAATCCGAATTCTTTTAGAACTAGGATTACTAAAGCCTATATATAGAGGATTAAGGGGTGCTTATTTTATAAGGAGCATCATATAAACTCCAGTGTGCTAAGAGATGGTGTTTAGGCAGACATTGTTAGATGTGCTAACTCTCTTAGAGTTTATTTTAGTGTTGTGTTATCAACCATTGAATTCTATCTTAAGAAGGAGCCTAAGGTAAAAGATTATATTGAAAAGCTCTTCAAGTAGGAGACCTGGTTAAAAGGTTTCCACGTTGGGTTACGTGTTAGAGTGCAAGGTACGATTGTCGCATCGGGGTATGTAAGTGTTATTGCTTTGTTACTACCTTTGTCTTCTGAATAGTGAATTTTTTTGGGTTTGGCTGCGCCGAAATGGTTTTTCTCTTAATTGAGTTTTCACTTCGTTACCAAAATATCTGTGTCATTTAAATTTCGCACCTTTACATATTTTTAGTTGATTGTTCACACACACAAAGGGTCACGATTTTTCAACATAAGATAGGTATGTTGGCCATGTATGGGTTTTAAGTTAAGTTGAGCTTCGTCCTGTAACGCCCTGAATTTGAGCCAGCAAATTCGTAAGCAAAAACCTCTAGTTCCCACGTGACATTACTACATCAGAGATAACTCTCGCAGCAGAATATATTTTTCTTTTTCTTTTTTTTCTAAAGACTTGATAGCATAACACATTAGAACTAATTGAAATACTTCAATACGTTAATTAAAAGTTGCTTAGGTTATCATTACACGCCATTTGCACACTAGGTGCATTAAAAATAAGTGCTACAAACGGCACATAAACATACAACATAAAAATATGTCAAACGAAACATCGTTATAATTATTACAAGCCATGAAATAAAACATACATCAATATGATTATAGTTCTCAAGATAATATAATAAAGGATTGGAACACAGTAGTCCATAAAATGGATGCAAGCTAGCGTCAAGTATTGTCAACTGGATCGACCTAAGCACCTGGGTAATCCTAGTACTCCTCCTCCTCATATCTTGTAATAATATATAATATAAAGAGGAAAACAGCAATACAAAATACCTAAGTGAGTCCACTGTTTCCAATAATATAATGAATGCTGATTTATTTAATAAATGCAACATAATGCAGTTATGGCTTTATAGTTTTGTGTATATGCAATATATATAGTAATAATATGACAATTTTATATATGACAGTTTTATATGCAAGGTTTAATTATCATCTTTTTCACTCCTCTCGTGATGGAACCTATGGTCCGTATTAGCGTGTTGTGGGAACCTACGGTCTCCTCACTTAAAGCTTAATTATTTGAGCTAGGAATCTAAGGTCCCAGCTGGCCTGTAAACCTACAGTTACAGCATTTGATTATTATTATTGCGAGAACCTACGGTCTCACTTCACCCCCCGCTGCATTCACCAGCTTTGTTATTAATCAGTTTAATTAAAATATAAAACATGTAAATTCACATGCACAAACAAATTAAATAAAGCCGTAAACACAATATTATGAAAAAATCCACTAGCTTCATCCTCAGTAAGTATAGATATACTTACTCTCCTTAGTGTAGTTCCTTAGCCCTCTTTTCTGCATATAAATCCATCCATATATATATATATCAATTATCTAACAAACAAATCATTGTTTATAGACCCTCATTTCTTTATATTTATTATTATCAATCACTACATTATGTTTGAGACGATTACTTATAACAATCTTAAAACCTTGGTTCATGATTTGATGACGAGGCTATATGACCAATGCCACCAAATATGAACTTGAAGGATTAAAATATATCATAAGGACAATAAAAGTAAATGCGATCAACTCATGAAAGTCATGAGGACATTGAAATATAAAAGTTGTTTATATAACTTTTTATTTTAATTATTTTGATCTCTTTAGCTTATTGGGTCTTTACATAACTCATAAAACAAGTAACATGGAAATTATATAAAATAAATTAAAGTCTTATTTAACAACTTACCAAAAAGTCCTATCTATTGAATTCAGGATTCCGTCCAAATGGAGGGCAGCTTACTCCGACCTACTTTTCGATGGTCAAACCTACTCTGATTGACGTGAAATTTTGAGGGTAGATAGAAGATTTCAAGACAAAAACTTTCTCTTTTTGGTTCGACTCAATCCAAGTTCGTTATGACTCAGTTCTGGTCAGTCAAAGTTTCTGGTTTTCTTTCTATTTTCTGGGTATTGGCCAAGTAAGAAGAGTAGAGAGAGGGAGTTGTTTTGGTTTCTGATCTTTGTTCTATAAAGCTAGGCCATGAAAGAGAAAGGTAAGAGGTATATCTAGCTCCGCTAAGGATGCTGGACAGAAATACAAAAGGGAGAAACAGAAAAGTTTCACTCAATCCTCACCTAGGCCAAGTAGTGTAAAAAGGAAAGACTATATTATTTTTGCATGAAATTTTCACTTGTCATAAGGTAGAATGGAAGGCAAGGCTTGACTCATATTTATAGGAGTCTTAGAACATCAAGGAAATGAAAGAAATTCGTGCACAAGTGTTTGAGGGTTGCTGGAAAATTCAGATATCAAGGGAAGATTCCTATCACGTGGATTCTCAAGGCTTTCGATGCCTTTACACTTAAATAATCAAATTGCCAACCACATGGACTATGCTTTCACTACAATTGTAGCACTTGTTGGTGGGTAATGATTTCAGTGTATGGGAGGTTGTCCTAAGTGTTGAATCTTCATATCTTTCACTATCCTATTTAATCATATCTAACTAGGATAATTTATTAAACGGCATTCTTAAAGCATAAAAAATAGGTCTTCCACATGTTGAGTTTGGTGATAGCTCATGTAATAATCATGACTATAGGAAGATAACATGTGGTAGGTGGGTTGAGTTTGTGGATAGCAATTGGAATGAGTTGGGTTGAGTTCAAAGATAGGCCTATTAATGATCAATGTGAATTTTCGTCCATAATAGGGGTAATATTTTTCACAAGTGTTTTCATGGCCTTAACGATGTCCAAAAATTATGAAATTCGGAGGGTAGCTAAATGTAATACCCCGTATTTTAAGATATTGAATAAAATATCTTAAAATATGATTTATGACCTAATAATAATGTAAAAGAATAAATATGAATATTTATGAAAATAAATATTAATTTATTAAGGAGTCTTTATAGTTTTAGTTTAATAAAAGTTCAAACGGACCTTAAACTTTGGAATGTTAGAAACAGGATCAAACGAACTTCTTTTTAGTTGATTCAAAAGCCAAGACGCTCGTCTTGAAGTTCTCTAGCTACCCTCCAAATTTCATATTTTTTGGACTCCATTTAGTACCGGAAAACATCCGCGAAAATTATACCTCTGAATAGGACGAAAATTAATATATAATCTTGTGGGCCCATTTTATTACCACATGATCAAATCAGCCCAGTTCACACATACACACAGCTTCGTTAGTTACAGGAAAACAGCAAACTAAGTTTCTAAAGTTAGAAACTAACTCCCATTTAGATATAGATAAGAGATATTAAGCTATATTCTTATCTTATAATCTTTGTTGAAGCACCTGTGTATCATCTATCCGTAGATTGTTTTTGTGTTGGGTTGATCTTCACCGTTCGGGTCTCCTATAAAAGGAAGCTTGGAGATGGGTCTTCCTCACACCAAGCCGAAAGCTTCTTCCTCTTGTCGAGACTCTCTCCATTTTTAGTGTAGTGCAGAAATCTGAAAAAGCTCTCTCTTCTCTCTTTCTGCTTCTCTCTCTGTTGGCACAGCAAGCAGTAAGAGCACCCCAAAGAACCCATCCTCTTCTTTGTATACAGCAGGAAACCAGAAACTCTTCATCTTCTATGTTTCTCTTCCAACCCGCAGCAACTCCTTCCTTCTTCTTTCTTCTCTGTTCTCCTTCTTTCCCGTTCTTCCCTTTACTCTCTCTTGCCGAGAGACACAGGGAGACTAAACGAGAGAGTGAGAGACCGTGAGATGGAGAGAAGAAACTGAGCAGAGACCCAGAAACCTTCCCCCTCCTTCAATCGGTGAAGAAACCAAAACAGAGCAACAACTCATTCCTTCTTAAAGCTGCAGAAAAATATTCAAAGAAAAATCAAACCACTTGCTCTCTCTCTCTCTCTCTCTCTCTCTCTCCCTCACCGTAAGTCTCTCCCTTTAGTCCTTTGTTTTTCTTCCCTTGTGTGTGTGCGTGTAAGAAAACAAAGTAAAGAAATGAGATAAGGAAGAAAAAATGAGGCTCTAGAACCATGTAGGTGTGTGTTCGGTGGGTTAAAAAGAGAGAAGAAAAGGAACAAAAAGGATAATAAAAGCATGAAGTGTCTAGAAAAAGACAAAAAGAAAAAGAAGAAACAAAAAGGAAGTAAGGAATAATTCTTGATGGACCATCTCCTTCTCTTTCCCACGTAAGTCCACCTTTTATTAGTCAACTTAAAAGGTAAAAAGTAGCAAAAGGCAAAGAAAAAGAAAAATATAGAAAGTAATAAAATAGAGAGACTCTTTAATATCTCAAAATACCATTTTGAGATATTTGGTGAAGCTTTAATTTATTTTATAAATTTCTAATTTATAAGTTTTGTTTTATGCTTCGTTTGTTTCGACGTAAATTCATTTCCATCGTAAAATGATTTCGACGAAATTATTTTTAGGAAAAATGATTTTCTCGAAAATATTTTTCGATGTTTGGTTCGCATGAAAAAATTACAAAATGCAAAAATAAGAGTTTGGTAATTGTCGCCGGAATCCGGCAACGTCCGGTCGCCGTTGCCGGATTCCGGCGAGAAAGTTTGACCGGATCCGGCCAAAATGGCCGGATTCAAGCCGGAATCTTCCGGATCCTGGCCGTTTTGGCCAGATCCGGCTGGATCAATAGCCGGATTCGTCCAGATCCGACCGGATTCCGGCCGTTTTGGCCAAATCCGGCTGGATCAATAGCCGGATCCGTCCAGATCCGGCCCGCTTGGCCGGAATCCGGCAATATTTCGGCCGGAATGTGGTCTGCCGGTGTCGGATTCCGGCGCCTGCAGAATTCCGGCCGCCGGACTCCGGCACTAGCAGAATTCCGGTGGCCTGATTCTGGCGCCGGCAGGTTTCTGGCGACCGGATGTTGTCGGACTCTAGCGCCGACTGGATCCCGATGACCGACAATTGCTAAATTCTGACGATCGGATATCAAACATGTGTGTAAGGACGAAGAGCTTAATTTCGGAAAACGATTTACGGTTCAAAAAATCGTAAATCGTTTTCCGAAAATTAAAGAAGCATTTTCGGTCAAACCGAAAATGATTTTCGTTGACCATTATTTTCGCCCCAACCAAACACCGGAAAATACCGAAATCATTTTCCAGAAATCATTTTACGCCGAAACAAACGGAGCATTAATGTTTTGTGATTTTACAATTCTTATTAATTTAAGTATCTAACATTTTAATGTTGGTTTTAATCAGGTTCAAGCAGAGTATTTAATTAATAAATACATCGTTATAATGCCCGAGTAAAGAGTCACTATTTTACAAAAGTGTCGTTACGCCGCCCAAATATTTTAAAGTATTTTAGGCGATATTAATACTAATGCCATTATTCTGCCTGGATTTTATAAGAATAAAATAATGTTATTATTCTATTCACTTGTTTTGAAACATAAAGTTCATTATTTATATTTGGTAAGTTATTATGTTTGTTTGATATAAAAATAAATAAATAAATATATATACATATATATATATATATATATATATATATATATATATATATATATATGTTTTTTTAATGTTAAAGCTGTTATAATGTTATTTTAACTAAAATGAATGTTTTGGTTATTATTTACAGATGCTATTATAATGCCCGCATGAAATATGTGGCATTATAATTAATCCATTTTATATGCCATTATAATGTCCAAGCAAAAATAAGAAATTAAGTTTAGATTTAAAAGTCAGAAATAGGAATTGTGTTAAAATGCATTTTTAGTGAATAATACTAATTCACTATTTGCTTGTATTATATATGTATATATTGCAGTGATTATATCTGTGAACATTTCCTGAAGCCAAAAGAACTACTGTGAGTATTCTTATTCACTGAGGATCATACGTGGTTGTTTTCTATAATGTTGTAATTTCTGCTTTATTTAATTATATGCATAGGAATAGTATATTGCATACTGTTAATAATTCTGATGCAGGGTTAATAACAAGTTGGTTGTTGGGATGACTAATGGACAGACATACCGCCTGTGCGAAAAACAATAATAAGTACAAGTTGGCTGTCGGGATGGTCAATGTGCTAGGCAAGTTATGGCTACTTAATTGACTGTCGGGATGGTCAATGTACTTGGTTGTCGAGATGATCAATGTACTAAGTATGCTACTTTGACTACTAGTGTGGAAAAGCTAAGAAAACATGGTAAGGGAGTCTGTGCTCCAATAATTAGCCGCTTAATCGAACAGGGATTTAATGGCCCTGGTATGAGAGGAGCGCAAGAAGAAAATAATTAAGACTCTGCATATAAAACTGTCATTACATCATATCACTGCATCGTATATTGTTAATTAAATCAGTAATCATCATATTATTGAAAACAGTGGACTCACTAGGTATTTTTGTATTATTGTTTCTCTCTGTATTATATATTAATTCAGGTTATGAAGAAGATGAGTATCAAGATTGTCCAGACCCTTAGATAATCTTGTTGGCAGTATCTGAGGCTAGGATGTCTCCCATTTTTGTGGACTACTATGTTTAGTTCATTATTATAATATTCGGAGAATAATATTTATATTTTTGTTGGTATGTATTAATGATGCTATAAATATACGTTTGTAAATTATATGTGCCATACATGGCGCAAATACTATTTTAATGTGTAATTATTCAATTACACTCTTTATATATATTTTGAAATATTTTTGTTAGAAGCTCTGATTTGTTAATGTTAAGGAAAAAAATATTCCGCTGCCAATTTATAACTCTGATGATGTCGTAATGTCACGTGAAAATCAAAATTTTCACTTACGCCTTTTTGTAAAAGGCGGGGCGTTACACTAAAGGACTTCGAGAAGAGCGTTTTGGCTTTTGAATCGACCAAAACGGAGTCCGTTTGACCCTGTTTTTGTTATTCCAAAATTTAAGGTCTGTTTTGAACTTATATCAAATTGAAACTATAAATGTTTTTTTTTTAATCAATGAATATTTATTTTCATAAATATTTGTATTTACTATTTTTTCTTATTAAAAATGTTTTAAATCTAATTTAAACCATTATAATTTATGTCTTAAAATCTGGGGCGCTACAGGTCCTCTGTGAATACTAAATGCTTATTGGCAGTGCACCATCCTGCCTCTGTGATATATGAATTACTCTTTTTGTAGTAGAGTGAGGTATCATAGGAAACTAATTATGTTTCTCCGTCACTTTCTCGTCCTTAGATCTTTCTTTTTTTTTTTTTTTTTTTCAATTTTGCCCAAGAGAAAGTTATATTAAAATGGGATGAATTTTATTGGCAAAACTCAAGTTTGTTTCAAAGTTGGGTTAAGTTCTCTTTAAAAGAACCATCATATTAACTGTAGGACATCAAATCAACTAGCAAAACTAAAAAGAATACAAGCAAGTGCTTTTCACAATTGCTTGAGGCGAGGGGCAGTGAGATGCAGTTGTTGGAGCAGAGAAGCAGGTAGAAAGAGATTTCTTATTATTTGGCATGATTGTTGTTGTGGATATTATTATGAAACAACCTGTTTTGTAAACATGAAAAAACAAGTCCAGTGTTCTTTTGTTACAACTGAACTGTAATTTACGTTTAAATAAATAGAAAAGTGATATACAAAGAGTAATTTTTCTTTTATACACACAGTGCCCTTTTGAAACGCTCCATCCATCTATACACATAAGGCTTTCGATAGTAAAAAGGTAATAAATAAAACCATGAGTTAAAGAGAATTCCTGTTTCATTTGAGAACAAGTGTCAATGAACACAATCACCAATTCACTCTAGTGCAGCACCAATACCAGCACCAATACCAGCGCCAATACCAACGCCAACCGGACCAAAGGCAACCGCCCCCAGTATACCCCCCAATGTAGCAGCTAACCATCTGTTTCTTCTTTTCTGGGAAAAAAAAAATATCATTCATCAGTGTGCTAGATCATTGCCAAGATAATGTGATAAGAATCAATTAGTGATTCTTTAATATCATGAGCAACTGCAGACAAGGGGGGAAAGAAAATTAGGAATCACATGAAGAAAATTAAATTAGGGGTATTTTCACATCATATGAGCAAGAACTACATACCATTAACTCCCAATAAAAATTTTAGTTTTGTTAGAAGAGTTTGTTGGGATTTTTTATATGGGTATTTTGTCAGTATTGGCATATTTTTCAACATATATAATAAAATGTGTGAGGTAGGCCGCTACCTGCCAGAGAACAAGCCTCCTCTTTTTCTTCATATTTTCTCATGCAAATCGATTTACATGATATGGTTTAATCCCTCTTGGTTTTCCTGATTCCATCTCTCCCTTTCTTCTGGGCTAGATGACAAAACCAAAGCCTAGAAAGGGTCTAGGTCGTGATTTACAGTGGGGGTTAGGTAGGGTACAATTTTCCCCTAGCCACATCCCCTAGTCCTGGTGGTGTTAGGACTCTGCTTCTAATTCCACATGGATGGGAACTGCTTCTCATAGTACCACGTGGGTTAGAACTGCTTTTCTTTCAATATGCTAAGCCTATAAATAGATATCTTGTAGCTCTCACTAATCACCAATTCACTCTAGTTCTTCAATGTTTACTAAGAACGTAGTGTTGCATGTGTAAGAAGAGTAGGTAAACTGTTACCTTTCGCTTTGTCCCCTCTCAACTCTCTCCCTCTCGCAACTCTTGCATTTTGGAGCGGTGGTTTTCTGTAAAGGCGAAAAAAATTTCTTCTCGGTGCGAGAAGATAGGGCAAAAGTTTGTCTGAAGGAAAGGAGGAAAGATTTTGTTAGGTGGGTGTCTTTGGGTGAACTAAGCTCCATCTTCCTAGTGGATACGGTTGAAGAGGCATTGAAGTCTCTAGGTTTAGATGTCTTTCAAGTCTTTTCACAAAGACGAGAAGATGATATTGGTTCGTGGGGGTGGTAACAAGGCAAGCCGTTATTTGGAGGTAGCAGTTTCTGCAGAGGGTGGTCGAAAAGGTATTATCCGGCTCCCTAAGGGTCATGGTGGGTGGTGTTGGCATAGGTTTGCGAGTGAGTTACAGGAACGATGGCTCTCCTCAAAGTTAAAGAGTGTTCTCAAGTTTCTCAAGTGCCTTTCTTGAAAAGGAAACAGAAGGGGGTTCCGATCTCTCCTATACAGCTGTGCTATGTTCGGTGGTCAGAGTGGAAGAGAAGACGATGGGGTTGAAGTCGGTGTTAGCGAATCCTCTCAATCTACTTCCATCGATGTTGGCCAAGGGCAGAGAGGAGGTGCAAACGGCGGTGAACTGCTACGAGCTTGATTTCTCTGGGTCGTCGGCGGCTCGTTCCTACATTTAGTGAAGAAGACGATAGTTTCCAAGGGCAGTTCCATATTATGCTAGTTGAAGGTGTTCCTAGGGTTCTCTTGTGTAGTGTTGGATCGGGTCAGAGGAGCACGGGATCGGGTAGTTGGGTTGGGTTCTAAGCCCAATGGTTTTAGGTCTAAACCTGTTAGCAAGCCTATTATCCCCCTTAAACCGTTCTGGAAGTCTTCGGGCCAGGGTGTTAAGCTTTTCTTCAAGTCTTCCCTTCAGCCCAAAGTCTGAGGGCATGATCCTTAGGCTCCGATTGGAACTCTTGGAGCTTCTGTTCAATTCCCCTCACTGAAATTCTTAACGAAGGAATGTTTTCGGTCTGGCTCGGTGGAAGGCTTGGTGTTGGGACAGCCGGCGATTGAGTTCTCAAAGGACCACTGATTAGGTAGTGTGGTTTCGGATTCATCTGTTTGAGATGGGCTTGTCCCTGTGAGCTCCGGCCCCTCTCCTTTGATTTATCCGTTTGAGTGTGAGTCAACTTTGGCGTCTTTAGAAGCTTCTCTCAAGCCATAGGGGCCGGTTTTGAATCTGGTTCACTTGTTCCCAGGTATTTCTTCCTCAGTGGCTGACGAGGTGGGAGAGAGGGCTTTGTCTTTCTTGTCCTTTGGCTTCGTCCTCAAAGTCGTTTCAGAAGTATTATAGGAAGGCCAGGGAAGGTCGTGTTGTGAAATTGGATGAGAGCTTATTTTTCGATTTTGTGGCAACTAGGAGATCAGATTTTGCTGGTGGGATTCCTTCTCCTTTCTCGGGTGACACTCCCAAATTAGAGAGCATTTGGAGCCCAAGCTAGTGCGAAACTCTTGGGTGTCTCCCCTTGTTGACAAGGCAGAGTCTTTGAAGGAGGTCATTAAGCATATTCCTCCGGCAAAGGGTTTCTTACGGAGGGGATTTCTCAACTGAGGACAGGGCATGTTAAGGAAAATGAGGTGGTAGGGACTCTTTTTCATTTGGGTAGTTGCGACTTTTCTTCAGTTGACAAGGGCGAGGACCTAGGGTGAACTGTTTGGTTGAGTCTCGGAAGTGGCCGATAGGTCTTGGTCCATCAAGAAAGGTTGTAGTGTGGGATCATGGTGATTAGGTGTGGGATGGGGAGGACAGAGCATCCCTTTTCCCTCTGAGTGTCTATCCGCCTGACGAAGAGGAAGAGGCTTATCTTCTGGCTATCCTGGATGCCAGTGTTAGTGAAGAGTTTCATCGGGAAATGGGGTGATTACAGTGATGATTATGCAACCTTCCGGCATCGAAAAGGCGAGACTCACATGTTGTAGTGTTGAGTGCCTCGCAGGTCTTAGGTCTTTTAGGGTTTTTGGGGTTCGGGTGTCTTGCGGGTTTGTCGGGTCTCTTTCTATTTGATATGGTTTGATTACTCCTTTGTATACTCCCTGTGTACTTAGGGGCGCTTTTACACTTTGTTAATAAAATTTATTACTTAAAAAAATGTTTACTAATAACTTAATATTCTTGAAGTATTTCTTTTGCATATGCTTTTAGCTTATATTTGAGTATTACCGTAAGTTTTGGCAACTTTGGCTTTCATTTGTGAGCTCATTTTGATAGAGATTCATCTACATCGTTTAATAAGAAGGCTGTTGTTTATTCAATACCCTCTTCTCATGAGTAGCGCATGAAGATAGGGGTGACGCGCAAGGAGTGTCGTGTAGGTCTATTATCAGAATTCTGATGGGTTATGTGGGATTTTTCTATGTAGAAGATAAATCTTTTGAGCTTTATTCTGAGTTTTGTGTAGGGGATGGCATGAGAATAGCAAAGTAGAGGCCTTTTCAGAGTAGTGTTCTTGAGTAAGTTGAGTGTAGGATGGTTTAGGAGGTCAATGGAGGAATTGAGGCAAGGTGGGGAGATGCGTGATTTTTGCAGGACAATCCGGGTTGGTTCTACGGTGCATAATCTACAATGACAAGGTAACACCCATGGAAGATTTTTGGAGTTGTCGGAATATGTTAAGGTGGTAGTCGGACCTTTGTGATTATACCGAAGGGAAGAAAAGGTAGTGGATGGGCTAATTGTCTTATGCAATTGAGGAAGTTAGAGAAATTCTTTGCAAAGACAGACGATAGGGGGAATAAAGGTGGGAAGACACAAACTGCCTAGACGATGATGATGAAGCCGGTGAACCATGGAGGCCTAACATTTGCGGAAGTGCTAGTAGGGAAGGGTCATGATCAGGAAAAATGTACGTTGAGTAGGGGCAATTCAGAAACACCCTGAGATCAAGCACTGTAGATTTTGGCAAGAGTGGAAAAGGAGACGAAAGTGGTGGATAGAGGTCGCTTGGTTAATGTTGGCGTGGATTTCACGCAAAACGATTTTGTGGAAGGCAACTTACAACTAGAAAATTTGAAGAAGATGTTGATATCGATTAGAGAGGAAGATGCGAGGTGGCTGGGTCTGATCGATTTGGGCCTAGTGAGGGATGAGGCTATGCTTACTGCAGGCCCAATACAAGGTCCAACATACAACAAAGTGGCTTTGTTGGGAGAGGGAGAGAATAGTGGATTCGATCATTTGAAGGAGTAGGCTTTAGGCTTGCGGAAGGCTAAGGGAAAAGAAATACTTGAAGCCCACCAGGAACCAATTTGGAGTCTAGCGATGACAGTATACAGTCGCCGAACTCAGTCAAATCAGCCAGACAAGCCTGAAGCGAGGGGTGGGGTGTTGGGCGAGATGGTAGAGAATATCCAAAGGGTAGAGACGACGACGACGACAACGAAGGCTGATACTGAGCTAGAGACCGCCGATATAGGGTATGGATGTCTAAGTGTTATGTTTGTGTGAAAGGAGACGACAATGGGAAAAACCCAGTCTCAGAGGGTACCAATGGTGTCTTTGGGGGCACGAGGATGGCCAACGAAGGGTTTGCACTGCCTGGGTCTCTGGAGACTATATGTGCAAGGCGTGGAGTGGCGGAAATCAACAAGGGGTCTATGGCAGAGAATGCTGAGATACAATTATCCGATGGAGTTGCGACCGACTTTGATCTTGAGTATCAGTTATTCGAGTGTTGGTGTAGGCAAGGACAGTGATGAGGGTGATTAGGGGGGTGTGAGTTTGAGGGATGCAACTATCCGGGTGGGGTTGTTTGACTTGGGAGAGATGGGTTCATCACATGTATGTAAGGGGTTAGAAGGGTATAAATATTCTGGATTTTTTAGATTTGTGTTCTTCTTTCCTTTTGGAATAGGGGTATCAAGAATATATCCAGTGTACCTTAGGTTGCGCACTCTGCGCTTTTTTGAAATATATATATATATATTCTTCTGGAGGTGAGACAAGCCTGGTTCCAGCCTCCAAGCCGTTCGAATTTCCCACTTCGCTGGCGCCGAAGTTACTGGTTTCGATTTCTCTGGCTGCCCCCTGAATCGTCTCCCTCTGCCGAGCAGTTCTGGTGTTGTTTTGGCAACTCTGGTGTCTCCTGTTTCTGTCGACATTGATAAAAAAAAATTCAGATGCAAAGCCTCCAGAGAAGAAAACAGCAAAGCCTCAACCTCCAGTGAAGCAGGGTCTATTTAAGAAGGGGTTTCTCAACCCTCGCCGGACTGCATCAGTCACTCCCGTTTCGCCTCTAGAGGTCATCAATGTTGGGGTGGTAGGCTGTAAGGACCCAAGAAAAAGTGCTAGCCACATCTGCACTATCACCCCAAAAGGACTAGTCAATTTAAAGTTTTTCCTAGAATCCATTATAAAGTCCAGTTTCACCTAATAACTAGGCGATGTGGAACTTAACACTTATCACTAACTTTATAAACCACCCACTCTATGTGGGCTATTCATCTTCCCAATATGGGACGAGAGTGTTATATAGGCCTTTCCTCCCCCCCGGCAAATTGTATCATTCCCTCATCTATTGAGGAAAATGGTTTTTCCTACTCTCATGCTTGGCCTATCGGTTTTGATCACAATGAGGAGATCGTTGTATGGGAGGAGGACGTTGATTTTTGGGATGGTTTAGCCATGAAAGAGGATTCTCTGCGAGATAAGATGATAGCGCGCCAGAAGTCCAAAGGCAAGAGGGAGCTCTTGAATTTGCAAAGCTCCATCAATTATGGCGTCGTTGAAACTTCTTCTAAGCATAGGAAAGGCAAGGTTCACATGATGTAGGATTGTGAGCCTTGGGTTGTTTTGTAGGCCCTTGGTTTTTTTCTTGCGTTTTTGTTTGGGTTCCTCTAGGAGTTGTTTTTGGGTGTTTCTTTCAGGTTCTAGGATTAAGGTTTTGTGGGTTATTTGGGTTGTTGTGGGTTAACTTTGGTTGCTCCTATGTATATTTTTTATATACTTAGGGGCGCCTTATGCTTTTTATTTAATAGAACTTTGCTTATTTATCAAAAAAAAAAAAAAAGTACTATCAAGAATTAGAAAAAGTATTGTGAGGAGCAAGTTAAGAGCACACTCTTGGTTATATTTAGTAATTGGTGCGAAGATCCAAAGGTCTCAAGATTCATGTGATAGATCTGAGGAGCAAGAAGAAGTTTCTGCCGCACATCTGTCGTTTATGTAACATCCCCAACATTTGGGTGAGTTGGGCCAAATTTTGATTTGGGGCCATTTGGCCCAAAGTCCGTTTAGCTTTGGTTGTGATTTGGGCCAAGTCCAGTACACTATTCATCCCAAACCCACTTCTTATTCATTCAGATCCGCCCAGCCCATCATCAAAGCGGGTTATAGGATCAACCTGACACCAATTGAGTCAACCTGTGTTCTGTCGAACCAGTAGGGTGCCAACAACATTTTTCGGCTGATTTCGATGATCTCTAGCACATTTCGGCTTGCGGCAACTCATTTCGATTGGTTTCAATGATGGCTGACACATTTTGGCCAGTGACTACTCGCTTTTGGCTGGTTTCGGTGATCTCCATCATGTTTGAGGAAGTTTCAGCCGGTTCAGGGCAATTTTCTGTCTCTTTCGGTAGTTCATATCTTTTTTGAATATTTTTCAGTCGATATAGGCGTATTTCAGACAGTTTTGTTGATTTTCTCAATTTTTGGGTTGTTTTTGCTTTGGTTTGGGCTGTTTCTTGTGATTTTTGGCTTATTTCAGCATTGTCAGTGGGTTTTTTTTGCTTGTTGGTGTGGTTATCTGGCCTGCTTCAGCACTGTTCGTGGGTCTTTCACCTAGTTGTTGTGGTTATTTTGTACTGTTCTAGTTTGAGTTTCTTGGGGTTAACTATTGTTGTTCGTACACTTTGTGGTGGATTAGACAAACATTATGGCCTGTTAACTAAATCAGGTTTGATCACTTCAATTGTATATGGTATCATTCCTACTAGTACTTCCCAATTAATTTTCTAGCTGTGCAGCTCCTCAGCTCAAAATCCCAAAGTTCAAATATTCAAAATAGCTTGGGTTTGTTTCATAGAAACCACAGCTCAAACTTGTGGCAGAAACTCAATATTACATAAACAAATTAAAGTACGTCACGAAACAACTTTATATATTACAAAAACCATACTTTGTGTACATTAAAATTTAAAGCTTCCAAGTTTGAATCAGCACATAAAATTAAGGTTCAGTTCATGATAGACACAGGAACTTCCCAAATTAATAAAGAAAGTTATCCATTTCTTATGCAACACCATCAGCTAGCTAATAATTTCATATACAATCAAATTACAGAAGAAAAAAAGAAGAAGCAATAAACAATAAACTGTAGAAGAGTAATAGGAATAGAATGAACCTTTTTCTCCTCCTCAGCTTCCCTGATTTTCTCAGCTTCCCTGATTTTATTAGCTTCCCTGATTTTCTCAGCTTCCCTGATTTTCTCAGCTTCCCTGATTTTCTCAGCTTCCCTGATTTTATTAGCTTCCCTGATTTTCTCAGCTTCCCTGATTTTATTAGCTTCCCTGATTTTCTCAGCTTCCCTGATTTTATCAGCTTCCCTGATTTTATCCTCCACCCATGCTTTGAACTCTCTCCACAAAGACATGCACTGCTCTAGTGTAATTAACGTATCCTTTGGAGAAACCTATATTATAGTTGCTCCTCAATAAGAAATCTGTTTGGTGATAAGAACATTATGCTATGACCCTACCAGTAACCACTAAATAGTACCTCCTCCCAAGTGCTTGAGGAAAGAGCGTCTGTAGGAGCTCTGATGCTCCCATCCTCAGAAGATGGAAGAGCAACAGCACCATCCATGAGAGAGGAAAAAAGTAATTCTTCAATCTTATCAGGCTTCTCATCCAAGCGTATGGCAGCCATAACAGATAAAAGCTTTAGAGACTGCAACAGTAAGATCATAGATGAATCCATTTAAGCATAACTTGTAATTCATCTTAAACTCCATCAATAAAAGTCCTTTGCAGATTACCGTAGAGAGTGCATCCTTTCCATTGTCTTTTTTGAATACGGTTGAAAACCTGAAAATTGTTAAGCAAAGAAATAAGCCACTAAAAATGCTAAAGATTTAAACAAAAAAACAAAAAAAAAAAAAAAAAAAAAAAAGAAAGAAAAAGAAAAGAAAACTTTCCACTACATAGTTTGCTAGTCGCTACCTAGCTTTCATACGAAACAAAACTTCTCCAGCTTTTTCTCTTGCCTTTTTCTCCACCAAGTCTCTTCCATAGTCCCTCAATTTTTGCACCTTTTTGTCAACTGTCGCTTGGTCCAACTCAAAACCAGCAATGTTAGTTGAAAGCTTTGCTACAGCAACCTGAGTCTCACCTTTAAGAAGTTCTCTTATTGAAGCCCATGTGTCTTTCTGACCAGCTTCAAGTGAGGATTCTACCGGCTTCGTCAGTGCCAGGTTAAGTTGTTCCTGAAAAAACAAAACAAAAAAAGCATCAGCATTTTAGCAACTATTGGAAACTATGAATGGGCTAAAATAGCTACCTTATGTGTGTTTAAGATATGATATTAATGTGTGCATCTGCTTAAAAGGTAAGTTTGTGTCCGATGGCAGTTGGTGTGTGAGGGCATGTCCCGATGATATCGTCCCTGTGTTGGTAGTTCCTGTCTTCTTATTGTCTAGCAATGGGTTATTTGGGATATTTTTACATAAAAGAAAAGTATTGGGATATTATCGAGCGGTGATCCTGGGCAAGCCATGTAATGTCCAAGAAATTAATTAAGTATTAAAACCATAGATTAGACTAATTAAGTGATTAATTTGATAAAATGTGCAAGAAAAACACTTATGCTCCGTTTATTTCGACGTAAAACCCTTTTCGTCTTAAAATATTTTAATGATTTCCTTGAAAATATTTCTCAGGCTTCGGCTCTAATAAAAAAATCACCAGCGGCAAAAAACCACCAGTGACAAGATATATTGTTCATCCCAGCAACAATAAGATGTACCAAGATCTGAAGAAGAAATTTTGTTGATATGACATGAAGCGCAATGTAGCTAAGTATGTTGCACAATGCCCTTTGCGTCAACTTGTGAAAGCTAAACACCAAAGGCCAGCTGGGCAACTTCAGCCTCTCGAAGTGCTAATGTGAAAATAAGATCAAATAGCTATGGATTTTGTCGTTGCTCTACCAAGAGTGGCAAGCAGACAAGATGTCATATGGGTCATTGTTGATAGACTCACGAAGAGCACCCACTTCCTCCCCATCAAGATTACAAATTCTATGGACAAGCTAGCAGAAATGTATACACGAGATACAATAAGGCCATATGAAGTGCGGGTTTCCATTGTGTCAGACCGTGACTCACGGTTCATATCAAAGTTTTGGAAGAGATTGTATCACAAATTGAACTTTAGCACGACATACCATCCGCAAACCGACAGCCAATTCGAGAGAACCATTCAAACCCTCGAGGATATGCTTAGGTTGTGCGTATTGGATTTCCACTGTGTCAGACCGTGACTCACGGTTCATATCAAAGTTTTGGAAGAGATTGTATCACAAATTGAACTTTAGCACGACATACCATCCGCAAACCGACGGCCATCGAGAGAACCATTCAAACCCTCAATTTCTGTCTCTAACTCACCTTCCCCGAAAGAGTAGCCCAACTGCTTTATCCTCCCTCAACTTCTCCTCAACACACAAAGCTTTCTCTTCTTCTCAACCACCAAGAACTCGCAATTCATCCAAAAAAAAAAAAAAAGCTTTTCCTATCTCTTTACATTACCAAACACCTCATTCTAGACTTTAAATTAGCTTTCAATACCTTAAATTTGCGACGAGGCAAAACAAAACTTGGGGAAGGTTGAAAGTAGTAAGATGCATACTTTTTGTTCACTGAATAATGCTAGAAGTCCCACTTGTGTCACTCTTGTGTGCCTCCAATAATAATGTGACTTTTAAAATTACTATTTGACTTGTGATTGATCACTATTGAACTTTAATCAAATGGTGATTTTAAAAGCCACCTCATTTTTGGAGGGACATAATAGAGACTTCTAGAATTACTCTTGATTTAGGCTTCATAAGGAATCGAAATAACAAGACAATCTTTTCATTTCTTTATTCTCTCTTCTCCATTGACAAATTTGGAACTGGAAGCAATAGGGGGCAAGATCATAGCGGCTTACAAAAAATGAGCTCTTCCCCCTATTGATAAAGGGAAAGGAATCGTATCCTTTGATGTGATTGGGAGTCATGTGGGCCGTGGTTTAATATTCTTGAAAATGTGACTCGCCTTTTCTGGATTGGATGATATGGACCCGCCTATAAGGGTTCTCCTTCACAACAGGAAGCAAGGACCCATTTTCTGTGAAGGAGAACCCTTATAGGTACATAGAACTTAACCGACATTAAAGCAGCTGTTTTGGCAACAAAACCACCACTTCTAGAGGGCTCAATGTTGGCTACAGTGTCATTACTAGAACCAACTTTTTTTTTTTTTTTTATAAGTACAATTTTATTAAAAAAAACAACGTAACAGTGCCCCTAGTATATACGAAGTATACAAGAGGCAACAACCTCACTACCAACCCAACAAGAAACAACCCACAAAACAATCCAGCCCTAAGCCCCTAACGCTCACAATCCTTAATTTTATCCCACCGCCTATGAGCCTCATCAAGGGCAGAGAGGAAAGCCACAATTTTGTCCTTTTCTCCCTTTGTCCCTAACCCAATCGAAGAGAAAAAGAAAGACCATTTCATAGGAGAGATAGGACGAGCTCTACTAGATCAACCCCAACCTGAGAGAGAGGACGAGCTCGCCTCTAGGAACCCCTGCCTAAAACAGCCCATCTATTTGAGTCCTCCTTGACCCACTGACATCTTCGGTCTTCTCCCATTGCGTTTGTATTGAATCAGAGGCTTGGACGTGGGTTCTTCCAAGGATGAGATTGGAACCCTCCCTTTCGACGAGCCCACCTCAAGCGAATCTTGAGAACCCAAGACAGGCCCGACAAAGTCCATAATAGAACCCTCAGCATCCACCGTAAAACCATCACCCAAACAACTCCTCGTCTTTGATCCATGCCCTAAATCCACAAGAATAAGTGGCTGGGAATTACTCACTGACAGATTATCAACAAAAAGCTTTCGACCTACCTCCGATGATGCCTCATGAGAAACCGAAAGACGGAAATGAGAATTGGTGCCCCATATTCGAACCCGAACCCGGTTTAGAACCCAGATCCAAAATCACATTTGGACAAGTACTCGAGATAGACTCCATACCCAGACCCAAACCGAACTTTACAACTGCAAAATTTACAACACGTCCTACCAAGAATGCTCCTCTCTTCTTCTTTAAGATGGGTTTAAAACCAATCCGGGTACACTTTACACCTAAGGATTGTTTGGGCTTCAGACCTGGCCCAAAAAGTTGGGCCACAGATGCAGCAACCCAATCCAAGACTAACCTGAGGAGCCCTGACCTGAGGAGCCCGAGTAGAACCTTCTAGAATCTAGGGTTCTCCAAGTTCATCTCTCTGCTCTTTCCGCCGCCATAACTCCAGCTCGTCGATTTCTTCTCCGTCAGCCTCGTTATCTTCTCCACCAGTTCGAAACAGTCCACCGCCACTCAAATCTTCTTCAACTCTACATAATGACATCGGCAGTAGATCCATCTCACGCATCTCTATCTTCGGTCCTGATGTTGCTGAGATCTCAATAGAGAAACTAGCCATCCCACGCACCGCCTCCATGTAAGACATAGCCCCCACCCTTCTTGGTTCTAGCCTCAAAGAGAAACCCACCTAGAGAGAGTTACAACTTCTTCCCAACCGAATTAGCCCCGGCACCCCCCAACGACCCAAACGACGACTGAAGGAATGCCACCATCTTGCTCATCTCACTCGCTACTTGTCTCTAACTCCATCCATCTCGACCCTCAGGTAGCCAAATGAACCCTTTCCGGCCACCAACAGCGAAAGAGGCCACCTCAAGAAACCTACCAGACTTCACAAAACCCTCAATCCTCAATGACTTCATCGCCTCCTTCATCACGTCCACCAACCAAGCGGAACACAGCGAACCCAGAGTCACCACCCCTAAAAAAGACTTCCTTTTCTCCTCCAAGCAAATCACTGAAGAGCCCACCTTCGCCGATAAAAGGAACTCTTTGGCTTCCACGACAAATCTAAGCTCCATGACAGGCTTTGAGTGTCAACCTTCGAGAAACCGCATCACAGAGCACGAACAAAGAAGAAACAAAATGGGGAAAGCAACAGCCCTAGCTAATGAAGAGAGAAAAGAAAGGAAGAAAAGGTGATCTAAAGAAAGGAGCTAGCAGGAAGCGCCCTTGCTAGCAGAGGGAGGGAGAGAAAATTTGAAAAAGTTTGAATGACATGTGAGAAAGAGAGAGAGAGAGAGAGAGAGAGAGAGAGCCAGCAAAATGTATTCGCTAGAACCAACTTGCCAGAATAATCAAGGCATCCCTCTAGGAATAGAAACTTCACCACAAACACCCGCATCGGGAAGGGCCAAGATTGATAAGGACCATCGCAGCCTCTCACCAGCGATATCCGAAGGTTCAAGAGAGATTGGCTTCTATTAGGTGTTCGAATGTGCCATTGTAGGCAGAGGGTATGGGACGACGTCGTCAGCAATTACAGGGATGACGTAATTTTTGTCTTCCATCGGGGGTGAGTCGAGCAACATCCAGGTGATTCCGATGCTTTCAAACTGGATTCTAGCCTCTAAAGAATCTTTTGAGGGTTTGGGTATAGGTATGGTGTCATCGGGTTCTTTTGGGTGCCCTCTTCAGCCGGAGTCCTCGTCGTATCCTCCTTTGCCGGAATCGGAGTTGTTGCTTCCGATGGCTCAGGCAACTTCTTTGGGTTCTATCCCCTTGTTGGTCGGTTCTGAGTTGAACTCTTCTCCGGTGTCCTCCTCCTCCTCTCTAGTCCTTGTGGTTCCTTCTATGCAAGCCCACGCAGCTTCTTTTGTACATGTCCCTACAAATCCAGTAGAAGGGAAGAAGTCTGCTGAAGATCCTAGTCAGATTCCAGAGTGTGTTACTACCCTTACGTTATCCATTGGTTCAACTTTGGGAGAGAAAGTCCAAGATGGAGTCTTTTGGTGGAGGAAGGAGGCATCAAAGCTTCTAGAGAAGAAGGATCAGCCTATTGTTTGCAATCAGAGTTGGGAGAAGGATTGTTAGAGATTCAAGGCAGAGCTTTGTTTGCAATCAGAGTTGGGGGAAGATCTTCGAGATGTATACGTTGGTGACTAAAGAACAGAGACAGAAGCATTGGGAGATTTAGGGTGAGATGATTGAGAGCAAGAAACGCGAGAGTAAGAGGGAGCTTCGGAATCTACAAAGATCCATAAATTACAGAGACATCAAAGCTTCTTTGAGCCGTAGGAGAGACAAGACCAATAGGTTGTAGGGTTGGATGCTTTGGGGGTTTTTTGTGGGTTTCTCTTGTGCTCTGTCCCTTTTTTTTTTCTTTTTTTCTTTTGTTTTTTGGGTGGGGGGGTGCTGTTTGGGTTCTTTTGCGGGTAGTCTTTTGGTTGTTTCTTTGTTTTCTAGGTTTTACCTTGGGGGTTGTTTGTTGGGCTTTTGTTCGGATTTTTTCTGGTCAGTTGTGGTTCTCCTATGTACATAGGGGCGCCTTACACTTTCTTTTCAATAAAATCTACTTATCAAAAAAAAAAAAAAAGAGAGAGAGAGAGAGAACTGTAGACAGAGGGCAATCATCAAGATTTTCTCTTCCTCCCCCCTCCCCCCCCCCAATAATGCTCTGATTTCCTTTCCGATCATCTCCCACATAAGCACCACAATCATCAGAATTTGATGGTGAGGCTGTCAGAGATCCAACAAGATGGGCGGATCTCAACCACGCACACTCAGGGCCTACAGCCGCACCCCGACCCAGGCCTGAAGAAGAAGTAGAGCCAGCCCCTTCCTTCACCATCCACTTAAGCGCAGGTTTAAAACAGGGACAAAATGCACATATTACTTGGGGGTAATCAGGCCATTACTCATTCCTTCTTTTTTGCTTTTGGCAAATTAGATTAGCCCAACCATAATGGTTTTGCTCCTTGTGTTTCAACAAAGGGTGTTTGAGAAGGTTTGGACCCTTGTTGTGATTGGGCTCCAATGCTGGAACCACGTCCTGTTTCGTACTAATAATTTTTACCAGCCTAATTAGCTCCTGGCCATGTCCAACTACTCAATTACCATGTCACCTTGCCCTTTCAAAAACTCCAGATGTTTTCTCAAAGTACGAACAGCCCCACTGACGTCCTTGCCCCCCCTCAATTCACTCCCACTATCTGCAACATATAATGTACCAGTGTGAAACTTAGGAGGGATTTGCAGCATCCCCAAGCACGCCACGGTCGTTGGCCTTCTGAGCCTGCAACACTAAAGTAACGGGCCAAGCATAACCCTTCCCAAGAGACGTGGAATCCACCATATACCGCCTTCGTCCAACCAATACCACATCGTACACCATAAGACATCTTGATAGCTTCCCCTGCTGGCGCACACACCACAGACATCGAAGGCACAGAAGGGTTCACCTTGTGGCCAGACAAAGAGTACTGACCAAGGGGTTCCCCGGAATGATGAGCTTTTGGGACATCACCAAAGGAAGTCTGAAAGGTTTCTAGAACCTTCTGTAACTCAAGCACAAAACCAGCCCATCCCCTACCACCTCTGCCTCCCAGAATAACCACAAAGCCCCTCAGACCGCCACCTCCATATTCTATGATAGCCAAATATCGTCTAAACTTGATGGCACACCACTGGACGATAAAGGCTTTAGAACCCCCCCTAGAGGATTTTAGAAACTGCAAGGCCACTGCAGCTAGAAGAAAGAGAGAGAGAGAGAGAGAGAGAGAGAGAGAGAAATAAAAGCTTCCCAATCCAATCATTCCTAGGTCCATAATGTTAGTGATATCACTTATATGTAATTTTTCATCATAATGAATTAAATTCAATTCAATCGTGAATTGGTTCCAAACAGAGTGTTGGTGATTTGGCTCAAAATATCATTATGGACATGATTTGAAGAAAACCCTGGTCCAGAAAGCAGTATTCACTCATTGGATTAATCAAGAACAATACCTCATAACTGGCTATCATTTTCAACAACTCTGCACTACGAACAGATGATGCATGTCCATCAATATCACGCTGAAGTTCGTCAGAGACTTTTGAAGCATCCCAGTTAGCCTGACTTATGGCAGCATCTGAAAGTGGAATATATCAAGTCACCTATAGGAGGCATTGACTGTATGATGGATTAACATCCACATAGGATTTGAATATCAATCATGCCAAACAAATAAAAAGCTGGAATTGATAGAAAACATATAAGATATCCAGTTAAAATCTTACATCAGAGGAAATAATGTTCCTTCAAGGCAAGTAAAAGAGGTAGGTTCAAGAAGACCCATAACATCCTTTAAACAAGGATTTAATTGTTACACAACACCATGCAAACATGTAAGAAAAGCAGATACCAAAACTTTCAGCAACACTAAATAATTACATAAAAAGATGCACCAGAAACCAAAAATCTATATCAAACAACCGCAACCATCACAAGACGAGTATAAGAAAATATAAATCAGAAAGAAAATCATGTGCTTTAAGCATTAAAAAAAAAATTTAAATTAAATTAAATAAAATTATAAAAATTATAAAATTATAAAAAAAAAAAAAAATTAAAAAAAAAAGGATGAGTTCCTTTTTCAGGTAAGTAAAGTTTCATGGAAAGAAAAGTTGAGAACACTTAAGGAAGCTTACCAAAGATTCCCTCGGTCATTACAATCTAAAGTTCAAAAGATCAATAAAATCCAAAAAAATGAATCAAAGGGACATTAACAAAGGCTAGTATCATCCAATTGTACAATAATCTAAAAAACAAAGACTTAGGCAAATTCCAAATCATAAATCTAAACCTTTGCACAAAATAAGTCCTAATTTCTACAAACTATATAGACAACAATAGTAGCTAAGAAAAAGAAATGTACATGGACAGCATAGTTGTCAATTCAACCTTTTCTTTCTCTTTTTTTATAAGAGAAATTTTACTAAAAACGCAATGAGCGATCAAGTACACAAGGAGTATACAAGAATGGCAGCTAAGGAGAAGAGGAAAACAAGACAAGGAAATCATTATAACTAATCACTAAAGGGGCAAGGAACGCGGCCGTCCAAGAGTACAAAGAATAAAAGAAAAAAGAAATGAGCTCCTCAATGGTTTTTTCTTTGTCCTCGAATTGTCTATCGTTACATTCCCTCTACAAGAACCATAAAAGGCAACAAGGAACCATCTTCCACACCACCGCACTCTGAGAGCGACCATCCGTCCAACAACTAGCGAATAGATCTACCACCCGACGAGGCATAACCTAAGACAAACTAAAACGACCAAAAATGGCATTCTATAGAACGCAAGGGACCTCACAGTGAAGTAGAAGATGATCCACAGACTCCATATTCTTTTTACGCATGCAATATCTATTAATCACAATGACTTGCCTCTTACTAAGATTGTCCAAAGTAAGGATCTTCCCTAGCATTGTCGTCCAAGCGGGGAAAAAAAAAAAAAAAAGGCCACTTTCAAAGGAGCCTTAGTCTGCCAAATACTTTTTCAAGGGAAAAAAACAATCTCCCTGTAAGAAAGATTCTTATAGAAAGATCTAATATCAAACTTCCCTTTTCGAGAAGGAGACCACCAAAGCTTATCTTCCCCATCACGATCTAATCTGATAGAATACAATAAGGTGAAAAAAGAAGCCAAGACGTCCACCTCCCTATCGTGGGCCGCTAGAATGAATCTGACACCCCACTGAAAAGATCTATTCTCCAGAATCAAATGCCCTGCAACAAGCATGTTCTTGTCACAAGCTACGCCATACAAACCTGGAAAAGCTTCCTTAAGGGGCATCTCTCCGACCTACACATCATCCCAGAAGCTAATTCTGGATCCATTGCCCAAAATAAGTCTGGTATGGCTACTAAACAAACTCCACCTCTTCCTAATGTTCTTCCAAAGCCCTACTCCGTGAGACCCAGGGGGGGTCCAAGGAACACCAACCAACCCAGGAAGAACCATACTTAGCATCCACAACTGATCTCCACAAATCCTCTTTCTCGTACTCATATCGCCACAACCACTTCCCTAATAAAGCTTTATTTAAGATCCTCAAATTCTGAATACCCAAACCACCTACTGAAATAGGAGTACAAACCATGGACCAGCTAACTAGGTGATATTTGAATTTTTCATCTAGACCTCCTCACAATAAATCTCACTGAAGCTTCTCTATATGATTAGCAACACAAGAAGGGATAGGGAAAAGAGAAAGAAAATACGTGGGGAGATTAGATAAAGTACTCTTTATAAGGGTAACTCTACCACCCTTTGACATGTACATCATTTGCCAACTAGCCAGCCGTCTTTCAATTTGCCCACTACATCATCCCAAATGGACTTAGCCTTAAAAGGGCCCCCAACGGAAGACCAAGATACTTTATACGTAGAGAGGAAACACCGCAACCCAATATGCCGGCCAATTCATCCATACTGTCCACATCACCCACAGGAACCAGCACTGACTTGGCCAAATTGATCTTTAAACCTGAAACAGCTTCAAACAACACAAATAAAACAAGAAGGAAATGAAGATGATCAAGGTTAGCCCCGCAAAAAACTAAAGTATCATCTGCAAACAATAAGTGAGAAATATTAACCACTCAGTTACTGCCAGAAACCACTTAGAAACCTGAAAGAAAGCCTTTATGAACAGCAATAGTGAATAACTTGCTTAGGGCCTCCATCAAAATGACAAACAAGAGAGGCGAAAGAGGATCACCCTGTCTAAGTCCATGATAGCTGCTAAAAAAGCCTGAAAGGGTACCATTCACCAAGGTAGAAAAACGCACCGAGAAAATACAATGTGCTATCCACGAACACCATCTCTCCCCAAAACCACTTCTTCTCATCATATATAGTAAGAAAATCCAGTTGACATGATCATATGCCTTCTCAATACCTAGCTTGCAAATTAACCCTAGTTCACCTGATTTAATACGACTATCCAGACATTCGTTAGCAATAAGAACTGAATCAAGAATTTGCCTTCCTTTCACGAAAGCATTTTGCGGTTTCAAGATAATCTTATCAACAACCTTTCTAAGTCTATTAGCAAGAACTTTTACAATGATCTTGTATATCCCAGTTACAAGACTAATAGGTCAAAAATCTTTAAGATCTATAGCCCCAGATTTCTTCGGAATAAGGGCAAGAAAAGTGGCATTAATGCTTTTGACAAACTTGCTATGAGTGTGAAAATCCTGGAATACCCCCATGAGATCTGTCTTAATCACATCCCAACAATCTTGGAAGAACGCTATAGAAAACCCATCAAGGCCTGGCGCCTTATCATGATTCATGCCCTTAATCACCTCAAAGACCTCCTCTTGAGAAGTTCCAAGGAAGAAGCCTCCACCACATCTAAAGTGTTGAAAGCAAGGTTATCCAACCTAGGCCTACAAGAATAAGGTTTTGAAAAAAGTGACTCATAAAAATGAGCTACATGATCCCTAATAACCTGTTGATCGGAAGAAATAGAGCCATTGATTGAGAGAGACTCCATGGCATTGGATCTCCTGTTCAAATTAGCAATCCAATGAAAAAAATTTAGTGCATTTATCACCCTCTTTAAGCCAAAGAACCCTAGACTTCTGTCTCCAGCTAATCTCCTCTTGCAGAATAGAGTTCTCCAGGTCTATGATGACCTCACATTTCCTTATCTTTTCTTCGAGAGTTAAAAATCGCGTTGTTCCTCCAACCGATCAAAAGCACACAGTTCTTCCAAATACGTAGTTTTTTTTTTAGAAGAGAAATTTTATTTAAAGCTCAAAGAGCGATCAAGTACACAAGGAGTATACAAGAACGGCAGCTAAGAAGAAGAGGAAAACAATACAAGGATTCCAAATACGTAGTTTTACGAAGCGCCACATTGCCAAACTCTTGTTCGTTCGACCTCTTAAGATCATTCTTTAAAGCCTTGAGTTTTATAGAGAAGATGAAACTAGGAAAGCCTTGAAAGTGGTAAGATGTCCACCAAAGTCTCACCCTTTCCACAAACCCTTCAGCCTTCAACCACATATTCTAAAACTTGAATGGTCTGGGACCCCAATGAATGCCTCCACAATCAAGAATGATCAGAACACAATCTAGGAAGCCTTTTCTGCAGAGTCTTGGAAACTTGACTTCCCAATCCGGAGAAACAAGAAATTTATCAAGGCGAGACCAAGAAGGACTCTCCTGATTATTAGACCACGCAAACAACCCTCCTACAAGCGGAAGATCCATAAGACCTTGCTCAAAAATAAAGTCCGAAAACTCCATCATGGTGGCATTTAGACGAACATCTCTCAATCTTTTGGCAGGAAAGCGAGTGACATTGAAATTGCCTCCAATACACCAAGGTAACTCCCACCAAGAAGAAAAACCAGCCAATTCATCCCAGAGAGAACTTCTGAGAGCATCAATGTTAGGACCGTAGACTTCAGCAAAGGCCCAAGAAAAGTCATCCTCAACACTTCTAATTTGACAACTTGACATGTTGCACATCAAATTTAAAGTATGTCACAAATACATACTACAAAGCAACTAGACAATGTTCCAGAACAGGGAGAGTACAACCCTAATTCCATCTAGAATAAGCATTGACACAAACATAATTTTTGCATAAGTATGTGTATGTTGTACGGATTAAATTTTCATTTCTTACTACCTGCACATCCTTGGTCAAACTCGAGCAAACAAGAATGAGTACAAGTACGAACAGAAGCAGCAAACCCTTCTCCTTTGTTCAGTGACTGCTCCAGTCTACTCTTAAAACTCTCGAGAGCTTTAGAACACAGATGTCCCAACAAGGTGGTGAAAGCAGGGTGAACAAACTGGACAAGTGATAAGACAACAAGAATCAATTAAGAAATAAAACATAACCATAGAATTGCAAACTAACAATAAGGCTTACTTTTCTTTAAGTCTTAACTTTAAGCACAAAAACTCTATATTCCACATTAGAATATGAACAGTATTATTTCTAAGACCCAAATGGGCAATATAACAAGACCTTGATTTAATATAAGTCCAATAAACATAAACCTCTTGAAATGCAAAAAAAAAAAAAAAAAAAATGGTGTCTCTTAGTCCATCAAAAGATATCTCTATTTGTTGCTTTGGAATTTGAGAAACTGGCAATCATTCTTCATATACACAAGTTAGATATTATGATTGTTAAATCACCAACACGTGAAATATTTAAATGGTGAATTTAATCATTTAATTAATATTCTTAAACTTCCCCCTTATGTGTGGGCCAGAACTTTTCCCTTATTATTAGGTAGAACCCAACACATGAAATATTTAAATGAGAGCTACAATATAGAGTCGAGGTACAAACTCAGAACCTCTGTTTTGATACTATATTAAATTGTCAATTGTCCCAAGAGCTTAACTGATAGAAAAAAAAAAAAAAAAAAAAAAAAAAAAAAAAAAAAAAACCCTAATCTAAGGAAAAAGAACACATACAAAAAATTTACAAAACTAGAAACAACCAAACTATGATGTGCTTATATATCCAAGTTTAGAAAGTGTTGAACATTATCTTCCGCAACTCTATCGCCGAAGTCTCTACATCTTCAAAGCTCTAAGCATTCCTTTCTCGTGAAAGACACCACATTAAACACAATGGAGCCAACCTCCATACTTCCACAGTTGTAGCACACCCAACAGGCCAACATGTCCTCTCCAACTGACCAACAAGTGAATCACCCTACTAGGCATAACCCATTGACGAAGCTCCATAATTCCTTTGCTCTTCACAATGAATCAGTAAATGACCAATGAATTCCCTACTCTTCTTGCACATGCAACACTACTCAACCACCACAACATTCATCTTTCTCAAATTATCAAGCGTCAATATTTTCCCTAATGTTGTTGTCCACACAAAACGCCACCCACAAAGGATCTTTTACTCTCATATACTCTTCCACGGAAAAGAGGATCCATTTTGGCTAGTTAGTACTTGATAAAACGACTTCACTTCAAACTTGCTCCTTTTGGAAGGACTCCATCCTATTCCATCCTCCTCTCCTTGTCCTAATTTGAAAGAATACAACATCTCAAAGAAAGATACTACCACCATCGCTTCCCAATTTGGAACTGGTCAAGTAAAAATTACATTCCACCGAATAATCCCTTCTCGTACCTGAATGTTATCTACCACCCACGCATCTTTTCTCTGAGCAATACTAAACAAATCCAAATAAGAAATCTTCAACGAACTATCCTCACACCACACATCATGCCAAAAACTAAACTTTGACACATCATCCCCCACCTCAAATCTAACAAATTTGGAAAACATATCCCACCCGCTTCTTATATGTTTCCAAACTCCCACTCAAAATGTCCCCATAGCCTCTTTAGAGCACCAACCTCCCTTTATACTATCATATTTGGTCTCTATCATCAATCTCCATAAATTGTCTCTATCCATTGCATACTTGCAACAACTGCTTTCCCAAAATATGTAAATCCTTACCTAATTCACTAAGTGGAATTTAAACTCATCCCCAATACCACCCAATAAAAAATCCCTACTACAATCTCTCAAGGCTTGTGGCCACTCCCACTGGGATAGGGAAAAGAGACAAGTAATACCTTGGTAAATTGGATAGAGTACTCTTAATTAGCGTCAATCTACCACCTTAGTTAAATAATTTTTTTTTCCCATCCAGCCAACCGATGCTCCATCTTTTCAATAATGCCATTACAAATAGAAGTGGCCTTATAAGAAGCACCCAATCGGAAACCTAAACACTTCATTTTTTTTTTATAAGTAATAAAGATTTTATAAAAAATTTAAAAAAAAAAAAAAAAAAAAGAAAAGAAAAAAAAAAAAAAAGCTTAAGGCTCCCTCAAGTACACAGGAACTACCAAAGCAGCCGCTCAAAAACCCAAGCCCTTAAGCCCAAAACCTTAGGGAGAACCCCCACCTTACACCAGGTGCACCTTGTCTTTCATAAGCCCTGAGGTAAAACACCCAAAGGGTAAAGGGAGACGCCATCAATGAAGAGACTCTACAACCAAGAATACTTGCCAGTTCTACATCTTCCACTTCTTTTATAGGAACAATATCTGATTTTGCTAAATTGATTCTCAATTCCGAAGCTACTTCAAAACATAAGAGATTTTTTTTTTTTTGACAAGTAAGAGAAATTTCATTAAAAGCGTAAAGTGCAATCAAGTACACAGGGAGTATACAAGAACAACAACTAAGAAGAAGAGGAAAACAACACAAGAAAATCATTATAACTAATCACTAATAGGGCAAGGAACGCAACCGTCCATGAGTACAAAGAATAAAAGAAAAAAGAAATGAGCTCCTCAATGATTCTTTTTTTATCCTCGAACTGTCTATCGTTACGTTCCCTCCACAAGCACCATAAGAGGCAACAAGGAACCATCTTCCACACAACCGCACTCTAAGAGCGACCACCCGTCCACCAACATGCAAATAGATCAACCACCGACGAGGCATAACCCAAGATAAACTGAAGCGACTAAAAATGGTATTCCATAGAAGGCAAGCGACCTCACAATGAAGAAGTAGATGATCCACAGACTCCCCACTCTTTTTACACATACAACATCTATCAATCACAATGACTTGCCTCTTTCAGAGATTGTCCAAAGTAAGGATCTTTCCTAGAGCTACCACCCAAGCGAAAAAGGTCACTTTCAAAGGAACCTTGGTCCACCAGATCCTTTTCTAGAGGAAATGAACTGTGTCCTTGAAAGCTAGAATGTTATAAAAAGATCTAACATCAAACTTCCCTTTGCGAGAAGGAGACCACGAAAGCTTGTCTTCCCCATCACGATCTAATCTGATAGTATACAATAAGGTGAAGAATGAAGCCAAGACGTCCACCTCCCAATCGTGTGCCGCTTGAATGAACCTGACATCCCATTGAAAATATCCGTTATCCAAAATTAAATGAGCTGCAATGAGTGAGTTCTTGTCTCAAGTTATGTCATACAAACCTGGAAAAGCTTCCTTAAGGGGCATCTCTCCGCACCATACATAATCCCAGAATCTAATCCTGGATCCATCTCCCAAAGCAAGTCTAGTATGGCTACTAAACAAACTCTACCCCTTCCTGATGTTCTTCCAAAGCCCTACTCTGTGAGACCTAGGTGGGTCTAAAGAACACCAACTAGCCCAAGTAGCACCGTACTTAGCATCCACAACTGATCTCCACAAAGCCTCTCTCTCATGCTCATAATGCCACAACCACTTCCCTAATAGAGCCTTATTAAAGGTCCTCAAATTCCGGATACCCAAACCACCTTCTAAAATAGGGGAACAAACCATGGACCAGTTAACCAGGTGGTATTTGAATTCTTCACCTATGCCTCCCCACAAAAAATCTCAATGAAACTTCTCTATACGACTAGCAACACTAGCAGGAATAGGGAAGAGAGAAAGGAAATACGTGGGGAAATTATATAAAGTACTCTTTATAAGGGTAACTCTACCACCCTTTGATAGATACATCATCTGCCAACTAGCCAGTAGTCTTTCAATCTTGCCCACTACATCATCCCAAATGAACTTGGCCATAAAAGGGGGCCCCAGCAGAAGACCTAGATACTTTAAAGGTAGAGAGGAAACCCCGCAACCCAAAATACCAGCCAAATCGTCCATATTAACAACATTGCCCACAGGAACTAGCATTGACTTGGCCATATTGATCTTTAAACCTGAAATAGCTTCAAAAAACAAAAACAAAAAAACAAAAAAACAAAAAACAAAAACAAAAAAAAAAACAATTTGAAGAAAATGAAAATGATCAAGATTAGCTCCGCAGAAAACTAAAGTATTGTCAGCAAACAATAAATGAGAAATATTAAGCACCCCGTTACTACCAAAACCCATTGAGAAACTTGATAGATACCCCTATGAACAACAACAGTGAACAACTTACTTAGGGCCTCCATCACAATGACAAACAAGAGAGGCGACAGGAGATCACCTTGTCTTAGACCACGAGAACTGCTGAAAAAATCTGAGGGAGTACCATTCACCAAGATAGAGAAGCGCACCAATGAAATACAATGCTCTATCCACGAACAACATCTCTCCCCAAAACCTCATCTTCTCAACATATACAGTAAGAAGCTCCAGTTGACATGATCGTATGCCTTCTCAATATCCAGCTTGCAGATCAACCCCGGTTCACCTGATTTAATGTGACTATCCAAGCACTCATTAGCAATAAAAACTTAATCAAGAATTTTACTACCTTTCACAAAAGCATTTTGGGGCTTCGAGATTATCTTGTCCACAACCTTTTTAAGTCTATTAGCAAGAAATTTTGCAATGATCTTGTAGACCCCAAGAGCATGACTAATAGGCCGAAAATCTTTAAGATCCATAGCTCCAGACTTCTTTGGAATTAGAGCAAGAAAAGTGGCATTAGTGCTTTTTACAAACTTGCTATGAGTGTGAAAGTCCTGAAATACCCCCATAAGATCTGTCTTAATCACATCCTAACAATCTTGGAAGAACGCTATAGAGAACCCATCAGGGCCTGGAGCCTTATCATAGTTCATGCCCTTAACTACCTCTAAAACCTCATTTTCCGCAAAAGGAAGTTCCAAGGAAGAAGCTTCAACCTCATCCAAAGAGTCGAAAGCAAGGTTATCCAACCCAGGCCTCCAAGTATAAGGTTCTAAAAAGAGGGACTCATAAAAATGAGCAACATGATCCCTAATAGCCTGCTGATCGAAAGAAATAGAGCCATTAACTGAGACTCTATGGCATTGGACCTCCTGTTCAAGTTAGCTATCCGATGAAAAAATTTAGTGCATTTATCACCTTCTTTAAGCCAAAGAACTCTAGACTTCTGTCTCCAATTGACCTCCTCCTGCAAAGTAGCGTTCTTCAGATCTCTAATGACCTCACTTTTTCTGATCTTTTCTTCGAGAGCTAAACCACGTTGTTCCTACAACATATCAAGAGCACACAATTCTTCCATAAGCCTTTTTTTGTGAAACTCCACATTACCAAACTCCTGTTCGTTCCATCTCTTAAGATCATTCCTTAAAGCCTTAAGCTTTTGAGAGAAGATGAAGCTAGGAGAACCTTAGAAATGGTAAGATGTCCACCAAAGTCACACTCTATCCACAAATCCTTCGGCCTTCAACCACATATTCTCAAACTTGAATAGTCTGGGACCCCAATGAATGCCTCCACAATCAAGAAGAATCAGGAAATGATTAGAACACAATCTAGGAAGCCTTTTTTTGGATAGAACTTGGAAACTTGACTTCCAATCAGGGGACACAAGAAATCGATCGAGGCGAGACCAAGTGGGATTCTCTTGATTATTAGACCACATAAACAACTCTCCTGCAAAAGGAAGATTCATAAGACCCTACTCAAAAATAAAGTCCAAAAACTCCATCATGACGGTGTTTAGGCAAACATCACTCGATCTTTCAGCTGGAAAACAAATGACATTAAAGTCTCCCCCAATACACCAAGGCAACACCCACCAAGAAAAGAAGCCAACCAACTCATCCCAAAGAGAACTTTTGAGAGCGTCAATGTTAGGATCGTAGACCCCAGCAAAAGCCTAAGAAAAGTCCTCTTCAACACTTCTAAAAGAACAGGCAAGAACAAACTCACCCACGAACACATCAATTTTCTCTACAATCCTTTTATCCCACATAATCAACATACCACCAGAGGCACCAAAAGAGGCTAGGTAACACCAATCTACAAAAGGATAACTCCAAATATTTCTCACAAGAGAATCAGAAATAAACTCCTGTTTAGTTTCTTGCAAACAAATAATATATGCCTTCCATTGCCTCAATAAATTTCTAACTTTTAACTGTTTCTCACCCTCGTTTAATCCTCTAACATTCCATGAAAGGATTTTAGGCTTCATAACAGATTATCGTGCACCCTTCTTTTGCGCTTACCACTAGAAGAGCTTCCGCTATATGTCTCATAATTAACATAATAGAAAAGTCTGCTTAGCTCCCTCGTACCTTTGGTGCCCAATTTTGGACCCTTACCCGTTTCCTTCTTATCCTGACTAGCAATGAGATCCATATACAAGGGCTGAAGTTGACCTTCGGAGTCAACACACGTAATCCCCATTGGAGGACTGTACTCTAGGGCCATCTTCAGCAGCAACTCCGAAGACCCCTTACCAAAAAATCCCCTGACTGTGTCACTAGGGCAACAGCACAGAGGAGCAGGCTCTTCCTCAGGGATCATTCATTGCAAATGTCAAATTTGTTTAGAATTAAAATCACAAAAAATTAGCATATCATCAGCAAACAGTAAATGAGACACTACAAACTGGATTATTCCTCGACGCAATAGAGAAACCTATCAAAAGACCACTATCCATTGTCGCAACCATCATCCAACTCAATGCCTCCATAACCACCACAAATAACAACAGAGATAATGGATCCTTTTGTCTCAATCCACGAAAGCTAGAAAAAAATTCGGACGATGTTCCATTTACAAGAATGGAAAATCGCACTGTAGATATACAATGCTCTATCCAATCCCTCCATTTCTCCCCAAATCCCCATATCTTTAACAAATAAAGCATGAACTCCCAATTTACATGATCAAACACTTTCTCCAAACCCAACTTGCGCAACACCCCGAATTCCCCCAATCTGATCGGACTATCTAAGCATTCATTAGGGATTAACATTGAATGGGTCGTGTTTATAAGTTAAAAAAAGGCATTGTATGGTCTCAAGCAATCACCGAGGGCATGGTTTGGAAAATTCTCTCAAGTGATAGTGGATTGGTCTTCAGAGAGGTCAGACAGATCATTTAGTATTTCACTCATACTAGAGCATGCTATATTCTCCTTGTGGAATATGTAGATGATATTATTATTGCTGGAGATGATTTAGAAGGCATTGTCCGATTGAAACAATTTTTACAATGGTTTCAAAAAAAAGGATTTGGGCAAACTTTGATATTTTCTAAGTATTGAAATTGCTAGTTCTCATACAGGTATCAACTTATCTCAAAGAAAGTATGTACTTCATTTGTTAGATGAGACAGGTCTTCCAAGTGCTTGTCCCATTGAGGTTTCGATGGATTCAAATTGTAAATTACTGAAGGATGAAGCAAAATTATTGGAAGATTCTGCCAGGTATCGTCGTCTAATTGGAAAGTTGAATTATCTTACTATTACTAGGCCATATATTTCATATGTAGTTAGTGTTGTTAGTCAGTTCTTGGAGGATCCTCAAGTTTCACATTGGGAAGCTATTACATGCATTATTTGGTATTTGAAGAGAGCCCCTAGTCTAGGGATACTGTTTAGACCGAATGAACATCTTGAGGTAGAAGGTTTTACTGAGCAAATTGAGCTGATTCTCCTTCAAATAGACGGTCTACTACAGGAAATTGTACATTCTTAGGTGGTAATCATGTAACTTGGAACTTTGGAGAGTAAGAAAACAAACACTCGTGTCTCGATCAAGTCTTGAAGCAGAGTAGAGAGCAATGGCTCAAGCTACTAGTGAGTTGACATTGTTACAGCATTTTCTTTAGGAGATTGGTTTCTGGGCTCCTACTCCTATCCCTTTGTTTTGTGATAACCAGGCTGCTATACATATTGTACCTAACCCAGTTTTTCATGAAAGGACCAAGCATATTGAGGTCGATTGTCATGTCATTCGAGACAAAATACTCGATGGAGATATCTCTATAGCATTTGTGAAGTTTTAACATGCATTTCAGCTTGTCTTAGAAAGAGGCATTTAATTGTGATTGATAGGTGTTGTATGTGCAAGATGATGGGGAAATGGTAGACCACCTTCTTCTTCATTGTGAGGTTGCTCGTGTCTTATGGAATGCCACCTTTAGCCGTTTCAGCTTGTCTTGGGCTATTCCTCTTCTGGTGGTAGATTTATTCACTTGTTGGTGGACGGGTGGCCGCTCTCGGAGTGCTATTGTGTGAAAGATGGTTCCTTCTTGCCTTATGTGGTGCTTGTGGAGGGAAAGAAATGGTAGGAACTTTAAGAACAAAGATAGAACATCTGAGGAGCTTAGAACTTTCTTTTTTTATTCTTTGTACACTTGGACTACTGCGTTCCTGGGTCCTTTAGTGATTAGCTTTCATGATTTTCTTGTATACTCCTTGTGTACTTGGCTGCGCTTTGCATTTTTAATGATATTTCTCTTACTTATCAAAACCAAAAAATGCATTGTTTGTAGTCTTAATATCTTTTTATCAGATGGAGGGAATGGATAAAATTTTGCATCTCTACGGTGAAATTTTCCATCTTGGTGAATGGCACTTCGACTGGCTTCTTTCAAAGTTCTCGAGGGATTAGACAAGGTGATCCGCTTTCTCCTTTGTTGTTTGTTGTGGTTATGGAATTGCTAAGCCGGATGTTGAATGCGTCTATGCTCCAAGGTTTGTTGACAGGCTTTTCTATGGGAACCAGGAATAATGAAGAATTAGTGGTGAATCATTTGTTGTTTGCGGATGATACTTTAATTTTTTGTGGTGCACAGGCAGAACAAGTTCAAAAGTGAGATGTACTTTCTTATGTTTTGAAGCCGCATCAGGGTTGAGGATCAATTTAGGTAAATCCAAAATTGTTCCCATAGGCCAAGTGGAAGATGTTGATTATTTGGCTCATATTGTGGGGTGTAGACTTGGGTCGTTGCTAATGACTTGTTTGGGTTTGCCGTTGGGGGCTTCTTTTAAATCTATTTCTATTTGGAATGGAGTTCTTGAGAAAGTGGAACGAAGGTTGGCTAGGTGGCAGACACTTTTTTTATCCAAGGGTGGTAGGGTGTCGTTGATTCATAGTACTCTTTCTAGCATTCCAACTTATTATTTATCTTTGTTCCCCATTCCTGTGAGTGTAGCTAAGAGACTAGAGCTGCTTCAATGGGAGTTCTTGTTGAGTGGCATGGGGGATGAGGCTAAATTTCATTTAGTAAATTGGCATAGAGTTTGCACTCCAATTAAGGCAGGTGGCTTGGGAGTTCGAAATGTTATTAAATTTAATCTAGTTTTACTGGGGAAGTGGATATGGAGGTTTGTTCAGGAGCGCAAGGCTTTGTGGAGGTCGGTGATTGATGTGAAGTATGGGAGTGTGAGGGGAGGATGGTTTTCTTTACCGGCGACGAGGTCTTATGGTGTGAGTGTATAGAAGTATATTCAAAGAGGGTGGGATACTTTTGCTAAGTATGTGCAATTGGAGGTGGGAGATGGGTATCATGTTCATTTTTGGCATGATCTGTGATGTGGAAATAGGTTGCTTAAGCTATGTTATCCAATTTTGTACACTCTTGCTCGTTTTTCAGACGCTTGGGTGGTTGATAATTTGTCTGTGGTAGATGGAGTTGTTCATTGGAATGTTGTCTTTAAACGTTATGCTTAGGATTGGGGGGTGGAAATGGTTCTTTCCTTTTATGAGCAGTTATATTCTACTCGGATTCGACATGAAGAGGTTGATAGGTTGGTGGAATCTTTCCAAGAGGAGGAGCTTTGAAGTGAAGACTTTTTATAAAGCCTTAGCTTGTCAAGAGGTGGTCTCTTTTCCTTGGAAGGGTATTTGGCGTGTTAAGACTCCAAAGCGGGTGGCATTTTTTGTGTGGACAGCGGCATTAGGAAAGATTTTGACACATAACAATTTGCGTAGGTGTCATATTGTGGTGGTTGAGTGGTGTCGTATGTGTAAGAAGAATGGGGAATCCATTGATCACCTTCTACTTCATTGTGATGTGGCACGGGTTGTTTAGAGCTCTTTCTATAGTTTGTTTAGGGTGGAGTGGGTCATGCCAAGAAGAGTGATGGATTTACTGAGTGGTTGGGGCACTTCGCTGGGTCATGGCCATGTTACGCATCTTTGGAAGCAAGTTCCCTTGTGTGTTATGTGGGGTCTTTGGCTTGAGCGGAATGCAAGGCTACTTGAAGATGTGGAGTTACTGGTTGTGGACTTGTGTCGAAATGTGCTTAATATGTTCGATGTTTAAGTCTCGGCTCATAGCCCGAGTCGTGTTATATTGGCTGAGTTTTTACATTCATGTTATTTTGTTTCCTCTAATTATCGACACTTTTGTATACTTCTTGTGTACTAGAGTTGCGCCACTCTGCGCTTTTTATTGAAGCTTATTACTCATCAAAAAAAAAAGTCCAAATTTATGTTATCATGATTTTATTGTTCTTTTTTCTTCTCTTAGCTAGGTGTTTTCTCATGTATACTTCCTGTGTAATTGTGGGGTGGGGGCTTACACTTTTAATGGTATCTCAATTACCAATCAACAAAAAAATAATGCCCAAATTTGAGGCCAACTACAAAAACCAAATATTCTACTAGTTGATGAAATGCTTCTCATCTCTATCTAGCTAAACTTGTTGGAGACAATAAGTTGGAGCCAGGGTCGTTGGACAACAGACTAATATAGGGAGTTCAAGAAATGTAAGGCTATAGGCATCAGTAGCTGCAATGATTTCTGAAACAAGTCAACTAAATGAAGCCCATTGTTCTTCTATTCAAAAAGGCAGATCCCCTTGGCTCATCTTTAAAAGATAAACCCCATCCCTAGCCCAAAATGACCGGGGTTGAATAGACCCTTCATGATTGGAGGGCTAATTCCATTTAGGTGAAAGGTCCTTGCAATCAAATGGAACCCACCTAAAGACCATTTTGAGTCTACAAATCAATTTCAAAATGCACTTCTCTCCATCCTTGCCATTCAAGGCATCCTCAAAAACGCTAATCAATATCCTTGAGGCAGACATGAAAGAGTGATGTAAAATTTGTTATGGCAGCAGAATTTCCCATCATCACATAGTTTGCCTTAACTTTAGATCATATAAGTTACTTGTGGAATTCAATCAAACTGAAATTATGCTTGTGTGTTCAATTACTAAAATGTGGTGTAATCATTTCAACCTTTTTTCCCCCTTTGTAGTTGTAACATTGAATCCTGCTCAGCAATGATGTTCGCATGCTAAACTCTAGTCTAAATTTCTAAGGTATAGAATATAATGATTCCAACAACTCGCTAGAAAGGCCAAGGGGGCAAAGTCACAATGCTTGATTGTGAAAGCAAGTAAATTGGATAGCTAAACAGTTCGGAATGAATCTATAATGAATAGCGGAAGGAATAAAGGTAGCTTGAAGATGGGCAGAGAGGCAAAAGCAACCTTACCTGTTCAACTTGGATACTGGCTACATTAAAGAATCTAGGAGTATAATCAATAGCAACACATACAGGAGCAGGGTGAAGGGATATAATATAGCAAAGTCCATTAAAAGTCATAAAATTATTTATCCAGAAAAATATGCAATAAATTAAATGAATCTGTGTGCAACAGTTGAAACTAAGATAACAATTGAGAAAGAGTGAGGTCTTACATCCAATGCTTTTGACTCCAGTTGTCGTCGTTTTGCATTTCGTACACCTTCATCATAGTATTCTGTCTCCATGTCATATCTGTTTGGGTCGTGGAGTTGGGGGGGTGGAATTGCGTCCGAAAGCGAGGTTAGAACTCAAATCAATTCTAAAAAGGAACATAGTCCAAGACTATACAATCAACAGTTAGATCTATATATAGAACAACCACCCCAGATTGAGGAGCGCCTGGCTGAATCTTATTGGGATAAATCAATGATGGTCGATGGGCAGTAGAGGGATGCATTCAGATTCATAGAATAAAGCAAGAGGTGGATAGAGAACTAGATAATTAGAATTCACGCTCAAAGGTCTCTAAACACAGAAGCTCTTCTAAAAAATATATATATTGTCAAGAAAAAAGAGGATCAGCAACCTCAAAGAAATATTTCCCAGGTAAATTGGGCATATTTAAAGATTTGAATATTAAAAGACACAAGCTGAATGGAACTAACTCTGAAAAATATTTTTCTAAAATTGAGCTGAGCTGTTTCCCAAAACCTGATACTGGAGCTGCTTGAACAGCTTCCTCCAGTGCCAACCAAGCCTGAATTAAATTCAATAATGACTAATATGGAAAAAGAAAATTCAAAATTAATCTAGAAGCAACTCCGGGAAAAGAGGATGGACAAAGGTGTACCTTATCAGATGTCAAGCGACTTAACTTCTCATTGGCAATCTCTTCACACCGGACAGTGGCAACCATTACCTAATAAACAAACAGATAAATGCATGTGAAGATACCACAACCACTTCCAAAAGGAAAAAAGAAGAGGGAGTCATAGAATAAAATATAAAACCTTGTGAGCAGGAAGATCCAGATCCTTGTTCTCTTTTGTAACTTTCCATATCAGCTGTGCACTGAACGAAAATCCAGAAGCAGGGACAACACCACGTCTATCACCAGCAAGCCCTCCAGGAGAAATAGAATGGAAAAATCGCTGCCTCAATTGGGCAACCTGTATAAGACAGGACATATAGCTGTAAACCTATATATTCCACTCTAAAATCAAGAAGAATGGAAATTTTCTAAGGATTGATCAAATGAGGTCTGGATGTCAAGGAGTTAAGTTCCATTTATTGCAAGAATTTAAACTTCCAGAAATAAGATAATTCATTAAACAATCCAAACATTCAGCACTGTACTACAAGAGAAGTTTACAAATATCTCAGACAATCAAGGCACAATGTAGTTTACAAGATAAAGAATAAAAAATTTCCAGAAACAAATGGAGAAACAGTACAAGAGGCCTTCAAGTGAATAAGAAAAGAGAAAATTATACATGTGTGTGTACATATATAAACGAATCTGGACAGTAGGAAAACAAACTTCTTGAGATTCTTCTTATATTAAACAGATTACCTCCTCTTTGAACTTCTCCTCCTTCTCATAATTGGATAAAGCAGTGATCTCAACCTTCATGTCAAAGAAAGTAAATCAACACACAAAATTAATTACCAAGAAAAAAATGTGAACAACCGACCAGTTAGAGAGAGAGAGAGAGTATACTACATTAAAAAATTCACTAAGAGGAGTATTCTCATGGGCCTGGGGCTTGGGCACTGCATCCCATATCTGCAGAATGTACAATCTCTGAGAAATATTGAATAAAAATAATAAAGAGAACGGGGCAAAAATCTAACTGTAAAAATAAATGACAACCTTCTGAATATCTTTCGTTAAAACAGGCTTCAAACGTTCAAGTGGGGTCTACATGGAAAGCCATGAAGACTACAAAGATTAATATGAAAAAATAGAGCATTCGAATAAAAGACCCAAAGTATTTGTAAACATGTACATTGAGAATAAGTTTGCTTAGTGCTGACCTTTGTTTTATCACGTATAACAAACAACAAGGTTGATTTACGGGGACTGAACAAACGCATCATGACCTACGTATAGCACAGTAACCAGAAGGTATCATACACCAACCAAGAAATGTTGACTGGAAAGAACATGGCTATACAGTACCTGAAAAACTGTTTTTAGAAGAGGTTTATGGGCAGCACGCTCCCTACCAATATCATGGCACCACCTGTAAAGAATATTCAATCTCTAGTTGCAATCTAACACGATTCCTCATTACATGTGTACATAAACTCCTAAATAAGCATATTTATATTCCATGTATCTGTATAAGAGATTCCAAACCAAAAGCTCATTTTTTTTAACAGCCTATGTTTTCACGAAAAGCAACCATTTCTAAAGACTCAATGGTTTGATTAAATATTAAAGAAAATGCTTAAATCATAAAAACTTACATGTTTATCAGTACAATGTCAGAAACTGCCAAAGCAAATAGAGCACTTTGTTTCTCAAATGCAGCGTCATCCTGGAAGTGAGAGAAAACAAATAAAAAAATATTAAAAAAAAAAAAACTATGAGAATGGACGAAATTCCCGTGGAGGTATAAGTTTCATAAAATATCATGTACTTATCCAAAATAAAAATCCTAAATGAAAGTTCAGCTATCCTGCTGCTCACACACTGATACCAGTTAAAGGAACTGAGAAATATGAATGGGCCTCAAAATTTCAAAAATATTCAGAAACATACACCATTAAAAAAATTGAAGTGCAAAGGGACTGCAGTGTTGTTATTTTTTTATAAGTTAGACTACAGTATTAATTACTTAATTAAATTAATGAGAAGAAGAATAGCACACCACAATCCATCTTCGGTCAATGCAAGAAAAGGAAAGTGTTAAGCCTTGGACAGTAGCATCCATACAATGCCGAAGATGTAAAGATTTCCATATGAGAAAGCTTGAAATAGATAATGGTAGGGATTTAGTTTCAAATAGTCCATGTAGGATATAATGACCAAATAAATAAAAAGCAATCATCAGTTGAGGAAACAAAAGCTCGACTGTTGGGTTTTCTCAAAATCAGAGAAGGAACTATGCTCAAGGGGAAGGAGCAGGAACAATATTAAAAATTTTACAAATAAATATAGGTTTTTGGGGTTGAAGAGGCTGCAATATCTTCGAAATCCACTAATGCAAGTATTTGTCAGCATGCCTCTATGTTCCTAAAACTAACTTCATCATGGAAGAAAAACAACAATCTATGTCAAATAGGTTCAACATCTACCATAAACCAAGCTATCAATAAAACATGAACTCATTAGTCCTGGGAATAATATGGCAAGCTTCCATTCTAATGCCACCATTATCTAACTTGGGCCAGGATTCTCCAAGAAAGAGAGAGAGAGAGAATAAAATTAGTTGAAATTCTTTTGGAATGCTGATATTAACTACTCTTCCTTTGATCACCTCTACACTTGGAGGATTGGAACTATTCGTTTGCATTTTGTCTATTTGGATTTTGGCTGATTCAAAAAAATTGTCTCTCTCCTTTTTTCATTCCCGTCTCACTCACCCCAGTAGTGGCGCATGAAGGCGCATACCACTAGGGTTCCATTCTCTCTCGCTACTTTAAAGCTTGGATGGCATTGGTTTTTCGCCTAGCTCTCTGTTTTTTGGTTGTGTTTCTGGTTTAGTTTTGGCTCTTCAGTTCTGAGCTAGGTTGGTACTAGCCTCCGGCTGGTAGTGGAGCAGGCTTGGACGTGAAGTTACCATGTGGTGCTGATATGAAGCGGTGTTTCTCTATGGAAGTGAAAAAAATTCTTCTTTTCAGTGCAAGAAGATAAGGCAGAATTTCGTTTAAAGGAAAGGAAGAAAGTTTTTGTTGGGTATTTTTTTTAGGTGTCCAATGCTCCGTTTGGCTGGTGGATACTGTTGAAGAGGTGTTGAAGTCTCTCAGTAAAGAAGACTTTGCCAAGCCTTACTGCGAGGTTGAGAAGGTGCTAATGGTCCGTGCATGGGGGTGGTAATACGGCCAGCCGGTAAGACCAAAGCTTTGTAGCTCTCTAAGGTGCAGGATCCCAGTAAGGTAGTTTCCATGAACACTGTTGTTAAGCAAACTTCTCTAGTGAGGGGATTCCTTTGGAGGGAGTTTCTCAATTGGCCAATGCAACCCACACTCTTGCCTAAAGTGTTGGTCGCGTCGTCATCGACTCTTGTTGCTAAGGATGTTGGGGTGGAAGGGACTCCTTCCTTTTTGGGTGGTTTCGGCTCTCCTAACATTGAAAAGGATAAAGATTCCAAGTTTAATGATCTAATCCAGTCTCAAAAGAAGCCGATAGGCTTTGGCCCAGATGGGAAGAGCATAGTGTGGAATTGGGGTGACGAGATTTGGTATAGGGAGGATGGAGAATCCCCTTACCCTTTAGGTGTTTTACATCCCGACATACCCTTGGATTTGGCATTGGATGGTGACGAGGGCGAGGATCCGTCCTTCGCAATCCTGGATTGCATTGATGAGGAGTTCCATCGGAAAACTATGGTTGCGTTCTAAAAGACCAAAGGTATGAGAGAGCTGTTAAACTTGAAAAGCTCCATTAACTACGGCGATGCAAGCGCACCCTCTTTATGTTGAAAAGGAAAAGCTCACATGATGTAGTGTTGAGTGCCTCATATGGGCCTTGGGTTTTACGTCTAGCGGGTTTGTTGATTTTCTTTCTTTTTTTGGGCTGGTTTGGTTGTTCTAGTGTATACTGCATGTGTACTTAGGGGCACCTTATACTTTTTTTTAATATATTTTTATTACTTATCAAAAAAAATCTTGCCCAAAATTGACTAAAACTTGTTCGCGAGAACCTTGGAAATAATATTATACACCCACCCTGCGCCCCCCCCCCCCCCCCCCCCAAAAAAAACTAATAGGGCAAAAATCCTTCACATCCATAGCACACGTCTTCTTTGTAATCAGAGAAACAAAAGTATCATTAAGACTCTTCTTAAACTGTCATCTATTATGGAATTCCGGAAACACAACGATAAGATCCTTCTTTAGTAATCCCCAACATTTCTAAAAGAAAGTCATTGTGAAGCCGTTCAGACCCAGCGCCTTATCTTCATTCAAATCCCTTACCACATCTTACATATCATTCTTCTCAAACTCTCTTTCTAACCAAGTACTCTCATCCGCATCAATGGATAGGAAAGATAGACCATTCACCCTTGGCCTCCAAGAACACTACTTAAAATATAGATTGTTATAAAAATGTACTATATGCTGCTCCTTTATCTCCATAGGATTCTTAGACAATGCTCCATGTATATTCAAAGAGTCCACATGATTGAATTTGCGATGTGAATTGGCCACCCTGTGAAAAAAAAAAAAATTGCGATTTTGTCCACGTCCTTCAACCACAAAGCTCATGATTTCTATCTCCAGTTCATTTCCTCAAAAAGGAGAGTTTTCTCCAACTCCCTCTACATATCTCTCTTTCTTACCATCTCCTCCTCCACTAAGCAATAGCACTCTTCAATTATAACTAGCTCTTGAATGCCCTCCAATAATTCATTCTTTTTCTTCCCTACATCACCGAACACTTCATCACTCCATTTCTTCAAATCCGCCTCTTGAGTTTTCAACTTATTAGCCAAAACGTAACTTGGTAATCCCTAATGCTCATAGGACATCCACCAAGTTTTAACCTAATCAACAAAACCATTAGATTTCAACCACATGTTTTCAAATTTAAAATACGTCTCCCTCCTCTAGGCTCCTCACAATCCAACAACAAAGGAAAGTGATCAGACAAAAGTCTTGCCAAGTTCCTCTGTGTCACTTCTGGAAAATGTTCTACCCATTCAGGAGAAATTAAGAATCTATCAATTCTAGACCATGTTTGATTTTCTTGATTATTCAACCAAGTAAACTGACCACCTTCAAGCGAAAGATCCACCAACTCCTCCATTGTTGCAGAATAACCGGAAACACTTGATCTCTCACTTGGAAATCGAACCACGTACATTAAAATCTCCCCCAATACACCAAGGCATCTCCCAACTACTTCTTCTGGACGTATACCTTCTGGTTCTGATTCCTATGATGCACTCACTAGTCAGCTTAGCGAACTTGTTCAATGCATGTGTACTACACTTCCTTCTTCCACTACTACATTTGCTGATTCAGATAATGTTGCATGTGTGGCCAATTCATCCCCGTCTTGGGTCATTGACTCCGCCGCTAATAAACATATATATGGTATATTATCTCCATTTTCTGATTTGATTCCTGCTCAACACCACATTGTTTTAGCTGATGGTTCTTCTCGACCCATTGTTGGGAAAGGTGTTCTTCATCCTACCAATTCTTTTTCCTAACCATCTAGTCTCTATGTTCCATATTTTTCTTTTAATTTGCTTTATGTTAGCCAATTAACTAAAGCCTTACAATGTGAAATTCATTTTTCCCCTACTTGTCTCTTTCAGGATCTCAAGACCAAGAAGATGATTGGTTCGGGACATGAGTAGGACAACCTTTATTGTGTGGATCTTGATGGCTCCTTTTCTCTCGTTTCATCAAACTTGAGTGGGTGAGTTACATTAGATGCTGGCTTTCCTCGAAGTAAATGAGTGGCATCTAGTTTCTAAGGCGCTTGTTTCGGAGGGGAAACAGAAGGGGGGTCTTCTATCCGGTCGCTTTTACATGGCAGTATTACACTCGATGGACAGAGTTGATGAGAAGATGGTGTGGTCAAAGCCGATGTCCGTGACTCCTCTCGATTTGCTTCTATTAGTGTTGGCGTATGGTGGTGAGGAGGTGCGAACAGCGGTGAATTGCTACGAGCTTGATATCTCTAGGTTGTCGATGGTGATTTCCAATGATGCAACGAAAAAGACGATAGATATATAGCCGAAGGGCAGTTCCGTCAATTAATGGTTGAAGTTGTTTCTAGGGCTTTCTCGGTTAGTGATGGATCGGGTCAGAGGATATGTGGGTCAGTTAGTTGGGTTGGGTTCTAAGTTCAATGGGTTCAAGCCTAAGAATATTGGCAAGAAACCCATTATCCACCTTAAACCAGTTTGCAAGTCTTCAGGTTAGGGCTTTTAGGCCTGGTCCTTTGGTTTTGGCAAGTACTCATGGAGCTTCCGATGAAGTTTCTTCACCGGTGATCTTGACAGAGGAAGGTTTTGGGTTTGAATCGGTGCATGGCTCGGTGTTGGGGTTGCTAGAGGTTTGGTCTGAGTTGTTCTCAAAAGACCACTGGTTGGGTAATGAGGTTTTGGTTTCCACTGCTCGAGATGGGCTTGTCCATGTGAATTCCGGTCCTTCTTCTTCAACATCTTAGCTTGAGCAAGAATCAACAGTGTCTTTAGAAGCTTCTCTCAAGTCTAAGGAGTTTGCTCCGGCTCCAGTTCACCTTTTCCCTAGTAGTTCTTCCTCAGGGGCTGCTGAGTTGGGAGAGAGGCTTCGTCTTTCTCGTCCAATGGCATCGACCTCAAAACCATTCTAGAAGTATTATAGGACGGCTAAGGAAGGTCAAGTAGTAAAAATGGATGAGCATTTTTTTTTCGATTTTGTGGCGGCGAGTTTGCTGTAGGGATTCCTTTTCCTCCCTTGGGTGCCACTCCTGAGCCAGAGCTTCCTTTGGAGTCAAATTTAGTGCAAAGCTCTCAAGTGCCGCCCCTTGTTGACGAGGCAACTTCTATGAAGGATGTCATTAAGCGAACTCCTCCGGTGAGGGGATTCTTTTGGAGGGGTTTTTTTCGCCTAAAGTGCCGGTCATGTCGCTAACAACCCTAATTGTTAAGGAAGATGAGGTGGTAGGGACTCCCTCTCATTTGCGTCCTTGTGTCTCTCCATTAGCTGATAAGGGTGAGGACCTTCAAGTGAACTGTCTAGTCGAGTCTCAGAAGTGACCGGTTGGTTTTAGTCGGTCTGGGGAGGATGGTGTAGCCGTTTTCCCTTTGGGTGATTATTCGCCCGATGAAGTGGATGAGGCTTCACTTTTGGCAATCGTGGATTCTAGCATTAGCGAAGAGGAGTTTCATCAGGAATCTGTGGTTGCCCGTCAAAAGAATAAAGGTCGAAGGAAGATGTTGAATTTGAAAAGCTTTGTCAATTATGGAAATGATTATGCAACCTCCTGGCATTGGAAATGCAAGGTTCACATGATGTAGTGTTCAATGCCTCGTGGGTCTTAGGTCTTTTGGGTTTTAGGGTTTTTAGTGTCTCGCAGGTTTGTTGGGTCTCTTTCTTTTTGGGATGATTTGATTGCTCCCTTGTATATTTCCTATGTATTTAGGGGGCGCCTTTACCCTTTTTAATAAAATTTATTACTTATCAAAAAAAAAATTTACGCTTATCAAAAAAAATATTCAAATTGTGATTCTCAACGAACATTAACTAGTGAAAAATAAGAGTTAACAGAAGAAAATTGCTCAAAATAATCAGTAATTTGTGATAAAAGGTACACATTACTTAGAGGAGGGAAGATGAATTAGAAAAGGGATAAGTGAAAAAATACTTCAAAAAAAAAGAACCAAGAAAAAGGAGAGATGGGAAGCATAGCTCAGGACACATCTAATTTGCTTTTGAGTTTTACATTGAGGTGATGTAAATCTCATTTCACCACCCATAAAGGCCTAAATATAGGCCTAGTAGACCTACTAAACCCTAAAAACAAGAAGAAGAAAAAAATACTTCAAGACTCATCCAAACCATTAAGTTCATTTAGCAGGACCCATATTCTAATTTCTAACACCACTAGACTTCCAAAAACAATAAAATTCCACCATTATATTTTCTCACGAGTCTCATATCAATTAGGGTGTATCACATCAGGCCACAAATGTACCACTTACAGTAGAAAATGAAGCAACTAACTTGTTAGAGTATACAAAAATATATGAAGATTCGGTCCCAAATTCTAATTTCTAACACCACTAGACTTCCAAAAACAATAAAATTCCACCATTATATTTTCTCATGAGTCTCATATCAATTGGGGTGTATCACATCAGGTCACAAATGTACTACTTACAGTCCAAAATGAAGCAACAAACTCGTTAAAGTATACGAAAATATATGAAGGTTCGGTCAAGTAACAGGTTTTTAATTGTGGATGTGTGTGCATGAGCATGTGAATGTGAATGTGCCTAAAATTGGTTATTTTCCTTGCATTCAAAATGAATAGAGCCATGTTGGATTAAATTTTGACATCTAATATACCACTCTTATCACAAAAACACCATAACTTTTGCCACATAAAGTGTGTGAAAGCTTAACAGCCCTCCTTTTTGGTAATAACTATGCTTCATTTCTCCTATTGTATCTTCTTAAATAAAATCAAAAATTCTAATAAAAATCTCATTACCTCGCCCCTTTCCCTCCCATCAGTACCGTCCAAATCCATGGCAATTGTACAAGGCTCAATGCCAACACCCTTAGCTATCCAAATGCCTTTGGTTGTTTGACTCCTACAATAACACAAAACTATATTGCTTGTTTCTCATATGGAGGTGAATTAAAAAAGCCACGAGAAGCAACAGAAAGTGTCTTCTGGTTAACCATATATGAAGCAATTAAAAAACCAACCTTCCATTGTATGCGTCCATCTCCTTGAAATTTGTATGGAAAAGATGATTCAATAAGGTGCTCTTCCCTGCTCAGCAAAGGGTGTTGGGAAAAAAATGAAAAAGAAAAAAAGAATATTAGCTCAATTCATAAGATTAAATCACACTTGAAAGGCACACCCTAAGAAAGGGGAAAGGGGGAAAGCAGCAGCCTAAGCCCAATTAAGAAATATTAATAGAGATTTATTTCTAAAAAGCAAATAAGGTCTTAATTACCATCAATACACTTTAGTAAGGCTCGAAATATGGTAAAAATAAAATTAATAAAGGCATTAATATAATCCAAGGTCCTAATTTATTAAGGTCTCCAATTACAAAATATTAATGGAGATTTATTTTCAAAACAAAAATAAATAAATTGAAGGCCTTAATTAATTACCAACATTCAAAAAATAACACTTAATTAAGTCCAACGTTCAAAATATTGAAGACCTTACGCCTTAAGTCCATCGTTCTAGAATCAATATAGAATGAAAAATAAATAAATAAATGCTAAGAAGTAAGAAGATGGAAAGTCTCATTCAAAAAATAAGACTTAAGTCCAACTAAGGCAACTATCTAACGTTCAAAAAATTGAAGGCCTTACGCCTTAAGTCCAACGTTCAAAAATCAATACAAAATGAAATAAATAAATAAATGCTAAGAAGTGAGAAGATGGAAAGTATCTAATTAAGTTTCCATTTCAAATCCTACTCTTTATAAATTTTCATTTTTTATCTCAATTTTCCGATTCAAGTCGATCTTACTCGAATTTGAATTTATCTATTTTTCTCCATTTTCATTATTTTTCAATATCTTACTATTCAAGTCCTTAAAATCATTCCATATCTGATTAGTAATAATAAATAAATAGATAAAAAAAAAAAACAAAAAAACAAAACAAAACAAAACAAAACAAAACATAAACAAAAAACAAAAACAAAAATTTCATTATAGCCCTTCAAACTACCAGCCTTTTTGGAAGTAGCCCCCAAACTATCAAAAAGATTCAAAAAGAACAATTTTGTCAAAATATGCCTCTAATTAATACCCCTTTCACTTGTCATTTTTCAATTAAAAAAAAATTAAAATTAAAATTTAAAAAAATGAAAAAAAAAATACTAAAAAAATAATAAAATAATAAAACAAAATTTTGAAGTGTCGACAAGGACGAAACTAAGGGAGGAAGTAGAGGCCATGAACCCCCCTCAATTCTACAAATCCAATTGACATTGGCCTATTTTGCTAACTAACTATAATCTGAAAACTTCATAGCACAAACATCCAGCTGCTACTCAAATGAGTCGAAGAGTTGAACCTTAGAACTTTGCATTACCAAATTAAGGAGGCAACATAATTTGCTGAATGTTGGAAATGAGGCGCCATGCAACCAATTATTGGAACAAAGAATGATCAAAATCATGAGCATAATTAAGCAAGGGAACAGTAATCACTTAGCCAGAGAGAGCGCCGTTGTGTCGTTGTGTCGTTGTTCCTGCCGGTAATCAACGACCCATAGAAACGGCTCCATTGTCGTTACACGTCTTGCAATCAAACAGCGTACACACATTTTTGGCTTCTCATGAAAAATCTCAATCCCATGCATGGCTACGTAGAGAATGAGAGAGAAGAAAAAAGTCTAAAATTAGTCTCTTTTACAAAATTGCCCTTAAATGAAATGGTCAGATTTTAAGATCAATGGCACAGATGTCTTTTGGCTAGTCACCCTCCACCCCTCCCCATGTTTGCCTCTCTCTCTCTCTTTGAAAGCCACACCACCAACGGATCGGAGCCCCACCGCGCCACTGCCGTCCACCCCTTGCCGACACACCCACAGAGAGAGAGAGAGAGAGAGAGAGAGAGAGAGAGAGAGAGCTAGAGAAGGAACTTATTGAGCCCTATTTTCACTCTTTCGTTTTCTTCTCTGTTTTCTTCTCTGAAACTTCCTCAGTGGCTCACTCTCTGCGTGGCTTTGCTTGGTCCTTCGATTCGCAGGTATGCTCTCGAAAGCTCAGACCATCTCTTTCTACTTAAAGCTCAGACCATCTCGAAAGCTCAGACCATGCATAGCAGCTTAAGCTTCCTTCAATACAATACGGCATCGCTAATCCGCGACTCTACCACCCACAGACTCGAACGTCTCAACGACGCCGTCGAGTCCTCACGCCAAGCGCTAGCGCTGTTTTCGAACTCCATGTCCTTCGCGCTCTTCCACGACATCTTGCACGTACATGTCGGTCAGTCGGTGGTAATGGCCCTTATAGAACACGTTTTTTTGGCATGCACTTTGTGGGCATAATAAGTATTCTTGCTTAAGTTATTCACTTGGAAGTTACGTAACTCGACTTCCGTCATATTTTAACACCAAAATTATATGGACCATCCTTATATGATAGTTTTTTTCTTTTATAGTTAAACACCTCAGTTCGAGAAAAATGATAGAAATACTATGTTGTCAAAATGAATGATAATTCAGTACCTTTTTGTAAAGTTCTCCTTTTATTTTATTATAGTCATAAAATATATATTTGTTTTTATTAGAAATCGTGTTTATGTAATTTGTAAATACTTTTAGTTATACATGTCTACTAGAAAAAATGCTTCTGGATGTGAAAAACTAAAAAAAATAATAATAATAATAATAATAATAATTGAATTTTTAAAAGGATCTTTAAATAAATTTGTTATTACCAATAAACAAAATATAAATGATAATTTAGTTGAAAAACAAATAAATGAACAAAAAAATCATAAAAAGAGTTAGAAGATAATGAAATAATACAACAAAAAGATGATATTGAAAATAATGATATTGACGTTCAATTATGTAATATAACAATTATTGATGAAGAAGTTTCGGAAAATTTAAAAGAAAATAAAATTATTAATGATGTATCTAATTCTATTGTTACAAATATTTATGACCCAGGTCAATGAAAAAATATTGATACAAAATTAAGAGATTTATTAGTAGAAAATGGTCTAATAAGAGACAACAATATAAATTTTCCTAAAGATGAGAACCCTAGACATTTTTCTATTACTTTTTATGCACGAAAATTATCAAATGGGGAGAATAATGATAGAAAATTGCTAATCTATTCAAATGATTTAGATGAAATGAGGGGCGTAGTTACGTAGAGCCTTGGGGGTACATGCCCCCCAAGCCCCAAGGTTTTCCAAAAATAAATAAATAAATTTTACCCCTATTTTGTTTTTTTTTTTTAGTTTATGCCCCCCAATTTTTTTTATTTCAATTTGGCCCCCCCAAAATCTAAAAGCTGGCACCGCCCCTGGATAGAATATTTTGTTTTTATTGCAAGTTGTTTAATTCAAATTCTAGTATAAGTCAACTAGCTAATGAATGAACTAATGACTGGAAAAATATAATCTTAGTGCTAAACTTAAAAGTCATGAAGCAACCAATGAACATATTACTAACATGAATGTTTGGGTTGATTTAGAAATTAATGAGATTGTCAAAAAATGAAACAACTGATAAAAATGTCCAAGAACAAATTAACAAAGAAAAAGATCATCGGAAAAAGAGTATTATTGAGAATTATTGTTGTAGTAAAGAATCTTGGTAAAAATAGTTTGGCATTTCGAAGAAATAATGAAAATATTTACCAAGAAAATAATGAAATTTTCTTAAGTCTAATTGAAATGATATCATAATTTGATCCAATAATACAAGAACATATTCGGCGTGTTAAAGATGCATGGTGAAATTCATAACCATTATCTTGAACATAATATACAAAATGAATTGATACATTTGTTAGCTAGCAACTAAAATTAAAAGTAATTATTAAAAAAATTAAAGATGCAAAATATTTTTCAACTATTCTTGATTGTACACCTGATACAAGTCATCAAGAACAAATGTTTTTCATAATAAGATGTGTTGATATTTCAACAAATATAATAAAAATAGATAAACATTTTATAAAATTTATAAGGAATAATTGCACCATTGGTCCCTGTGGTATGCCATAATTATTTTTCACTCCCTATGATTTAAAAAGTTCATGGGAGGTCCTCGTGGTATGCAATAATTACAAATCGATCACTGACGTCAAATTCTGTTAAAATTTTTAACAAATTCCATCAAATGTCATGTCAGCGACACATGTCGCCAATAAGATGGCGACACGTGTCCATCTTAATAAAAAAATATAAATTTATTAAAAAATAAATAAAAATACTTATTTTTTAAAAAAATTAAAATTCAAAAAAAAAAAAAAAAAAAGCAGAAAGGGTGGCTGGGCCACCCCTTTGGGGGTGGCCGAAGGGGGTGGCGGCGGCCAGCTGGGGGCAGCCAGGCCACCCCTAAAGGGGAAACCCAGCCACCCTTGCTGATTTTTTTTTTTCTGAATTTTATTTTTATTTTTTTAAAAAAAAATAAGTATTTTTTTTTATTTTTTAATAAATTTATATTTTTTTATTAAGATGGACACGTGTCGCTAACGTGGTATTGGACGGAATCTGTTAAAAATTTTAATAGAATTTGACGTCATGGATTGATTTATAATTATTGCATACCACGAGGACCTCTTATGAACTTTTTAAACTATAGGGAGTGAAAAATAATTATGGCATACCACAGGGACCAATGGTGCAATTATTCTAATTTATAAAAGTAGATCATGATATTACCGAAAAATGTCTTTTTAATGAAATTATAAACATAATTAAAAGTCTTGAACTGAATATTAATATATACAAGGACGAAGAGGATAGGACAATAGGTCTAACATGAAAGGAAAAGTACGAGATCAGCCAAAAAAAAAGACTTTTTACACAACATGTTATCCTTGTAAACACACAGAAGTGTAATTACTCATAGTAATTGACGAAGTCAACAACTTAACACATGAAATTAAAGTGATCAATGGGAACAGGAGAGATTCCAAATAATGCCAAGAACGTCCACGGATTGGCTCTAAACACCAACACTCTCATGAACACAATACGCGAGAGCAACCCATCAAGCTCAACTTGAACGATCAGGATTTCCTAAAAATTTTAAACATTTGAGAATTTTAAATTGTTAAATTCTAGTCATGCTTTACATCTAATGATTAATAATATGTTAACTGTCCATATGAAATAAATGTTAAAAGCATTTATACCACTTTTTATTGATAGCATTTATTTTATGAGGATAGGTGACATATTGTGAACCGATAAATGTAAAGTATGTCTAAAATTTAATAATCTGAAAATGTCAAATGTTTAAAAAATTTGAAGAATCCTAATCCAACTTGAAATGATTTATGCTAGGCACGCGCGACAGCGAATTGGATATCATTGAATAATGAAAAAAGAATGCAGAAGCGCAAATATGGAAATTCCAGAAACTTGCAGTTAAATACAGACATACCGCTACTTTGAGGGCCCATGATGGCGACGACGGCATAGGAGAGGCCGTACTCGGCAAGCTTCACCTTCTTCGTGAAATTCTCCAGGCCTTGCACGTCGAAGTTGCCGTTGCCGTCGACGAATTGCGTGGCGCAGCAGTCGTCCTCCATCACGGAGTCGAAATCGAGGTTGCTGAGAGTGAAGATGAATTGGAATGATCACTTGGAAAGACAGTTTCCTGGGAGTTGAAGCTTCTTTGCCCTTTGGGATTTCCTCTAGGCTCTAGATAAAGACGCAAAAACTTCTCTCAAGTTTCACTTTTTGTCTGTTTCTTCGTAAAGAAGGCGATGATGGGGAAATTAGAATGAGAATACGTGAGACTTGTGCTGACTTTAGCCAATCAGGTCTTCGCCGTGTCAATGATTAAGAATAACACTGAGACTTCAGGGATCAACCATCCATATATATATATATATATATATATATATATATATATATATATATATATATATATACACGTGTGTGTATATGTGTGTTGGATGGGATGCAGCACGGCATCCCTTAATTTGTTGGCCGGAGAACATCAATTCTGTGTATACCTCATACGCACTTGAAATAAAGGCCATATATGGGAGTTATTTTATAATCAATATTAAAAGACTTGCAATAGTACAAAATTTTGGCCTCTCGACTTCTCTCTTTAATAGATACTCAAGATATTTTTAGTTTCTTTCCTTTAAGGTAAAGGTATGAAGAATTTTCGAGTAACACGCGATTTAAAATTATTTTTTCATTTTTTATTTTTTTATTTTTGTTGTCTGAGCTTGGGTCGATCCACGAACAATGAGGAGAAAGAAGTGGAAGTGCAAAAGACAGTGAAGGGTAGTTTCAGAAAATCGAAGGCTCCAAGGGTGAAAGCCACGGCGAGGACTTCGACGAGGACGAGGACGAGGACGAGGACAAGGAATTGGAGGTGGGAGCAGGACACGGAGGGAAACGCAGCGATTTTCGATGCTATTTTTTGCGACAACGGGACGGGCCTCGAAGTTGCCACGTGGAAGTCAGTTACTAGTGGTGGTAAACTGGGACACGATTTTGAGAACCAGTATATCGGGTCGAGTAGACCGCTTACGAAAACCGGAGGGTTGGTTTTTGCTGGGGACGAGTATGGAGAGGGAGTGGGTTGGAGGTTGAGCAAAGAGATGGAAGGGAGTGTGTTGAAGTGGAGGATAGGAGGGCAAGTTTGGGTGAGTAATTTCCCTAACGAGGTGAAGAGTTCATATTTTGAGACAAGGTGTATGGAGTGGTGTGATGAGGTTGATTTGCCTTTGATTCCTGGGAAATTGTGTGTGTAACTGTAACCCTGTAAGAAAGTCTATGATGTCAATAAATTTGAGGTTTTATATATATGTGTGTGATGGTTTTAATTTGATGAGTACCTATTTATTTATTTGCATATGGTAGCCAAATATTGCTTGCATTAATTAAGCCAATTCTCTAATAAAATTGGCTTGACTGTAGAACATGTTTTGCAAATTAAGTTGAACATGTATCTGAAATACGTTTGAAGAGAAATGAACTCATGTTGATCATACAGTTTTTGCACGGCCGAATTGGATAACGACTACTTGAAAAACAAGGAAAGAGCCTCCAACCAGTACTTTTTGTCTTAAAGAAAAATGAGAGGGGGGAATTTCTTTTGAGGTAGAAAATATATCTCCAAAACCCTGTTTTAGAGAGAAGTCTTCCATTTAAGGTTGTCTAGGGGCTTTCTTGGGCTTTGTGAAGGTGGGCCTTTAGATCTAATGGTCCTAAACACCCAAATGAATCTGATCTTATGCCTCCTGTTGATAGATTCTCCAATATAATGCTGATGATGATGATTCAGATGCTGCTGTTGTGATGCATAGTCTATAGGCAATCAAAATATCCAATCACTATACTAGAATTACCTTTCTATTACTTGGATAATGTTAGATATGGAACATAGTCTATAGGCAATCAAAATATCCAATCACTATACTAGAATTACCTTTCTATTACTTGGATAATGTTAGATATGGAACATATTTCTTATGTTTGAAACGAGATATATTAAAATGATATGATACGTTACTTACCTTTTATATGATTAATTGTAATCATATTTGATTGATATGATTACCATATTTATTTATATATCTCAATTCTCTTATAAATATGAGTATTATTTATTGTAAAATCATCATGAGATAAAAGAAAAATATAGCCCTTTAAATTTTATCTTGTGGACGTAAGTCATAGACCAAACAACATAAAATTATTTGTCTTTATTTTAATTCATTTCTGCTATTGTCTTTATTTTTTTATTTTTTTTTATCTTTTCTTTCGATCCTTTTAGTTCACATTACAAAGCTATATATAACTTATCCAAGTTTCACTGTTAAATTAGAGTTTAATTTGGGATTCAAATTCTGTGGGATCCATGGGAGATTGATTTGTTAGAGCATGCAGCTACTGAATTATTACCAAAAACCAAAAACATACGTACGTCTTGGCAAAGTCACAAGATCATATATTAGAATTCGTTGTGGAAGCACGTACCAGATATTATTCATTAAACAACATGCATTCTATGGTACTGCTTCTGGGACCCCATGGTCACGTGGGATTGTTTAAGGGGTCCTAATTTTTTTTCTTTTTTTTTTAAAGCTAGATCATATTTTAACTTTATTGATCAAGATTAAAAGGGTAGAACTAAATGTTCTACCACAATAGTATCATAGATACAATATGGAATGACCTTCCTCTATGTCTTATCATGGACGTATTGTACTACCACTTTTTGTAAAAGTTTATGGGCATTACTCATTCGCAAAAGACGCCTTAAGACCCTGTGGTCACGTGGGATTGTTTAAGGGGTCCTAATTTTTTTTCTTTTTTTTTTTAAAGCTAGATCATATTTTAACTTTATTGATCAAGATTAAAAGGGTAGAACATTTAGTTCTACCACAATAGTATCATAGATACAATATGGAATGACCTTCCTCTATGTCTTATCATGGACGTATTGTACTACCACTTTTTGTAAAAGTTTATGGGCATTACTCATTCGCAAAAGACGCCTTGAGAGAAGAGGGAGTATCCATGATTTATAAAGTCCCCAGGTCATGTATCTCTTGCCAATCTGGGACACTTTAACACGCCCCCTCACGTGTGACAATTTTGGTCAAACACGTGTTCAACATTAGGAGGGAAAGGTCCATAATCGTCCAAAAAACTTGCTTTAATTTGATGCCATGTAAAAGTTTATAGGCATTACTCTTAAAAGACGCATTGAAAAAGGAGGGGTGTCTATAGCTTATAAAGTATCCGGGCCATGTATTTCTTGGCGATGTGAGACACTTTAACACCTTTATCAAGGACATGGGCTGCCTATACGAGAATCCTCGAATCCTCGGCTGCAATCTTTTTTTTTTTTTCTCTTATTATTATTTTTTTCTTTTCCATAAGAAAATGACAAACTTCTTTAGTTAATGTTACCTCGTGAACCATTGGGCATGGAGACATAGCGAATCCGGATTTCAAATACTAATTTTCTTCCTTGAGACGATATAGGATTCGATTAGATCATTTTCCCTCCATACTTTCTATGTTTTAATCTAATACGACCATATATATACACAATTCTGTCGTGTTAACAAGTTCATCAACAAGTGAAAATCATCACTATAACGAATAAGAACATATATATTTTACACAAAATTAAATATCTCTTCGGCGCCTATAATCTAGTCGAGCTTGGAGCTGTCAGATTCCATTCGAATACATAATTTGAGAACTCGAACTCAGCTCGAGCCAAGTTTTGAAGATATGTTCGAATTTGTCTTGTTAAGAGTCTAGCCAAATTCGAGTTTGACTTGAACAAGGTTAAGTTAACAAGCCAAGCCTCCCATCGATCTTAATTGAAATTATGTAAAATTTTAACTAAAAAATATAGAAAAATAAACGTTGGTTACCCCATCACCGATTGCTCGGTCCCAAGAGGGTGGGCTGGTGGCAGTAGCCACTTCCCCCTGCCACCTGTTGCTCATCCTTTTACACCCATTTCTCTTCTCACACGACAACAGATCTGCCAGTCATGCACCCAACTGCTCCATATCTCCTGCACTGCCACACACGACAATTGGTGACCATCGATGGTGAAAATGAGTAATTTGTTATTGTATCTTGATTCTTGACCAACAAGGCAACATATATGGTTCTTGGAGTGAAATTGAAAGAGTTATGGTTGACAGCTATGCTTATAGCTGTTGTTGAATATCTTCATGACTCTTCGCTAGCTCTTCGGAATTTGTTTGTTGCCCATATTGGCCTTTTGTCATAAGGGTGTCTACATGGACTACACGTGCATACATGAGTCGTGCACGTTAGGCATAACATATGCACCCATATTTAAAAAGAAAAAAAATAAAAATAACCACTTTCTATATATAAAAGAGTATGTCTTGTTTAATATTCGAGGAGATTATTGTATTCACGAACGACTCGTTTATTATTCAAACCAATATCGAAATAAGTTTAACCGAGTCGAATTCATGAGCAATTGAGCTCATCTAACATCCCTAATGGTCGACATGCGGTCGGTATTAAAGCCATTTTTCTAAATTATGAATATTGACGAAATACACCCGACCTTTATTTATAATATCTATTAGGACCTTTAATCAGAATTTTCATTAATAATACTCTTATTAGAATAAATTAACAAATATATTTAATTTATATATTTTATAAAGAAAAATATTTTACTTACAACTCTTATACAAACAGAACCTCCTCTCATATTGTGTGAGACCTATATATAAAATTTATATGCATGAATTCTACGTAATATAAAAAAAATTGTGTAAAAAGCGTTACGAGAGAAATCCCTCCCTTTTATAAAATCATACCAAATTACATGCGACATACGAGCCACACTTTAGGACATAAAAAATCACATAAAATATTCTCTATTCTTGTCCCATGCATATTTATTTACTTAGTATTTTTTTATTCACCGCCTTTTTCTTTTGGGTCGGAAGGGCAGAGCATAAAGAAGTCAGAATTTCTGACAATGGGAAAGACAAGAGAATCTCAATCTATCTAGGTTCGCTCGTGAGCACATCGCGCCGCGTGCACTTAATTATGATGTCAGACTCACACGCACATCATAAGAAAGGGAGAAATGATATTTAAACAGCACAATGTACGCAACATTTACACAATAAACCCACATAAGATGAAACCCATGAGACACGTATAAGTTTCACCTTCTGTAAATATTGTGTTTGTGAGAATCACTTCCTAAGAAAGGATAAGCTTCTACAGAAAATGCCGTGTAGCGTGGACCCAGTTACTTCACTACATGCCATGTGAAATTCAAAGCCAAGGCCTCTCTGCCTCCCCAACCACGAACCACCCCACCTTTTTTACTGTATCACACTCACAGAGAGAGAGAGAGAGATACACACAAAGCGTCTTTCTTGTTGCTGTTGTGGAACTCTTTCTGGGTTCGATTGTTTTGGTAATGGAGGATGGTGAGTGGGTTCTGGTGCGGCCACCGGCAGAGAAGGAACTCTGGAGTCCGAGTTTAGAGGATGCAGAGAGCTCTAAGCCTTTGAAGGTTACATTTTCTGGGCCGGCGAAGCACTGGACCGATGCGCTTCCTATTGGGAATGGGCGGCTTGGAGCTATGGTTTGGGGGGGTGTGGCAACAGAAACTCTCCAGCTTAATGGTAAAAAGCAATGCCACATTCCCTTTTGCATCGAAGAACTGTTAATTTGGATTTTGATAGTAAACTTCTTTAGTTATTATTTGTTTGGGGAAAAAAACGAAAGCAATGAAAAGAAAATTCTGGGTTTTGTGAAAGCTGTTGGTTTTGTTTATTCCAAAAAAAAAGGGGAAAGAAGAAAATCAAATAAGGAAAACAATTGGATAGGGTTGCTTATGTTGAACATTTTTTTTTTAAAAGCTAAACTATATCTTTCCGTTTTTTAATAAATTTCTAACTATTTTTAGCATCAAGGGGTTTGAGTTTATATAATTTGTCTCCTTATTGATTAGTAAATAGAATTTAGTTTTTTGTTTATATTTTTGTTGTTGCAATCCTACATTTGGATGGCCATGTGGAGGCTAAGTGTTACTGGATTTGGTAGAAATGCTTGTAGTGAACTCCAGTGATATCTATGATTTTGTTTTTCTTTTTCTATCCCCTTATTTCGAAGATCGAAGATTTGACATTGTGACTTGTTCATGTTGTAACATTTTCTAAGCAACCAAACTGTTGGAAATACTACAATCATTTGGCTCTCAAGATACTTGAAATGCTTGGAGTGACTAGGTTTGAAATGAAAGATTTACTTTTGCATTTACCAACAATATTGGTGCACTCAACTTAGTCACTGAGAATTTTGGTTATAATTAGGGGATGTTGTTCTTGAATTTGAGTTCACTTCTTTGATTCTACCTGTTTTAATAAATCATATTCGGTAAATTTATGTGTTATCTTATCTGTTATCTGTCAAGTACCTCTGCATTTGGTTGCTGAGATTCCTGAGGCAAAGAGAGTGGGGACTTGAGTTTATGTTTTTATTGTTTCTAAAAGATAAAAAAAAAAAAAAAAAAAACGTCTATCACTGTCTGGATCATTATTGTTTTAAATGGTCCCAGACAATACACGCCTGGAAATCTTGATGGAGATTTCTTTTCTTGTCATATATTTCAGTAACCAAATGGAGTTTGTTACAATTATATGCATCTACTTCCTCTGCAATTCAATGACTCAGCTGACCTCCACAGGCATTTTGTCATAAGTAATGGCTGATTTATTTCAATTATTACGTAGAGGACACACTCTGGACTGGGACCCCAGCAAACTATACCAACCCAAATGCTCCAGAGGCACTAACACAGGTCAGGAAACTTGTTGATGATGGTGAGTATGTTGAAGCCACTGCAGCAGCGGTCAAGTTGTCAGGAGCACCTTCAGATGTATGTAATTTCATTACATTTGATGCTGCTATTCTTCATTTCGTTACTCAGTATATATGATATTAAACGAGATTAATGGAGCTCTGCTATTCTTCATTTCGTTACTCAGTATATATGATATTCAACGAGATTAATGCAGTTCTCGAGCTTATTCTATCTTGTAAAACAACCCATGCAATTCAGTTTAAACCTTTGTTGCTAGTCAGTAGTGCGTCATGTATTCTATTTAATTTGTTATCTAGCATGAGGCACCGCTGGTACATATGCAAACTGTCCAATTTTTTTAAAAAAAATATTTTATAATTGAGGCTTATACACTGCACAAATGAGATGTTAAATTTGAAACATGATAGCTGAACGTGATAGTTTGCGACTGTCTTGAGTGCCTGATGTATTCTTGCTTGCAAAATTCTGCATTTGGCTTTTACTGATCATACGGTGCCTCATGCTACACTCTGGCTAAGCATTTTAGTTAATTTTTGTCACGCTAATATGCCTCATCTCTTGATGGTGGTCTTATGTATACGTGGTGTGCATCTTATGCGTTACCCAAAACTTTCTGCATAATTTGTGAGCCTGTGTGAGGGCAAGATTTCTATTACTGATACTACTTGACAAGGTGAGCTTCCATGTTCCTAAAAAGATTGACTTATGGGATTTACATCCTAATGATTATTTTATGATGATGAAGGTTTACCAAGTTCTTGGGGACATCAAGCTTGAATTTGATGATTCACATCTTACATATGCCGAAGAAACTTACTACAGAGAGCTGGACTTGGATACTGCAACGGTAAGAGTAAAATATTCTGTGGGTGATGTAGAATTTATGAGGGAACATTTTGCTTCCAATCCAGATCAAGTGATTGTGACAAAGATTTCTTCAAGCAAACCAGGGTCTCTGTCATTTACAGTGTTTTTAGACAGCAAGTTACATCATACTTCACAAGTAAATGGAAAAAATCAGATAAGAATGGAAGGAAGTTGTCCTGGAAAAAGGATCCCACCTAAAGTGAATGAAAATGACAATCCTAAAGGAATTCAGTTTTCTGCGATTCTTGATTTACGGATTAGCGATGGCAAGGGAGTGATACAGGTTTTGGATGACAAGAAGTTGAGGGTGGAAGGTTCAGATTGGGCTGTGTTGCTTCTCGTGGCTTCATCTTCATTTGGTGGGCCATTTACTAAGCCTTCAGATTCTAAGAAGGATCCTACTTCAGAGTCAATCAATGTCTTGGAGTCAATAAAAAATTTGTCATACTCTGACCTTTATGCCCATCATTTGGATGACTATCAGAATCTCTTCCATCGTGTCTCATTGCAGCTTTCAAAAAGCACCAAGAGCCTTTTAGGAAATAACTTTTTGAAGATGAAGAAAGTAATGTCTTCTGTAACTAATTCAAATTTCAAGGAAAGTGAAGCTGATTCCATTTCAACTGCAGAGAGGGTAAAATCTTTTCAAACTGATGAAGATCCTTCCTTGGTGGAGCTTTTATTCCAGTATGGTCGATATCTACTTATTTCTTGTACACGACCTGGAACTCAGGTGGCAAACCTGCAGGGTATATGGAACAAGGATATTGAACCTGCATGGGAGTATGTTTTCCCCTCTCCCTCTCCACCATAATATTTGTGTGTGTATTACTTTTCCTGAAATAGAGGAAGTTAGGCTTTGTAGAGGGACATAGGCAAGAGTGAAAGATATTTAGATAAAAATGTACATTCTAGGAATATTACCCCTTCCCTCTCTACACCTTTATTTTCTAATTATTTTTCTATATACATGAATTAGATGCATGGCATGGGTAAACTGCTCCCTTTCAATGATAGTACATAAACATAGCATGTGGTACCTTACAATTCATGTGGCTATTTGCATATGATTTTGTTTGAGTAGTTACTTATTTGACCCCTTCCTTTTCTATTCAGTGGCGCTCCTCACTTGAACATTAATCTTCAAATGAACTATTGGCCTTCCCTTCCTTGCAACCTTAGTGAGTGCCAGGAACCCTTGTTTGATTACATTTCCTCTTTGTCAATCAATGGGAGCAAAACTGCAAAAGTAAGAATTTTCATTTTCTAGTGTACAGTCCTTTTGACCTGTTTATTTTATCTATCTATATGTTTTGTTCAAGGTTAAATATATTTTTTTTTCATGGCAACTTCTAATGGATGACATTCACCCTAAGTCTAACAAATATTGTTCTATTAAAGAACCAATATTGAAAGATACGTGGGTGCTGTAAGTAGCACTTTAAGTTGCAGTAGTGAGCCTTTAGATAAATTATTGAAATAATATGAGAGCCTTAAATTTGCTTATGTATGGATTGTGCAGTGCCTATAGGATGACCCTGTAGAAGGGACTCTTTAGTTTCTGATGCAATTTGGTTTTATTATTATCTGTATCATGCTAATGTGACTGTGGTGGCATACATACCTCATTCCGTGAAGCATTGATAGACTTAAAACCAGCAAGACCTGTAGTAACCTAACCCCTTGGTGGCCTCCATGATCTTTGTGTTCACTAAGACAATTTATTATTCTATCTTTTCTACATACTTTTAAGCGTATCTTTTCTTATATAGTCACTGAATATTGCAGGTGAACTATGAAGCAAGTGGTTGGGTTGCCCATCAAGTGTCTGACATATGGGCAAAAACATCACCAGATCGGGGTCAGGCTGTGTGGGCTTTATGGCCAATGGGAGGAGCATGGCTTTGTACCCATATGTGGGAACATTATACTTATAAAATGGACAAAGTAAGTTCCTGCTTTATCCTATGAGAAAACAAAACACTAAGCAATCTTAACCAGCTTAGTGTCAAAAGAAACTAGACATTAGTCCTCTATCTCTCTCGTTGGCGTGTTTTAGTGCTTGCCGACTTTTCTTTGCTGTTATGGGAATCTCAAGGTGGTTTCTCATTGAATCCAGTCATTTGAGTTGGTGGTGGAGTGCATGTCCTCAACGTTACGGATTTTCAGAAGGAGTAGAGGTTGTGTTTGATCCATTTGCTTGGGTAAAGCTTGTCTCAGGTTGTTAGCTGCTGTATGGAGTTCTAGAGATGCTCCAAAGTTGGAATCTCAACTCTTCTCGCCCAGCGATGCTTGAACATGCATGGGTGTTTCGGAAGAGGTAGAAGGAGCGGATGTATTCTTGTGCTAGAAGGAAGAATGGTGGTAAAGGTTGGAGGTCCTTTGCCACTGAGTTGCGCTCAAATCTGCAACTTCTCCAGTCGTCATCCTTGTGGGGCCGAGAAAGTTTTCGGCATCGTCCTCTTCCTTGGGGGGGGGGGGGGGGGGGGGGGGGGGGGGGGCTTGGAATGTGAGTGATAAACGCCTGAGCGTTAGGAATTTACTTAGAAAATGGAAGGCTAATGTTGTTTGTTTTCAGGAAACTAAAATGGAGGTTATGTCTTATACTTTCGTTCGTAGTTTGTGGGGTTGCCATCATGTGGATTGGTGTTGTTTAGACTCTAGCAGGGCTTCCGGTGGAATTTTGCTTATGTGGGATAGAAAGGTGGTGGAAAAGATTGACGAGTGTGTGGGGAGTTTACTATTGCTTGCGCTTTTATAAACGTTGAAGATCATTTCATATGGGCTTTTACAGGTGTTTGTGACCCTAATGTTGATGGGGAGATAATATTTCTTTAGGATGAATTGGCTGGTTTGCTTAGCTAGTGGAACTTGCCCTGGTACATTGGGGGAGATTTGAAATCTCTTGTTTCCCTAGTGAGAGGTCGAGAGAAGCCCGTTCTAATCTAGCTATGGTGGAGTTCTTAGATTTCATTTTTGATCAGGGTCTAATGGATCTCCCTCTTGTTGCTGGGATTTCTGCCTCCAACTTACCTCCTACATAAGAGTGGACATCTCGAAATCACTTATAACTTTCGCCTTCTCCTCGTCACGTAAGGCCCTATCTTCTTCAACAGTTTGAAGACCTCGTAACTCATCCCAAAGAAGCTTGTTTTGCCATTCTACATTACCCAACACCTTCTTATTCAAATTTCTTAAAACATATTTCAAAACCTTAAGCTTGTGAGCCAAAATGAAACTCGAAGAACCTTGAAAGTGATAAGAACTCCACCATTGTTTCAACCTATCCACAAAACCCTAAGATTTTAGCTACAAGTTGAAATACCTTCTACCCCCTTGAAAGTCTATGCAATCAAAGGATCGGAAAAATGGCATGAGCAAAGTTTAGGAAGCCTCCTGTAGGACACACCAAGAAACTGGGGTTCCCAATCTGGCGATGTTTAGCATTGCCTGCCTCATGGATGCTTCTATGATATCTTCAATTCTCTAATGGCTCTTCTTAGTGGAACATTCATTTTGTTAGAGCAGCACATGATGCTTATGTGGCAGCTCATCTTCAGTTCTTCGATCAGCTGTACTCCATCAAATTGAGACATGATGGTGTAGACAAGCTTTACTGGATCCCCTCCAAGAGAGGGATGTTTGAGGTTATCTTGTTCTATAATGTCTTAATCCCCCCTGGTAGCACCTCTTTCCCTTGGAGGTGCATTTGACAAAGTGAGACCGCTATGAGAATGGTTTTCTTCGCTTGGTTGGCCGTTTTAGGTAAGATCCTTACTTTGGATAACTTAAGGAAGCCTTAAGCAGCATATTATTGTAGTTGATTGGTGCTGTTTGTGTAAAAAGAGTGGAGAAACCATTAATCATCTTTTACTCCATTGTGGGTTAATTAGTGCATTATGGAACTATATCTTCGGACTGTTCAGCTGAGTGTGGGTCATGCGTTGTCGAGTGAGGGCTCTTTTTCGCTTGTTAGAGAGGGAAGTTTGGTAGCCCTTAAAGTGAAGTTGTATGGAAGATGATTCCGCTATTCTTGACGTGGTGTATTTGGAGATAAAGAAATGATCGAAACTTTGAAGACAGAGAAAGGATGGTAGCGGAGTTAAAGGCCTTATTCTTTAACCCCCCCCCCCCCCCCCCCCTTTTCCATTGGATAACTGCCTATGATTGTTTCCATATTTCTAGTTTCCGTGACTTTTTTGTTCTTTTTTCTTTTTCTGGTTAGCTGTTTCTCTTGTATACGTCTTATGTACTTGGTGAGCCCTTTAGTTTTAATGAAATTTGATTACTCATAAAAAATAAAAAAAATAAAAAAAGATGCAGCCAATGTTGCTGTTGTTGCGTAATTGAAGCTGGTTGACTTAGTATCTGTTGTTTTGAGGTTAAACTAATTAAGAAAATGAGGATTGAGGGACTTGAAATATTGGCAAAACTGAAGTGTCAGTTTTCTACCTAGATTCATATATGACATTTTCTCTATGTTGGTGACAATTTCTGACTGAAAAGATCTAGTATATATATGATCGCTAATAATTTCTGCATATTTAGGATTTTCTAAAAAATAAGGCATATCCTTTGTTGGAAGGATGTGCATCATTTTTGTTGGATTGGTTGATTGAAGGCCGTGGAGGATATTTGGAAACCAACCCATCAACTTCTCCGGAGCACATGTTTATTGCTCCGGATGGTAAGCCTGCCAGTGTGAGCTACTCATCAACCATGGACATCGCAATCATAAAAGAAGTTTTCTCTGCAATTGTTTCTGCTGCTGAGGTGAAGCTCTTATATGCTGGCAAATCAATCCTAATCTTCTATCTTGGTGAACTCCATTACTAATAATTCTCTGGCAAACAGGTTTTGGGAAAAACTGAGGATTCTCTTGTTAAAAAAGTCCTTGAGGCTCAACCGAGGCTACCACCAACAAAAATTGCTAGAGATGGTTCCATTATGGAATGGGTACGCTAGTATCTTGAATTTAATTTCTGAGTCTTTTTCTACAAGGTGTTATGTTCTAGTATTTCTAATGAAGTTCTTCTATGAACTGGAACAACTGAATTCGTTACGAGCTAACAAATTCTCTCTGTTCTATGGCAGGCACAAGATTTTCAGGACCCGGATGTGCATCATCGACATGTATCACATCTTTTTGGTCTCTTTCCAGGGCATACAATCAGTGTTGAGAAAACGCCAGACTTATGTAAAGCAGCTGATTATACCCTCTATAAAAGAGGTTCGCATGTCATAACTGACTATTTAGATTCCAAAGTATTCTTTATTCTTTTTTTTTTAAATGTTTTATTTTGCATTTGGTCTATACTTGATAATTTTTTATTACACTAGAAAAGGCAAATATTTTTTATATATGTGATACATTTACACATGCCAAATATTATTATGTGGGACTATGGCAGTAGTCAACTAATTGTGACAGCAGCTGCCATAGGCCAGTTAGTGTGAAATGATCGTCCTCAGTGGAAGATCGCCTCTCTCAAGAGTTCATTTTATCAGTTAGCCAATTCATATTTTTTGTTTACTTCGGTTTGATATTACTGATTATTTTTAGAATATGATATTACTTTAACAGCAAGTTCGTAGAGTTGTCATTTATATTCTCTTAACATGAAACAGGAGAGGACGGTCCAGGATGGTCAACTACATGGAAAATTGCATGGTGGGCTCGTCTTCATAACAGTGAGCACGCATACCGGATGGTCAAGCATTTGATTAACTTAGTAGATCCAGATCATGAAAGTGACTTTGAAGGAGGACTATATAGTAACTTGTTCACTGCACACCCCCCTTTCCAGATTGATGCTAACTTTGGGTAAGTCACAATATATTTTCCGTATGTTAGTAATATATGTTTGTGTTAAGTAACGCTCATTATCTATGACTGCTTGCCCCAGGAAATTTTTTTTATCTATAATAAATTCCATTCCCCTGACAACAACAGTTTATTTCATGTTTATTGTTGCATTTCTGTAAATGAATTTGGGAGTAGGAGCTCAGATACTGTAATTTTTCTTGTCAGCATCATTGACAAAAACATTCGCTTATGGAGACATGAGGCTTTCCCACAAGTATATTTTGCAGGCTGTCATATTAAAAGTTCACCTCTCCCTCCCTCTCCCTGTCATTTAAGGCAGCCCCATCACACATATACATAAATTTCTGGATCATGTCCCAAATTTTCACCAAGCAGTCTCATTGTGAAGAATTTTGGGGTCGAACATGAATATCCGAGTCAAAATTATGTGCCGAGTAATATATACTCACTGTACTAAAAAAAGGCAAGGAGGGTTTCAGCCGTACAATGTAACTCTGGTTTTCACCTTGTAAAAGGATCTGATTCCGACTCCGAGCATTAAAAATCATCATAGCAGTAATTGGGAGTTTGTGATTAAAGTTTTTCTTAAGTGACACCCTTGATATACATGCACTTGAAGTAGATATCAGTTTGACTAAAAGCTGTCTTGGAAGTAAGAATATTATTCATGCATGATTGACGATTCTGTAAATCTTTTGTCGTAGTTTTTCAGCAGCAGTTGCAGAAATGCTTGTCCAGAGCACCATAAAGGATCTATACCTACTTCCTGCTCTTCCCCGGGATAAATGGGCGAACGGTTGCGTGAAAGGATTGAAGGCACGCGGTGGGATGACAGTAAACATCTGCTGGAAGGAAGGAGACCTTCATGAAGTCGGCCTTTGGTCCAAGGACCAGAATTCTCTTAAAAGATTACATTATAGAGGAGCTACAGTCACGGCAAGTATATCATCCGGCAGGGTTTACACGTTCAATCGGCATTTAAAATGCGTGAAGACGTTTTCTCTCTGAGAAGCAAGAGGCTTTTTCTTGATTGCTAAGATCAAATTGATCTTATGAATTCCTTTGCATTTCTTTGTCTGTCTTTCTTTATCAAGTTTTTGGTCTGGATTTGATTTGATTTGATTGGTCAAGCGAGAGAATCTTTCACGGTATCATTTATTTGTTGTTAATAACAATTTCATGCAAGTCTCATTTCTCAATATGATATACATTTGGATAGCGTCACATTATTGTTTGAATGGCTTTACTTATATAAAATTTTTATATTTATTCTCTTCCTGTCCCATTTAGGGACTCTCTTGTATACTTTCCGTGTATAAGAGTTGCGTTCATTTGCGCTTTTAATGAATTGAATTGCAATTACTTATAAAAAAAAAAAGTTATAAAAAAAAAAAGGAACAATTTCATGCAAGCATTTTCTATGAAGCTTTCTTCAATTATTACTTCTTTCTTTTTTTTGGAAACTTACACCATTGGTCCATGTGACTAGCCTAAATTACAAATCGCTCATTTTGGTATCAAAATTAATTCAGAGATTCCTGTAGTTGACTTAATTTACAAATCACTTACTGAAATTAAATTTTATTAATTTTTTTGATAGATTTCGTTAAGCACTACATCAGCACTAATAAGATTGTGACACGTGTCGATATATATATATATATATATATATATATATATATATATAAAAATTGGAAAAAAAAAATTTAAAAAAAATTGAAAAGAAAAAAAATGGGTGGCTGCACGCCACTCCTAATGGTGGCCGGGGATGGCTGGGGGTGGCTGCCCAACCGACAGCCACCTCTTTTTTTTCTTTTCAATTTTTTTTTTTTTTTTTTAAAAAAATAAGTTTCATTTATTTATATTTTTAATAGATTTTATATTTTTATTATTATTATTATGATCAATATGTGTCGTCATTTTATTGGCGCTGACGTGGCGCCTAACGGAATTTGTCAAATTTTTTATCGGAATTTGACTCCAGGAAGCGATTTGTAATTTAGGCCAACCACATGAACCAATAGTTCAATTTTTATTTTTATTTTTTTTCTTAATCTAATTTTCACATTTCTAGCTGAGGATGTGCAATCCCAGTATCACTTTCGACTTGGATCCTCCCCTAAATGCTTCAAATACTGAAAACATAAAGATGCAAGTCTTATGTACTGATCAAAGTCTTTCTAATTTTTATTTTTTTCTAATTGTGCTGATCAAAGTCTTAGCAACACTTGTCACGCCCTTGCTCTTAATTCCAAAAACAGGGGATCTTGATCTGAGGGTGTGTAACTGTCTCTATAATAATTTCACAGCGAAAGAATTAGTATAACAAGTATTATACTAAGATCTTTAGCGTAGACAATCTCAATCTCAGGAAGAGGCATATCGTCATTATGGACAGATGTTGCTTGTGCGAGAGAGATGGAAAATTTATGAACTATCTTCTTCTTCACTGTGATGTGGCTTCTATTTTGTGGAATAACATTTTTACTTGTTTTGGTATGTCTTGGGTTATGCCTAGAAGTATTATTGACTTGTTTGTCTGTCGGTGGAAGTTTGAAAGGCCGAGAAGTGGTGCGATTTGGAAGATGGTGCCAATCTGCATTTTTGTGTGTGTTTGAAATGAAATAAATCTTAGGTGTTTCGAGGATGTAGAGAGTTTCATAAATGATATTTTAGCAACGTTTTTTCATACGCTGTATCTTTGAACGATGGTTTTTTTGTCCATACTATCAGATAACTTTGTTGATTTTCTTGTTCGTTTTTCTATTCCTAGTTAGGTGTTTCCTTTTGTATACTCCTAGTATATTTATGGGCACCTTGCACTTTCAATAAGACTAAATTTACTTATAAAAAAAAAAAAAAAAAGTTTTATAGCGGAGGAAAAAATTAGGCTCTATTAATGCTTTTTGAAGGACCTTTTTTGTTTGAAAAAAATGTTATGATGTGATATAAAAGTGTAAATAATTTTGAGTGTTTTGTGTTTTAAGTTGTTTGATAATATTTTTGTTTTAAAAACATTAAACAAAAGTGAAAAATAAAATGGTTTAACAAATAAAGCCTTGATACTTTTTGCCACATTGCATCTTATATTAAAGCACTAATCTCCAGTTTTATAAAATAACTCGCTCAAAACCCGCGCAATGCGCGTGATTATTAATTATAATTTAATTTTGAAAATTAAAAAAAATCTCCATTGCACATAGAACATTGCAATAATATATAAATCACATACAATTTTACAATCAAAAGAACCATAATTTTATTTTTAATCCATATAAATTAAAACATTTAAAATATTCCCAGATGTGTAGTTTAAAATGGAAAAAAGTATAAAGAGAAAAAGATATCAAGAGAAAAACCAGGATTCTGATTATCAAAGCATTAAAACATACCACTTAGGACTTTGTGTACAAAGTGTGTGCAAGAAACATTTCTTTAAATTAAAACATGTTAAAATCTTTGTTCTCATAGGTGTAGTTTAGAATGAAAATGAGTATGAAGAAGAATAGCAAGAAAAAAACCGGTTCAAAAAACATTTAAATGAAGAATTGTTCAACCAAATATTTCACAAACAAAATGGAAACATATTTAGATTTCAACCAAAAATATAAATTATTTGAGAGAGAGAGAGAGAGTGACTACTTGTATCATTAATAGAGAGAGAGAGAGAGATATTAAATAGATCGGTTCAATTTCATTTAAAAGACCGGTTCAGTACTTAAATGACCGGTTTAGTCACTAAAAAGTATGAGTTCATGTCACGTGTCGCTATTTTATGCAATTATAAGGAATAACTCGGCTTTTATATATATATATATATATGATATGCACTTTACATTCACAATGAAGTTTACCTTACAACTTACACTTGTCTAGGATTAATACTGTCTAGAGGTGTAAACAAGCTGGGCTACTCGTAAGTTTACTCGAGATCGGCTCGAATAAACTCGACTCGTGCTCGAATCGATTATTAAATTAGCTATTCGTGAACACGGAATTAGGTTCGATTATTAAACGATACAAACTCGTATAAACTCAGTTCGACTCGATTAAAGCTCTTATACCCGCTCGTATAAGGATCGATTCGTATATATATATATATATATATATATATTAACAAACAATATACTATATGTAAGTGTAAATTAAGTAACAAGTAATAATGGTCATTGGTCAGTATATATTAATTGGTTATATGTATATAAAATAGTAAAATAGAATAATATAAATACTTAATTATTAGTCATATTATATAATGACAATCCATATACTTAATCATATTATTTATATAATATAATAGGATTATAGGACTATATGATCATATAACATCATGGAATATGACATATAATCATTTTATTATATGCTATAAGTATTATCATTAGATATTTAATAATCATTACATCATTTATTTTTATTTTTATTTTTCTGTAAGTTATATAGTTTATTTAACATACAATAAAAATATATATTGTTTATATGTTATATAATATAATATTAATTTTTAAATGAGCTCACTCTTCTTTTTTGTTTGTTAAATAAACTATATAACTTACAACGCACAAAATCGGCCGAGCGGAGCTTAATTTTTAACACTCGTCATGACTCGAGCTCATTTAGTTGACTTAAGCTTAATTTTTAAAACTCGTTACGAATTTGAACTCGGCTCGGATTCGTGATAAATAAGCTCAAGCTCGGCTCGGGATCGGGATCATGATAAATTTAAATGAGCTGAGCTAGCACAAGTACTACTCGCTCAAGCTCGGCTCGTTTATAGTCCTAATACTGCCTCTTAATCTTGCTAATTGGCATCGGTCTACTTTCTTTTTAATGAGTGAGGCTCGATGTGTAAAATGTATAATATATAATTAAAATTAGCGATAAACAGTAGAATCAAACTTCAAACTTGTACTTATTTTAAAATTTTAAGATAAAACAAATGATGAAATATAGTTATTTAATTAATATAATAAACTTTGCAAGCCAAAAGCAATTTAGAAGCATGATACTTTTATTTTTTTAGAAAACTTTAGATAACTCTTTTGAATTGTCGCCCTTTTTGTAATTATTTCTCTAAACTTAAAACTTTCAATTCAGTGTATTTATCTTTTAATTTCACTAATCTGTTGAGATTTTTTGTTAAATCATGTCAAAATTTTTAAAATTTCATTAAATTCTTTTAGAAAAAATCAAAGATTCATGTTTGAGTATTTTTGTAAATTCTGATCAACATCTCAATCCTTGTATTTTCTTTCTTTATTTTTGAAATTTTGAAACATCACCCGTTAGGATTTAATGGAAAATTCTAATGCAGGGGTGAAATTGAAAAAATAAAAATAAATTAAAAGATAGATATAATAAATTGGAAGTTTTTTAAATTTAAGAAGTAATTGACGAAGGTTTAGGGTTTTTTTTTTTTTGTAAAAAAAAAAAATTCAAAGCAAAGGGGATAATCCACGTTGCTTTCTTTAACTTCATCACTCTGCAAAGCGAGTCTATACGCTGTTGTTGCCACCGGAAATTCAGTTAGTTTCAGTTATGGGAGATGGAGGGTGGGTTTACGTGCGACAGCCCACGGAGACGGAATTGTGGAACCCAAGCTCGATGGAGGCCGAGAGCTCTTCTCAGCCTCTGAAGATCACGTTCACTGGGCCCGCCAAGCACTGGACCGATGCGCTCCCCATCGGCAACGGTCGGCTCGGAGCCATGGTCTGGGGCGGCGTCGTATCGGAGACTCTCCAGCTTAACGGTATAACCAAGAGCTCATTTGCTTGGAATTTAAATGAATTTTTTTAAAAAAAATTGTAGGGTTTAAGTAAGTAGTCCTTGGATTTGTTGATTAAGCTTAATTGGTTGGTGATTTTTTTGTGGCTTTATTTTTAGTTTTATTACTTTTTTTTTTTCACTGATATTGTGTGGACTGCTTGAAATGATTACCATATGAATGTGGGACTTCTTGGGGCTGCTTTTGCTTCTTATAGTGCTTTCCTATTCAATTTGAAAAGTGGTGCAGTATCTTCTACCTCTAGGTTTCTGATTAGTTTTATTTATTGATTATGGTATCAAATTTTCAATTGGTGTTAGAATATTGTTCACGTGAAAATTCATCATTTCCTATCGGCATAAACTTTAGAGACAATTAGTAATTTATCATGCTATCAGAGTGTAATTTAACAATTGACAGCTTAATTTCTGTCAAGTTTGCCATTTTTCATATTTTTCATTATTAGATAAGTTCATAGATTTAATCTTTTAGATAATCTTCTGATTAATAAAATGATCAGTTTTATGCTTCATGTTGTAGAAGCTGAATTGATGTCAAGTGCAGTTGCGTGGAAGTATTTTCAAGGACTAGATTATTAAAGCTTTGAAGCTCAGAACTATTTATTTTATTTTCATATAATTTCAATTGGCAACCAAATGGAGCAAAATGAAATACGTAAATAAGGTTAAAAAAATTTACCCTATAGGGAAAAATGGTTGTTTCACGGGTAATGTGTGAAATACAAATAATCAGAGAACTCATAGCATACAAATTCTTGCAGAGGACACACTCTGGACCGGGACGCCTGGCAACTATACTAATCTTAATGCTCCAGAGGTGCTTTCAGAGGTCAGGAAACTTGTTGACGATGATAAATACGCTGAAGCTACTACAGAGGCAGTCAAGTTGACTGGAAATCCTGCTGAGGTACGTGCTATTCATTACCTTTAGTGTAGCTGCTCTTCTTCATAGTGTTGGTCTGTATGAGTAATTTACTAGTGATTGTTGACTAAAAGGAATATACAGAGAAGCTTTATGATGTCATAGAATATTTACATGTCACTATAAACCCCTGCTGCTTGAAATCTGTCTGGGTCTTATCGCGTACATGCTGCTTATGTTGAAACTGTTTCAATGGGTTTGTATAATATAAGTAGGTTCTGATAGCTCAAAAGTACGTTGATAAATAAGAATTTTTTATTTTTTTTTTTAGGAAAATTTTCCTTGGAAGGTGAGAGAATCTATTAAAACATAGAATTTGTGGAGGGATTGTAACACAAAGGGGATTAGGACAAAGATAGATAATGGATCCCATGTAAGAAATCTATGTTTTGAAATGTCTAGGATGATTTGATATCATTTGATAAGTACTGCGATGGTTGACATTATTCTGTTGAGGTAGATAAAGTTGCACATAAAAAAGATGACCCAGAATTAATCTAATAAATCTGTATTAGTATCACCTTCACAGTTCTTTTAGGGTCTATCTACTGCCTATGGTGGGTTTTTACTGCGGTATATATGCAAAAATCTCCCACCATAGTGCTTTGGTTCCTTCATATTGTTGAGGTGATAAATTGCCAATTGTCTTAAGAAGTTAAATTGTTTGGAGTTTAATCTATTTGAATACTCCCCCTCACATTTAAGCTCCAAACCTTCTTTTATATGTAGGCCTAACACATGAAACTTGTAAACCAAGTGGGAGGCCTTGGAATTTGAACAGAGGATCACTTACCTTGATCGCATGATAACTGATAAGTTATCTGTTGGCCTAAAAGTTTAAATTGTTTGGAAAGAGTGAAATGAATTGATTTCAAGATGGGGCTTATGTAAAATACAAACGAGGCAGTTAAGATTGGATACAGCAGGCAGCTGAACATTATTGTTTGGGACTGCTTAGGCGCCAAATGCACGTAAATCCCTGGTCTGCACCTGGTGGTGACTGCTCAGTTAGCACCCATCCTGGTGATGTATGTTCTGGCTGGGCATAAGAGTAAATCCTTCTCTAAAATAATGTGCCTCACCACCTGAGACTAGCCTCAGATATATTGGGGTACTTACTAGCCAAAAATTTGTTCATGCTACACAGCTTGTGTTTGATGGAGACACCAGACACAAGCCACCGATCACACGCGTGTATGGATGTCGACGTTGGAGGATGGCCCAATCCATGACCTTGTGGTTGGGTGATTGAGAGCTAAAGATATTATTATGGGCACTTTAGTTATTTTCCGCATTTTTACGTGTTTTGTTATTTTTTTTTTTTCTGGTTTTGGGCTTTATGTTATTTTAGTGGGCTGTCAGCTCAAGTATCACTAGGGTTAGGGTTAGGGTTGTTAAAGTGTCACACATTGCTAATAAATCCTTGTCTTGTAGACTTTATAAGCCATGGACACCCCTCCTCTCTCAAGACCCCTTTTGAGGGTGAGTGAGGCCCATGAACTATTATATGGTATCAGAGCAGGTTCCTTTGACAATAATGGGCATTTCCCTCCCGTTGTTGAACACGTGTTTGGCCAAAGATGCCACATGTGATGGGGCGTGTTAAAGTGTCCCACATTGCTAAGAGATCATTGTCTTGTAGACTTTATAAGCTATGGACACCTCTCATCTCTCAAGGCGTCTTTTAAGGGTGAGTAAGGCCCATGGACTTTTACAAGGGTTAAATCTCTAGTCTATTTAAGCATAGTATTTTACTGTGATAAATAGTTTTTGATGAAAAAGAAAATAATCGACTGTTGTCGTCTTTTCCCTCTTGACTTCTTCTTCTCTCTCTCTCTCTCTCTCTCTCTCTCTCTCTCTCTTCAAACTTTCTTCTCAATTGCTTGTTGTCCCGCATTAGTGTTTAGTTCGTATGTTGGGTTTTAGCTTTCAATATATCATTAAAAGCCCATGAGCTTCCATTTTGAGATTATTCATTTCAGAAAGCTTTATATAGGTCTGAGTATTATATTGTACTGATTATTTAGTGATAATTCAGGTTTACCAACTTCTTGGTGACATCAAGCTGGAATTTGATGCTTCCCATCTTACCTTTGCTGAAGAAACTTACCACAGAGAGTTAGACTTGGACACTGCAACAGTAAGAGTAAAATATTCTGTGGGTGATGTAGAATTTACAAGGGAACACTTTGCTTCCAATCCCGATCAAGTAATTGTTACAAAGATTTCTGGAAGCAAACCAGGATCTCTATCATTCTCAGTGTCTCTAGATAGCAAGTTACACCATCATTCATACATTAATGGGAAAAATCAGATTATTATGGAAGGAAGCTGTCCTGCTAAAAGGATTCCCCCAACAGTGGATGCAAATGACAAGCCAAAGGGAATTCAGTTTTCTGCAGTTCTTGATTTACAGATTAGTGATGACAGAGGTGTGATGCATATTTTGGATGACAAGCAGTTGAGGATTGAGGGTTCAGATTGGGCTGTTTTGCTTCTAGTCGCTTCATCTTCATTTGTTGGGCCATTCACTAAGCCTTCAGATTCTAAGAGGAATCCTACTTCAGAGTCACTCAGTGCGTTGAAGCTGATGAGAGATTTGTCATACTATGATCTTTATGCACATCATTTGGATGACTATCAGAATCTCTTCCATCGCGTCTCACTGCAGCTTACGAAAAACTTGAAGAGCATTATATCTGATGGGTCTCTGGAATTGAAGAAACTTACGCCCTCTGTAACTGGTTTATATCATAAGGGAAGTGAAGATAACATGGTTTCAACTGCAGAAAGAGTCAAATCTTTTCAGACTGATGAAGATCCTTCCTTGGTGGAGCTTCTTTTCCAGTATGGTCGATATCTACTTATTTCTTGTTCACGGCCTCGAACTCAGGTGGCAAACCTGCAGGGAATATGGAATAAGGATATTCAGCCAAAATGGGAGTATGTCACATTCTCTTCATTCCTTTAGTTGTTATTCCGTCTCCAACTCAATTTGTTTTTGCTTGATATTTTCTGCTTTGTTCTCTCTCTCTCTTTCTCTCTCTCTCTCTCTCACACACACACACACACACACACACACACACACACCGTACCCACACACTCCTCTCCCCCAAAACACACACACACGCAGCCACGCAGGAGTTTAGTTTGTAATTTAGATATAGAAAATTATTTCAGTTGATCTAAAAGGGCCTTAATTAATGCATCAATTTAAACTTTGTAACCTCCTCTCTCTTTCGTTTCTTTTTTTAAATTTTTTTTTTTTAATATATTTGGTGAGTAGCAGTTCAATAACCTCCTCTTCTACTGCTGATATTCTTCTGCTTTTCCTTTTACTTGAGGTCACTTCCTAAGTTTTAGGGATTGGTGGTTGTTGTATCTAGATGCATTAAAAGTAAGTTATGTCTCTAATTTTTGTGACCGTTCCAATTTAGGAAAAAGTGGAGAAACTAGGGAGACTTTTTTCTTCTTTTTCCCTCTTAATTTCGTTGCTATTTTATAATTTTTATATGCCTTGTCCATCTCCTTTTTATTTGTGAAAAATTTGAGATTCCAGTAATAAGATTGTGCAGGAAGTTAGGCTTTCAGAAAGAGATAAGAGAGAGAGAGAGATAAAAGAGAATGTTGGCCATATCTGAAAGAATATTTTACTTCACTTTCTACTTCTTTACATGTCAATTAATACACGTAATATGCATAAACTACTACCTTCCAACAGTAGCACATTGATGTAAGATATTGATAAGTCATATAAAACCTACAATTACTTGCAGTTAGTTACATCAAGATTTTATCTGGAGAGTTTCTGACACCTTCATCTTTTTGTTCAGTGGGGCTCCTCACTTGAATATTAATCTTGAAATGAATTATTGGCCTTCCCTTCCTTGCAACCTTAGCGAGTGCCAGGAACCATTGTTTGACTTCATTTCCTCTTTGTCAATTAATGGGCGTAAAACTGCAGAAGTAAGTCAATTTTCTCCTTCTGGTTTATATTAAAGCCTTCAATCAATTTAGTCTGTTCATCCATATGATCTCTTTTGGTTGCTAAACTATCTGAGGTGTAAGTGGGCATTCCAGTTTAAGTATTGAATATTTGAAAACAATAGAGGACTAAGATGAGGAAGTCCTGAAATGTGGCTATGCATATGAGGCTCCCATGTCCAAATATTTAGGTAATCTTAAAGTAGGAAGTTTTAGTTTTAAATTCAATGCTGTTATCCTTTATACCATGCCATTAGGACAGCATGGTGCTTATTTTGATGAAACCAACTTGAAATTAATTGCTGACTGCCATCGAAATGGTAGCTGGCAGCCTAAATCTGAAAGCTATGTTTGTAGATGTCAGGAATGAAGCATACGAGGCCTAAGACCAGCACAATCTCTGTCAATGCCCTTGCCCTCCTTTGTGATCTTATTTTGTTCTTCAAGAAACTATGTTCCCATTTATCTATTCCCATGCACAATTTTCTTATTTGCAGAATGTTGTAGGTAAACTATGAAGCAAATGGTTGGGTTGTACATCATAAATCTGACATTTGGGCAAAATCATCGGCAGATCAAGGTGATGTTGTATGGGCATTATGGCCGATGGGCGGAGCATGGCTTTGTACCCATTTATGGGATCACTACACTTATACAATGGACAAGGTAAGATTTCGGTTTTTTTTTTTTTTTTTTTTTTAAACTTATAAAAAATACCTTGCTTTTAGTCTATCATTGGTCTGAAAATGTGTTCCTCCTAATAGGAAGGTTATTGAAAAATACTTTTCAAATAGGTAGAATCTGCTGGTATCTCTTAATGAATCCTGTTTTAGCTTTGCAAAAAAAAAAAAAAAAAAAATTCTTCAAGATTGCCTTTTGCGCTAGAGTTAAGCAAGTGGTTCAGGCAGTTCTTTTGGGTGAGAGATGGTCCCTGAAAACTAAGCAACTTCTTTTTTGAAGTTAAGGTCTGCACAAAGGCCATGGAATTATAGGCTTAGCTAATGTGGTAAGTTGGTTAAATTTCCATGTTTTAATGTGTGAAAATAAATTTGTTAGCAAACTTAACCTAATAGGAGACAAGCTTAACTATGTAAATAAGCTCAGACACTAACACACACCTTCTCATGCTGAAGCAAAACTAGACCTGAACTTCGAACACAAGTATGAACACCATAGAAAGTAACCAAATATGACGGTGATTCCCTAGAGTATAAAAACAACTTTTTGGACTGGAAGGCTTTAACAGCATATTGCTGAACCAATTGTCACATAAGTTTAAGTTGATATGAGAATAAGCCCAACAATGTATATCAAGGTCATACACTAACATGGGTCAAACTTTCACTAAATGCATGCTATAATACTAAATATATGCAGCCTATGAAGTGCTGCTGTTTCTTAAGTTGAAGGTGATCGTCTTGTAATTTGCCATTTGAAAACCCTGAAGATTACTTAGGTACTTGTAAAACTCATATTTCTTACTAGATCAATGAATCTTTTGCTTATGGGGCTTGAATAGTTTGATTGTTTTGCAATCTTGAAAACACTTTTTTTCTTCTAAAAAAAATAAAAAAAATTCTTGCAGCAACGCACCATATATAATTTCTTCTAACAGAATCTAATTCACTCATTGGAGGTATATATTGCTAATATGTTCTTCATAATTAGGATTTTCTTAAAGTCAAGGCATATCCTTTGTTGGATGGATGTGCATCATTTCTGTTGGATTGGTTGATTGAAGGCCGGGAAGGTTATCTTGAAACCAACCCTTCAACTTCTCCAGAGCATGACTTTGATGCTCCTGACGGTAAGACTGCTTGTGTGAGCTACTCATCAACAATGGACATGGCAATTATAAGAGAAGTTTTTGCTGCAGTTGTTTCTGCAGCTGAGGTGACGCTTTTATTCTATACCATCCAAAACAATCCTCTTTTTAATTTTCATATATTCCAGATCCTAATTGATTTTTGACAATAGGTTCTGGAGAGAGATGAAGATGATCTTGTTCAAAGAGTGCGCCTGGCTTTACCAAGGCTGTATCCAACAAAAATTGCTGGAGATGGTTCCATTATGGAATGGGTATGTGAGTACCTCGAGTGTAAACTTGTCAATTATTAGCAAAAGGTCTTGCTTTGGAGTTTGTAATGAAGTTCGCTTGTGTAATGGGCTAAGAAAACCAGTCTGTGTTAAGCCAGGCACAAGATTTTGAGGACCCAGATGTGCATCATCGACATCTTTCGCACCTATTTGGCCTGTTTCCTGGGCACACAATAACTGTTGAGAAAGCTCCGGATCTCTGTGAAGCTGCAGAGATTTCTCTCAACAAACGAGGTTTTTTTCTTTTTTAAAAAAATCATATTATTCATTTATTCTGGGAACTAACTAGATTGCTTATTTTGTCTTCCTATGTCAGTCTAGTTTTGGGGCATTTGGATACCCCTCCAATTTTGAGGTCCTATTAACACCCCCTAAGATCTCAACTTCTTTTAATTGCACCTCTTATTTTGGGAATCTCTTAATTTGTTTTTGAATCCTATTTCTGTTAATACACTCATGTGGATCTACATCAGAAGATTGACAGAGGACATCTTAACCGATAATAGTACATCACTTGGTCAACAAATTTTACACCCTCATTTTACATGTACTAATAATAACAGCAAAAACTACAATTATGACATTTTTCCATAAGCCATGCTAATGAATTAGTTGACGAGACACATTAAATTCAAAAGGCACAGGGGATAAGGTTGAAAAAACTAAAATCTCATGGGTGTCTCTCGAATAACCAAGTTTCCTAAAAGGAAGAATAATTATACAATCAAAATGTTATCCGTTAGCACCAATAAAAGTTGTAAATCAAACTACAGTCACTCTAAAATGCAAATTTCTTGTTTGTACCCACACCCAAAAATACATAGACATATATGTTACACAGAATGTGGGAAGGAGGCCTATTATGATTACAACTTTTTCCTTTAGAATTTGAATTTGTATGGAGGACTAGATATCATGTTATGTGCGCTACCATGGTTTTTAGTAAACACCATCACGAATCAAGTGGTTAACTTATGCAGCCTGAATTCTGGAGTAGCTTTGTGGACTTCAACATGTATGATTGCTAGGAGCAATGGCATATAGAGTTGTTTTTCTTACATTTTGACCATTTCAAACAGGAGAGGATGGTCCAGGATGGTCAACTACATGGAAAGCTTCTTTGTGGGCCCGTCTCCACAAGAGTGAGCATGCATATCGGATGGTCAAGAAGTTGATCAACCTGGTGGATCCGGATAATGAGGAACCATTTGAAGGAGGACTATACAGTAATCTATTCGCAGCACACCCTCCTTTCCAGATTGATGCCAACTTTGGGTAAGTAGCAGTTTTCCATTCATGTCAATGATACTATGTAGCAACCATCACATGATTGTCTCAACAGTTCTGTTCTTACCTTAAGAAAGCTTGATACCAAGAATGTCTGGTTTTTTGCGATCAACCTTCAGGAAAAAAAAAATAAAAGAAGATAAAGTAAAAAGCCTTTGGAGACATTCTGAATTGGAGGTTTTGGCTACCTAGAAAAACTTCCTATGTTCCTTCATGAATGTATGCCCTTTTTTCGCCTGGAATGTAGCGGTGTGTTAGAAACGTCATGGGTTATGTCGGTTACTTTTACGTTGAAGCGAAATCGTTCGAGTTTCGGTCGGATGCTTGCGTTGGGGATGGAATACGGCTAGCTGAGTGGAACAAGGGTCGTTTCAGGGCAGTGTTCCTTACCAAGTTAAGTGTAGGGTGGTTTAGGAGATCGATGGAGGAACTGAAGCAGGGTGGGGAGATACGGGATTTCTGCAGGACATTTCGGGTGGGTTCTATGGTGTTTATCCTGCAACGGAGGGGGAACGTCCACGGAAGATTCTTGGAACTTTCAGAATATGGCTTGTGGAATCTTTTTTTTATAAGTACTACAGCAATTGGCATTAATTACACCCCAGTTGCCATTAATGTGCCTAAAAGAATCCCTTATTTAAGTTTCTTGTTCATGTTTTAGTTGTATAAAACAAAACTGTTAAAGTTATTCAGTAAGATATATGGGAATAGGGGCGCCTTAACACTTTTTTAATAAAACTTTTATTACTTATAAAAAAAAAAAAGAAAAAAGAAGATATATGGGAAAGATAATTTTGATTAGGAATTATTATAGGGGTCAAACAGGAAGTGCCAAGTGTAAATTATTGCATCTCTGATTGTGACCAAGCAATATATTTCGACTTCAGTCTTTCTTTCAAACCTTCTTGCAAACAAATATTGCCTTGGAATTAATAAATGTTGGTGATTGACAAAGGTATTAACAATATTTTGATTTCAGTTTCATAGCAGCAGTTTCAGAAATGCTTGTCCAGAGCACCATAAATGACCTGTATTTCCTTCCTGCTCTTCCCCGGGACAAATGGGCTAATGGTTGTGTGAAAGGATTGAAGGCGCGTGGTGGGGTAACAGTCAGCATCTGCTGGGAAGAAGGCGATCTTCATGAAGTCGGTCTCTGGTCGAAGGACCTCAATTCTCTAAAAAGATTACACTACCGAGGAACGATAGTCACAGCAAACATATTATCTGGCATAATCTACACATTCAATGCACAGCTAAAATGTGTGAAGACATGCTCTCTGAAAGAAGCAGCTTTTCCTTGAATGTTAATATCAATTATATTTTAGGAACATTGCTCATATTTTTCTAATAAATCTTTCATCTTTTTTGGGCCTCTTTCAAAAGTTAGGATCTTCTGAGGTAATTATATATCTTGTGTGTTATAGTTAGTTTCTTGCAATGTTATGTGAATCATTAATACTGCTGCTATCACCTTATTTTGTGAAGAACATGTAACATATCTTTAGTTAGTATGGGAAGAAGATCCAGGAAAGAAAGGAAAGCAAATAAGTTATGCTTCTTGCTGCTGATATATATAATGGGTTAAACACATTTTTAGTCCATAAATTTTGACAACTTTATATTTTAGTCCATGAGTTTCAATTTGCATCACAGATAGTACCTTAATTTTGAAAAAAAAAAATACCAAATTAGTAATTTAGTTAAGTTTTCCGTCCAAAAACTAACGGTTTGTCACGTGTCAACCTCTGAGGTCGACACATGGCACTATATAAAAAAATTAAAAATTAATTAAAAAATATTAAAATTAAAAATATTAAAAAATTGAAAAAAAAAAAAAAAAAAAAAAAGGCCCCTTGACAAAAAACAATAAAACAATAATAAAAAAAAAAATTCAAGATCGTTTTTTGCCTTTGGGGGCCACCCCCATGGTGGCTAAGGGGGGTGGTTTTTTCTTGTTTTTTTTTTTTTTTTCAAAAAAATTGTTTATTTTAGTAATTTTTAAAGTTTTTTTTTTTTTTTTTTTTTTTTTTTTTTTTTAATATAGTGTCAGAGGTTGACACGTGACGAACCGTTAGTTTTTTGACGGAAAACTTGACTGAGGTATTAATTCGGTCATTTTTCAAAATTGAAGTGTCATCCATGAGGCAAATTGAAATTCAAGAGCTAAAAAATAAAATTTTTAAAACTCAGAGACTAGAAGTGTATTTAACCCTGTATATAACTTAACTTCCTACTCTGATTTGGATTGCCAGCGACCATTAAGCATGTAATGTATGAAGTATAACTCTATCCTTTAATCTTGTCCCCTGTCGGGCCTTGTGAACAAAAATTTTGGCTTCACGGGACGACAACTCAAGCCCTTCACCGACTATCCAACCCTACCCTAACCCAAATTTCATTTAGCCCAAAGAAGATGGAATCTAAAACTTATTGAGAGTAGATGGAACCCAAATGGTTTCTGCATGTGGTATATCTAATTTCTTTGTTTAGATAGGCATATGTGGAACATGAGCCTACGATCTTACCCTACACCTTACTATAAAGAAAAGAAGTACCAGTACAAATTGAGTTAAAACTCATTGATAATACTAAAAATAATATGTGATCGGTCGTGTATTATCATTAATATAAATTAAATGTATTTGATTGTCTAACTCTACATTGCTGCTGAATTAGAATCTTCAAGAATTCTTAAGATATATTTTTTTTTTATAGGTAAACAAATTGCATTAAAAAAGCGTAAATGCGCCTCTAAGCATATATGAAGTATACAAAAAGGACACCAAAACAAAAAGACAAAAGAAGAGCACCCGAAAAACCCAAAAACAGAAGAAAAGTTACATCAAAACCTCAACTTCTTGCCTCTAACCCGACTGGAACCCACACCCCTAGCATCGAAATTCATCGAGCATTCTAAATTCTTGACATCTTTTCTCATTTTTCCTATTTAGCTTCTTGTCCTTCTTAGGAGGGGAATCAAAGTCATAGCGCTGATTCTCAGTCCAAGTCAAGAAGTCCAAAAAACCATTCTCATCAGTTCAAAGGGGGCCGGTCAGGAGGAAAGAGATGTGGTTTACCCCATAGTTGTGTAGCATGCCAGTTCGTGTTTTCGCACGACAAATTTATTTTTTTATTTTTTAAAAAAATTCCAACGATTGTTTTTGATTGGGTTATTGTTTTATATCAGTATTCATCATTTTTGCTAATATCAATATTGTTAATAATTTATAATATTTTAAAAGTGATAAATATTGATGTAATAAAATTTTAAATATTTAATTTAAAAAAATAATAATCAAATTTTTTTGAAAAATAAGAATACCTGTAAATCTCTGCTCCTAGCCTCCTTCGCAAGACCGTATCATCCACCTCACATCACACGCTAAGCACAAAGCAAAACCAACACAAACCCTTAAACCCTCGAAAACCCCTCGCGCCTCCCTCTTTTCTCTGAGTCAGAAACAGAGAGAAATGGCTTTGCGCTCAGGATCGCTGTCTCGGTCGCTAATCTCGACCGCCAGGGCTTCGTCGCTCCGCTCGTCGCGGCCTCTCCCCCGCACCCGCCTGCCGTCACTCGCCGCTCCGCGCGTGCAGTCCCGCCGCCGCCTCCCCTTCGCTGCTGTCCCCAGGTCCCCCAAAACCTAACCTCTTCTCCTCCCTGTTTGGTTTCCGGGAAAATGATAGAAAAAAAAAAACATGAGAAAATTTTGAATTTTTTTATGCTTTATTTTCTTTATCGGTATTTATTCATTCATGTTGGTTGGATATCGGATATGTGAGATATGGGGCAGAGATGGAATTTCAACCATTGCCTGTGTTGTGAGAAAAAAGAGAGGACGATAAAGGAAATGTAAAGTTCGAATTTGCAAATTTGCAATGGCATTTGTTTATTTTTAGCAATTACATTTGTATGGATCTTTGATTTATGAATATTGTAGTTATTATCAATTAATTGCTTGCAATTTCCAAGTAGTGCTTTACTCCACGATTGGTTGCTGAGATAATGGAGAGAAGTGAAAATAGTCCTTATTGTGTGCTATCTTTTGTTTTTGTGCCCGTCTAAAGTTCTGAAATTTTTGTGGTTCAGTTTTGTTTCCATTTCCATTTTTTTACCCAAATCAACTAGAGATCGTTTTTTGAAGGTTGTTAACTGTAGTTTTTATGAACCTATTTTTGTTTTACTATGTCATTTTTAAAATAATAATAATAATAATAATAAATAAATAAATAATTTGATGGACATTTGCTTTCTTGGGACACAAATAGTAATGGCAAATCATTATTATTGTAGCAAATAAAGGGATCAAAAGGTTTTCCTTTCTCGCCTTTTCTTAATTATTAGATGTTAAATGATTGTTCTGCTGAGATTTACTGGTTTTCTTGTGTTTCCTGTAGGAACTTGGGAGAATTGGGATGCACACAATCATTTCTGCCACTCACATTGGCCACAGGCCTCACATCTCACCTTGCTGCCAACGTGCGGGCTTTCTGTGAGCTGTCTCATGGTACCTTCCGTCGTACTTGTCAGGATCGCTAGTAGTCTCTTTGTGAGTCTTGCTATTTCTAGGATACGTGACAAAAATGAAGACAGTTGTTTTTTCCTCATTTTGTTGTTAGATCCACTAATGCCCTAGAGAACATTAAATGTTTTGACACTTAAAAAAATCTGGTTACAGTTCTGTTTGGTTGATAGATGAGGGCTTGGTAGGAGTTTGTTAGCCTTTTAAGTTTGGTTGATGAAAAGGACTTGGGATTGGGATTGATAGGGTGGAATGGAAAAGACGGGTGATGCACGAGGACTCTCGATCATCAACAGGGCGGGGAGGATGATGCTGCACTGTAGGTTATCTTTTTAAACCTTTCTTTCCAAAACATAAGTGTGGTAAATTTTTTGATTTTGTATGAGTTAATGGATAATGTAAAGCCTTAGAAATGATTGGAGAGTTTTTTGGTTAATTACCATTTACCATAGCAAAGCGAACCTCTTTTCTTTTTGAAGATTATAACAAGGGTATTATGTTGACAAATTTAGCTGCCATTTCAACCCCCCACCCCCTTCCCCCCAAAAAATATCACTATGTATTAAGACTTAAAAAGAGTCATTTGGTGCATATTTTATTTTTGTAGTTTTATTTTATATATAATTAATTCTTTGGTTTTTGGATCTTCGTTGCATGCTAAGTTTTTTCAATATGCTAATTACCATAATTTGGAGGCGGCAGTGAATGGCTCTTTAACACAAAAAGGAGGCTCTAGTCTAGCCTCTTCTTTATTTATGTAATAAATTTGTAAGAGGGAGGATCTAATTATCCATCCTTATTTGTCTGCCAAATGTTATAGATTGAAATATGTTTATAAATAGTGATAATCAAAATCCGAATAACTTATATATATATATATATATATATATAATCGAGATATATTTAAAAGCATAAGGCGCCCCCAGGTACACAGAAAATATACAAGAGAAAACACTTAATTTTTTATTTTATAAGTAATAGGAGAAAACCCTAGCTAGAAGGACTTAATCTCCTCCAATGTCCTCTCATGGTCCCCAATACTTCTATCATTCATTTCCCTTCATAGACACCATAAAAGGCACAAAAGCATAATCTTCCACAAATCAACACTCCGAGTGTTGTCTAGGCATTACCCAAGATAGCCTAAATCGATTGGAAAAAATATTCCATATTACATAAGCAACCTCACAATAGAGAAGAAGATGATCCACGGTCTCCTCATTCCTTTTAAACATGCAAAACCTATTAACCACAATGACGTGCTGCTTCCTGAGATTGTCCATGGTAAGGATTCTTCTTTGAGCCGCCAACCAAGCGAAAAAGGTCACCCTCAAAGGAACCTTAGTCCGCCAAAAACTATTCCAAGGGAAGCGAAAGCCTTCTCTATAGGCCAAGGCACTATAGAAGGATCTATCCTCAAACAACCCCTCTTTTGGAGGGGACCATCACATCTTATTTTCACTTTTCCGCCTCACTCTAGTTGAAGAGCAGTGATACATGGGGGACAAACAACCGTCCCCCATCACCCCCTTTTTCATTTTTAAAGCAAAAAAAATCAAAATTTGTCATTTGATGTGACATCAAAGGATAAATTTATATTTTTTTTGATTAAAAAAAACAAAAGAGGGTGATGGGGGACGGTTGTTTGTCCTCCACCTATCATTCTCCCTAGTTGAAGAGAACATCATTGAGGCAAAGACATCCACCTCTCAATCATAAGCCGCTCTAGTAAAGCTCATGTTCCACTTATTGGAATAAAAAAAAAGCTCCCAATGGGTTGTAATAGAAGCATCCTTTGCGCAAGCAATACCAAATGTCTCTTTAAGGGCTATATTCCCACACCATAGATAATGTCAGAATCTAATCTTGGAGCCATTTTTCACCTCAAATTTGGTATGACTTGAAAACTTCCTCCAACCCCTCCTAATATTCTTCCATAGATGCGCATAGCTCGTGACAAGGATGCCCCTCAAGGAAGCTTTCCCAGTTTTGTATGGCATAGCTCGTGACAAGGATGCGCTCGTTGCAGCTCATTTGGTTTCGAAGAGTGGTTCTTTTCAGTGGGGTGTTAGCTTTATTCGAGCAGCCCACGACTGGGAGGTGGACGTCGTGGCTTCCTTCTTCACCTTGTTGCATTCCATTAGAGTGGGAAGTTTACCTTACCTTGGACGTCTTGTCATTGTGATTGATAGATGTTGTATGTGCAAAATGAATCGGAAATCTGTAGATCACCTTCTTCTCCATTGTGAGGGTGCACGCGCTCTATGGATTGCTATCTTTAGTTGCTTCAGTTTGTCTTGCGTTATGTCTCTTCAGGTGGTAGATTTATTCGCTTGTTTTTGGACGGGTGGTCGTTCTCGGAGTGCTGTTGTGTGGAAGATGGTTCCTTCTTGCCTTTTGTGGTGCTTTTGGAGGGATTAAAATGATAGACATTTCGAGGACAAAGAAAGGATGATTGAGGAGTTCATTACTTTCTTCTTCTTTTCTTTGTTCTCTTGGACTACTGCGTTCCTAGCTCCTTTAGTGTTAGTTTCAATAATTTTCTTGTTCTTGTTTCTTCTTCTTCTTAGTCGCTTCTCTTGTATACTCTATGTACTTGATTGTGCTTTGCGTTTTTTAATAATATTACTCTTACTTATCAAAAAAAAAAAAAATACATATATTCTTCCATAACCCCACCCCAAACACCTAAAGAGGCTCATTAGAACACTACCCTCCCCAAAAACTGCCATATTTAGAGTCCATCATCACTCTCCACTAAGCCTCTCTCTCATGCACATAGCACGACAACCATTTTCTTAAAAGAGCATGGTTGGACATCAACAAGTTCATAACCCCCAACCCCCCCTCAAAGATCCACGAACAAACCTTGGATCATCTAACTAGGTGATATTTAAACTCTTCGCCTAGCCCAACCTATAAGAAATTACAGTGAAGCTTCTAATACGGTTTGCAACACTCACAGGGAGAGGAAAGAGGGACCTGAAGTACATACTACATAGGCATGTTGGAAAGTTTGCTCTCAATAAGGGTCACTCTACCACCCATAGACAAGTACATCATTTTCCAAGCCAACCGATGCTCTATCGTTTCAATAACACCATCCCAAATATGTTTGGCCTCATAGGAGGCCCCCAAGGTAAACCAAGATACTTCAAAGGCAAAGAGGAAACCCCACAACCCAAAATACCAGTCAACCCATTCACATGATCAACATTTCCCACAGGATCCAGGTCCGATTTACTTGTCGCTCATTTAATATGTTCTATGGATACAAGCTATGGGTCTTTTGGTAATGAAGTTGCGTCCAGCTAGAAATACATCAGATTCTACTTATCAAAAAAAAGAAATACATCAGATTCTAAGAGACCATATGAAATTTCTAGGGCAGGTGGTTAAAGTTTTCTTCCATTTGGGAGGAGAAAGCATAAGCTTTTCTGATATTGCTTGATACCATGGCCCACTCCTGGAATTTTGCTAGTGCTTGAAAATGATACATTCTTGTTCAATTGAAATCTAGTTGGATCTGATTGCAGCTCTCTTTTGTTCTTTCCTTCTTATTTGTATTTAGGAAATTAGGTTTATGCACGTCGTAGTTGAGAATGGGGAAGAAGGGGGAAGAAATAGCTCTTCAACTACCAGCTCGTCCTTAGTTAGGATATTTCTCTGATCGTGCAGTGTCAGGTGAACATTTTCAGTGTGACCATCTGAAAATGCTTATGTTTGACAAGCTTTTGAACCGTGGGTGCTAATTTGATCTTTTATTTGTAACCAGAAATAGCCGCATTTAACTCGAATAAATGTCTACAATTTTATTCTGTAATCCGTGCACTTATTGAAATTCGGGTGCAAAAGACTTCTGCCTCTTTTTGTTGGGTTTTGATTACATATTGAGCAGGTTTTGCTTGGAGGGAAATTTTGTGTCAAGGTTATTCTTGTGGATTCTCATTCCATCCCCAATCAGCTTTCATTTGGGGAACAAGTAATATATTATGTTTGGGTGTTGTAGAAGAAGTTGCTACATTTTTCAAATCACTTGGTGTATGTGATCCTATTTCTTATGCATTTTATTTTCTTTTCGCCATGTCATTGCAGGTACTTGAAAGGGCTGTTGTATCAGCACATTTGAGTGCAAGAGTTAATTTGCGGAGGTCGTAGGGAGTGGATATCTTGTAGGAACTTCAGCCATCTAGTAGGAAATTAATAAGATGTCATTCAAGTTATGCCATTTCCAAGAAGAAACTTGGAGGTTTTTTAAGTCATGGACATCAACAATTTACGTTGGGTCTGGCTAATTAAATATTTTATTTAATGATTTCTGTTACTGTTAGCTTTTGGAGTACCTGTTATTAACATTTGCCACGGGGTTTCTTCTCAATGAAAAATGAGTGGTTTTATCGTTAATAGAACTTAATACCAGTGTGCTTGTTGGTGGGTTTTCTCGTTAATATTTCTGGGCCTGTTTCATTGATCCGTTCTATGCTCGCTTAGACAGCTGAGACAAAGTCTTATGGTTCAGTCTGCCATTGGCAGAGTCTTGAAGTCATGTGTAATAACTTTCATGACAAGGAGCGCATGGGATGCATAAAGTCCTGACAATTGCGTCACTATGGACGATCACGAGGGGTGTTACTGTCGGTTCATGGTCCACTATTGGCCTTTTTTTGTTGGAGCAAATTTAAGCTACAATCCATAGAAAGAAGGTTCATGAATCAGCACACGTATTGTTGCTCTTATAATGGGACTGGCCCATGTGTTTCTGTGGTTATTTGTAGTATTGTTTCAGGATTGTTAGCAATTTGAGCAGCAAACGTGAAAGAGTCCTTACGAAATTTACCTGTCCAAATAAGACTTAGGCAGTCTGCCCTCCTGTTCTGGCAGGTGAGCTTCTTAGAGACACTCTCATATTTGCTTGCCGAATTGTTAGGAATATGAATCCTTGCCTGCTTGTGTTCATTGTTTGTTTCAGGGATGAGGAGGATTTTCTTGCACTTGGGGCTTGCAATTCAGGTACCTTTAGTTTAGAGGATTGTCACTTTGGACAAGACAGGTTACCAAGACATTATTTTCGTTTAGGGGGCATATTTTGTCGTCTCTTGCAAACTTGTCTAAAATGGTTTGTCTCCTTGAGATTTATAAAGATCAAAGCGGGAGCAACTTTAAAGTACTTTCCTCTGCATTGGGTCACGAACTGTTATCTTGTCACCTCCGTGAATCACGTTCCATCATTCACCCAGATACTGCCAATCTTCTTTTCTTTCATTCTTCTTTGGAATTTTCCTCCCAGAACCCTACTCTCGTGAATCATGATACCTGTTGCGTCTCAGTCCTTTCCAGTGGTGTCATGTTTTTGCTCCACTATCCATTGTAAATCTTCCTTATGCCCAACCATGCCAGAAAGAGGGTGAAAACAAACAAAGAACACGTGTCGAAATTGTTTTCCCACAGGTTGAAGCCATTATGGTGAACCTCATCACTGGCAGCAGCTTTGGTAGTCACCATTTCTTTTTCTTTTTTCTTTTTCAAATTGTGAGTGGGAAATTTGTCCTCTTCTTATCAATGTAAATCTGTAGCCTAACTGATGCACATATTCTTAGTAACTGTGAGAGATTTTCGTCCGGATCATAATAGTGACAAACAGGCCTAACGGCATGTGGACGAAAGAACTAATCTTATAAATTCAAAAAGCTCAATTACTCTCTAAAACTCAATGATTGTTATGATAAACAGGAAAGCCACATGATCCATTTTTTGAGATAACCCTTGTTATGAAGATAATACCATGTTTTTCTTTTTAACACAATAATTGAAATGAAGAATTTGAACAACAGAGCTTTATATAACTGTGAAAGATATTATCCATTCTGAAATGATGATGCAATTGACGAATTGGGGCTTTTGGTTTGTCGAATCCCTGTTGTATACCCTTATCTCTCAATTATTCATGTATGAAAACTATTTTCAAGTAGAGTTAGAAAAGTTGGTGCCTTCCAAAAGTGATGGACATATTCACTCTACCACTTGCACCATTTTCATATCATCAGCACCATGAATCTTGTTCTTTTTGGAGATAATCAATAGCAAGGTATCAATTATAAAGCTTGTAGGTCAAACATTCTCTCACTTAATTTAATTTTGATTTTTCTCATCCCCTACTTCTCAGCTTATACTAATTTCCTATCATCCAATTAGCTTTATTGCATTTAGACGCCAAAATAGTATGCCCCCAAATTAAATCTCCCCATTTATATATATATATATATATATATATATATATATATATATATATATATATATATATATATATATATATATATATAGTGAGATTGTATTAATAAAAGAAAAGATAACACAAAAAGAGGAGGGGGTGAGGCAACTCAACATAGGCTGCAGTATAAACATCACGGTCTTAGATAAAACCTGGCATTTGGGAATGAGCCAAATAAATGGTACGTCTCAATGATTTTTTTTGGCAAACAATCTAAGAAAGGGGCTACCGAAAACGGCAATTTTAAGGCAGTTCGATAGATGAGCAGCTATGAAAAACACCTATTACAACTGCAAGAGGACTTTGAAGCCACAACATGGAGGATAACATTAATTGGACTGGGGCCACCGTAGAGGAAAATCACTGCGTGATGTTCGTTGAGGGGGATGCTTGGTGATGGATGCTTAGCGGACATCACATTTGGATTTGAAAGTCTCCATAGTCAAAAGAGGGGCACAAGTTATGGAGATTTAGAGGAGAAGGTGGAAGGGAGCCAAGGATCTTATGAAGGAGACAAAAAAATGGTGTCGGTGCTTGTAGGAGAAAGGGGGGAGGGGGGGGGGGGGGGGGGGGGGGGGGGGGGGTGGAAATGAAGGAAGTAAACCTCTTCCCTCCGCTCTTGCTTGAATTCATTGGAGAGAGAAAAGTCTCTCGCCAGAAGCTAGGGAGTCTCCACACAGGGAGAGAAAAGGCTCCACAAGGGGAGCAAGAGGACATGTTCAATCATCAAAAGGGGGGAGAAAGGCAGGGGCAGAGCTCTTCCCTCCTCCCCTATTTGCACTCATCGAAGAGAAAGGTCTTGCAGGTAAAGACAATTTAAGAAAGAAAGCTCATAATATTGTCTGCTAAGCATGCTTAAGAAGAGTCATCCTAAGCATTTCACATCTCTTTTGTTTTTATCAAACTTTCCAATAGTGGCGGAGCCCGGGGCTGTGTTTTTCTTATTTAAATTATTAATTTCTTAATTTTTCTTTTTCATAAGTAACAAAGCCCCTTTCTAGAATGTGTTTTCAAAACATTTGTATTCTTATACGAAGGTATTAGAAATTTATTTAAAAGTATTTTGTGGTTTTTTTTGAAAAGTCTATTTGTGACGTCCCATATCGCCTGAGTATTGGAATGATGATTTGCTTATATGTGTATTCGCACCCTTTTTGAAACAACTCATTTTAAAGCTCTAATGGCCACGAACCTATAAAAATTCTACAATTAAACATGCTGATGCGAGAGTAGAACCAGGATAGGTGACCTCTTAAAAATGCTCATTTAAAGAAATAAAAAATAGTCAATATTGTGTCGTTGGAGGTGAGTGATTACGGTGTTAACGGTAGAATCACATTTGAAAACACATTTGGATAATTATTGTTTGAGAAGTTCTTTTCAATGTTTGAAAATTGAGAAGAGTTTCTCAAAACTTTACCAAACAAACCCACTCTCGTCTTCTAAGGCTTCATAACAAAAAACACTGAGAATAAGTACATGTGGCCCTTTGTGCACTTCTCCTAATGTGCATACACATTGCCCATTACATGTTTGAAAAGGAACCCCAAGAAGCCCCAACATGAAGACACCCACATAGATACCCTTATCAAAAGAAAACACTGTTAAAATGGCTAGATACCAGCCTGTCTGGTTTTCTACTTTTTTTTTCTTTTTTTTATCAACATTATTGGCAATTCTCAGGGTCCCGTCACCCACCACAAAAGATCAAATCGACAGGCAATTTAATAACCTATCTAACTTACTACCACCACCCACTAGTCACTACAATGGCTGCATTCAGAATTTGGAGCTTATCAGTGACCTTTTTTCTTTCTTTTTTCTTATCACTCACTTCTCTGTTCTGGACATACCTCTTTTCTGGTGGGTACCATCTTTATTATATTTCATACCAGCTTGACATGAAAGAGTTTACTGGCTGTGAGATCATGCTAGCTGTTTATTGATAAACTAGGGAGAAGAATTACAGAATAAATTGATAATGTAAAAAATCAGTAGCAGTTACTGAGGCATAAATAGTTTGAGAAACAGCCAAAATCTATAGATACATACAACATCCCATCGCAGGAGAAGCATAGAAAGTCATAAAGGTTCAGCCATTGAATTGTCTATTTGGTGGGTAAGAAGCACTCAAGAGGCGGGCAGTTCAAGTACATGGGTAAGATTATGGTTTTGACTAATCAGGAAATGTTGTATGATTGTCAACCTTGTATTTCTTTTGGTACTCCAAAGAGAACCATGTAAAGTTAGTCTGACAAAGAAAAGGCAAAAGATGAAAGTGGGGAATCCTAAGCTTGACAAGGGAAACAGTAAAGATGACATAAGCCTTGTCCCCTGGAGCACCGAGCATCACCAAGGTGGGGTCACTGAATGGAGAAACGATAAAATAAATAATAATGACTCCCAATCTCACTTCCCCTACATTCTGATACCTCTTCCCACTTCTTTCCTCCATCTTTGATCTAATTCTTTGAACCGTCACCTGATATTTGAAATTTGTGGAGACATGATCTTTCAGGGAGAAGAGGCAACTGAAGTAACAAGAGACAAACGGCAAGTGGAGCTAATAATCGGCGGCGTCGATAACAACAAAGGACCTGAAGATGATAATCCAGGAGAGTGGCTTAACCTGAGCCTAGGCAGGAATTTGCTCTCAACAGCTGGAGACTCTGACCCACAACCAAAAAGTACTGCTTCTAACAAGGTTTTTTCATGCAACTTCTGCATGAGAAAGTTCTTTAGTTCACAAGCACTAGGGGGTCATCAGAATGCCCACAAGAGGGAAAGAGGCGCAGCCAGAAGATACCAGTCCCATAGGATGCTGGCAATGATGGGATTGCCCATTAACACTCCCATGGCCCGATCGCTTGGGGTCCGGCCCCATTCAGTTGTTCAGAAGCCAAGCAGAGATTCAACTGCAGTTGTAGCAAGATTTAATGATGCCAATACAGGGTTTAGAATGGCATGGACACCAGTCACGATGGAGGATTCAATGGATTTAATTTGGCCAGGCAGCTTTCATCTGGATCGACCCCTACCAGAGCCACCATCAGAGCCACACAAGCTTGACTTAAATCTGCGGCTCTGACCCAACCATCCTTCTTCTGCCTCAGTTTGGAATTTATTCTACACTCTTTCTATTGGAACAGCTTTTGACTTCTTCATCCATCAAGGAAAGAAACTAACCAAGGTAGGATCCAGAGTTTTAAGATTCAATAACCTGGATGGTGGTTCTGCCTAATGAAACTAGAAGAGATACCAAAAATTTCCTACCACTATGCATCTTGTAGCACAACCAAACCTGAAACATAACCCCACTTTTCAGTTATTCCTAGTTGTTGATGCCTGAAATAATTACTGGTGCAGTCCACATGTTACTGAGTTTTTTACAGGGCTTCTCTTATCTTAATTATCATTTTCTAGTTCAGTTCCATTTTGGTTAATCTATGGTTCAACCAGTATTACGGTGAAAATGATTGGACTGTAAAGAAACAGGTACTTTGGTTGAGCAGTATTACCAACTTTACAAATCAACAAATTTTGTCGAAATCATGCTTTTCAGAAGTGAGAAAAAAATCCAAATAATAAGCAGAAGGTCAGCTTTCCTAGTGACCACCGTTCGTGCTTTTCAGAAGTGAGAAAAAAATCCAAATAATAAGCAGAAGGTCAGCTTTCCTAATGACTACCGTTCGAACACAATCAATCGAGTTTTGTTCCTGACCGATCCTGGCCGTTTGTTTTCCCGTGCACGCCCCTAACTAAAACGTGGCAGATCCCCCGAGTTCGAACGAGCCTATCATTTGTTCAAATGCCACACCTATGTACCGAATTTCTAAAGTTTCTAACTTAATATCTTCGTCCGTTTCTTTTTAATAAGATTGGTTTATTACTTATAAAAAAATATATATATATCTTCGCCCGTTTTTTATCGAATGCCTACAAGCTTCCCCACGCTCAACCAAATTTTTATTTAACCCGACATTTTATTTATTAAATTCTAGTTTTCTATGTTTCTTTGGTATTTATTTACCTCGGGTGTCACATATTTGGTCTAGAAAAACAAGATAATCTTTAGAAAATTTTCCAAATTAGCAGTGTCGAGGCATATAGTGCAATTTGTGTTTCATCGTTGATGCAAAGCATATGGAAGAGGACTTTTTACAAATACATGATCATCCGAAGAGGAACACCAAAGGGAAGCCTAGACGTCCATAAGTTTGATTATGTGATCAATCTTGGCTGATTTTAGTTGGATATTTTGTTTCTTGAACTTCAGTATTTTCTTTTGTTAAGTCTTTTAATTTTTATGTAATAAGTCATGCGACTTTTAATTAGTCATGTGATCAACACAGGACAAATTTAGAACTATCAGAAATTAATAACTGTGATCGCATCTTAGCTAGGGCAACAACCTATTGTCTTGTTTAAGAGTTTCTGAAGTTGTAACAATTTTTTTCTTTTTATTCCAGAGAATTGAATGAATTTTCAGCCAACTAGAAACTCAGGGATTGAGTTTGGGTGTTCTTGCTAATTTGATAGCTTGAACTAGCTCTCCAATTTTCCTTTTTAAACTCTCTTTTTCTCTCATTCGTATTACGAATTGCATCAGTTGGTATCAGAGCAAGTTTTAATCCGAAGGAATTCAGTGGGGATTTGGGGTATTTTCTCTGGAGAAATGATCCCTACACTCATTTCTCACAACAGCCCCACAACAATTTCATTTCTCCCTCCAACCGGTTTTCACCCAAAACAAAAAGAAAACAAAAAAAATAATAAAATACTACCAGCCACGTCAGCTTGTTGTGGGGTTGTTGTGAGAAATGAGTGTAAGAATCATTTCTTTTTTCTCTAAGGATTTGCAAGATGCCACCTAGGAGAAGGAATCAGCCTTGTGGAGCAGCTCTTCCACCAAATCAGAACACTGCGTTTGATCAACAACTAGTTGTCAGTATGATTAAAGATTTAAGAAGGCAGATTGAAGCTTTAGCCCAGCACGTTGCAGAAAGAGAGAATCCTTCTCAGATGGCAACGAATCTGAGGGGGATGACCATCAACAGAAGAGGAATTTGAAAATCCTTTTCATCTGAAACCTCCAAGGAGATCAACACCTATTCCATTTGATGATAGGCGCTGGGATGGTGGATTTAAGGTGGAGATTCCTGTGTTCAATGGTGATCTGAATGGTAAAGAGTTTATTGAATGCTTGTCCATTGGTGAGAGAGTGTTTGATATGAAGTATGCACCAATCTATGATACTGATTTCGACGATGAAGATCTTGTGGAGGTAAGTTCTTTGTCATATGGTCAAGAAACTGATAAAAAAAACGAAAATGGGATACATATCAAGTGTTTGATAAAATTCCCTACTTGGAAAATAACATGCAACTCAATATTGTTGGTCAGTATCTCCCAACACTTTTTAATAAAACTCCACAGAGAGTAGATTCGTTTAGCATTAGCCTTCACATAGTCATGTTTTCAACTTCAAAGAGAAAGACATGATGTTAATTGGTTTGTCACCGGATTATGTACCTTCCACGACACAATGATGAAGCCAGTTATGATCAAATCCGGCAAGACTTTATTGGAAGGGAATTAGTTCGACAAAATTGTTTGATCTGAAAGAGATTTTTTTATCCAAAGTGCGGAGGTCAGCAATATGAAGCGCAATGTTGAGTTTGCTTTCAAAACAGATCATCCACATAATCCATTGAAGGGAAACATGCAGAATTATTTGTCATCTACAAGATTTTGGATGTTCTATTGTGCGGGACATCATAGGAAGAAGGGTTGGAAAGGACTATTTGGCATTGCAATAGATCGTGGAGGAGGATGGTAACTCGAGGGCGAGTTCTCCCTCACTTAAGAAGGACTAATGCAAAGCATATGAAAGGGGACTTTTTACAAATACATGATCATCCGAAGAGGAACACTAAAAGGAAGCCTAGACATCCATAAGTTTGATTATATGATCAATCTTGGTTGATTTTAGTTGCTGTTCTGTGTCTTGAACTTAAGTATTTTCTTATGTTAAATCTTTTTTAATTTTTATATACCAAGTCATGTGGCCACTAATAAGTCATGAGACTTTTTAATCATACTGGACAAATTCAGAAATTTGATTAGTGGTTGTGATCGAGTCTTAGCTAGGGCAGCAACTTATTGTCTTATTTAAGAGTTTTTTGAAGTTGTAACAAATTTCTTTTTTCCCCAGACAACTGAATCATCCAACATTTGTGGCTTTTCTCTCCCTTTCACTTGGGGATTGAGTTTGGATGTTCTTGCTAATTTGATAGCTTGATACTTTCTGATTTCCCTTCTTAAACACTCTCATTTATATTCAGAATTGCATCAATCGTCCTGGTTTGTACATTAACCAAATAACATAATTACCATGTGGAAGTTGAACCACAAATAACCATAATCAACTCATGTTGCATTGCTTTTGCTTTCTGCAGTCCAATTTGTCATTGAAGTTATGGTATAAAACATCAAAGTAGAAAGTTGCAAGCTAAATTTTGTGTACATGCATGAAGATAACTAAAAAGTCAAACATGAGAGAATGAACCAAAATAATACGCATGTGAATTTGGAAGTTCAAATTCTCTACAACCAAAACAAAGATAAAAATTGAGTCCTTCTGTATGAAGACAGTTATAACCTTACAAATTACCAGGAACTTTAAGCTTTTGGGTCTTATGCATGACGATGGGAAGTCTCTGGCTGATGATGCTCGGATCACTATAGGCAGCAGAATCAGAAGGGTATCCTTTCTGCACAATATTTGACCAATCAATGCATTAAGAAAAGAAAATACTTTTAAATCCTGACAATACAGACAGAAAACTGATCTCTTTCTTCATAGTTAAACAGGGTGCCAACACGAAGAGAACAAACAGAACAAGAAAACAGATTGAGAATGCAGACTACTATGAGTGACTGATTGTACTAAATCTTTACCTAGTAGAAACTGTCTAAAAACTTGAAAAGTAATGCAGTTTCAATGATGTCAGTGTCCTGGCTTTGCACTAAAAGTTTAAGCTTCCAACATTAGAGTAAGGAAGAATCAAAAGTTAATAAATATCAACGAATTTCTAGTGATTTGGTCGTCTACTGCAGACCTGGTTGCCTAGCATTCTCTTCTTCTCACCATAGCACTCTCTTCTTCGGAACTTGTTGATATTCAATTGTGATCTCTTAGGAAAATGGCTATGCCATTATGTGCATGACAGAGAAGCTTTGTGAAGAGTTGTGGTAGATTCTAAATTTGGCAGTTTTTGGGGCAGGTGGTGTTCTAATGAGTCTCTTAGGGCGTTTGGGGTGGAGTTATCGAATAATATTAGAAAGGGTTGGAGGAGGTTTTCAAGTCATACCAAATTTAAGGTGAGAGATGACTTCAAGGTTAGATTCTAGCACGATCTGTGGTGTGGGGATATGGTCCTAAAAGAAGCATTTCCAGTTTTATATGGTACTGCCTGCACGAAAGATGCTTCCGTAGCGGCTCACTTAGAGTTTGCTGGTGGCACCAATTAGTGAAAGGTAAGCTTCCCTGGAGCGGCTCATGATTGAGAGGTGGATGTCTTTGCCTTGTTCTACAATGTGTTGTAATTAGTTAGAGAGACGGGAAGGTGAAGACAAGCTTTGGTGGGCTCCCTCCAAAATAGGGTTGTTCGATGTTAGATCCTTCTTTTTTTGTTCATAATTAATCGAGCTATCATTAAAAGCGTAAGACACCTCCATGTACACAAGAAGTATACAAGAGAAGCCACCTAGATAGTAGGGGCAAAAAGAACGAGAAAATCATGATAACTAATAACTAAAGAGAAACATAAGCAACTGTCAAAGATACAAAGTGTTGAAAAATAAAGAATTCAACTCCTCCAAAGTCTTCTTGCAATCCTCAAAACACCCATCATTCCTTTCCCTCCATGGACACTACAAAAGGCACAAATGCACCACCTTCCAAACAACACTCCTTCTACAGTGCCCTGGGTTGTAATGCTGGCTTTCTTTTTCCTTGTAAGAGTGTTTGGCAGACTAAGGTTTCTTTGAGGGCGGCCTCTTTTGCTTAGACGGCGGCCCTAGAAAATATCCTTACCATGGTCAATCTTAGGAAGTGACATGTCAATGGTAGATCAATGTTGTATGTGTAGAAGGAATTGAGATTTCGTAGACCATCTTCCATCTTCTCCACTGTGAGTTTTCATGTGCCTTATTGAATTTTTTTTAATTTTTTTTTCAATCACTTTGGGCTATCATGGGTTCTGTCTAGACAAGTTATTGACTTGTATGCTTGTTGGCGGACTGCCGGCAACGCTCGAAGTGTTGTGTGAAAGATGATGCCTTTGTGCCTTTTGTGGTGTCTATGGAGGGAAAGGAAAATGCAGTTCATTCCTACTTGTTCAATAGATCCCACACCCAACATATTAGTACCATTACAAAATCATCTGAAAAGAAAATGCAGTTCATACTCCAAAAGAGATACATAAGAGATACGTGTGCTGGCACAGATGTTTTCTTGGGGTACAGGAGACAAGGAGTCTTTGAACTTTAAAAGATTACCATACTACTGAAGTTAATATTATCTAAAGCAACAGAATTATCCCCCATAACACCCAGAAAGTGACAGGAGCAGTTCGTTGACTCTCCAAAGATAAAATAAGAATATCTGTGAAAGATTGGCAAATAGATGAAACGACATCATCAACCTAACATCATTGCACATATGCACAGCATTTTCTAAAGTGTAAAGACTAAAATAACAAGATTATCATCCTAGGATCAGAGAACATTATGATTTTGCACACATGCATGCATGCAAGTGCAAGTGCGCACACAAAAGTGGTAAACTTACAGCAGATAAAGCTTCAAATGTGGCTTCTCTCCAGCAACTTTCTCGAAGAATGACGGGATTTGAATTAACTCCAAAGATGCAATGCATACGAGTGTCCCTTAGTCTCATAAGCACGCCATCAACTCTAAGCTACAAGAAGAACTGATTCAGTGACTAAACAAAAATTATATAAACAGAAAGAGAACATAAAGTAATGGCCTTTGGGCCTAATGACACTTTCACCCTCGTAAGTATGGGGTGGTGGATGAGGCTGTGGGTCCAATTCTTGCTTTGTTCGTAAGTTAATTAACACGCAAAAGAAAGTGAAGCATATATGTACTCCCTTATAAGTTTCAGAGTTTACAAGAACAGATTATGCCCTTTGCATGCGTATTGCCGCTTGAACATCAGAAATACTGGTGTGGGTCAAAAAGATTTATACATGCTAGAAAAATGCATTTACATATGTTTAGAAAAATTTAATCAAATAAATTCTCCATTGCATTATATAATGTCATGCAGAGATATTGTGAATCAATAAAGTTGACTCACCCAGAATCGCAGAAGAAGAAACCAACAACTTGGCATGACTCTCTAGAAAAAAAAAAAAAAAAAAAAAAAAAAAAAAAAAAAAAACAAGAACGTGGTTAGTCCTTAACCATCTCAGTGTTGTGCAGATAGCAGTTTGACATCATATTAAAAGATTGAATAGTTACCACTTTTACAGTTAAGAGTGACACTCCATTATCAGCCAACTCATCTTCATACAAGACTACCTGTTCCATTACATGATTACATTGGTCATGGCATGGAAACATATTCTGGGAAGAGAACATACCTGGTTCTAGGTATCAAGATGCGCACCTCATCATAGAAGAGAATAGGCTCTTTTGATGCCAGTGAAACAACATCAATTTGCTCCTCACAGTCCTCCCATTGGAGACTACATGCCTCCTGAGAGATTTCTCCTCTTCCACGCTGACCATATGAAACAGTACCAACCACAATATATCGGTGTTATTATTATAAAAACAATAGTCAAAGCCATAATGATAATCCTCCAAATTCAGAAGCCGGCTAAAATTATCCCTTTCTGTTTCCAGAAAAATATTTGTCTTACATTCTGAAATTGAAAAAGACTAAAAGAAAGGAATGCACTGAAAGGAACAGGGACAGGGACAGGGAACTCATTAAATTATGCAACACATACACAAAGTCGAATCTACAAGAGGAGCCCAGACAATGCATAATAACACGAAATCTTAATTTTGGAAAAATTTCACACGGCTATAGAAAACGAGGGAGCACATACCTCCTCTGTATCTATCTCAGTTGTTTCACTCCCACAATATGGCGTTGTGAATGTGTAGTCATAGTCCAGTATCACCTCCTGGGAGGGTTTGCTGCAAATTCACAATAAGAATTTAAGACCAAAAAGCAATCCCTCTGCACATGCTGGTATATTGACAACAATGATTTGATTGACAGAAACAAACACAAAATCACGACCACACACACTCAAATTAATATTTCACATAAGCAGCATTCTTTCAATACTTATACTGCCAATCAACGGTAAGCCAACTCGAGGAAATTCAGACATCTATATGAGTAAGAGAACATTTACATTTCTATCCCGTGGAGAGAACATGTTTTATCCGTAGAAGTTAGATACAATTTCATCCTCTACTTCGATCGAATTGCATGTCGGTAACATGCATAAGTTCGATCTTTTATTTACAGAAGATATGGGAGCTAGTGCTAATCAGCAAGATTAGGAAACGACACCAGGATAGAAATTTGAGTTGATGCCCTAGACAGGTATATTAAGGTAAATTTCTAATTTTGTGTAATGCTTGTTGCACTGTGTCTTCTTCCGATGTGAATTCCACTAGGAGGTAGGTTTTCCCTTTTCATTAAGATCAGGGGCCAAGGCGTGACAAGGTGGTATCACTATAAAAGCTATGCATGATGTAGTTAGATCCAATTGTCCAGAACAAAGAAATTACCTTCTGAATTTCCATTTCGCCGCGGCGGGGACTTCAACAGGCGGCAGCGCCTCCTGCTTCCATCCAGTCAGAGCATCGAAGGCATTGAAATGAATTTTGGTGCCACTGTTCACATGTTTAAGAACCAAACAACTCTCCCCAAAAACCATCTCCGGCAGGTGAGAAGTCTGAAGCTTCTCTTCCCACCTGCAAGCCCCACCAACACAGAGATCTCACTAAGTAACTCCAAATTGAAATAGAAATTGGAAAACCCTTAAATTCATGTGCAATCTATACGAAATAGAAATTTGTGACTTTTTAGACAAATTTTTTACTGACAGGACGAAGTTGGAGGAGGTGAGGATTGAGCGCTTGCGAGACTCGATCTCCCACCCATGGATGCGCAGGCCGCGCCGGCCGTCAGGCAGGGTCTCGGCCCCGGCGGCTTTGAGCTCCTTCTCATCCGCTTCCACTTCCATGTCTTCACCGGTTCCTCCGGTTTCCTGTTCAGACGTCTTTTGCTTTCCGATTCTCGGCTAGCCTATGAAGTTATGAACGTTGAGTCGTTGAGCGTGCGAGAGACCGGGTCTAAACTGGAACGGGCTGTAACGGCTGTTGGACTTGGAGCTGACAATGGGCTTGCATTAAATGGGAAGAAAAAATTAATAAAAATATATTACAACACTGAAAATACTTGTGAAAAATATATTGAAAAAACTTCACTTTGGTAAATGAAGTTTAGGAATGTATAATCAAATTCTTAGAAAAATTTAAGGTATATTTAATATTTAGTTTTTTAATATTTTTTATTGTAAATTATATATATGTCTCATTATGATTGGTGCCGATGTGACACAGATTCCACCAATTTTTTAAGGGTATAGACCTTTTTTTTTCTTTTTTTCTTTTTTTTTTCTCTTTCTTTATTGGAGAGTGTTCAATCACTTTTTAAAATTTGAGAGAATTATTTGTTAAAACCCTAAACCACGTAAATCAATTTTTGCATTTATTCCTTACTAAAATACAACAAAAAAAAATAATAATAATAATAATTTAAAAAATCTTAGTACTTAGTATGACACATCTTTATTTTTACTGAGGTATGCGTGCAAATATTTAAGTTAACTTTTTGTTGGTCATATTAACTATCACATAATATTTAATTCGACACATCATTAATTTTGATTGGTCATGTTTTTGGAATAAAATTGCGACTTTCTAAATATTTACAATTTTTCTAAAGTTCTTTTTTAAAAATTATGGTGAGATGCATGTTAGATTTTCTGTCAAATAAGTATGAAATACTATTATGTCTCTCTAATAAAAAATAAATAAATAAAAGGAAAAAAAAAAAAAAAAAAAAAAAAAAACATAGGGTAGCTCGCAAGCAACCCCAAACTTAGGGTGTCCGTGCTGGTTTTTTTTCTTTTTCTTTTTGCTTTTTTTATTTCATTAAAAGAACATAATAATATTTTTCAAACTTATTTTTGTTACCTATTTGACAAAAAATCTAATAGAGGTTTTGAATTCAAAATCAACTCAAACTCAAGTCTTAAATCTATCAAATTGAAAATTAAAACATTAAATCAAAATCGCATAGAGCACGTGGGTTTGTGTCGTTTTGTGATTATTTGTGTGGAATTTGAACAGAAAACATTATTTTTCAAAAATACTAAAATGGTACCAAGATTTTGAAAAGAATAGGCACAAAAATTTTAAAAATTAGGAAAAAAAAAAATAGGGAAGAGGCCACAAGCTAGAGAGAGGAAGTGGTCGTGGAGCTACCTCTAACAAAAGATCGGAAACACAGCCACCCTAATGGAAAAAAAGGGTATAACAATTTTCTACTTTTTTTTTTCTTTTATATTTTGAGCACCTAATTTTTTTTGCTTTTCAGAAATATTAAAATACACTTTTTAAAAAGTTTTCCAAACAATTTTGTTCATAGACAATACTTTTCACTTTTCACCTCTTCAAAAACTCTTCTCAAAACTCAATACAAAAACATATTTCAAAAGCTTTACCAAACATTCACAAATTTCAAACACAAAAAAGAATGTAATAGACACTTTTTGTCGCCCAAGGATCCTATATCCTACAAGCAATTATGGATGTCCCATTCTCATAGAATGTTTGAAAATTTAGGAATGTGTGATGGGATGGAAAGAGGTCGAGTGAAGTATCATTTTCTCAATCCTTGGTTATATTCACAAATTACAAATGAATCACAAAAAGAGGAACTTTGATTTTGTGGATTACATGAAATGAGCTCACATCTTCATAACTAGCAAAGGAGCTGCTCATTAAAGCTGAAATATTGGTCAATAATGGCTCTACATGTGATGCAATACACATGCAGAGCACAAAGTTTTCAGGCACTTCAACACATGCCAACTTCAAATCGAGCAGCTCTCAACCAGCAAGTGATTTATTACACCCTCCAATTCAGCAAAAATGCCAGTATTGGAAGAGAGAAGTAAATTGTAATCTGTTAGAAGAAACTCTATGACAAGACTACTTCAGACTTCAAAGTAGACTTCATTCACAATGTCATGGATTCCTATCCATTGATGGCCTCAAAATAATATGCAGGAATTTCCGAGGGAGAAGTCAATGTTGATACACACATATACTGTCATCAGAATCAGGCCAAAAAAAGTTAGAGGAAGTGTTATCAGAAAAGATCATTCAGTTATAATCAGATTCTGATGGAGAGCATACATAAAATTGGCATAAATTCACATAAATGTTAAAGTACTAATTAAATAATTAAATAATCTATTTTCTATCAGTTTAAACATTTGAAATAAGTAACGATTTAACATAATATCAAAGCAACGGTTATGAGTTCGAATTTTGGCTCCATAATTCACTTCCAATTTCAGTTAAAATATTTAACATGTTGAGCCTTACTTATTATTTGAGAGTTCGAACTCACACGTGAAAATGAATGCTAAAGTATTGATTAAATGACTAAATTTACCTTTTTATATTGACTTTAATTTTGGGATAAATAGTGATCTAACAAAATACGCACCCATGCCCAACCAGTTCACTTCAGCTATTTACAGGAACCACAATCCCTAAGGAAGCTACATTCATGGGATTACTGAATTCAATAGTGCCTGTAGAAGATGCATATCAAAGGAGCATAAAACAAGAATACCTTGTGCTTCCTGTATTTCTCTCTTACTGCTTGCAAAGAGCTTTCCTTTCTATTTAGTTGCAAGTCATGAATGGCAAGGACACATTCCTTCAAGTCAGATGGTCTATAGCCAGAATAGCATTGAAGCGCTAAACTCTGCATAATGTGCAAAAGAATTCATGGTCCATCCCTAGTTAAAAAAAAAAAAAAAAAAAAAAACACTTTCCAGATAATTCTAGAGTTTCAAACAATATTCTGTAAGTTATTGAATATAAATTATATCATCAATTATAAAACCTAATCTATGCATTCTTCTCTTCCTAGCATGCTACCTTTCCCCCCATTATTTCACTTGAAAGACTTTCATCAATTCATACAGAATGACTGCCAAATAATGGTGTTTAGCTTTCAAGAATTTTTACCGTTGATCAGATTATTCCCAATCCCAAAAAATTGCCAATTTTCAGATTAGTCATTGTACTTTCTATAGTGCAAAATTCAAGCTTTCTTACCCAAGGATGCATCTCAGGTTCGATCGTGAATCTTGAAAGAAAAATAGCCGATGCAGCAAGCACTGATGGTAAGAACGGCACACATCTATAATCTAACAAACTTAGCTCCGCAAGATAACAACCCAATAGTTCAAATTGCAACTTTAATGACTGAAAAGCACAAACATTACAGAATTGGTAACTAAAATTGAAGAAAGAAATGACAAAAAGAACAAATATCAGTACTGGTGAAGTTGTTGGCCTACTTTGCCATTCTCTTCAGCAACTCTCGTGAATATTCTGAAAAACAATAAGAAATGTGATGTTTATCATATTAGCATCTGGATATTAATCACTTATGTGGAAGAAAAAGAGGGCACGAAAAACAAATACAACTTAAGAAATTAACATAGATGCCATAACAAACAACATTGGAACCCAAAACAAAAAGAAGGCAGTCCAATAACATTTTGCAGCATTCTTGCCTGAGAAAAGTCTTTGTTGTAGGCGTACCCATCTCAAAGTTCAAGAATTTAAGCACATGTCTCTCCATGTCCACCACCTGCAAAATGACCACCAAAACTACATGCTATAAAGCCTTATTAAGGGAAATGAAGAAAGTGTTCAATTTGGTTAACAAGAAAATGTAGGAAATATTGAGATTTGAATCTTAGATTTCAATAATTTGGACGCCAAGAGATATACGTCAAAGTCGGCCCAATATACCTGTTCGCATGGTTGAGGAAGGATTTTTTTTTTTTTTTTTCTCTTTTCCTTACCTCTTTTTAAGAAGAAAACTGAAAGAGAGAAGAGAGAAAATAGAGGGAAGGACAGGCACCAAAAAGGTAAAAAGGGCAAAGCAGAAAAAAAGAAAGAAATAGACAGAAACCTCTTCCATGGTGTATGTATTATCTGTCATATAGCAAAAGTCTTCAACATGTGGAGGACTGATCTCTTCATACTTTCTGTATCATCAAACCATAAAGCAATGAACATTTCAAGAATGAAAACCGACGCAAACTATTTGCAGAAAATATAAACAAAATAGGTTCATGTCTTTACGACGCAATAAGCATGCATGAAACACCAAGTAGCTGTATCTTGTTCTTGCCGACAGCACGGTAAGAGAGGAATCTGTCAATATATGATGCGGTGAGATAAAGGGTGTCTGGGACAAGTTTGTATTCCTCCGCAACCTCTACCAACCAATCTAATAGAATTTCTCGCATATATGGAGCAACATCGTTTTGAACCGACTCCATATAACCAGGCAATGGCCTTCTGCTCACCTCCATCTGAATTACCAACCAACATCATTAGGCAAGTTAGATACGATTGCCCCAACATCATCAGAAGCATACAAGCGTGTTGTTACTAATGACAAGTGCCGGAAGATACAGGAGTTAAAATTTAAGACTAGATTTCTTTGTTATGTGTTGGAGAAAGCAAAATCCTCCCCAAAACTGAAACCAGTTCAACCCAATAGTTGCTTCAGTAGCTGCAACAGATATAACAAAACCAAAAAATTTCAATATTTTCAGCATTTTCCATAAAACCTTTTCAGCATTTCTCGGTGTTTGTTGCGTTTGGAAAACTTGGTCAACCGTAAAACATGTTCAGTTAAAACACCCCCTTTGGATTTTGTAAAGTAGTTGACATTTTTTTTAAGGCATAAAACTTTTTCCGTCGATCGCTCATCTCTTTAGACCTCCTCTCCCAACGAACACCCACACCATAACACACCTCGAACATCACCCCTTCTCCCATTGATACCAACGCTCGCCGGAACAACCCCCACAAGTGAACAATGTTGTGAGTGTTAGCCAATCCTCATCAAATCTTTAAGTTTAGAGTAATCCAAATATACTCTAACATTGAGGAAACATTTTTATTGCCAACCAAATAACGGAAAATGGAAAATATTTTGAAGTTCACAATAAAATACCAAAAAATCAGTAGTTTTATAAAATACCAAAAAATCACAATGAAAACGTTTTACCTCAAAACAAATAGAGCTTAATATTAGCTTCAGTACAAGTTCAAGACACATAAGGGCTTTAATCATATTTCGACTTGTAATCAATACATAAATACAAAATAAATAGGCACTCTTAAAAAGTACATGTTCGAGCATCATGCACCAACTCCTTATCAATTTCGAATCATTTCAAGAGGAAAAATCCAGGCAGAGCCAAGTGAGCATTCAAGAAAGCACAAACAAACTCTAACCATTGAATCAAACAGGACCCGGACGAACCCACTCCACATTTCTGAACCCAATTGATAATTGAAAGATTGTTTCCACAAACATAGCATGGATATGATAAAATACAATTCTGAAGAGCAGATATGATGTTAGAATCCTATGTTCAATTTCAAAAAACAAAATCCCAAATCCCAATCAGTAAGAAAATCAACCAAATAAGTGAAAAAAAAAATTAATCAAATAAAAATCGAAAAGCTGTACCTCCTGGGCCTGAAGATGCTTGTATATAGAATTCGAGTAAGCGCACTTCAGGGGATGAACCATGGAGCTCACCGCAGTCTCTACCTCCGAGGGCTCCTGATCCTCCTCCTCTTCCTCCTTCCATTTCAAAGTGCATTTGGGTTTGTTAGGACCGAAATCCGAGTCCCGCAACGACCCGAGATTCAACGAGTTGGTGAGATCGCCCAGCACGACTCGCTTCTTTGCCGTGGAGAGTTGTTGAGAGAGCACCGCCGAAGCCCGCTTCTTGGACGAGCGCGTGGCCTGCACTGTGTTTTCGTGCGCGCCCATGAGGAATTACAGCGTTTCCCTATATCCTCAGATAGTCAGATATGTTCTATTTATGGTTCAGAAAGACGAAGAAGAAGAAGAAGAGTTTCTATATTTGTCAAGCTTCGAGCGTGATATGCACTGTTGTTTGAGCGAGAGAGGCGGGAGGGAAGATGAGCCTCGATGCCGCCATTTTCACCGTTTCAAAAATCATTTTAACCGCGCGCTTGGATGACAGTTTCCCCCCGGATATCAGAATCCTTTCCTTTCTAGTATTTATCATTTTGCAATTTTACTGACTAATAATGCTATTTAATTTACGATTACAATATAATTTGATGATTTAACAATAAAAATTAACCCCTTTAAATTTTGAATCAACACTTAAAAAAAAATATATATATATTGATTTTTACTGTCATGTTATCTTAATAATATGCTAGTCGTATAACAGTCTACTAAATAAAATTATCTTTTTAGTAACTCTTAACATTTATAATTTCACTGCTAATCCCTTACAAATTGATGGGCAGTTCACGTGATATTGCCACGTCAGTTACAATTAAATTTAATTATTTAGCAGTCAACATGATAAGTGCTATATAAACTTATAAACCGACGTGACAGTTCACAGAACATTACATGTGTACTACAATCAAATTTAATTGTTTAATGACTAATGTGATAAATACCACGTAAATTGTCACGTCAATTTATATATATATATATATTGATAGTAAAAATTATAATAACTCTACCGCCACCCTATATTTTAAATGACAAAATCTTGACCATTTGATTTTAAATAAACTAGAAATACTCAGTGCACCACGGATTTGCTTTTGCTTTTTTGCTTTGCATAATTGCATGGGTAGCAACCTTGTGAGCTATGTCGTTTGGACACGTGGGGCCTTATCTAACCATTCATCTTTGGCTGTCTCCAGTCCTGTAAACTGGATTTTTTTTTTTTTTTTTTTATCCCATTTTCATTTTGTATTTGATGAAAATGGTAGGCTGCAATTTTTGGTTTTCACATTTGCAAACCCCCTCCATTTTGTTCACTTATTTTAGGCTAATCCAAGGTTAATTAACCTTAATATTTTCTTTTCTCTTTCTTCACTCATTAGAGGTTTCGGCTCGGCACCTCAACTAACCAAAGGGTAGAGCTAAAAACAATTTGAATTATAAGAGGCTCTAGGCTAGGTAATAACAATAACTAATACAACCCATTAATAATTAAAAAAAAAAAAAAAAAATAGGGCATTTGGATGAGAGTAATATTTTTAGAATTCCTGAAAATCTTAAAAGATTACATCATTCAGTTGTGCTAAAGTGGAGGGAATCCAAATACCCAAAAAAATGTGAATTCCCTCCCAACCTTTTTGAACAGGAAATGTGAATTCTCTTCTATAGAAGTAGGAATCCACATTTCATTGGCCTTAGAAATGTTTACTTTATTGAATAGTGTTGATCACTATTTACATTTTTTTATTTATTATTTTTTCATTTTCCAATAACAATCGACATCAAAACATTCTTACTTTTTTCGCTTTTTATATCACATCAATAATTTTTTATTATTTTTCAAATAAAAAAAATCATTATAATACAAAATTTTTTCACTTTTTTATACAAATTCTTTTTATTTTGTATCGCATCATCACTTTTTACTAATTTCAAAACTAACAACCCACTACTCTGTTCTGTTCTTTGCCAAACAAGTCAAAAAAATGTCCACATCCCATGCTAGAGCCTAGAGGGTTGACTCCATTATATGTGTAATAGCATGTAATAGGTAGGTGACATTGGTCTACAAACTTTTTAAACGTTTTGATACTACCATTTGATTTTCTATTCTTTTTTTATTGAATATCGTTAAGATTACAGGCTATGTGATAATTTTGTTACGCTTATTATTTTAATGCCATTTTACAGGTTTGATTTTGATGATTTGTGAAATTTGTATACAAAAGTGAAACTATTTTATTCCAAAAAAAAAAAAAAAAAAGGTAATGAACGTAAAATCTATAAATAGAAGTGAGGAACTATTTTATTCCACAAAAATGGAAATAAACATGTTTTATTTGGTTATAGAAGAAAAATAAAGAAAAAAAATCAAATAGTATAGACAATTTATATATTGAGAAAAAAAAAATTAAAAAAAAAATAAAATTCCCGGTTTATATTTAGTTTTTCTTGTGTCATTTTTTGTTTAATTTTTAAATTATTCTGTATCAAAAAACTTTATACGCTTGAAAAGATAAACATAAAGATATTTTTAGAAGAATAAATAATTCCTGCATAATATCTAGGAACAAAGCAAACATTCACATCTCATATTCCGAAAATTCTTATTAGATTCATAATCATTTCCAACCGTGAGAATTGTCTCATTCTAAGAAATTTAGATTCCCATACATCACATTCTTGTGAATGTAGAATCCGAAGAAAATTTTAGATCCTGCGAACCAAATCCCACGGAAAGGAAAATGGAAAATAAATCCACAAGCACTGCATTCAAGAAAAAGTCACGGCGCTTTGATATCATATGATGATTGGGAACTGATGCAGCACATATCAGGCATTAGAAGAGGAATTTATGAGTGATGGTAAGCTACTTTTTTTTTTTTTTTTTTTTTTTGGGGGGGGGTAAGTTAAGTTTATTAATAAAAAATAATAATAATAATAATAAAATACAAGATATAAGGCAAAGCTCATCACAAGCATTAAACCCTAGTGTATCAGTGACCCTACCAAAGAAAAAGGTTGATGGTGAACCAAATTTTACAGAGAAGCTTTATTTTGTGGGGAGGAAAGTGAATTGCCTGGGAGAGGAAGACCAAAAGAAATAAAATCAAATTACAGAACAACAATGGCCTAGGTGATCAGATTACCTTCTGGGAAGAAAGTAAAAACCTTTCATGACGCCAATTGCTCATCTCAAAAGATCTCGCTCTTTCAAGAGGTGAATGGTCAGAATTAATCTCTTAAGGATTAGAATGGTCAATATTTCCTTCTCCTTGTCTTGATTCCACCACCTGATTGCACTTCATTTGCTCTTGCCACTTCGTCAATTCTCGCATCTGGATTGGATTCCTGAATATTTGATCTACCCTTTCTCTTTCTAGAATTTGGGGCTGTAGAATTTTCTCGGCCGCTTTCGGCAGCGGTACCCGACTTGGGTGAAACATGTTGCACTCCATTGCAAATGGCATCTCTGATAACCGTATCTGGTCCCCGCGCAAGCAGTTTTTCATTCGTATGAGGCGAGGGAGTGCCCTTCTTTGAAGGGCTATCAGCTACAGTAACTTCCAGACGCGATGAATGTCGAGCATTCTCGAACCATTTGCTTATCTGCACAATTAATTAAAAAAAAAAAGACGTTGAGCATCAAAACAAGAAACAATGTCCACTAAAATTTTGAGAAATAAATAATTGAATTATTTTCATCCTAAGAGCAATGAAGAAGATAGGACCTGCCGGAAAGTGAGTCCTAGCTCTTGTGCCAATCTCTCTTTAGTTGCTCGCTCAGGATACTGATTCTCCTTGAAGCATTTGTAGAGTATCTGCAAAATAAAATGAATGAAAGTTTAAGATAAGCCCTTTCTTTTGTGTGTGCATGCAAGTACATGTGAGAGAGAGACAGACAGATAGAGAGCACCATTTTTGCTTTATTCTAGGAAGAGTAGAGGGAAATAATTAGGTTAAAGTAAACCTTCATAAATATTATTAACTCGCCAAAAAACTTGACTGGCAACATGGGGATCAAATCATAAATAAAATTTTCTAATAATTAAATTGTTTTAAAAAATGGCAACAAAATAAATGTTGATGATGTTTGTATTCATCCTTGAGTTTGGATCTTATTCTACTTTCCTCTACTGCCGAATACAAGCTATTGGTGCCCTCTATTCTCCTATCCTAATTTTTAAGAAAAACTTCACTTATAACTCCTGATCTTTCATCACTTTTATAAAAATGTACCCAAACTTTAAAAAGTATCAATTTAGGGTATCTATATTTCAATGTTTTTTCAATTTCAACCCTCCGTTAGAATTTTCCATTCAATCCTATCAAAATTCTCAAAATACCATTGTTTATTTAAAAAAAAAAAATCAAAAATTGGCAAATTCCGTTAAATTCCGACCAACACCTAAATCCTAGCAATTTTTTTCCCTAAAAAAAATAGAGGTATTTTAGAAATTTTGACAGGATTTAACGAAAAATTCTAATAAATGATTGAAATTGAAAAAAATTAAAAGATTGATACCCTAAATTGACACTTTTTAAAGTTTGAGTACCTTTTTAAAAAAGTAATGAAATATCATGGGTTATAAGTGAAGTTTTTCCTAATTTTTAAGTTAATTTTTTTAAGGAAAAACTTTACTTATAACCTCTGATCTTTCATCACTTTAGCAATTAAGCACTCAAATTTTAAAAAGTGTTGATGGGTATCTATCTTCCAATTTTTTTTCCAATTTCAACCATCTGTTAGAATTTTCCGTTAAATCCTGTCAAAATTTTCAAAATACCCCTTATGTTTTTTAGGAAAAAAAAATTGCAAAGATTTAAGTGATGGTTAGAATTTAATGAAATTTGCAAAAATACATATGCATGAATCTTTGAAAAAATTTATAATTTAAAAAAAAAAAAAAAAAAAAAACACAATGGTATTTTAGGAATTTCAATAGGATTTAACGAAAAATTTTAACAGAGGGTTGAAATTGAAAAATGGATACTCTAAATTGACATTTTTTTAAAGTTTTGAGTACTTAATTGCAAAAGTGATAAAAGATCAATGATTATAAGTTAAGTTTTCCCTTCTTTTAAAGAATAAATACCAGCAGCATAGCATCCAGAATTCCGTTAAAATGATTTTAAAGCTTTATTAACTTAATCAGAAGCAAGAGGCAATAACTTGCAATTACCTGAGTTACAGCTTCCCCAAGTCTTTTATATGCTGATGATCTAGATCTTTCACCACTAGAACCAGGTTTACAAGAGCCATCTAGTGATTTGGTTGGTGAATTATTTGTATCTTCAATGTTTGCCTTCTGGCGAGTTCGTCTCTTAGGAGTATGATCTGTCTCTTTATTCTTTCCATTTGGTGACACTGGAGCAAATTCGCTTTCCTTCCTTTTCCTTGGTGAAGCAGTACCGTCATAATCTTCGTCGTCGCTTGAATCAGTAGAAACATTTCCATATGCCTCCTTTATAATTCAGAGCAAGGAAACAAACAAGGAAATGCACATGATTAGCAGTGAACATAGCAACAGAGTAATGATAACCCAGTCATACAACTAGAATCATTGCACATGTATGCATTCTTGTTAAAAGGAAAGATTATGTTACCAAGAAGTCAGAAAACGAAAGGACCACTGAAGCCAATCAAGGAAGACCGTAAAAGAACAAGCTACTTCTAGCACTGAGTTGTGTCGCTACCAATGCCACAAGCAATGCAGAGCAGTACAAATAGGTTTCATATGAACTTGTCATCATAGATCTTAGTTCTAGTTACAGCAGAACTTTCTTTTGAGATTGTTAAAATGCATTGACACAGACAAACTATGACTAGTACGACAAGCAATAGCAGTTCATTGACACAGACTTGTGTGAATGTGACAAATTCCCAGGCTCCAGACAAGGGAACAGAGCAGTAAATGGGTGCTTCTTTCTCTCTCTAAGAAAGCCCTTTTTTCCTCATGACCGTCAAAACCAAACAAGATTTTGCTTGATCAGGCTACAGCCAATTAGACCAGAACATGTCCTAACCGTGTCTCCAATTTTTCTGTCATTTATATCAATAGAATACTGAAAAATTGTTATAAGCCTATGTTGAAACATTGACATGTAAATTACACAATCTACTATCAACAACTAAACCCTAAATATGTGATTCTGTTAGAGTTAATGTAAACAACATCAAATTTCAATCAAAATACCAAGCACAAGAGAACTGTGATTGATACAGAAAATGGATGACTAGACAACCAAAATTTCAATTTAAACACACACACATATAAACCCATAAAAACAAAATGATCATACATCCATAGCACATAGTATGTCCAATAGTAGGTCCCATTCTTGTACCCTTTCCCGGAAGTTGATGACTATTCACAGCTATTACCTTGACACCCAAAGAAGATATATATATTAACAATGAGAACATGGTGACAAGATAGAGTAGATATTACAGATTTACATTGATTGATCATAGTGAGGTACTATCAAGAAACTAGGGCATGTTTTCAAAGACAAGAATCTGAACAGAAACAAAAGGAAACTAGAACTAATTGATCACACTGGAAATAGCATGCTATGTACTGGAGGATTATAGAACCATGGTTTGACAATCATACTAGAAGGGCACTCACATCATGCAGCTCTTTGTAGTCCAGCCTTTCTACGTGTCTCTTCCCAGAAGCAGGTGCAGAACCATCTTGGCCAGCATCTGACTCTAATATGGACAAAAGCTCCTCATTTAAAGACTGCTTATTTCCTCCAACTTTGGATCTTTTTCCACCAGAACTTCTGAGAGGCTTAATACCATCATTGGATGTAGACGTAGGGCCTTCATCATCTCCAAAGGACCTATTATCATCAAGTGCTGCGGCAAGATCCTCAGAGTCTGATGTAAAATCAGAACTAGAACTTTCCTCATCCTTGACAACAAGATCTGGAGCATCAGGATCATAGTCATCATCTTCAGAGTCATCAGATGGAAGCCCTAAATACTGCTCATCATTTGGTGGTGCCTCCAATTCCTCAGTTGCAGAAGCATATTCAGATTCATCAGAACTTGATTCATCTCCCTGAACCTTCTCATCAGCTGGTTCATCAGGATTATAATCATTATCATCAGAATCATCTGAAGGAAGTCCAAAGTTGTGATCCGGATTATGTCCGGCAGCGGCAGCGGCCTCTGGAAAAACCTTCTGCACATGAAATAGGGGCATGATAAGAAACAGAAAAGTTGAAAATATTTCTAATCAACCAATAAGACTCGAGGATATATCATTGACCTCCCAATTGTCATTGATAGAAAGATTTGTTCCTTGAGAGTCATTAAGTATTTCAATGCAGTCGACTTTGCAATCACATCCAGGGCATAGCCAACCCTCATCATCAGGGGAACTGTAAGCCCAACAAATGGGATAAGAAAAGAACCAGGAAAGCATAACTGACAAATAACCTAAGGAGCAAAAATTGATTTATGCTATCAAATTGGTTATAGGGCATTACTGTCTTCACTAAAAAGTGGTGGCTCTAAACAGTACTGGTGGAACCCACGGTCACAAGCACCATCGCAGAGTATAATATCATTATCCACAGACAGTTCTTCTGACCCACATTTTGCACAGAATATCTGCCATAAAAAGATCTCACATCTTAGTATTAACAGTGAGAGAACTCTCGTTACTTATTATCAAAAGCAAAATAGCATGAACTAAGTATTTTATAGGGAGTGAGATTTTAACAAGGACTGAACACGACATCTAATTGAAGGATTCTCCTACATCCTCACTGCAAATTTCTCCTTCAGAATCAAATAAAGAGTTTGGAAGCCTTCCTTCAGCACATAGAGAATCAAGACGTTGAAATAGGTCTCTTATTTTCAATTTGCGTCGAAATATTTCAGATGTGGCCCGTTGAAGCTCCTTCTCTGGCTTCAATTTCTCAAGGCTGCAACGTTACAGAAATCATCAGAAGCAATATCCAGGCATAAACCATCCACCAAAATCAGAGACAATTGAAGATAAGACTAAGACAAGATCAGACTTATTTGACCCCAAGTACATGCCAAGACTAGATGAGTCAGATATCAAAAATCTTTCACATAAACAAACCAACCAAGTAAAGACTTAATCTTAGTTCAATGAACTTGACTTATTTGACTAACACCCTTATAATATATATATATATATATTATATATATATATATATATATCTGTTATATACACCACAGAACACAATATGATGCAGCCATGTAACAAAGATTTAACCATTATATAACTCTCAATTTTTCCATGGATCCAAATGAGTCATCAGGTCAATAGGAGTAAAGGGTTAAAACAAGTTTTTGTTTTGAGCTTATAGGCCCATTTATTCTCAGTGGCATAATTGTAATTTTCTAGAAGTCGATTCTAAATTCTTCTATTTAGTATTTTAGGTGTATTTTCATTATTAAACCAATCATAGCGTTTTCTAGTATTCTAGGAGGCATGTTTCTTTTTCTGTATCTTAGTTTAGTCTTATACGTGTCTATTGGATTCCATTCATATTTACGGTGCTAGTTGTAATGGGGAAAAGGAAGAGTTGGAGAGTATAAATATGGTTCATTGTACTCAAACAAATGAGGACTTTAGTAATGTATAGTGATTATTTGAGTTTTGAAGCAAGGTTGCCTTTCTCTTTTTCTCCCCCTCCTCATTTCTATACCCACAAATATTCAGCAACAATCCTATTTCTCCGATTTAACAGGAGCTGCACATAACATAGTAGCATGTCCAATCCTATTCTACTGAACCCTCATCACCGAATAAAATGTATCTACAGCCACCGAACCACCTCTCTGGCTCTCCCTCATAAGAGGGCCCCTAAATTTGAGTTTCCCAAGGTTGTCCTACATTGTAGAAAATTAAGAAGACCATTTGGCTAAAAAGAGAAACCAATGTGGACTCATCAAAGAATAACCACCTGCTACCGGAAAGAATGAGACTAGGAAAGGAACTTAGAAATGAAAATAAAAGCATTGTAGTTGTAGAAGTGATCACGTTCCATCGTAATTCAAGCAGCCTCACTTTTCCTGGGAGATTGTGTCCCATACTTAAATTCCTTTAGAGTGAACTTTAATGGGTAAATTACACTTAACACCTATAAACTACCACCCGTCCAGGGTGGAGCCTCTGGGTCCGTTCGCAGCAACTGGGCCTTCAAACTCCATCAAATTTTGCCAGTGATGAGATTGGGTTGGTCCCCCTTCTCCCTCCAATTTGAACTCTAGTAGCAATGAGGTTGACCTGGAGTTAGGAAAGGGGGGGTGGGGGGTTATGCTACTATGGATGGGTGTGATGCGGGTGGTATTGTTAGGTATGAATCTCTTGTTAATGTCACTTAGCCTTGCCTAGATGTGGAAGTGTTCTCTTCAGACGAACCCTTTCCGTTGAGCTTCTGTACCCCGGTTGCCAAAAGGGAAAATGCAGTAACAAATTCTTCAGCTTAGGCTTTGCAGACTAAAAGAAAACTGGCATTTTGTGGGGCTTTCCTGCGATGGGTTTGAAAAGGAGCTTGAAGCCTTGTTTATGGCCATCAAAGCAAGTCACTCCCTAAAGGAGTCGGCTTCTAGTTCCAATGGGTAAGAAAGAAAGTATAGAATTAAGAAGGTTATCGCGTTCCATAAACTATGAATCGAAGAGTGGTAGTGCTAGTTGTGGCAGATTCAAAGGGAGGGTTGTCTGCAGTTATTTATGAAGCCTAAGTTGTTGTAATGGAATGTGAAAAGGTTGAATGAGGTAGATAAACGGATTAGAGTCAGGACCTTGCTTAGATGGTGGAAGAAAAATATTATTTGTTCATAGGAATCTAAACTGGAACTCATTTCCAGCAGTGTTGTGCATAGTTCGTAGGGTTGTCAACATTTGGACGAGTGCTACTCAGCTTCCAGAAAGGCCTCCAGAGGTATCTTGCTTATGTGGCATAAGAGGGTTGTGGAGAAGATTGAAGAGTGTGGAAGAGAGTTTTTGTTGCATGCTCCTTTAGAAACGTCGAAGATGGTTTTTCTTGGGATTTTGCAGGCGTTTATGGGCCTAATTCCGATTGTGATAGAAGGTATTTATGGGAGGAGCTGGCAGCCATGCTTAGTTGGTGGAACTTGCCGTGGTGCATTGGGGGAGGCTTCAACGTCACCCTTTTTTCTAGTGAAAGATCATGTGAAGCTCAATTTTGTCCTGCCATGGTGGAGTTCTTTGATTTTATTTTTGAGCAAGGCCTCATGTACATTTCCCCTGTTGGAGGGAATTTTACATGGTCAACCAATCGGAATCCCCTTCTTGGTCAAGAATTGACATGTTTCTTGTCTATCCGGATTGGGAAGCCAAGTTTCCTGATTTGTCTCAAAAAAGGTTGACTAGACTTTGCTAGGACCATTTTCCCATTCTCCTTGATTGCGGCAGTGTTCAGGGTGGCAGAAGATACTTTTAGTTTGAGAACATGTGGTTAAAGGCCGAAGGGTTTGTGGACAGGGTGAGACAATGTTGGTCTTCTTCTCATTTTCAAGGCTATCAAAGCTTCATTTTGGCTCGTAAACTCAAGGAATTGAAAGCTTATTTAAGAGTTTGGAACAAACAGGCATTTGTAATGTGGAGACCCATACAGAGATTCTATTGGATGAATTGTGTGTTCTTGATGGCTTGGAGGAGGAGAGAGCTTTTATGTGATGAAGAGAAGTTGAGGAAAAACAAAGTTATTAGTGATATGGAGAGGGCTTCTTATTGGAGAAGATGAGTTGGAGGCAAAAAAGTCGAGGGTGCTTTGGTTAAAAAAGGGTAGCAAATGCACGAAGTTTTTCCAACGAATGGCTAACTCGAATAGGAGAAATAACTCTATTGAGTTGTTGGTAAATGGCTTGGCTCAGTTTCTTCTGGTCAAACTAAGATTAGGGACCACATTGTGCATTTCTATTATGATTTGTTTACTGAACAGTTTAATTGGCGGCCCAAATTTGATGGCCTTGATTTTTATTCCATTGATGAGGCTGCTTCTTGGGTAGAGACCTTTTGAGGAAGGTGAGATCCTTGAGGTGGTGAAAGGTATGAATAGTGACAAGGCGCAAGGCCTTGATGACTTTACTATGGCATTCTTCCAAGTTTGTTGGGATGTGATCAAAACAGATGTTAGTCTTGTGAGTGGAGTGTACAAGATTATTGGAAAAGTCCTAGTTAATAGGCTGAGAAGGGTTGTGTAGAGGATTATTTTGAAGCCCAAAACGCGTGTCAGAGGTAGGCAAATCCTTGAATCCATGCTTATAAAAAAAGATGAATGTCTAGATAGTAGGATCAAATATAGTGACTTGCAAATTGGACATTGAGAAGGCCTACGATCATGTCAACTGAGAGTTCTTATTGTATTTGAGGAGGTACAATTTTGGGGGAAAATGGTGTTGATAGATAGCGCACATTGTATTTCTTTGGTATGCTTTTCTATTTTGGTGAATGGCAATTCTTCTTGTTTCTTCAATAGCTCCCATGGTTTGAGACGGAGATCCTTTGTCTCTGTTTCTGTTTGTTATCGCCATGGAGGCTTTAAGTAGAATGCTTTCTGGCAATGTTAACGGGGGCATTCTTTCAGGCTTTTCTGTGGGGTCTAAGAACTTTAGTGTGATTAACATTTCACACCTCCTGTTTGCGGATGATACTTCGGTTTTCTGCAGGGCAAATCCAAACCACCTTCACTATCTATGTGCCTTATAGCTGTCTCCGGTTTGAGAATTAACTTCGCTAAGTTGGAATTGGTTCATGTGGGCTATGTCAATAATGTTGATGGCTTGGTAGGTTTGTTGGTATGCAAGGTTTCTTCTTTGCCTTTGAAGTATCTCGATCTTTCGTTGGGAGCCTCTTTTAAGACCAAATTTATTTGGGATGGTGTTATTGAGAAGATTGAGCGTCGTTTGATCACCTTTATCAAGAACACCCTTTCCAATTTGCCTACACACTTCATGTCTCTTTTCAATCTCCCTACAAGTCTTGCCAATCACATAGAGAAGTTGCATCGGGATTTTTTATGGGGTGGGCTAGGTGAATAATTCAAATTTTACTCGATTAATTGGTCCAAGGTTTGTTCTCCAATTTTTTAGGGAAGGTTGGGGTCCAAAACTTGTTTTTGTTCAACCATGCTCTTTTGGGGAAATGGCAATGACGCTATATGCTTGAGAGAGAGGCTTTGTGGAGAATGGTAGTGGAATCTATGGAAAAGATTAGAAAGGGTTGGAGGGAGTTCTCTAGTCATATCAAATCTGAGGTTGGAAAAGGCTCCAAGATTAGATCCTGGCATGACCTATGGTGTGGGAATCAAGCCCTCAAAGAAGCTTTTCCAAATTTGCTCAATATTGCTCACGTTAAGGATATGCTTCAGTGACATATCATTTGGAGATTTCTAGTGGCTCCCATAAATTGAACGTAAGCTTTACCAAAGTGGCTTATGATTGGGAGTTAGATGTCTTTGCATCGTTTTTTAATTTATTGTACTCTTTAAATCGTGTCGGGGAAATGAAGACAAGCTTTGTTGGGCCCCCTCCAAGAGAAGCGTGTTCGACGTTAGATCATTCTGCAATGTCCTTGTCCCTTATAATGTTTCTCATTTCCCTTGAAAGTGTATTTGGCGGAGTAAGGTTCCCTTAAGAGCGGCGTTCTTTGCTTGGTCAACAGCCCTAGAAAAGATCTTCACTTTGGATAATCTTAGCAAGTGTCATGTCTTGGTGGTCAATTGGTGACGTATGTGTAAGAGAAGCGGTAGTCTATGAATCATCTTCTTCTCCACTGTGAGGCCACTAGTGCCTTATGGAGTGTTATTTTTAGTAGTTTTGGATAATGCCTAGGCGAGTGATAGACCTTTTTGCTTGTTGGAAAGGGTTATATGGCAGCCCTCAGAGTGCTTGAAGATGGTGCTGTCTTGTCTTTTGTAGTGTCTTTGGAAGGAAAGAAATTATAGAAGTTTTAAAAACCATGAAAAGACGGTAGTGGAACAAAAGTCTTTCTTCTTCAATACTCTTTACCTTGGGGTAACTACTTTAGACTTTCCTAATGTGCTTGATTTTCTTGTTTTTATTGATCTTTTTTCTCCTTCTAGTTAGATGTCTCTCTTGTACACTTTATGTGTTTTAGGGTTGCACATTTTCACTTTTTAATAAAATTTCGATTACTTACTAAAAAAAAAAGTGTACCACTTGTGTGTCACTTACACCCCTTGGACCAAAAAAATTTGAAAAATGACTAAATTGCCACTTTATGTGAAAAGGAGTCTCAACTGTTAATAATATTTTTTTCTTGAGGAAAAAAAACCATCAACCATTCCCAAATACCCCTTATAATGATTTTCAAAATCAAAGATAGAATATCTTTGTGGCTAAAAAAATATAAAATAAACATGCTTGTCAAGGGCAATTCTATCATTTCGCATCTTTTTCCATCTAACTTAACCACTGATTTGGACGAACGAGACAAACTGACATTGAAACTTCAAAATAGAATCTGAATTGCACCAAGTTAAATTCTATGTTTGTAAATGACATACAAGTGATAGTTTATAGGAAGAAAGTACAATTGTTTTTTTTTCTTTTTCTTAAGTACTCAAATTTCATTAAAACGCAAAGCGATGCAACCCAAATACACGGAAAGTATACAAGAGAGAAAACTATAAAGAAAAAGTTAAAATATCGAGAAAATCATTAACACTAGAAATATGAAAACAATTATAGGCAGTCATCCGGTGGTAAAGGGTTTTGAAGAAAAATACATTTCTTTCTGCCACCGTCCTCTCACGATCTTCAAAACTTCGATCATTGTGTTCTCTCCAAATACACCACATTAAGCAATACTGAAACAACTTCCACACTGCTATACTAAGATATCTACCAAATTGCCCTCTCCAACAAGCCATGATCCAACACTCATTGAGGCATGACCCACTTTATCCCTAAAAGACTGAAAACAGAGTTCCATAAGCATAATTTATCCTAATTTAATCCTACATCCTGATTTTGGCACAATGGGGATATAGGGGACGAAAAACAAGCATGGTTTACAATACAGTAAAAAAATAGTCTTTTGTTAAGTCAGGTGTTGATGACCAGCATCATGTGTCACAGGGGTTACTGTCCTCATAAGAAGTGTCAGCCTCAAATAGTCGTCAAAATTAACCAACGTACTTCAGCTGCATAGACGGGCAGGATATTAGGGGCCTGTTTAGTTTTTATTTTTAAAAACAATTTTCTGTTTTTACATTTCACAACAGAAAACAATGCGAAAACGAGCTACCAAAGGTGTTCTCAAAACAAGTTTTCAGATAATTATTCTTGAAAACAGTCTGTTTTCAGAGAACATCAAATGATGTTTTCTGAAAGTGTTTTTTGGTTTCAGTTTAGGAACAACAAAACCCCAGAAGAAAAAAAAAAAATCAACTTTATAAGTTTTCTTTTCGTTCACTGAAAACAATTATTAAAAACTGTTTTCTGAAAACGTAAAAGAAATGTCCCAGCCATCCAGAGATCTTGTTATAGTTCTAAAAGCGCAGCTTCACTACAACTTATTAGGTATAGCTTACCTTCTACCAGAAGAAAATGAATATGAGAATATAGAATAACCACCAATAGAAGACCACAAAAGGGAAAGATTTGCAGACCTAATAAGAGTCATGATGAGAGTGACATTACGGTCCGAGTAAGAATGGACAAAGCTCTAGCATTGAGTCCTGAACATTCCTAACAATTCATTTATGTTTTTCCTTTCACCACTTGGCAACCATACAAGGCATTACTAAATCAGAAGAAAAATTAACATACAACTACAAGTGATCATATCAAAGCTCCCAGAGAAACTACTTAAACAAAAATAAAATTATATGTCAAAGTTTTCTCAGAAACAACTTAAAAAGGACTAAGATCACTATGTAAGAAGCAAACTATATAATGCAATGTACATACCTGCCTCCTTTCCAGCCTTCACTAGAATATGCATCAATGAGGCTTTGCTCATAGTTCATTCGGTTCACTAAATATCTAAGATGCCTCCTGATTCTTGAAAACTCATCAGCTACCCTCCTCTCCTCTATTATCTTCTTCCTCTTTCTTTGTTTCTCTTCCACAGTGCTAACATTTGCCAAATTATTACTTGATTCAGTGGCTTTAGGCTTCCCTTGTGTCCGTGAACGAAGAATTCTATCACTTGCTACCAAAGACCTCAACATATATTTTTTCTTTAATGATTTTGGAGCTCTTTTATCCCTGCATCCCAAATGCATCTTATTATTGATTGTGTTTTTAGGTGGCATTTCCGACTGTTCAACCGTAGAATTGTTGGCCATATCTTCTGGAGGTGGTCCAAGTTCTTCAGTACTAAGATTCTTGCTGGCACCTTCAGGAGGTGGTCCAATATTTTCAATGAGAGAACTCTTCTTAACAATACAACTGGGTACCATAAAGCTGGTTTCAACTGATACATTTTGAGCAAGTTCAGAGTCAAGATGATGTTTTTGTTCACTAATTCCAGAACCAAATTCATGAGTCTGTTCTGATATAGTTTGTTGAGGGCATGAACTTTTTCCCATCTGACAACTACTCACATCTTCAGGAAGAAGTTCCACACACTCAGTAACAGAATTTCCAAACAAGCTAGACACCACAGTGATGGTTCCTTCAGGTTCAATTTGTACAAGTTCAGAGCCAAGCTGACATTTTCGTTCTAAGCGATCATTTGCAGAACCTAATTTAAGTGTCTGTTCTGATATCATTTGTTGCGGGGATGAACTTTTTCCAGTCTGACTACTCTTGCTCACATCTTCAGAAGGCAGTCCACCATATTCAGTACAAGACTTGGTCACATTTCCAAAAGTTGACAGCAATTGTTCCTTAGCAGTATAGCCGGGAACTGAAGGGCTGGTTTTTACTGGCCCAGATTGTACAAGTTCAGAACCTGGCTTATCTTTTTCTTCTGATGGTTCACCACGTAGACCTCCAGAACCAGATTCATGTTGTTCCAAGGTAATTCCTTGTGGGCATAAACTTTTTCCTGTCTCAATACTCTCAATTACATCTAGAGGACGCGGTTGCAACGGTACAGTAAGAGAACTGGTGGTGGCATTTCCAGAAGATGATTGCAGCTTTTTTAAATCAGCACAACTGGATACTGCAGAGCTGGTTTCTGGTGGTTTATTTTGTATAAGTTTAGAGACAAGCTGATTTTTTGATCTGATGGTTCACCATGTATACTTCCGGAATCAGATTCATGTATATTTTCCAAGGCAATTTTTTGAGGGCATGAACTTTTTCCAGCCTGACCACTGTTGCTCACTTCTGCAGGAGGTGGTCCCATTTCTTCGGTAAGAGGACCCTTGGTTATATTTTCTGAAAAGCTGGTTTCTCCTTGTTCATTTTGTACACTTTCAGAGCCAAGCATATGTCTTCTTTCTGAAGGTTCACTAAATACACTTCCATGCATATCTCCTGATTCACTTTGTTAATAGCAGGTAAATTTTCCAGTCTGACCACTCACTGGTGATGAAGAAATTTCCACGTGCTCAACTTCAGCTGTATTTACAGTGTCATGCTAATAACCAGTCCTATTTGTTTTGTCCTTTGCCTCGACAAATTGGACCCTATCTATTTCAAAAATTCAATGCTGACAGAAGATGGTGATATTTTTTCTCTTAACTGGTGTGGCTAGCAACAGAAAAATATTAAACTCCGATATGCTATGTGACATATTTGCAACCAAAATCTCAAAACGGACAACTCAAAAATTAAAATTGCCTCAACATTTTCACCTCAAAATTGACAATGTGAAGGATGAGTCTCACCCAATATAACTAGTTCTGATTATGTAGCATCATTTGCACTTCATAAACCTGCAGAAGACACGGAAGGATTTAACGAACAAAACAGAGAGTGTAAGTTGCAGATTAATTGACTCAAAAACGAGACCGTCAATAAATTATGTTATAGATACTAAATGATACAAGTCAATCAATTTTATTTACACAACTAGTTCAATTTAAGCTTCAGAAGAAATCAAAACTATGACAACCATCTCAACTCAATTGTTAAGTTGTCTATAAACAAAGCACCGACCAAGAAACAATTTCATCATCGAACTCTTTATACACGGGGGCCCATAAAGACAATTTTTTGATCGTAAGATATTATGGAGAACTAGTAAACTCATAAACCAAATCAATTACTTCCCCAAGTTAAACTTTTTACCCAAGTACCTAACGCAGAGCAATAAATTCAATAAATTAACCATATGCCTTATGTAAAAATACATGGTTCATCCCAGCTAAAATGCAAGGAATAATTTACATAGATCATCATCTCAAGGTAAGTCTTAAAAGCAAACACATGAATTCAACTTTGAATTTTTTTTTTAAATCAGAAGTGAGAAATGTAAATAAATCAGCCGCAGACAAATAGAAACTACATTGGCTCCTTTCATTAAAATTTTTGTTTTTTGTCTTTTGTTCTCTCTTTTCAAAACAAAAAATTAACAAATAACCCAAACATAAAACACTCCTAAAAAAAAAAAAAAGGAGTTTTCACTTTTATTCACATCAGAACATATTTTCAAATTAAAAACAAAAAAACACCACCCAAAACACATTAACAAATGGAGCCATTATTTTAGATCATAAATCTACATGAATGAGAGTCAATATAGCCTTTAAACATAGGCCATAGAGTTGGATTTTGGCCATGCCTGCCCTGAATCAATATCTAAATTTTATTCTATTAAGATTATTAACCAATCATTTTTTTTTTTTACAAGTAATCAAGATATCATTAAAAGCACAAGGCACCACCAAGTACACAGAAAGTATACAAGAGAAGCCACCCAGCTAGTAGAGACAAACAGAACAAGAAAATCATGATAACTAATCACCAAAGAAGAAACAAAAACAGCTATCCAAATATACAATGTGTTGAAAAATAAAGACTTAATCTCCTCTAAAGTCCTCTCACAATCCTCAAAACTTCTATAATTCATTTTCCTCCATAGACACCATAAAAGGTACAAAGACACCATCTTCCAAACAGCAGCACTTCGAGTACTGCTAGTAGTCCACTAACAAGCATACAAATCAAATACTCATCTAGGCATAACCCAAGACAACCCAAATCGACTGGAAGAAAAAAAAAAAAAAAGCACAAGCAATCTCAAAATAAACCAGAAGATAGTCAACAAACTCCCCACTCCTTTTACACATACAACACCAATCAACCACAATGACATGCCGCTTCTGAAAATTATCTATGGTAAGGATCTTTCTTAAGGCCGCCGAACAACCAAAAAAAGTCACCCTCAATGAAACCTTAGTCCACCAAACACTTTTTCAAGGGAAACGGAAATTATCATGACAACCCATGACACTGTAGAAGGATTTAATACCAAACAACCCTCTTTTGGAAGGGACCCACCATAGCTTGTCCTCCCCTTCCCGTCTAATTCTTGCTAAATACAACACTCTGAAAAACAAGGCAAAGGCTTCCACCTCCCAATCATGAGCCGCACTAGCAAAGATCACGTTCCATTGAGTGACACCTCCAAAAAGTTCCACGAGAGCCGCAACAGAAGCATCATTTGTGCAAGTAATACCAAATAAAACTGGAAAGACTTCCTGAAGAGCCGTATCCACACAGTAAAGATCATGTCAGTATCTAACATTGGAGCTATCTCCCACCTCAAATCTGGTATGATTAGAAAACTTCCCCAACCCCTCCTAAAATTCTTCCATTAACTTTCCCCATACGCCCCAAAATGCTCATTAGAACCCCACACTCTCCATGAACTTCCATATTTTGAATCCACCACCACTCTCCACCAAGCCTCTCTCTCAAGTCCAGCCAAAGCCATTTACTAAAGAGAGCATGATTGAACCTCAGCAAGTTCCTAACCCCCAACCCTTCCTCAATAACCAATCATAAACACATCATTTAGTAATTTCAATTAACCAATGTCTCTAACAAAACCTGACGCATTCTTGCTCCACCTTAAGGCTCAAACTAATTGCCATCAAATGAAGTAGTCAACATTAACATCTTGAATTATGATGGTAGAATTATGTTCATGACCCAACTACTTCCTAAGTAGGATACAGGTCAACTTTAATTCCACCATCGTATCAAGGGAGATCCACAATGAAGAAATAAACCTCTCTAGATATTTTTCAGCAAAGCATTTCTGCTTTCCAGGCCCTCTCTCACCTTTATGTACAAGTGATTTTCCTACTTTAGCCATGTCAGTTGAAGCCAATATAAATGACTTGTACTAAAAAAGAGCTTATTTATCTCCTCAAGCTGATTAAGGTTCATTCCGTTACCCCATGCTCCTTAATGAAAGGAAGTTCTTGGATTAACCTATCAGGCAATACTTAAAATACACATTATTGGGGCAATTTTAAATCTCTAATGATTGTTTTACTTCCTCATATCACAACATGAAAGAGTACCATAGGAGTCTTCACGAAATTAGCAATTCATTCAAACTATAGAATGCAAAATGATTCTTAAATAGCTAACATATAGTCAAGAAAGCCAAGCACTTTTATGAGTAAAGATAATCCATCAATTATGGCAATAATTATGCCACCTCCCGTCATCGGAAAAGCAAGGCTCACATGTAGTGTTGAGTGCGTGGGTCTTAGGTCTTTTGGGTTTTTGAAGGGTGTGCTTCTCAAGGGTTCGGGTTTGAGGGCTTTTGGTTTTTGAGGGTTTATTGGGTTTCTTTCTTTTTGCGGGCTACTTCGACTGCTCCTATATATACTTCATATGTACTTAGGGACACCTTACGCTTTTTCAATAAAACTTTTATTACTTATCAAAAAAAAAAAAAAAAAAATAATCCATCAAAAGCACGCACTTCAGTTAAATGCTTGAAACAGCTTTTACAACTCTTCCTTAAGGAAATATAGCTCACCATACTACATGGAACCCAATGGAACAAATTAATAGAGTAGGATTCTTACAACAATTTTTTTTTTTATAAGTACTAAAACTTTAATTAAAACAAAGCGTAAAGCACTCCTAAGTACACAGGAATCACCAAACCAGCCCAAAAAAAAAAAAAAACCCACAAATCCGCTAAACCCTAAAACCTCAAGACCCACAAAAGGCACACAACACTACGTCATGTGAGTCTTGCCTTTCCATCGCCTAGATGGTGCGCTTGCATCGCCGTAGTTAATGGAGTTTTTCAAGTTCAACAGCTCCCTCTTGCCTTTAGTCTTTTTGTGCGCTATCATTTTTTTCCCAATGAAACTCCTCTTCAATGGCATCCAGGATTGCCAAGGATGAATCCTCGCTATGAACACCATCCATCGCCCAATCCAAGGGCATATCAGGATGTAAATACCCAAAGGGAAAGGGGATTCTCCATCATCTCCATTCCAAATCTCGTAACCATGGTCCCACACTACGATCTCACCATCCGGGCCAGCGCCTACCGGCCACTTCTGAGACTATATCAGGCCATTAATCTTGGATTCCTTGCCCTTTTCATCATTTGGAGTGCTACAACCACCCAAAAGGGTTGGAATCCCTTCCACCCCAACTTCCTTAGCAACAAGAGAAGATGACGACGCGTTCGACACTTCAGGCAAGAGAAGGGGTTGCACAGACAAACTCGGATTGAGGAACCCCCTCCGAAGGTTACGCCTCGCCGGAACAGATTGCTTAACAACCTTCAAGGAAGCTATCACTCCACCAGAATCCACCAATGGCTGCACTGCAGCCACCGAGGATTCCTTGACAGGCAGAGGATCCACCCCCTTCGAGCACAGCAATTATTTGGGACAAGTTAGTTTTTAGTGTCCAAAAGTTTCGTACACAGCAAGTGCTGCAAGTCCCAAGCCCGGAGAAAACAGGAGGTTCCAGTAAAATGGTCATCGCAAGACTCAATGACTTTATATGATTGAATCGTTTACAGATACAAGCACGGAATCCCACGCAGAATGCATGCAGCCAAGCCAATTTAATTGGGATCGAAGTTTCGCTGAGTTGAGTTGAGCTTCTTGCAAAACTTCGAAGAAATTTGCAAAAGGAAGAGAATTGTGTAGTCCAGAAGTATAACGTTTCGACTCTGGCTAGCAGGAGACATATACTATATGCTACCTTAGACTGCGGCATTGCATATCCTAAATTTCTTAACCCCACTTTATTTGTTTCCACACATAATAATGCAACTGCAACCATTACAGCTCGAACTCCACAAAGTCCATTGGTAACATTATTCTCAAGTATATAGAACTAAAATCTAGCTAAGAACATACAAAATAAAATATATATATACACAATCCACAATATTCAAGCGTTTAACCTCCTTTTTGGTTGCAGAGAAAATGCAGGCAAATCAAACACACAGAAACAGCTGCAAACTATATTTTCCGAATTGAGCTGACCTCGTTTCTCTACAACTTCGTTTTTTCTACGGAACCATACAAGCAAAAATTTAATAGAACCAAAAGCAAAAAGGTAAAACTCAGAAGCTTTAGTTTAGAGATTTCCGAACACATAACAACATAAAAGCAAGAGATTCATCCTCTTTCTCCACAGTTTCTCCGGAAGCAAGCATATATACTTTAGAAAATAAACCAGAAAAGCACAAAAAGAGAATTATTTCAAAGGCAGACTTGCCTTGCCAGTTCTTCGCGATGAACATAGAGAGAGGATTCGATCTTGTTTTTACGGTTGAGTCTGTTCGCGAAAGTTCTTAGCGAACAGAGAGAGAGAGAGCGGTTGTTTCTCGCAAGGTCCTCCAAATCTGGGCCACCGCTCTTAGCGCACTTAAGCATGTAGGGATGTGGCCGTGCCGTGTGGTTGCTGTTGCGGCGTGTATATGTCGTGGCTCGCTGAGCTGCTCGGGCTAGGCCCATGGAGGTCTGGGCCTACATTTACTTTAAGTTTATTTTTTACAAAAATAATTTTATATATCACATTTTTATTCTATAATACTTGCGTGACAAGTTGAATGTTAGCGTGACAATTTTAATCAATTCTAAATTTTTTATTTATTTTAACAATCTAGGGTTGTAATCGAACTGAATATTGAATGTTCAAGTTCGGTTCGTTTAATTTTTTTCGAAAACGAGCCGAGTTCGAGCTTATTACCAAACTAGATGATTTGTTAAAGTTTTGTTCATTTGTTTTTTGAACGAACTTGAACTTGTTCACGAGCTATTCAATTAATTTAGTCATTCCATATATAAGATAAATGTCATGATTGTTTAATATTTTTTTAAAATTAATACTAATTATTAGTTATTTAATTATGGTTAATATTTATTATTTAAATATTTAGAAAAATTAACTCAGTCATTAAATAATATAATCTCAATTTTATATGTTTATAATAGTATATATATACATTCATACACACACATATATATATTTACATACACAAGCTCACTCATATACACACAAAGACACTTATATCTATATCTAGACTTACAATTACAATAATTTAACTTATATTTTTTACATTATGAAGAACATTTTTTGTTTTTTTTTTGTAAGTACTTAACATGTTCTCATTACAAAATTAAAAATAATATTATAAAAAATGAAGTTGTACGAGCTTATATGAGTTGAGCCTAAATTTATACGAGCATTAATTTTTTGTTCAAGATATGTTTATTTAATAAATGAATTGATCCCAAGCCGAGCCGATCTTGAGCATCTTCACGAGTAGCTCTGCTCGCTTACAGCACTAATATAGCATTACTCTTGTGCCCCAAAACTCTTTCCCATAGTAAAAAGGAGTTTGGACCTAACTTTGGACTAAAGCCCATAACCAAATAAGTATAAGAAACCCTTTGGGGATTACATATACATTTTGGTTTTTTTTAAAAAAATAAATAATAAACAAATAATAAAGGATTTTTAAAAAGAGAAATCTACACACATTCCCACTCAAAAATGTTGAAGGAAAATTACCATTAGATTAGATCTAATGGTAATTTTCACTGTCACGTCAATGAGTGCACTTGAAAATGTGAGAGTGGGAGTTTATATAGCATTTCTCTTCCAAGAATTAGTCAAAATGAGTCTTAGAAACTTTAATGGCTTTTAGGAGAAATAAGTTGGAAATAATTTATGAAAATTGGACTTTGGCCCATTTAAAATAATTATTTTACTAAAATGAAGGATTTTGGCCCATTTTGAGAATTAAATTCAAAAAAGAAAAAAAACAAATTGGCTTAAACTTTTGAAATTTTGGAATTTAGGTCCATTGAAATTTTTGTTTGGGTTTGGGTCAAAAGAAAAGAAAAATGGGCTAAGAAAATTGACATGTGCTTGGTTTTGGGCCTTAGTTACAAGAAAAAAAATTGTTTGATATTTTTCGGAAATAAGGAGAGGACATGACACATGGATGATCATATGGCACCCCACCAAAAGGCCTATTTCATGCAACTAATTTAATAATAACCTAGCCCATGTAATCATAGCCTAAGGCCCTGGACGCTTTATAAAAATGGCCATTCAGCCTGGGGAGCAAGAGAGGAAAAAAAAATTAAAAAAAAATGAAAGAAAATGACAAAAAAAAAATGTACATTCTCTCTTACTATTCATTTTTAAAAAAATATTATTATTTTAATTTAGTAATAAGAACATCTTAATTAAAAGGGAATTCTCTTCTTAATATAATAGATATAACTTGAATTATAGTTGTTGTGAGTTTAGTTTTGAAGATTTGTGTACATGCATCAATGTGTTTGTAAGTATCTATGGATATATATGTGCATAATAAATTTATATACATACATATAAATTTAATACATGCATTCCAAGCTGCCGCCGCAAGTGGAAGGTCTGGCTGCAATAGCCAGCGCTTCTGTCAACAAATACCTTAATGCTGCAATAGCAACCGAGACTCTTCCCCAAAGGGAGGGGAGTTGATGAAAGAAATGCTCATGCAACTATTGTAAGTCAAAAAGAAAGCCGTAGCAAGGCACCTCTTGATTAGTCCACATGGTGTTTTTAAATTTATTCTATATAACAAATTTATAAAAATTAAGTAAGAGAGAAGGATCAGGTATGTGAATTGTAAAATGTGAGAATTGATGTTATGGGCGTCTTGGTCAGAGATCCGACTAAGTTGGGTTGAAGAGCTAAAATAGGAGAAACATATCAGAGAAGTATGCGAGAGAAATGGGAACGTGAGAAGCTGAAAAGATGGAGAAGGTTAGAGGCAAAGCTGGGTTGAAGAGCTGAAATGGGGAAACGTATCAGAGAAATGTGCGAGAGAAATGGGAACGTGAGAAGCTAAAAAGATGGAGAAGGTTAGACGCAAAGCTGGGTGGAAAAACTAAAATGGGGAAAAGTATCAGAGAAATGTGCGAGAGAACTTGAAAAGATGGAGAAGGTGGGAGGCAAAGCTGGGTTGAAGAGCTGAAATGAGGGAAACGTATCAGAGAAGTGTGCGAGAGAAATGGGAACGTGAGAAGCTCAAAAGATGGAGAAAGTGGGAGATGTGCACTAATATAATGGGAGGTGTGTCCTTAACAATCGAATGGTTTTATAGGTGTATCATATTTGATATGACGTTGTTTAAGATATAGAAAACGTAATCATTTTGAATACTGTTTTTTTTTAAATTTAAGTAAAAAAAAAGGATCATGTCTGTGAATTGTAAAATGTGAGAATTGATTTATGGGCGTCTTGGTCAGAGATACGACTAAGCTAGGTTGAAGAGCTGAGAGGGGAGAAACATATCAGAAAAGTGTGTGAGAGAAATGGGAACGTGAGAAGCTGAAAAGATGGAGAAGGCGGGAGGCAGAGCTGGGTTGAAGAGCTGAAATGGGGGAAACGTATCACAGAAGTGTGCGAGATAAATGGAAACGTGGGAAGCTAAAAAGATGGAGAAGGTGGGAGGCGTGCACTGATATGATGGAAGGCGTGTTCTTAACAATCGAATAGTTTTATAGGTGTATCATAGTTGATACGATGTTGTTTGAGATGTAGAAAATGTAGTCGTTTTGAATACTGGTCTTTTTAAAATTTAAGTAAGATAGAAGGATCAGGTCTGTGAGTTGTAAAATGTGAGAATTGATGTTATGGGTGTCTTGGTCGAAGATCCCACCAAGCTGGGTTGCAGAGCTGAAATGGGGTAAACGTATCAATGAAGTGTGCGATATAAATGGAAATGTGAGAAGCTGAAAAGAGGGAGAAGGTATGAGGCAAAGCTGGGCTAAAGAGTTGAAATAGGGAAACGTATCAGAGAAGTGTGCGAGAGAAATAGGAACGTGAGAAGCTGAAAAAATGGAGAAGGTGAGAGGCAAAGCTGGATTGAAAAGCTGAAATGGTGAAACGTATCAAAGAAGTGTGCGAGAGAAATGGGAATGTGAAAAAATGAAAAGATGGAGAAGGTGTGAGGCGTGCACTGATATGATGGGAGGTGTGTCCTTAACAATCAAAAGATTTTATAGGTGCATCATATTTGATACAAGGTTGTTTCAGATATAGAAAACTTAGTCATTTTTAATAATGGTTTTTTAAAAATTTAAGTAAGAAAGAATGATCTGGTCTGTGAATTAAAAACTGTGAGAATTGATGTTATGGGCGTCTCGGTAGGAGATCCAACCAAGCTAGGATGAAGAGCTAAAATGGGGGAAACGTATTCGGGAAGTGTCTGAGAGAAATGGGAACGTGAGAAGCTGAACAGATGGAGAAGGTGGGAGGAAAAGCTGGGTTAAAGAGCTGAAATGGGGAAACGTATCAGAGAAGTGTGCGAGAGAAATGGGAATGTGAAAAGCCGAAAAAGATGGAGAAGGTGGGAGGCAAAGCAGGGTTGATGAGCTGAAATGCCGGAAACGTATCATAGAAGTGTGCAAGAGAAATGGGAACGTACGTGAGAAGCTGAAAATATGAAAAAAGTTGGAGGCGTACACTGATATGATGGGAGACATGTCCTTAACAATCGAATGGTTTTATAGGTATATCATATTTGATACAACGCTGTTTGAGATGTAGAAAACGTAGTCATTTTAAATTTTTTTATTTTTTATTTTTTTAATTCAAGTAAGAGAGAAGGATCAGGTCAATGAATTGTAAAATGTGAGAATTGATGTTATGGGTGTCTTGGTCGGAGATCCGACCAAACTGAGTTGAAGAGCTGAAATGAGGAAAACGTATCAGAGAAGTGTCCGAAAGAACTGGGAAAGTGAGAAGCTGAAAAGATAGAGAATGTGGGAGGTGTGCACTGATATAATGGGAGGCGTGTTCTTAACAATCGAATGATTTTCTAGGTGTATCATATTTGATACGACGTTGTTTAAGATGTAGAAAACGTAATCGTTTTAAATACTAGTTTTTTTTTAAAAATTAAGTAAGAGAGAAGGTTCAAGTCTGTGAATTGTAAAATGTGAGAATTGATGTTATGAGCGTCTTGGTCGGAGATCCAAACAAGCTGGGTTGAAGAGCTGAAATGGGAAAAACGTATTAGAGAAGTGTGCGAGAGAAATGGGAATGTGAGAAGCTAAAAAGATGGAGAAGGTGGGAGGCAAAGCTGGGTTGAAGAGCTGAAATAGGGAAACGTATCTGAAAAGTGTGCGAGTGAAATGGGAACGTAAGGAGCTGAAAAGAAGGAGAAGGTGGGAGGCAAAGCTGGGTTGAAGAGATGAAATGCGGGAAATGTATCATAGAAGTGTGCAAGAAAAATGGAAACGTGAGAAGCTGGAAAGATGGAGAAAGTGGGAGGCGTGCACTGATATGATGGGATGAGTCTCCATAACAATCGAATGGTTTTATAGATGTATCATATTTGATACGACCTTAATTGAGATGTAGAAAACGTAGTCGTTTTAAATACTAGTTTTTTTTAGGGGTAATTATATTTTTCCCCCATCAACTACCAGTCATTGTCAACATGCCCCCATGAACTGACACATCGACCAAAAGAGAGCATCCAACTACCAACTTTACACACTTTGCCCCTTTCCGTCAGTTTAATTCGTAAAAAGACATAAATGCCCTCAACTTTTTTAAACATATTAATTTTAATATTTTTTTTATTAATTACTGTTAGAAGGCATTTTGGTCTTTAAACCAAAATTAACGCCCAAAAATGGAATATTCCATCCAAGTTAACGGAATTCCTTGACGGAAGGGGACAAAGTGTGTAAAGTTGGTAATTGGATGCTCTCTTTTGGTCGAGGTGTCAGTTCATGGGGACATGTTGACAATAGCTGGTAGTTGATGGGGGGAAAAGGCAATTACCCATTTTTTTTATTATTATTTAAGTAAGAGAGAAGGATCAAGTCTATGAATTATAAAATATGAGAATTGATGTTATAGGCGTCTTGGTCGGAGATCCCACCAAGCCAGGTTGAAGAGCTGAAATAGGGAAAATGTATCAAAGAAGTGTGCAAGAGAAATGAGAATGTGAGAAGCTTAAAAGATGGAGAAGGTGGGAGGCATGCACTGATATGATGGGAGGCGTGTCCTTAACAATCGCATGGTATTATAGGTGTATCATATTTGATACGAAGTTGCTTGAGCTGTAGAAAACTTAGTCGTTTTTAACGCTGGTTCTTTTAAAAAAAAAAAATTAAGTAAGATAGACGGATCAGGTTTGTGAATTGTAAAATGTGAGAATTGAAGTTATGGGCCTCTTGGTCGGAGATTCGACTAAGCTAGGTTGAAGAGTTGAGATGGGAGAAACTCATCAGAGAAGTGTGCGAGAGAAATGGGAACGTGAGAAAGATGGAGAAGGTGGGAGGCAAAGCTGGGTTGAAGAGCTGAAATGGGGGAAACGTATCAGAGAAGTGTGCGAGAGAAATGGGAACATGAGAATCTAAAAAGATGGAGAAGGTGGAAGGTAAAGTTGGGTTGAAGAGCTAAATGGGAGAAATGTATCAGAGAAGTGTGCAAGAGAAATGGAAGCGTAAGAAGGTTAAAAGATGGAGAAAGTGGGAGGCGTGCACTGATATGATGGGAGGTGTATCCTTGACAATCGAATGGTTTTATAGGTGTATCATATTTGATACGACGTTGTTTGATATGTAGAAAACGTAGTCGTTTTGAATACTGGGTTTTTTTAAAATTGAAGTAAGATTGAAGGATCAGGTCTGTGAATTGTAAAATGTGAGAATTGATGTTATGGGCGTCTTAGTCGAAGATCTGACCAAGCTGGGTTGAAGAGCTGAAATGGGGGAAATGTATTAGAGAAGTGTGAGAGAGAAATGGGAACGTGAGAAGCTGAAAAGATGGAGAAGATGGGAGGCAAAGCTAGGTTGAATAGCTGAAATGGGGAAACTTATCAGAGAAGTGTGCGAGAGAAATAGGAATGTGAGAAGCAAAAAAGATAGAGAAGGTAGGAGGCAAAGCTGGGTTGAAGAGTTGGAATGGAGAAAATGTATCAGGAAAGTGTGCGGGAGAAATGGAAACGTGACAAGCTGGAAATATGGAAAAGGTGGGAGGCGTGCCCTTAAGGTTTTATAGGTGTATCATATTTGATACGATATTGTTTAAGATGTAGAAAACGTAGTCGTTTTGAATACTTGTTTTTTTTAAAAAAAAAAATTAAGTAAAAGAGAAGGATCAGGTCTGTGAATTGTAAAATGTGAGAATCAATGTTATGGGCGTTTTGGTCGAAGATCTGACCAAGCTGGGTTGAAGAGCTGAAATGTAGGAAACTCACCAGAGAAGTGTACGAGAGAAATGGGAACTTCAGAAGCTGAAAAGATGGAGAAGGTGGGAGGCGTAAACTGATATGATGGGAGGTGTGTCCTTAACAATTGAATAGTTTTATAGGTGTATCACATTTGATAGGATGTTGTTTGAGATGTTGAAGACGTAGTCGTTATGAATACTAGTTTTTTTAAAAATTTAAGTAAAAGAGAATGATTAGGTTTGTGAATTTTAAAATGTGAGAATTGATGATATGGGTGTCTTGGTCAAAGATTCGACCAAGCTGGGTTGAAGAGCTGAAATGGGCGAAATGTATTAGAGAAGTGTGCGAGAGAAATGGGGACTTGAGAAGTTGAAATGATGGAGAAGGTGGGAGGCGTGTACTGATAAGATAGAAGGCGTGTCATTAACAATCGAATGGTTTATAGTTGTATAATATTTGATACGACGTTGTTTGAGATGTAGAAAACATAGTCGTTTTGAATATTGGTTTTTTTAAAATTTAAGTAAGAGTGAAGGATTAGGTCTGTGAATTGTAAAATATGAGAATTGATGTTTTCAGCGTCTTGGTTGGAGATCCGACCAAATTGGGTTGAAGAGCTAAAATTGGGGAAATGTATCAGAGAAATGAGAATGTGAGAAGCTGAAAAGATGGAGAAGGTGGGAGGCAAAGCTAGGTTGAAGAGCTGAAATGGGAGAATTGTATTAGAAAAGTATGCAAGAGAAATTGGAACGTGAGAAGCTTAAAAGATAGAGAAGGTGGGAAGCAAGCACTGATATGATGGGAGGCGTGTCCTTAACAGTCGAATGGTTTTATAGATGTATCATATTTGATACAACATTGTTTGAAATGTAGAAAACATAGTCGTTTTGAATATTGGTTTTTTTAAAAAATTTAAGTAAGAGAGAAGGATCAGGTCTGTGAATTGTAAAATGTGAGAGTTGATGTTATGGCGTCTTGGTCGGAGATCAGACCAAGCTCGATTGAAGAGCTGAAATGGATGAAACGTATCAGAGAAGTGTGCGAGAGAAATGAGAACGTGAGAAGCTGAACAGATGGAAAAGGTGGGAGGCAAAGCTTGGTTGAAGAGCTGAAATGGGAAAAAAATGTATCAGAGAAGCGTACGAGAGAAATGGGAACATAGAAAGCTGAAAAGATGGAGAAGGTTGGTGGCAAAGCTGGGTTGAAGAAACGTATCGGAGAAGTGTGTGAGAAAATTGGGAACATGAGAAGCTGAAAAGATGGAGAAGGTGGGAGGCGTGCACTGATATGATGGGAGGTGTGTCCTTAACATTCGAATGGTTTTATAGGTGTATCATATTTGATACGATGTTGTTTGAGATGCAGAAAATGTAGTTGTTTTGAATATTGGTTTTTCTAAAATTTTACGGAAGAGAGAAGGATCAAGTCTGTGAATTGTAAATGTGAGAATTGTCGTTATGGGCATCTTTGTTGGAGATCCGACCAAGTTGGGTTTAAGAGCTGAAATTGGGAAAATGTATGAGAGAAAAATGTGCGAGAGAAATGGGAACGTGAGAAGTTGAAATGATGAAGAAGGTGGGAGGCAAATCTGGGTTGAAGAGCTAAAATGGGGGAAACGTATCAAAGAAGTGTTCGAGAGAAATGGAAACGCGAGAAGCTGAAAAGGAAGAAGGTGGGAGGCGTGTCCTTAATAATCGAATGGTTTTATAGGTATAGCATATTTGATATGACGTTGTTTGAGATGTAGAAAATGTAGTCGTTTTGAATACTAGTTTTTTTTTTTTTTTTTTTTTTTAAAAAAATGTAAGTAAGAGAGAAGGACCAGGTCTGTGAATTATAAAATGTGAGAATTGATGTTATGGGCGTCTTTGTCAGAGATCCGACCAAGCTTGGTTGAAGAGCTGAAATGGGTGAAACGTATCAGAGAAGCGTGCGAGAGAAATGGGAACGTGAGAAGTTGAAAAGATGGAGAAGGTGGGAGGCAAAGCTGGGTTGAAGAGCTGAAATGGGGAAATGTATCAGTGAAGTGTGCGAGAGAAATGAGAACGTAAGAAGCTGAAAAGATGGAGAAGGTGGGAAGCAAAGCTGGGTTGAAGAGCTGAAATGGGGGAAACATATCAGATATGTGTGCGAGAGAAATGGGAACGTGAGAAGCTAAAAAGATGGAGAATGTGGTAGGCGTGCACTGATATGATGGGAGGCGTGTCCTTAACAATCGAATAGTTTTATAGGTGTATCATATTTGATACAACGTTATTTGAGATGTAGAAAACGTAGTTGTTTTGAATATTGGTTTTTTAAAATTTTAAGTAAGAGAGAAGGGTTAGGTCTGTGAATTGTAAAATATGAGAATTGATGTTATAGGAGTCTTGGTTGGAGATCCCACCAAGTTGGGTTGAAGAGCTGAAATGAGAGAAACGTGTCAAAGAAGTGTGCGAGAGAAATGGGATCGTGAGAAGCTGAAAAGATGGAGAAGGTGAGAGTCAAAGCAGGGTTGAAGAGTTGAAATGGGGAAATGTATCAGAGAAGTGTGCGAGGGAAATGGAAACGTGGGAAGCTGAAAATATGGAGAATGTGGTAGGCGAAGCTGGGTTGAAGAGCTAAAATTGAGGAAATGTATCAGAGAAGTGTGCGAGGGAAATGGGAACGTGAAAAGCTGGAAAGATGGAGAAGGTGGGAGGCGTGCACTGATATGATGGGAGACATGTCATCAACAATCGAATGGTTTTATAGATGTATCATATTTGATACAATGTTTTTTGAGATGTAGAAAACGTAATCGTTTTGATGAAGTTTATGTTCTCAATGTCCCTTTCAATAGTGCATCATTTATTCAACAAATCTATCTTTTTAGAGCATTCTTAGTAGCCTCACAATTTTAACTATTCTCTATCTCTATTCCATTTAAATAATTTTTTTTTCAAATTTCTTTAGTCTTTCTCTATTTAATCTTTTTTTAATGTGTGTCATTTCCTAACCGTTATATTTTTTAATATTTGTCTTATTCTAATGTTTATAATTTTAAAAATTTGTATTATATTATATTATATTATTTACTATATTTAAAATTGGGATTATCGATAAAATTTGTTTTTTAAAATTATGTTTGGGTGGTTTAGAGAACCCGTGATAAAATTGAAAAAAGTTTGATAAAACTTAAATAGAATTTGAATTTAAAAAACCTACCCAAACATGTTTTTTTTTTAAAAAAATCAAAAATAAAATGCTATCCAAACATGCTCCTTCAATTCCACAATAGCTATTAGAATATGTAAATAATAAATTTGTACGGTATTGGATGTCTAAAGTGTGGAAATATAATCAAATATTGGAGTTTAAGAGAAGAAAAAAAAAAACACTTTTAGCCTAAAATATTGCAGAATGGAATAGAGTTGTACGTGAAGAAGAAGAAAAAGCGAAGAGAGAGAAATGACCAAATTTTTATAGTTTTTTAATGATTTGGTGAGCGAACAGAACTCATTATTATTGTTTAGTACTATTCACTCACCAATTTTTTTTTAATTATAATTAGGGGCAGAGCTTCCAAAAAAAAAAAAAAAAATCTTAAAAAATTAAAAAAATTAAAATTTTACCACTATTTTTTTTTAATCTTTCTAGTTTTGCCCTCCAAATAGTTTTTTTTCTTCCTCCAATTTGGCCCCTCCCAATTTCAAATATTAGCTCCGCCCCCGGTTATAATAATGAGGCTGCTGAGAGTGATTTTGTGTGTTTTCACCAAATTGCCTCGTGAGGCTGCTTGGGAATTCTCTTATATACTAATTTTCCCTTGATTCATTTTCCAAACAAAAATGATCATCAACTCTTTTTTTTTTTTTCTTTCTTTTTTTTTTAGGAACTTTTCTTGTATATGAAAAAGGCGAGGAAGAAATTGACACCCACGTAGTCACACATGGTGGCAGGCATGAAACTTTTACTTTTTATTTTATTTTATTTTTGTTTTAAAGCAATCAATTTTAATCAAATAAACATTATGGTCAATCAATAGTCATATTGAGCATTTCCAAAAAAAATAAAAAAAATAAAAATAGTCATATTGAGCACTGAGCATCATAAAAAGAATTGGTTGTCATAATTATATAGAAGTCCATTAAAATTAATGTGGTCGACTTCGGTTAAGTCTTCCTATTGACCACGACAGTATAAAGAATAATTATTAACGTTTTAATAACCTTAACAAATCTATCCTTAAATAACCTTAAAAATATTTAAGATTTTAATCCGAGTGAAGATTTCTTTCTAACAATTTGTTTTCTTTCATTTCCTTTTTCTTTTTTAATTGGTACTAGTACTGTCATTAGGTTTTATTTTTTATTTTTTTCTTTTTTTAAGATCAGCTTTATTATATGAAACACTTTAGCTCATCCGAAGTCCGTTTAACTAACCACATAATTAATAAGAACTTAATTTGAATATGCAGTTAATTGTACGGTCAAACTTTGACGGTGAGCGCTTGAAATGACGAGTAAGGACAATTGAAGGCTTGTTGAAGGTGTTGGTAGAAAAAATCTCTGATTCTTAAGTTAGTAAAAAAAAGGTAAAAGGTAAAATTGCTCTAAGAGAGAGTTAAGGTAATCATAAACTTTTATAGTTATGTGAAGATAATTGAAAGTGCTTGCTCGGCCTTCCTTATGTCAAGTTTCTACTAACATGATACGGTCTTGGTCAGGTGTCATACACCGATGAGGTGTGGCATTGAATCTATGTCCTTTGTGAGGCATGGCATAGAATTCCTTAAGTTCTGGCAGATTGCAGTCGTTATCAGATGCTCTGCTTGATTGCATGTTTAATGGCATACAGTTACCCGTTGCGCCACGCACCCAAAGTTACCTAAACAACTATTATAATGGCACCTTAGATCGATCCTAGGGACCGATCGGTAAAAGGTAAAATTGCTCTAAGAAAGAGTTAAGGCAATCATAAACTTTTATAGTTATGCGAAGATAATTGAAAGTGCTTGCTCGGCCTTCCTTATGTCAAGTTTCTACTAACATGATACGGTCTTGGTCAGGTGTCATACACCGATGAGGTGTGGCATTGAATCTATGTCCTTTGTAAGGCATGTCATAGAATTCTTTAAGTTCTGGCAAACTGCGATCGTTATCAGATGCTCTGCTTGATTGCATGTTTAATAGCATACAGTTACCCGTTGCGCCACGCACCCAAAGTCACCTAAACAACTATTATAATGGCACCTTAGATCGATCCTAGGGACCGATCGAGGCTCGTGGTTTGGACCTAAGGGCCTACATTCTCAACTTGGCCTACCCATATAGATATATATTGATATATCAAACTCAATTAGTTAAAGCAAACTTTTGCATGTAAAAACTCAAAATGTGTTTTGCCGCCATACAAATTATACAAACTCAAATGATCAATTAGTCAATTATTAACTTTCTTGTCGGCGACATCCAAGTAACAAAGCACTTTTGATTTAGGAAAAAGTGAAAAAGAAAAAGCTAATGAGCAACATTAATGCTTGCTAAAAGTGATTGTCCCATATAAGACTAATTAAGAAGGTCCCTCCCCCTTTTCCCAGAACACACATCAACCCCTTTTTCACTTTCTCATGGACAAAGGCCAGGGGATCGTACGTACCTGAAAACATTCACGGATAAGGTTTATCAAACTAGGGTTCATCATCTTTTCCATTCTCCACGAGACTAATTTCAAATCATCATTCCATTCTCTTTTCTTGATGTTACTCTTTTGGGGTTGCAATATTCATGATTTATGCAAAAGAAAGATAAAAGATGTGTGCTAATTACTGCTTATAATTATTTATCACTTTGATCATTTATCACTTTTATTATAATTATTACTTTTAAACTTTAAAAAGCGTTAATTTAGCGTATCAATATTTCAATTTTACCTATCCGTTATAATTTTTTATTAAATCTTTTAAAATTCTACACATACCACTGATTTTTTTTTTTTTAAAAAAAATATGTATATAAAAATAATAAAATCAAATATTTAAGCATGAGTATTTTTGTAAATTCCGTTAAATCCTGACCAACGCCTAATTAAGTCCTTGTAATTTTTTTTTTCCTAAAAATGGAGGGGTATTTTAAGAATTTTGACGAAAAATTATAACGGAAGAGTGAAAGTGATAAAAATTGAAAAATGAATATACTAAATTGACACTTTTTATAATTTATATGTTTGATTACAAAAGCAATAAAATATCATAATTAAGCGGTAAGTAAAGCTTTTCCTATATATTTGGTCGAAAACACATCAATGGAAGGGATAGGATATATAGGGTTCATATATATTTATATTTTTCTCAATTTATTTTGGGGCTTAACTTAATTGAGAACAGCAGAATAAATGTCAAAGGTGGATTGTTTGCATCCACCCCCAGGACCACCACCCCCGGCCTCCACTCAAAAGGGGAAAAAGAGAGAGAGAGAGAGAGAGAGAGAGAGAGAGATTCTTTTGTGTCGGCAAGTGAGAGAGATATTTTAAGTTCATCGACACTAAAACACCTTGATTTCCATTTTTCCCACTATTGGAACAAAGACAGATAGGAAGGAAACATCTGACATCTCAACAACCTCTTAGATAAACTCAAGACACAAAAGAAACAGCAACAGGTAGATATACCCAAGATGTAATTAATTAATCATCCTTTGTAACTAATCTGTATCTTTTATAGAGTATAATGTATCTGGAAAGAGGGGTGCTACACATGCACCTACGAACCTGACCCAAGATTAAATGCCTTTAATGAGTTAGGGTTGAGGAGTCTAACCTGTTTAATTAAATGGATCGAGTTATGGTTGACTTATATATATAATATTATACCTATACATTGACACGACCCAAACCCGACAAATGACATAATGGCATGCAATTTTTTACATGACCTGCAAACCCGACACGAATCCAATACAAAATTAAAGAGTTAGAGTTGAACAGTTTGACCCGTTTAATTAAATTGACCGGGTTAGGGTTGACCTATATAATCTTATATATACTTACGCCTTGACACGGCTCAAACCCGACACGCAAATACGAATTGTCACCCTAAGTGTTGTGGTAATTTAAGTTGTACTTAGTCTCTTTCATTCCGTGGTTAAGTTGCCAGCATTTCCAGATACATTGAAATAAAGTTGTTCGGTAGCATTACTCATCTTGTATACGATAAATATATATATCTTGATAATGTTGTAACTATTATAAATACAAAACGCTACTCCTGAGTTGATAGAGGGAATCAGTAATTCAATAAAAGAGTCTGTTCTATGATCACACCCACGAATATGACCTTTATCTAGTTTGCCAACCTTCTACCAACTTTGAATTGTATGGAGTTTCATTCAACTTGTTAAGCACAAATCTTTGAAATTGAAATATATATATATATTGCTAAAATTTTCAGACCAAATCTTTGAATTTTTTTTCCAAATCTTGGATCAATCCCAAATTATATACTATGGAGATGTATTATTTGTATACACTTTTTTGTATATATTTTGTATACACATTTATATTTGGTGTGGAATCCATACATATAGAATGGGTCCCACATGCATGAGTCTCACACTAAATATGAGTGTGTGTACAAAAAAGTGTGTACAAATATCTTTTGCCTATACTAATTATTCAATTGTTTCATCTAAGTTTTATCCCTCCGTTTATTTAATTTCCTTTAATGCCATTAATTGATAATCATTTTTTATTCAATATGACTCCGTCTTTTTTTTTTCTTCCTTTTTTGGGTGATCTAATGAAGCCTATAATTCATCTATTTAATGTTAAATTACCACTTATTTCAAAAAGTTAATGTGACTTTTGGTTCTCGAAAACTATTTTCATGTTTGGAAATTATTAGGAATCAGATAGGATTTTCATATTACCCCCTCTCACATTGTGTGAGGGGTTACATGAGACTTACACTGTTACACAATATGAGAGAGGTTGTGAGGGAATCACTCATCTTGGTTTCCTCTTAAGCATCTTGTAAGAATCACTTTTTTTTTTTTCTCAAAATATCCTTATATTTATGTCTTTTAAGTACATAAGGTTGTTTGATATAGAATTACTTCTAAAAATTAAATAAAAAATGATAGGGAAGAAAAACTATATACAAACCATAAGTGGTTTTTTTTTTTTTTTTTTTTTTTTTTTTTTTTTTTCAATTTCCTAATATATGAACTGTCTATACCATTTGGCTATATATGAAAAATAAATTAAAACAAATTTATTTTTCATATATAACCAAATTAAACCTATTCATTTTCCTTTTTTTTTTTTTGGGAATAAAATACTTCTTCACTTTTGTATATAAATTTTGCAAATGGTCGCAATAAAACTCAAAAAGTTGCATTAAAAAAAAGGGTTAAATACTTTATTGGTACCTAAGTTTTCAGCTTTTTTAAATTTAGTACATGATTTTTCATTTGTTTCATAGGGGGTACTTGAGTTTAGGGGTAAAAACCACTTTGGTACTTCTGTTACATTTTTCGTCCAAATATTAACAGTTTGCCACGTGTCAAGCGCTGAGGTTGACAAGTGGCATTATATAAAAAAATTAAATAATTAAAATCTTTAAAAATGAATTAAAATGAATAAATTTTTTAATAAATAAATAATTGAAATAAAAAAGAAAAGAGAAAAGAAGAAGAAGAAGAAGAGGGGTGGCCGAATATTTGGCCACATGTCAGCGGTTGAAATGGAGAAGAACCATTTCATTGTCCATATTAGATTTAATTTACAGCATCTAATGTTGTACATGGTGCCATATCATTTAAAAATTTTAAATGGCGTAGCAATATAGGTAATATATACACGGTTAGATATTATGATATCTAATATATATGGATCATAAAATGATTTATATCAATTTTACTTGAAATTGAGAGGATCTTGTTCCACATTGCCAAGGCCACATGAGTATCTTGATTCCCTACACTTAAGTGCATCAAAACGAGCATCCAAACACCCCTGTAATAAAAGGTCTTAGTACGTATAAAAATTAAAAAGTCTTAATACATAAGATATTTAATTGAAATGGAATATGAATGTGAATTACAAAATTATGATTGGAACTCATGACTTCTACTCTAATACCATGTAAAGTAAAACCACCACTTATTCTAAAACCGAAGCTTAAATAAAAAAGAAAAAAAAGAAGAAGAAAGAAAGTAAATTTAACAAACTCCAAAAGTCTCTCCCTTACAGTTGGTCAACAAGAATTTGCATCGGGGAGCTTTCTCCACCGGCCACAACTCACAAGGTCTTGGGCTCCGTTTGGCAACTCCTTTCCATCATATTTGACGTGATTTTTTTTTTTTAACAAATAGTAATAAGAAGTTATTGATGTGATATAAAGTATAAAAAATTTATATAAAAAAGTAAAAAAAAAAATTGTGTTGTAGTGAATATTTTTATTTAAATAATAATAATAAAAAATTGATGTGATATAAAAAAAAAAAAAAAAAAATTAGAATGTTTTGCAGTTAATTTTTTTTAAAGAAGTAAAACTAAAATAAGAGGAGAAGAGAGTGATTGCCAAACGAGGCCTTGGTTGTTGAAAACATGAGAAACGAGACTGTTTTCTTTTTGGACCAAAACCTAGACCAAGTCAAAGGATAGTATTTGACTGGGAAATTTCTTCACAGCAACACCCAAAAATAAAAAAAAAAATAAAAAAAAAATAAAAAAATAAAAAAATCTTGAGTGGCCGGTAAACTTCCCTAGCTCACACGGCCTGTCGTTGGGTTTGGACCAAACATTAAGAAGATATCCAGAGTTGACTGGAAAGAAAACTACCAGAACTACCCCACTTATTATATAACACGTGAATTTTGAAAAAACAAGGAAGCATCCTTGTACCGGCCGGTGGAGCTCAAAATACCCTTCACGTGTATCAATTTTCTATTGCATTAACTTTTGACTTTCCTAAACGTGACCCAACAAAATGCCGGTTTTCACTTTCCACCCCCCTTCCTTGCCTTCACGTTTCCTCCACTTTGAGACTATAAAAGTTCTCTTTATTCTTTTTCTTTTTTCCTTCTTACTAAATAGAGTATTAATTATTATTCTCTTGGGATCCACTATATAATTAATCTTAATTATCAAAAGTATAAATAGAATAAATTAAGTCATAAATATTCTTTGAAACCAAATAAAAAAAAAATTATTTTTTCAATGGTCGGTTAATTAGTTTTATTTTGCACGAGAATGAGATCGAATGATTTGCAACTTGTGTAATACGGAAATTAATACGGCCAGCTAGAGACACAATTAGGGGGAAGCATGGGGGCATGGTTCTTTTGGTAGATAATACAATAAAATACGGGAAAAAAGAAAGTCAAAAGCCAATTTTTAGTTGTATTTGTGTTTATTAATGTTTTTGTTTCGAGAAAAAAAAAATTAACAAAATGGGCGTAATCTGTTTTCTAAAGTAGAAAATTGTTAAACTCATGGGCATTTAAATTTAACATTTTTTATCAGTTTAAACTTTTAAAATAAATGATAATTTAACACATACGTACTACCCAAAAAGACAGGTGCATTTTGTTTGATAAGATAATATAATCGAGTCAGCTGAAGCTAATTAAGTATATACAATTTATATATTCTTTTTCCCCTCTAATTGTAACAATAATATAAATGTGAAACATGCTTCAATCTTTTGTATTTTTTAAATTATAATTTTACAGAAGTACACGTAAACATGAATTGTCAATATTCTTGGCCTAATTTTTTCACACCAGAGTGTGACACACGCTATGTGCTCTATTTTTTTTCTTCCTGCTATTTAATTACAAACCTTAGTTGTGAAGATTTATATATATATAGATATGCATTTGAATTATTGACCCAAAAAAAAGAAGAAAAAAAAAGATCTTCTCTAAAGTATGAAATAGCTAGCGCAGATAAAGTCGCTTCATGCATTTTTTGGACTAAGGGTGCTGCGACTTAAGTCTAATGTCAGGAATTTAACGCTAGGAGGGCCGGGGTTTCTTGACTTTTAATATTTATGTCTTGACTCAAAATAAATGTAAAAAATGATCGAATTTCCTGTAGCAACCAATACTATTTTTCTATGGAATATTATAAAAAATATATATAAACTTTTTTCGTAATTCTTTTTGTAAAATGCTAAACATATTTTATAACTTGCATGTTGACATGTACATGTCCGGGTGTTATTTTATTTTTAGTGGCTGACGTACGTAACTCCAATCACATGCTGCTACGTGTCAAAAAATTGAAAAAAAGTTGTAGACCTAATATTGTTCTCATTGGTTTTATATAATGATGACAAGATAATTAAGTTTTCTTATCCACTTCCCCTTTGCTTAATTACTATTTTAGTAAAGAATTCAATCTGCCAAAATGCATGGGATTTGTTGTTAACAACATAAAGATTGCTTGCGTTTGCAATCTTCTTAGCATCTCAAGGACTTTTGCTTGAAAGTGTGGACCTGTTCAAGTCCTTGCAGCTAATTAGTGAGGCAAATTAAAGCAAAAATGTGTGTTTAATTATTAATTAACTTTTTGTATTTGTTCTTTTAAGGGTCTTGACTACTGTTCAATTTTCAACTGCCATTAAAATATAACTCCTGAAACAGGAATTCATTCTCCAGCATCTTCTTTTTAGCACCAATGTAATCTTATGTAGTCTCAGTACAACCAAAGGGTGGAGCCAGGAGAATATATATGGATGAATCAGGATGATCACCTTCAACTTCAGTGCATGCATCCTCTTTTTCTTTTTCTTTTTGTTTTTTCTGCAGGGCATAAATGATGATCACATGCATGTAAGTAATGGGGTACTCACAAAAATGTGGTAAAATAATATATATTAAAAAATCTCTAACATTCTTTCTTCCCGAAAGAATAAAGAAATTCTTTAAAAATGATATTTAAATTGAATAGTAAAAGTGAATAACTAAAATAAAGAATTAAATGTCGGTGCTTTGGAAAAGTGGGTACGTAGTTAAACCATTTTTTTTTAAAAAAAAAAAGTGTTTTTTTTAGCAAAAATACAGAGTAAATTTATTGAGCCGCGCGAATGTAAATGCTATAACTTATTAATTAATTAACTTCAAATAATTAAAACAAGGCTTTTTTCTAATATGTAAATTTGGTGAAACTGAAAGGGAGCTGAGGCTGCTTTAATTTGTTATCATGTTTCATCAATTCAGAACAAGGAATTGGTCAAAGTTATCTTCTATCAAGTAGTGGTGGTGATGTAAGCTTAACCCAATTGGATTACCTATACATTAATTTAATTAGCTAGGGTGAGTGGCCCCATGCCCATATATGTTTGCCAAGACCAAAAAGGCCTGAAAAGCTCTTTTCATGTCCCTTGATCTTGCTTATAGCTAGGGATAATGGATGAGAAGTCAAAGTCTCCAAAGCTACTTTTTCCATGAAAACCTAACAATGAAAACAATAATTAATAAAGGGGAGGGAAAATAGAGTACTGCTCTTTCCCTTCCCCTCCAAACACTTCAACTGTCCATCTCCGTCTCAACATTGAAAACCGAGGCGATGGCAAAGAAAAATGATTTTTTTTACATTACATTATCTTATATCAATTCTACACCAAGACACGTAAGGTATGAAATCTATGTACGTGGGTCTCATACAAATGAATATATCACACACCTAATATATTTTGGTGTATATTTTGGTGTAGAATAATAAGACGTAGAAATAACATATTCCGTACACAAATTTGAAAAGCTAGCCTCCAAATTTTGACATGAACCAAACAGGCCAACAGGCTCTTTGAACTCGGCAAGCTAGGAATCATGCATGGCGTGGCTGTTGGTACACGCCATCAATTTTATAATTATGAATTATTTATGCCAAACTGAGGTAAAGTCCACAAAAATTAGTCGTAGGGTGTACGTGACCAAATTTTTTTTGGAGTTATCCCAGCAACGAGTTTTCGTGCTCCTATTTTTTAAGCATATTTCCACAATTTCGTGAGCCGTTGCTCAATTCACCCAGAGTTCTTCATCAATAAGTCATCCCAATTTTATTTTTTTTTATTTTTTTTAAAAAAATGTTTGAAAATATTATTGTATGAATGGCATGATAAGCATCACAGGGAGACGAAAAGACAATGAAAATGATGTATAGTGACCTCAGCAAGAGCATCAACTTTTATAAAAAGGCGTATAGCAAGGATAATGCATGTAATGTCGGTTAGCTAGGTTATAATTAAGTAATTAATTAATTAATTAATTAATTAATTATATCTTAGCTTCTGCTTATTTTACTATTATATATATATATGTTCGATGGTGACGGTTACTAACAGTTTTCCTGTCTTAGTTTATGCATAGTCGTCGGGCTTTTTAAGACTAATTAATACTTTTCTTTATTATTTTATGTACGAAATAATTAATTTAGTCAAGAACGCCTTTGTGGAACACGTACACCACCATATTCAACTCGTTGGCATTTTTTTTTTTTTTTTTTTTAATAAAGATCTGAGTAAGTATTGTATTAATGATCCCGAACAAGAAGCTTTTACATTACAAAGTATTCACAAAATTTTTGCAATAAAGTGTTATCTATGACTTTTATCTTCTGCTAATCTATATACAAAAATAGTTAAGGAGCAGATCTGTTCTGAGCAGACTAGATCTAAGACAAAGGTAATCAAATATCCTAAAAATTTATTTAAACCAGTCGTGAGAGATAACCTCTCACACCGAATTATCAAGGCCGTGAGAGATAACCTCTCACATTTGACTAACCTTCATCTCATAGATCGCTCATGAAGGTAGATCTAAAAAGAAAAAAAAAACTCTTATTTAAAGCAAACACACAACCAACAAACAGCAACAGCAGTCAGAGAGAAGATGAATGTATAGCATGGAGTTAGATGAACGGATGTATAGCGGAGATGCCAAAATTATCATACATGCTTTTTTAAAAAATGCATATAAAAATTACACCAATCATCTAACAAACTTCTTCTAACCTAGATTGGATAGCAAAACTATTTGAATTTGAAATCAGGTCAAGCTCATTTTGAACTTGAAAACATGAACTTGATCTTTGCATTATACATAAAATATATATCTCTATACCCCTATATATATATATATATATATATATATATATATATATATATATATATATATATATATATACGTCTTAGGGATATAAAAACAGCACTCATAAAACTTGGATTTATGCTGTACGTGTTGGGATTTTGGATCGATCTGTAAAAGTTTAGAGTCCTTTTATAAAGGTTTATATATATATATATATATATATATTAAATTGCCTCCTTAATCTAAAAACTTGATTAAACTGATATATTTTAGAATTTAGATCCAACAATATTATAATATTAATAATTTATTCCTGTCTGTACTTCTCGCCATGAGATTTAATCACTTACCTAACCACAGTACTACTCATATGTGAATATTCTAAACATGTATTATAATTAATCAAACTCGAATAAATTAACTCTGTAGAAGCACGCAAATGATTATGAACAAGTAATTAAGCTCCTTTCTCGTAGAGTTACAAAGCAGGAAGCTCACGCAAGTGGCGTGAGATGAGGAAGTCTTTTTTTCTTTTTCTTTTTTCTTTTTTGGGCTGAAGATATATATGAATTATCCCAAAACTTGATGCACCGTCCGGCCGTTAAATATCACTGGCTGGGCAGGAGTCGTCTTTTTCCGGCATATGTACTCAAGGTTTAACACATGCGGATGATGTAGAGGACAATAGTATAAACATGTGTTTCCAAAAGACTCTTGGAACAGGACAGTGGTTTCAGGCATCTGTCTCACTCGCAGGGTCTGTGAAGAAGATACTTGCCTCCTCCGCCGGCTGCCCGGTCACTGTCGATGACCAACATTTTTACTCGAAAGCAGCCCCGCGGTTGGATCATGCGTATGACCACCCAATAAAACAAATCACACCCCCTTATTTCTCTCACTCACAAATGCAACCCACACCCCGTGAATGAAAAAATTCCCAATACCCCTGTGCTCCGCTGACATGGCGGTCACCTAACCCCACATGCCCGCCTCGTTTCGGGCCATGTCGACGTGTTGCGGGCCCCCACTCTGTCCCCTTCTTTCCCTACACTCCCTCAGAGACAAAATTCGTTTTACTTTCCACGGCTCCTCCGTATATAGGTCCGTCAGTTTCCTCCCAAGCTCCCCTTTTGTCTCTGCTACCACCCGGGCCCCACACTGACATGGCACGTGACGTGGCAGTCATCTTCCCACCCCCCCTGCGAGTCTGTGACCGTGTCCTTCCCATTATAAAAGCCCACCCATCCCTTAATCTCACTGCACCACACCACCACCACTCCCACCTCATCAACATTCTCAAAGCCTTCTCTCTCTCTCTCTCTCTCTCTCTCTCTCTCTCTCTCTTTCAGAGCTCTAAAACTCTAAAGCTAGCCACTCTTTTTTATATCCAAAATGGCTGTTGACTCTGCTATGCCGTCACCGCTTGGCCCTCCGGCCTGCGAGAAGGACGCGAAGGCACTCCAGTTCATTGAGGAAACGACGAGAAACGCAGACGCCGTGCAAGAGAGGGTCTTGGCCGAGATCCTGAGCCGCAACGCCGAGACCGAGTATCTCAAGCGCTTCAAACTCCACGGCGCCACCGAACGCGACACCTTCAAATCGCTAATTCCCATGATTACGTACGAGGATCTTCAGCCCGAAATCCAGCGTATCGCAAATGGGGACCGCTCCCCCATCCTCTCCGCCCACCCGATCTCTGAGTTCCTCACCAGGTACATATATATATTTTTACCCGTCAATCATATCTAAACAAACTTATATAGTATCAGAACGTCATTCTGAATTAGAACATTATCTAAATTTATTTACTTTGAAAATTTACAGCTCTGGAACTTCAGCTGGGGAAAGAAAACTCATGCCCACGATTCAGGAAGAGCTGGATCGTCGCCAGCTACTTTACAGCCTTCTCATGCCGGTGATGAACCTGTAAGTGAAAAAAAACCTTAAAATATAAAGCGACGCGCTTAATCTAATTAATGACTGCCGCGTGTTGCTTAACTAAACGGGTCTTTTTTAATGCTACAGTTATGTGCCGGGTTTGGATAAGGGCAAGGGGCTGTACTTCCTGTTTGTGAAGGCCGAGTCGAAGACACCGGGTGGGCTCTTGGCCCGCCCCGTGCTCACCAGCTACTACAAGAGCGACCACTTCAAGACCCGACCCTACGACCCGTACAACGTCCAGACGAGCCCCAACGAGGCTATCCTCTGCGCCGACTCTTTTCAGAGCATGTACTCCCAGATGCTCTGCGGCCTCATTGAGCGCCACCAAGTCCTCCGCCTCGGCGCCGTGTTTGCATCCGGCCTCCTCCGGGCCATCCGGTTCCTCCAGCTCAACTGGACCCAGCTTGCCCACGACATCCGAACCGGAACTCTCAACCAGAAAATTACCGACCCTGGAATCAAAGACTGCGTGACCCGTATCCTCAAACCCCAACCCGAATTGGCCGATTTTGTTGCGAAAGAATGCTCAAAGGACAACTGGGAGGGGATTATAACCCGAATTTGGCCCAACACGAAGTATTTGGACGTTATTGTGACGGGTGCTATGGCTCAGTATATTCCGACGCTAGATCACTATAGCGGCGGATTGCCACTCGCCTGTACAATGTACGCGTCGTCGGAGTGCTATTTCGGACTCAATCTCAACCCGATGTGCAAGCCCTCCGAGGTCTCGTACACCATAATGCCAAACATGGCCTATTTTGAGTTCCTACCCCACGAGCCGAACTCGGCCTGGTCGACCTGCGGCTCGGCCCCAAAACTCGTCGAGCTCGTCGACGTGGAGGTCGGAAAAGAGTACGAGCTGGTGATCACCACCTATGCGGGGCTGTACCGGTACCGAGTCGGAGACATTCTCCGAGTCACCGGGTTCCACAACTCGGCCCCGCAGTTCCACTTCGTCCGGAGGAAGAACGTGTTGCTCAGCATCGATTCGGACAAGACCGACGAGGCCGAATTGCAGAAGGCCATGGAGAACGCCTCCGAAATCCTCCGAAACTTCAACACCAGCGTGGTAGAGTACACGAGCTACGCCGATACGAAGACGATTCCGGGTCACTACGTCATATACTGGGAGCTCCTGGTGAAAGATCCGGCCAACTCCCCGAGTCAGGAGGTGCTAAACCGGTGCTGTCTGGCGATGGAGGAATCGCTCAACTCGGTGTACCGGCAAGGCCGAGTCGCGGACAACTCGATCGGGCCGTTGGAGATACGCGTGGTAAAAAACGGTACGTTTGAGGAGCTGATGGACTACGCGATCTCAAGAGGCGCGTCCATCAACCAGTATAAGGTGCCGCGGTGCGTCAATTTTACTCCGATTATGGAGCTCTTGGACTCCAGGGTGGTCTCGGCGCATTTTAGTCCAGGTTTGCCACGTTGGACCCCAGAACGGAGACGGTGATTTCTCTTTGGGCCGTTGACCCGACCCAGATTGGAAAAGTCAATGGTCTTGGTCATACAGAAATTATTCTCTTTGTATTTCTTAGTTCTTTTTTTTCTTTCTTTGTGACTCAGTAGGTTTTGTGGAAAGTTAAAGTGTACGTCGTTGGATTAGGACGTGTCAGGGTCAGGTTTTGTATTTTGGTTCAATTAACCCGTGGAAAGGATGTCAAACATTTCAAAGTGCTCTGTGCTGTCAGCTGTTTCTTTCATGTCTTTTGGAAACATCCATCTATCCACAAGGAAAATAGCAAAGGAAGAAGATTGCTAAAGCAATTGGGTTCGTTCAAATTATTAGTAATTCAAATAATAAATATGACAAATAATATGCTTGGACGGGTGGCCCTATATAAATTCATTCATTTTTGTTGTTTGAATTGAACAATTCAAATAACAAAATTGTTGATAATTCGAATCCAAGAACATCATAAGTTGGGTTATTGAGGAAAGGCAAGAGAATGTTATGACTCTCAAATGATGAAGTTAAAATCTATTAACCTTAACACTTGTCAGAAACAATGGAGATTACTTAATCATTGATTTTTAAAAAAAAAAATTCTTTGATTAGTCCAAGTATAACTAATTAATATCAAATATTGAAGTCAAGTCCTCTCTTTTTCTTGAAAGTAGAGGTAATTTGATAGGGCAACTTAATTACATGGTGTGTTTGGCAAATGGTTTTGATTGAGGAAAAGGGAGGAGGAACTAATTGACGTCATATAAAGCATAATGGAGTTTTAATTTTTTTTTTTTTGTGAGAAAAATAATGAATATTGTTTGTTGTGTGTTGTTGAAAGGAAGTTGACTTTTTTTAAAAAAAAAAAAATGCAAAAGACATTTGCCAAACATATATAGCCGCCTGAGTTCAAATATTACACCCTCATTTTATCTCTATTTTACTTGCTTGATATGACAATATTCATTAGTCATATTATTTTTAAGGAAGAACTTCACTTAAGGTATCAGATTTTCATCATTTTTGAAAGAAAATACTTGAACTGTAAACTATTTCAATTTAAGGTGTTTATTTTTCGAAAAGTTTTAATTAGGGGTCCTAACGGAGGAATTTGCAAAAATACTCATGCATAAATCTTTGAAATTTTTTATAATTTTTTTTTAAAAAAATAAATAAATACATGGGTATTTTAAAAATTTTGACAAGATTTAGTGAAAAATCCTAACGGAACGGAGGACCCCTGATTAAGACTTTTTAAAAAGTGAATACTTTAAATTAAGACTGTTTGAAGTTCAAGTATCTTCTTTCAAAAATAGTGAAAGTTCGATACTCTTAAGTAAAATTATTTATATTTTTAATAAAGTCCGATCTAAAAGTGGATGAATAGTAAATGCTACTATGTGATTAGTTTAAAGAATCACGTCAATCCAGCAATAAGGGAGAAGGATCCTCTCTATTCCATTTGAAATAGAAAGGAACTGGTAAGTGCATTTAGAGGGATAAAGTGGTAAAAAAATAAAAAATGACCACTTTACCCTTTTAAAAGCAATAAAATGAAATGGAGATCATCTGTATCTAGAAAATAAGAGTTTAGTATATATATATATTGCATTAAAGACAGCATAAAGATGAGTCATAAAACTTTAACTGACACCTTGACGGGGCTACTGTGGCCGGTTTATTAGGGAATGATTTTTGATGTTAAAATGAGTGAATGATTAAGCAAAGCAAGTATTAGTGGACCTTATCTATAAAAAATTAAAATAAAATAAAATAAATATTAGTGTACCTTAGGGGCCACACTATTTTGTTTTTTCCTCGAAAGTTTAGGATAATAACCGCTTAATTTATAAATAATCTGACTCATTAAAACCTTTCAGGTGTTCATTTTTTTTTTAGTAATGATTCACTACTACCTAAATATACAATTTTTCACCACCGACCACCTTAATTTATTTTTAAAAAATAAAAAAACTCAAAAAGTAGTGGGGGATCACCTTGCCACATAGGCAAGGTGGTGAAAAATTGTATATTTAGGTGACATTAAATCATTTTTTTTTTCCTGAGCTTCCAAATGTTCGCTTGATGTGGCATACAAGCAGTCATGGCAAGATAGGAAAATTGGAAGCTTTGTTACAAAATGTTAGAATATTAATTTAAATAATTAAGTTTATCAGTTTTTATCTGTTTAAACTTTTAAAATAACTGATGATTTTAATATGGTATCAAAGCAGATATCATGGGTTCAAATCCTGATTTCACAGTTTAGTATACATTTTAATTAAATATTTTATGTGTTGGGCCCTATTTATTAAGTCAATTAAACATCTAAAATAATTGGTTATTTAAAACACACACACACAAAAAAAAAAAAAAAAAAAAAAAAAAATCAGTCTACATATATTCTATTGGTCCTTATCACCTTTAACAATAAAGTAATGGTAGATATTATATTTTTTTTATCTTATAATTATTCAATAATATTGGTATGACACTTTAAAATTCAAATTAACCATTTTTTTTTTAATTTAACAAAGAATTCAAAAATTAATTGCGAGTACCATGTCAAGTTGTCAACCTTCTTATATAAATGTTAGATTGAATTACAGGATTTAATATCTTTCTTTATTTTAACAATAACCCTTGGAAAAATGGGTGAGGGGGAAACTTCTATCCAACTGTGTGTACAAAAAATACAAATAAAATGCTTTTATTGTTTTTATTTTATAGAATAAAATGCTTTTAATATTTGTTAGTTGTTACTTTGGCAGGTCCTCCTTTTATCAGCAACCTTTTTACTTTTTGATGAATCGGGCCAGTATCGATCCCATCTTGTTTCCTCTTTGTGCTCGTTTAAAGATAAACTTGCGTAAATTGACTCAAACCTTATCCTTTTTTAAAAAAAAATTAAAAAATTAAAGTTATAATATTTTTATTACTTTATCATAGAAATATATATAGCAGATTGCTCTAACAAAACAATTTTATAGATACAGTCATGAACTTATTTCATCAAAACCTGATCTATGATACGTTTAACAACAACCTTAGCTAACTCATGTGCCACGTTATTAGCTATTCTATTGAATATGTGGTGAATCTGCCAGTTAGAATACGAGTTTAAAACTATGCGAGTGTCTTTCACTAGTTGTCCAAATCTACTCAAATTAAGATATTTGAAAGTTACAGCTTTAACCACTTGGAACGCATTACCTTCCAAAAGAATATGATGTAAACCTAATTCTTTGTAGAAAACAGTTGCTTGAAATATTGTTAAAGCTTCTGCGACTACGGGTTCAAAGTGGCCCATTCTTGCCATACTCCTAACTAGCCACATGCACATATCTTTCATGATCTTACACCACTATACCAATTTACCTTAGAATCACATGCGGGAGGTACTATCCACTTAGTAGTGATCCACTTATCCTTTTCTCTTGCAATGTGCCCATATAATAAAACACTTAAGTAAAAAAAAATTAAGCTATATATTAATCCTCTCAAAAATTTAAACCTGTAAAAAATGGTAAATTTATTCACTTAATCAATATTTTAACATTTTTTCTCACGTATAGGCTCAAACTTCATTTTTACTAAGTGAAATTCAACACTTGAAATATTTAATTGAAATAAAGGTAAATTGTAAAGTCAGGAATATTCGAACTCTATACCGCTAGCTTTAATAAATACCATGTTAAATGATGATTTAACATATATTTCCAATATGATTTGTGTTGGTTGGGTGTTAATATCAGTGCTGTGTTAGTATGCTATTAAAGCATTTTTGTAGGGGTTTGTTCTTGTTCGGGAGTTTTGGTGTTCATTTGCTGTCGTTACACAAATAGTGTTCCAATGGTTACGGGAGGGTTTGCAATGTTTGTGTGCTTTTATAAAATCTTTTATTCATCTAATAAAATTATGGGTATTTTAGGTACTTTATTAAGATTTGCTAAATCCCAACAAATTCTAACGGAATACCCTTAAGTGAGACGTTTGAAAATTTTGATACCTCAGTTTGTGACATTTGCTACTTCAGTATTCTTATCTCAAAACGACGTACAATTTAATATCCTTACGTGAAATTATCCCTAAATATTATCATTTTTTTTTTTTTTTTTGTGAAGGAAAGAATTATTTGTAACTATTATTCTTATATCTAAGAGGTGCATAATCTGAAACAGACAGAAATAAGGAACTAAAGTATTAGGCTACGTGGAGCTTGGTTTGTGTCTGATCTGATTCGACGTTAGGAGCTTTATGGTTTAAATGGATTTTTATTGGGATTGATGTGTCCTTGTGTGGTTGCTTGTTTTCTTTGCTTCCTTCTTATATATTTTCGCTTCTCACTCATTCTGGAAAATAGGACTTAATATTTCCAAACACAAAGAACTTCAGACAAAGTTGAGATGGAAGTAATTTCTTGCTTGTTTTCCATTCACTCAATGACGGAGAGAGGGAAAATAAACCCTAAACCCCCCCCCCCCCCCCCCCCCCCAAACTCTTAAGAAAAATAAAATTAAGGTAAAATAAAAAAAAAGAAAAAAGAAAAAGAGGTTTTTTTGGCTTATTGGCCTATAGTAAGAAATTTTTGTGGTTCGATCCTTGGTCTCTTTCCTTTTATCATCTCTTTAACTAGTTTTATCTCATTTGGAACGATAGTTTCATTGTCAAAAAAATTTCTTTTAATATTTCACGAGTAACAACGGACATGCATGTTTGAGAATGCTAACAATGAAAGGAATTTTACAAAGTTGTAGAGATTTTGTTCAAAGTAAATGAAAATGGTTTAGTAAATCAGTATATTGGAAGAAGACAGATGTGGATTTGAGGAGTCGCACGCCTGACAAAGTTCAATTTCCTAAGGATGTGTGGCCAAAGATAACATGAAATGGAGATTCATTTCAATATAGCTAGATGGCATTAGAAAAGTCTAGAAGATATGTATTTCATTTGTTGTGTTGCGTTTAGCATAATTTGTTTTGTGTAGAATATAGTGTGTTTTGTATAACAGTTAGTGGGTTATTGTGTTAGTTAGAGTGAGTTGTTCTAACAAAAGGAGTAAGAAAATGTTAGTTTTAAGAGTCATGTCATTCAAGTAAAGTCTTGCTGCGAGAACGTCGAGAAACACATAATTCATCTAACTCAAATTTCTCAATTTTAGTACAGAAACTGAGATTTTTATTTTTTATTTTTTTATTTCAAAAAACTCTTTTCAATTTTGCTTATTAATTTTTAATTTAAAGGGAATAATAAAAATATCAAAACTGGGTTATGTTTAATTTACTTAAAATTTGCCTTAATATATATTCATACTTTAACCCCTACTTAAGAAAAAAATTTATTTGGCCTCCTCCCATTAAAATATCTGGCTCCGTCCCTGCATTCACTGTTTACATTCTATCTTAAGTAGGTTCCTTGTTTGTAGCAGACAGTTGGTCTTCATTAGGGACTGATCATGCTTACAAACTTGATCTATTTGTCTCTTTTATTTATTTAACCTTTTTTTTAACAAAAAAATAACGTTATATATCATATTTATATCCTATAATTATTCCACAATACGGACATGCACGACAAACCTAACAATTCAATCCCTTACGTGTTTAACAAAAACTGTCCCGCCCACTGCTCATATTAGTTCGTTAAGTCAATGACAGTAACATATTTACAGAACAACCAATTGTCCATGATATGCCAAGAACCAACTTACAATCTTTGTAGTACAAATAACAAGCCAAACAGATCAATGTCAAGAACAAATTCATGAGTGTCGGGCACGACTTACAGTAAGATTACGTACACGCTAAATAGACGACAGCCTGCCAACTTGAACAACGTACAAATGGCCCAACTTTTGAAACCCTTGAAATGGCCGCCAATTCCCTTTTTTTATTCCTTAATTAATTCCCGAAATATTGTTCTAAGATTCTTTTGAGTTTTTATCACTTAACCCAAGTTTTCACAAGTTGCTTAGAAAGCTAGGGCTTTGGCCTAGAAGTGGCCGGAGGGAAATGGGAGAAACCCAGATGATCGAAAAACGTGTAGACTGGTGGGGGCTTCATATATATATATATATGCCCCTTGAAGGGTTGGTTAGTATCTTTTGATTAAATAAAAGTTAATTAAAGCAAACACTAAATTGAATAAAAAGTTTATCAAAAGCAAACACTGTCATTGGCAGATCCACAAATTAATGACAAATCTGTGGAATTGTCTTATAGAATAACGGCTACTGTTGTATATATAGAGCTATGTACATCCGATCCTCAATAACGTCATCAAGAAAAGAGTTTTTTTTACAAACTTATTCATCATCATCATCCTCAATAACGTCATCAAGAAAAGAGAGTTTTTTTTACAAACTTATTCTTCATCGTCATCATCGTCGTCGTCATATTCTTCTTCTTCTTCTTCTTTTCTTTTCTCTCTTCTTTTTATTTTTTGTATGGTATCAAAGTTAAAGTTCAAGTAATAACGTCATTTATCTCTCACGCGTTTTAATTAAATATTTTATGTGTTGAGTCTCACTTATTAAAAAGAGAGTTTAAGCTCACACGCGAAAGAAAGTATTAAGGTATTGATTAAATGATTAAATTATTAAATTTATCTCTTTCGATTTGTTTAAAATTTTGAGACAAGTGGTAGTGTAACGTTAATAACTACTATTTTGGCTGAAATTTGTTATGACAAGTCGAATTGGTATAAAGCCAATAGATCGAAGTTGAAAGTCAATCACATATATGACTTGAAATCATTAATTTCTTCGTCGTCGGAATGAACCGGTAATAATAGTGTAATATTAGATTATTATAATAGTCGCTAATATGAACAAATTAAGGACCCAAAATGGGAGAGTGTGAGCACTAACAACTGCTTCCTTAAAACTCATTCACTTCTCTAAATATAAAAGTGGTTCCCTTTATATTATTTTAATATAAAGCTTTTTCTTTCTTCTAGCACTTATTTGAAACAATATTTAAGTAGGTTTTTTTTTTTTTTTTTTTTTTCCTTATAATTTAATTTAAAGAATATTTAAATGGTATAAGAAAATGATCATAAAAGCTATTGTGAAATTTATTCGAATAGGAAAGTAAAAAGTAGTTTGGTTCTTTACATTTAAAAGAAATCTAAAGGAAGTTGGCTAGTGCTTAACTCTAAACCCTAAACCTAGTGCTCTGACTCCTGACCTTGTGCCCAGGGGCAGAGCTACCCCTGGCCTTGGCCCCCCAAGGCCAGGGGTCTCCCCCCCAAAAAAAAAAAATTCCTAAAAAAAATAATAATAATTAATTTTACTCCTAAATTTTGTTATTTTTATAGTTTTAGTCCCCCAAACTTTTTTTTTTTTTTTTTTAATTTGGCCCTCCCAAATCTTGAATCCTAGCTCCATCCCTGCTTGTGACTAAAACTTGAGTGAAAATTTGCTTGTGATAATTTTTATTCTTTTCTTTCTACATAAATAATATAAACTTCTATTAAATAATTTATACAAGCCAATTAATAATATAAAACCATTATTTAAATTATTATTGTGAAATAAACTACTTAATTACTTACATATTTTTTTTTGAATAAGTCATAAACGACCCATCTTTTTTAGTGACAAGACTCCTAACGTCCTATCCCCTATTATCTCTCAAAAGTAACATGGCTTTTAAATTTTTTATTGAATCGATTTGGCTTGTCTTAACAAATTTCAGCCAAAATAGTTGCCATTAAATCATAAAGAATTAACAAATGATGCAAATTAACATTTATGCTCCGTTTGTTTTGGCGTAAAATGATTTCCGGAAAATGATTTCGGTATTTTACGGTGTTTGGTAGGGGCGAAAATAACGGTCAACGAAAATCATTTTCGGTTTGACCATAAAACCTTCTTTAATTTTTGGAAAACGATTTACGATTTTTAAAACCGTAAATCGTTTTTCAAAATTATATTTTTCGTCTTTACACGCACGTTTGATATTTGACTGTCCGAATCCGACAATAGTCGGTCGTTCAAAAATAGGCAGCACCGGAATCCGGCATCATCAAGTCACTGGAATAATGACGGCGTCGGAATCCGACCACCGGAATACTGCCGGCTGCCGGAATATCGCCGGCCGCCTGAATCCGGCCATATCCGGCAACTGCACCGAATGCCGGCGGAATCTGGCCGGAATCCGGCCTGATCTGACCGGATCTGGCCAAAATGGCCGGGATCCGGCCGGATCTGATCGGATCCTGACACTGACCTGGCCGGATATGACCGGATCTGGCCAAAATGGCCGGAATCCGGCCTGATCTGACCGGATCCGGCCACTAATCCTGCCGAGATCCGGCCAAAATGACCGGATCTGACCGGGCCCGGAGATGTCCTGCCGGAATCCGGCAATTTTGGCCGGATCCGGCCAAACATGTTCGCCGGATTCCGGCGACGGCGACCGGTCGTTGCCGGATTCCGGCAACAGTTGTATTTTCACTTTTCGTAATTTTTTCGTGCGAACCAAACGCCGAAAAATATTTTCAAGAAAATAATTTCTTTTGAAATTGATTTCGTCGAAAATATTTTACGACGGAAACCATTTTACGTCGAAACAAACGGAGCATAAAACAAAAATCGAGTTCACATTTATATATATTTTGTTTAAGGAGAGCCCCTTCTATACGGTAGAGGCAAAAACCACTGGTTTTTTGCCGACCAATAACCACTTGACACATCAGCAAAAAGTAAAAAAATTAAAATGATACTGAAGTAGCTAATCCCTCCCCATCTCTTTTCTAAACTTTCTTCTGAGTTGATTCTTCTGAAGCCTCACGATTCCAACAAAAGAGACAAACCCCACTGCCCAAATCACGTTCGCCGGTCCGTCGGTCTGCCGTCCGCCTGTCAGCCGGCCCGCCGGTCCTTCCCTAATCACTGCACGTCCGCCTGGACTGTCCGCTCGTCCATCCGTCCTCCCCAAATCTGTCCGTCGGCCCCAACCCATAAATTTTACCAGATGAAAATCTTCCCCACACTATTTTCGGTCAAGCCAACACAACCCATAAATTTTTCCATAAAATCAACCAAGTTCAACCCACAGTCAACAACCACTCAGCCACCAAAATCAAAGCCAAAGTATCAATCAGAATTCCACATACCCAATATCAAAGCCAAAGTATCAACCACTCGTTCTCTTTCTGTCTCTCTTGGTGTCTCGTGTTGCAGCAAACCGAAGAGGGAAAGGGGATGACCGCTGGGTTTCGACAATAGAAAACAGGGGATTTCCGGTGGGTTTGATATTTTTTTCCTTAGGCTTTCACTGCACGTCTGCTGTGGGGAGGGATTTTACAAGGGAAAAATGGAAGAATGGAGAAGCGAGAGGATCAGTATCTTTTTTTATTTTGAGTCGACGTGTCAATTTTTGATTGGTGGGCAAAAATCCCAACCTTTCTGCCACGACCGGACATAAGTTATTCCCTTGTTTAAGAATATACCTTCCAATTATATATGAATTCTTTCTCCTCACTTTTTATCCTTTCCTTGTAGACTTCTAATTAGCAAAAAAGTCATGATCCATGACTATTACAAGCAAAGGTTGCTCTTGACTTGCGAGAGATCATTGATGACAATCGGTTAATGAATTTGGAAGGATGGAGTGTCTTGATGGAAATAGAATCAACTTTACGTGAAAGGGGGTTAATTAATTAATTAATTTTTTTTTTGTACTAATAAAAGGGGGTTAATTTTATTTTATTATTATCATTTTTTTGTAATAATAAAAGGGGGTTAATTTCAATTAGTCAGAGAAGTGCTGCATGTATTGATCACCTTTTTGTAAAAATCAAAATGGAGAACTTTAAAAAAGAAAAAAAAGAAGAAGAAAGTATTTTCTGCAAAATAAGTGGAGCCTTAGGAAAATTTTATAGGGTACATGAGTGTCACATGTCACAACATTTGTAGAAAAAAAAATTAAGCAATAAAAAATTGATAGATAAATTTAATTATTTCGTGACGGATACGATAAATGTTATGTAGACTGTCCCATCAGTTTGTAAGATATTTGTAATAAAAATTATAATACTTGCTCGGAACATCAATTTGTAAAATATTTGTAATAAAAATTGTAGTACCTACTCGGAGCCTTAGTCCCAAAAGCAAGAGAAGCATTGCATTCATACAAGAAAGTTTTGAAATCAAACTTTAGGACAAGTATCAACCTTACATTCAGTTTAAAAATTGATTCATGAATGGTTTTTCATTCAGTTAATTAATGCTCCGTTTGTTTCGACATAAAATGATTTTCATCGTAAAATATTTTTTTAGAAAAATGATTTTTTGGCGTTTGGCTTGTACAAAAAAATCACTAACAATGCAAAACGTAATCCGACAACCGTCACCAGAATCCAGATAAAACGGTCAGAATCCAGCTGTACTAGCCAGTATCCAGTCTTACTGGTAAGTTTGGCCGGAATCTTATATGCCAGAATTCGGCAAAGTCACCAGATTCTTACAAAAATTTCCAGATCTCGACCAATCTGGCTGTACTGGTAATATTTCGGCCAATTTAGCCTGAATTTGATCTGCCAGAATTCGATCGTACTAGTCAGATTTCGGTCAATGTCGCTGGATTCTGGCAATCAGATACCAAAATTCAGGGATCTTCGGTGGTAGAGTCGGGTTACCAACAAACTCCAGTGCTCGGTGGTAGCAAATTCTCACAAACGTGCGTGCAAGAATGAAGAGTTTAAATCCATAAAAAGATTTACGTTGTTTTCTAAAAATTAAAAAGGTTTTTACGGTCAAACTGAAAATGATTTATGTTGATCATTGTTTTCGCCCTCACCAAACACCGAAAAATGTGGAAAGTATTTTTCATAAAACATTTTACGCTGAAACAAACATAGCATAAGTTGAAACGATTTAGAATTTGTAATGACAATCCATATATATATATATATGATTTAGAATTCATATATGAAATGACAACCAAGGTTATTTGTTTGGAACAAACATAATTTGAAATAGATTTTCAATTTTATTTTTTTTATTTGTAATTGCATTGAATAAAGTTTTCACATACTACATGTTTAATTTGTTATATTAAAAAAAAAAATTGTAAAAATCACGAGATATGAGATGTTGTCACCCCATGACATAACTATTGACTCTTTTTTTCTTTTTTTTTAAAAAAATATCACAGAACCATATAAATGGGTCTGCGTATGATTTTGTGTATTTATTTATTTATTTTTAAAAAAAAGTCAATAGTTGTGTTGATAGTTTCTCAAAATATAGAATACGTAAAGGAATGGAAAAAAGATAAGTGGGGATATTTGTGGTAATTGGAACGAAGTTGAAATCAGACCAATTGTAATGCTATTCGATTATTTGTTAGCCAATTCACACGAATTATATTTCAATTCAATTCACATGGGCAACTGAAACTCATAATATATTAATTGAATTCCAAATTCAATTCATTTTGGTTCCAAAAAGGGGAATTGATTTTGAATTTAATTCCTTATAATACCAAACACATAAATTTTAGGGAAAATATTTTTGCACAACACAATTGCACAATACAAGACACATGACTATCACGAAAAAAGTTGTGACTACACCGAAAGTGACTGAAGTTATGGCTGCCCTAGAAGCGATTTTATTTTGTAAGAACGCCGGTTTCTTCACTGTTCTCCTTGAAGGGGATGCCAAGCAAATGGTAAATGAAGTTAATAATAGTTTCCTAAATCTGTCAACTGCTGGCCATTTTATTGAGGGGATCATTTTAGAAATGCAATGGCTCAAGTATGAATCTATGGTTTATGTGGGTAGAGAGGCTAATAATGTGACCCGTTGCTTAGCAAATGAGGCATTTAGTATGGCTGTAGATTCAGTTTGGCTTGAGGATATACCTCGTTGTATTTTGCATGCTCTACTTAGGGACGTTCTTGTCCCTAGATCAATTTTTTGAGGAGCAGTCTTTTGTTCGATCAATGAAGAAGTTTCAACTTTGTTCTAAAAAAAAATGCACATGGGTGGGACTCACCACATAAGTCTCATCCCATGTGTCTTGTATTGTGCACCGATCGCAACTCTAAATTTTATTGGATGAATTGAAAGTATTTGAACATAAAGATTTTGATTCAATTTTTAGTTTGAAAGATTTGATTAAAATAGGAGAAGTATAGATTATTTTTTATGAAATTTATGTATTGAGTTGAGTATTGTACGTGGATTTTTAGGCGCATAATGTTTTGCCAAAATTAGTGTCTTTGTTGGAGTAACATCCTTAAACTTTAAATCTATTATATATGCATTATTAAAATTTAAATCAAATAATTTATATGAGAAATGTTTGGTTATACATTCCCGTCGTATTCTTATTCTATCATTGTCTACGTGAACCAATAATGTTGTTAAAAAAATTAAGTTCTCACTATATTCTCTCTACTATCTCTTACATTATTGGTTCGCGTAAACAATGGTGAAATAAGAGTGAGATGAGAGTTTACAAACAAGCATTTTTCAATTTATATTGATAATTGTTCTTTAAATTCATTATTTTATGTCTCATTTATTTTTTATTTTTAAAAAAAAATATAGTAATGTTATGAATCATCTTTTTATTTTTTAAAATTAATATGACTCTTAAAATTACCATTAAATTTAAAATAAATTACTATTAAATTTTAATCAAATAGTAATTTTAAAAGCTACCACGATTGTCACCTAAACAACATCCCCACCAAACATTAATGAGCACAACCCAGCTAATAAAACTAAAATTTTACGTGGAAAGCAAAACCCACTATCTCTAAGCCATGATTTTTTTTTTTTTTTTTTTTTTGAATTTTGAAAATTAGGGATATAATTTGTATTTTATTGTCCGTTATCTATTTGATATAAAATACTAACGAATCTCTTTATCTACAAATATTCAAAACACGAGTTTTAATTTTATCCAATCGATTTTTTTTAATTTTTTTTTTCCCATTAAAAAGCGTAAAAGCAAGAGGGGTCGTGACATAATTTTCAAACACTTTCAACCTCATTTTCAAATCCAAATACAAACTATTTAAATTTTAGGGCAAATGTCTAATGAATCACTTAATCGAAACGCCATTTAAATTCGATCCCTTAGTTTTTAAAAATTAGTATTCGATGCTTAACTTTTTTCGCGAATTTGAAATAGGTCCATCTATATTTTTTCCGTCCATTTTTGCAACCTCTGTTAGTACCATGTCAACATTTTCGCCACATCATCTTAAAATATTATTATTTTTATTTAATTATAAATTTAAAAACTTAAAATTTTATTTTTTTTAATTTTTTTTAAAAAAGAAAGAAAGAAAGAAAATAAGGCAGCCACCCCCTTGGGGAGGGGCTGGCTCGCGGCCACCCCATAGGGCCGGAGATGCTTTCGGGCCACCCCCCAAACCTCTTATTTTTTTTGTTAGAAAAAAATTTTAATTTTTTAAATTTATAATTAAAAAAATTATATTTTAAGATGATGTGACGAAAATACTGACGTGGCACTAACGGAGGTTGCGAAAATGAACGGAGAAATTACTGAAGGACCTGTTTCAAATTCGCGAAAAAGTTAAACTCTGAATACTGATTTTAAAAAGTAAACGATCGAATTCAAATGTCGTTCCGACTCAAAAATTTATTAGACTTCTATACTAAATTTTAATTCAAAGCACTTTACTAATTCGTTGGGCCTCAAGAAAAATAGGTTTGCACTACAACTAATTTCTTTAAAAAAGAACAAAAAAAAAAAGAGAAAAAGAAGAGGAAGGTGAAGGGAATTAGGTGAGATCTATAAATGCCCCATACCATGGGATTTATTTATTTACAGGCATCCCATGTGATTAGTTGACTTTGACTTTATGTTCTCAAAGATATAAAAATTAAAGAAAAAAAAAAGGAAAAAAAAAATGAAAAAAAGAAAGAAAGAGAAAAACAAATTATACGTTATCTAAACGACCTTTTCTTCCCGTTCTGTTCTCTCTTAATTGTGGCTGTACTTTCCAGTTAGACGCAGCGGCGAGCGGGCGAGAGCGAGAGCGAGCGAGAGAGAAGCGGTGTTTGTGGTGGTGGTTGTTGGAAATGGCAACCTCTACCTCGTCCTTCCTCTCCTATTCTCTCCCTCGTCCTCTGCTCCGCTCGCCCCCACGCCCTTTCCTTCGGCCCCTATCCCTCTTCTTTCGTCTCCGCTCCTCCTCCGCAAACCCTAGAAAACCCCAGACCCTAGTCCTCGCTTCTTCGTCTTTCGATGATCTCAGCTTCAAACGCCCCTCGCGCCCCTCTAATTCCTCCAAGGTCAGCTTCTATTGCTCTTTCGTTTGCTTTGCTCTATTCAATTCCATCAATTAGTGTTGTTTTTCTTTGATTTAGGTCTCTATTTATTTTTTTCGTACTCTATGTTTGTTAAATTGATTTTTTGGTGTAGTTAGATTGTTTTTCTCACTAGTTGTGAAAATATAGGAGCAGGGGCGGAAATTTTACTTGGGGCCTGGGGGGGTCCGGATTTATGTGTATATATTTCACTTATGTGTGTGGGTGCGCATTTATGCAAAATCTAATTAGGCAAAAAAAAAAAAAAAAAATCCAAAAATAAAAGTAAATATCACAAATACATAATAATATTAACTAATGGCTAAATAAATTAAGCACAATTAATAGGGTCCAAGAAAAATTGGTAAATTTTAGGGAATTAACGTTATCTTGAGAGATTTCTTGAAAATAAACCAAACACAATCAGGTGTTATCGAATGCTACAAATAATAAAAACAAAAAGAAAATGAAATAGGAGAAGAAAAGGATAGAACACAATAAAAAAAAGTTATCTATTTTTTTTTTTTTATAAGGAGAAATCAAGGTGTTGCATTTTAATTAGTAATTTGGTTGAAAAAGGTATGCCTAGTTTTCATTTGCCAAATAAATTTCGGCACTACTACACTAATAAATTTCAAACTTACCTTTTTAATTTCATCACACTAATCAATTTCAGTATTAGTATATATATACTAGTGTGTGTGTTTTTTTTTTTTAAATTTATTTTTTTTATGTATATATATATATACTAGTTTTTTTAAGTCTTAGTGTTACATACTAGTTTATAGAGAGTTCTATCATCTACGATTATATAGACCAACTTTCTATATAGTTTGTTTTGTTTTTTTCTCAAGTTGACTAGAAGATGGCCCTTTTTTGGTTCGTTAGTTTCTAGTTTCTTTATGAGTCTATGTAGAAGATAAAATGGTTCTAGTAGAGTAGTAATCTAGTTCATTCCCATCTTCACAAATGGGAAAAACTCGGGCCGGGGGGGGGGGGGGGTGTCCACTTCATACAACACTCAATACAATCTACCATTTTATAGTAGTTTTATACAATCACAAAAAAATTAGGGGTTGCCATGGACCCCCCCAATACAAAGTGTAGTTCCGCCCCTGTATAGGAGAATTGTAAGAAACTGGAATCGGGTTTTAATTGTCTGGGAACCGTGAGAACGAATTTAGCTTAATAGCATGAACTTGTGTGGTTTAGTTTGAGGCTAGTTTAATAATACTCTTTCATTTTAGAAGTTAGAACACGTGTTGTTTTTGCTGTGGTTAATAGATGTTAGAGATAAACTTTCTGGTACCAATGGAAATGAATCTTTTTTCTATTGAAGATGTTGGGTGTAGACTTGGTAATATGTGACTATGGTACCTCTGTTTATAATTCTCCTAATATGGCAATAACAGTTAGACTTGGAAACTATTTTACGTTGGCTATGAGTGATTCTCCTAATATCCACTATTTATAATGGAGAGTTTAAAGAAGCGAGCTTTGTGCTGCTTCATTAGGAAACTAGTGAATATTCATCTTTGGTGTGTCTTGGTAATTACATGGGAAAAAAAAAGTAGCGGTCGAGTTTGTAGATAACTTTGAAGGAATTTTTTTCCTGGATTTCTTAGTGAGGTTTGTAATATTTCTTTCTATTTGATTTATACTTATTGTTAATCAATAGATGTATTATGTATTAATGCTATTGTGTCTGAATTTAAGAGTATTTAATTTTGCAGAAATCGGTTCTCTCAAATTTGATACAAGAGATAGAGCCATTAGATGTGAGCCTCATTCAGAAAGATGTTCCACCAACGACGGTGGATGCCATGAAACGGACTATATCTGGCATGTTAGGCTTACTTCCATCTGACCAATTTCAAGTTCTTATTGAGGCTTTGTGGGAACCCCTCTCTAAGTTATTAGTTTCTTCAATGATGACTGGGTATGTTCATTTTCAATATAATGTACTTTACTTGATCCATATTTTTGTTCTCCAATTAATCTCCAAGGAGATGGAGACAAGAAAGAGCGACTGAACTCTTACAATTATTTAGACAGTTTTGGTGGTTGTAGGAATCCTTGTTTTCTTTTCTTCAGATTATGTTCTCTTGAATCTTATATGTAGTTTCTCCCTATTTTCACTCTCTACCAACTGATGTCTATCGAAATGTTAGGCATTTGTAACTGGTATTTCTTCTTCTATTGCAGATATACATTGCGGAATGCTGAATATAGGCTTTGCCTTGAAAAAAACCTCGATATGTATTATGAAAATCATGAAAAACAAACACCAGAAAATTCTAAACTTGATTTACAAGGGTTGTTACTTGACAGTGCAAGTATAATTAATTTATCTGGAGAACATGAATCACCATCCAAATTTGAAAAATTCACTGAAGACTCGTCAGAGAACATTGATATTCAAGGCCTTGGTGAAATGTCCCCTGAAGCTCAACAATATATTCTTCATTTGCAGTCTCATATATCTTCAGTGAAAAAGGTATGTTCTAGCACTAAGGAATCTCTTTCAGTGGATTAAGAGATCAGTGTTCATGTTTATGAATGTTTAGATAATGATATCCCAAGTTGGACATTGTTGATATTTTATCACAATATCTCAATTGATGGTTTATCCCCTTTTGATTTTGGAAATAGTCTGGTTGGCAGTGGATGAACTGCAAGGTCTGATTAGAATGCATTAGCTATGAATAACAAAGGAGTCGGTTCTTGATAGGCTTCATTGAAGAAATGAGTTTTTAGCTCTCTCTCTCTCTCTCTTCTCCCCCCAACCAAAAAAAAGGGGGCGATTTGGGATTTAGAGCTTTGTTTAGTGGAACTTTATGGGGGGATATCACTTATTGGGCTAATGCCAATCAGATGCCACTGTCTTCTCATTTGTTTTAGTCCCAAGTTTGCATGGTTCATGGATTATTTTGAGCCATAGGATGTTTGGAAAGAGCATATGAACACTAAAAGGTGGATGTTAATTTACAGCATCTTAATATATCCTATCCCGACTTGGAAGTGTTATGTAAGAGTTTTTTGGATGAATTTCATTTGCAGAAATTTTGGGAAAGTGGATATAGGGTTCTTACAATATTAACCCTGCTGATGTATCTGTTAAAATATTTGTACTAATTTTTATTTTCTTAATATTTTATTAGAAAATATGGTGTGAAATCTTCCCACGATTTTCCTTGACTACATGAGTGTTATGTTGTTGTGTGCTTATAAGGCACATTGGTTGATTTACATCAGGTAGATTCTTTTCTGCAATACCATGCTCCAGTCTATGGAACAACCCTATTGTGTTAATGAAATAGAAATCATTTACTTGTATGCCTCAGAGTGCCTTTGATTGAAGATGTCTAGTCTTTTGATTTAATTTTCATATCATTTTGGCCAATAAAATGAGATTTTGAGCTACCAAGTGTCAAGTTCCTTAAAAAAAAAAATCCTCTTCCATGTCTAGACATTCTATTGGTTTTTTGCAATTTCCTCTGTTTCTTGTCTGCATTACACCCGCCACTCTGGTCGGAATATATACTCAGTTCAATTCTATTTTATCAAAGGAACTTGGTGAGGTCAAGAGAAAAAGTGCTGCACTTCAAATGCAGCAGTTTGTTGGGGAGGAAAAGAATGATTTGCTGGACTACTTGAGATCTCTACAACCGGAAAAGGTAACTATCTTTAAAAGCTAGTCTGGTACTTTGGATTATAAGTTTTTCCAGTTCTGTCCAATTGCTGAATTTTTTTAGTTTCATCATATGTTAGCATCAGAGGTTGTTGTTGCAGGCCTTGGTTTATGAGATTATTGTCACACTAGTGCCATCCATTAGTGTTTGTTTGGGAAGTTTTGGACTCAACATCTGATAGTGATGATGTCATATATAACTCATCTGAGAGTGATGATGTTATAGTATGAACGGATTTTTATGACAATAGGTTCAAACCCCTTTTCATTTCTTTCCGCTACAGTAAACAACTGAGCGTAAGGCTTCATTTTATTTCTATGAATACTACTTTCTGAATGAAAATGAAAATATTGTCTCTGATTACTTGCAAGAAAGCTGCTTCTTTTATGATATCATAATCCATGTTCTGTTCTTTTCTCCACTAATAAAATTGAAAGTGCGAGTATGGAAGTAGTTCCATCCAGTTTGTTTGATGTTTAAGTTAGCGTGTTCACTACTTAGTTGTTCCCATGCTGATACTGCTAAGTTTCAGTCTAATTTATGCCCATGGACATTTTCTTACCTATCAAAAAAAAAAAAAAAAAAAAATTTATGCCCATGGACATATTTATAGGGATGAGGTCTGACTTTTGGTTAATTGTTGGACCACATAGTGCAAGATATCAGGTTATAGCATCATGCTTCTACACTTATCTTTTAAGAGCATTCCTAGCAGCTTCCCTTCCCTTCCCCTTCATTTTTCCTAAATGTAGGAAATAAAACTACTTTTTGCTTCCCTATCAAAAAACACCCTACAGCAGCTTCCCTTCATTTTGCCCTATATCATTAAAATAAGCATTGGGAAGCACTGTTCACCTCCCATTCAATTGTTTATTCTAAAAATATAACCTCTCTCTTACTTTATCTCTTTCTTTTCTTACTTTTAATTAAAGTAAAAGTAACAAAATAATATTTTAATGATATAGGGAAAAATAAAGGGAAGCTGCTGTAGGGTGTTTTTTGATAGGGAAGCAAAAAGTAGTTTTATTTCCTACATTTAGGAAAAATGAAGGGGAAGGGAAGGAAAGCTGCTAGGAATGCTCTAACAATTTCTACCTGCTCTTATAAGATAGTAATGTTTAAGTACTTATTACAAAAAAGAAATTCCTGGATATAATCTTTGGGGTCTGGATGTATTTATTTGCACACCAGTTTGCCCTTTTGATACTCTCATCTTGCATGCAACCCTTTTTGAGCAATGAACTACAGTTATTGAATTGAATTTACACCCATCCCATCATGCAGCTAACTTTCAACTTAGATTCTTTCATTTATTTAATTTTTTAGATTTATTGTTTCCTATGAGTCCATCTTGTGGCTGATACAAATGGTTCTACGTACAGGTAGCTGAGTTATCAGAACCTACATCTCCTGAATTGAAAGGAATAATCCACTCTGTCGTACATGGTCTCCTTGCTACCTTATCTCCCAAGATGCATTCTAAGGCTCCAATGTCAGAAAATTCTCCTGCTGGAACAGTAAATGTAGGGAGTGAAGATTGTGCTGAGCTTGTTGAGAATACCTCACTTCAATTCCAGCCTCACATTTCATTAACTCGGGATTACTTGGCACGCCTCCTCTTCTGGTTAGTCCAGCTCTTGCTTCCTCCACTTGGTTGTTTGGGATTGAAAATTGGACCCAGCATGTACTGAGCTTGTTTTGAGTCGTGGTCATTTCATTTGTGTATTCCCTTTCACATTTTCGGTATGAGCTCTTTGAAAGCGAACTCAACGACTGGATTTTGGAAAATCAGTTATTCTTTCTGGTTACCCGCTTTTGTCCTTATGCATTGTCAATTTATTCGGGCAACCTGTTCAAATTCAGTCTACTATTTTGAATTGTTTGTTTATCATTCTTATATATCTTTTGTTTTTTCCTCCATTAGGTGCATGCTGTTGGGTCATTACCTAAGAGGCCTGGAGTATCGATTGGAGCTGATGGAACTCCTATCTTTGACAAGTAATGCTGAGAATGATGCCTCTGGTAGTGAGCAAGTTGCTTGAAAGTTTCTCTTTTGAACTGCTTCCATCTTTGTATAGACGTGTTCACCGGTGTATACAGAATTCGTTTTTCAACATGAAGAGGCTGAATTCGTTTTCCAACATGAAGAGGCCAGAAGTGAGATATGAGCTGAGGCCAATTAGGCTCTCGCAAATTGAGAGTTGAGTTCATTTATGTATAAAATGATACATCTTTGTATGTTTCTTGTAAGTATCTTGCAGATTTTGTTGTTTTTGTCTTTCTTGTCGCAAACACACAACGTAAAGACAATGTTGTTTCTTGTGTCCGCATTGAATCTATGGAATCTATAAGTAAATAAATCATATAGAGGCATGATGCAAACCAAGCAGCATCTTTTGCTTCCCTTACCCCTTCCTTAAGGAATTGAAGCAGCAGAACCTTTGGTAACTTGGGATTTTTATGAAGTATTATCATGCTTGTGTTGGGGCGCAAGGCTCATTGGGATCAATAGTGTGAAACAGTTCAGTTTTTATATGAATTTCCCAGCACCCAAGAAAGAAACACAAAAAATAATGTAAATTATTCAGTGACGTCCCTAGTACAGAACTACATGCCGGAGTGGAGCTTGCTCATTGGTACGAGTAATGTTTGTTTAGGTAAATGGCCAGATGACCTAAAATTTATTTGAGTAGTTAAGCCTCACACGATCTCTCTCCCAGTAACTAATAATTTGGACAACTAATTGTTATGAATTTCTATTTAATGTGAGAAGACAGGTAAACTTGTACACGTCTAAATAGGTGTTAAAAGCAGTTTGAGATGTAACACTCATCTCATCTACCCCCATTGAGAAATGATAGTTGGGGGCTAACTTGCCGGCCCCAGCATGCTTTATTTAATTAAAAAATAGTTTTTTAATGAAAAGGGGAGGGCAGGGGCCGGCAAGTTGGCCTCTGCCTATCATTACTCATCCTCATTATATGTAGTACGGACAACTAATTACACCCTATCCCAATCTAAAAAATGGCAACAGAATATACATACTAAGTAATGAGATTCCCTCTTGATTATGAAGGTCTCCAAAATTAAAATCTGGGTCTCTAAAATAACCCTCGGAGACATATCATCATTCTGTGTTATGTTACCTTTTTTTTTATAAGTAAATTTATACATGGATATTCCACTGAATTTTTTAAGCGTACTTCACCTATTTTTAGGAGGGAAGCGCGAGTATGAACAAAACTCACTGGCAACCATGCTTACGGCCCCTCCAAGGTTCAAAATCTGCCACTCTGCTCAGTTTTCCCTTCACCTTCTACGCTTTCTTTCGTCCACTCCAGCCTCCCCTAACTTCACTAATCTCTCTGCGCTCCTGCAGGGCCACATTTCGCACTCTCGTCTCCTTCAAATTCATGCCCAGATCTTTCTAGTCGGTGCCCATCAAGACAATCTGTTTGCCACTCGTCTTATTGGCCACTACCCATCACATATCGCGCTTCGAGTCTTTCATCAACTCCGAAGTTCGAATATCTTCCCCTTCAATGCCATTATCAGAGTCTTGGCTGAAGAGGGTCTCTTTTCCCATGCCTTTTCCATCTTCAAAACCTTGAAACAGCGCTCCCTTTCGCCTAATGACTTCAGCTTCTGTTTCCTCCTCAAGGCGTGCTTTCGGTCGAAGAATGCCCATTATGCCAAACAAATTCATACCCATATTGTGAAGATGGGGTTTCTTGGTGATTCATTTGTATGCAATGCCCTTCTTGGAGTTTATTCAAAGGGTCTTAAGGATTTGGCGTCAGCACGTAAAGTGTTCGATGAAATGCCGGACAAGGGAGTGGTGAGTTGCTGGACTTCGTTATTGGCTGGTTACGCTCAGTCAGGTGAGACTGAGGAGGTTTTAAGGCTTTTTCTTATGATGGCTCAGCTGAACTTGCGTCCAGAAAGTGATACCTTGGTCAGTGTTTTATCCGCATGTTCAAACCTTGAGATTGAAAGAATTGAGAAATGGGTAACAATTCTAACAGAAATTGACGAAAATATTGATTCTAAGAAGTCTGGTCGTGACGAAGTAAATACTGTTCTTATCTATTTGTATGGGAAATGGGGAAAGATTGAGAAGAGTAGGGAAAGATTTGATGAAATTGTTGATAACGCTAAGAGAAGTGTGCTTCCTTGGAATGCCATGATTGGTGCATATGTACAAAATGGCTGCCCTATGGAGGCTTTGAGTATTTTCCGCCTGATGGTGGCGGATCTGAGTAGGAAACCTAACCATGTAACAATGGTTAGTGTGCTTTCAGCTTGTGCTCAAATTGGTGATTTAGATCTTGGTAGGTGGGTGCATGAATATATGAAATCTGAAGGATCTAAAGGTATTATTGAATCAAACAAAATACTAGCCACGGCATTTATTGACATGTATTCTAAATGTGGGAGCTTGGAGACAGCAAAAGAAGTTTTTGACCAGATGGTCTCCAAAGATGCTGTCTCTTTCAATGCTATGATTATGGGTCTTGCAGCAAATGGTGAGGGAGAGGAGGCATTGAGTCTTTTCTCCAAAATGCAAGACTTTGGTTTAAAACCCAATGCTCGAACTTTCCTTGGTGTATTATGTGCATGCTGTCACTCAGGTTTAGCAGAGAAAGGGCGCCAAATATTCGTGGACATGACCTCAAGCTTTTCTGTTTCCCCTGAATTAGAACACTATGCTTGCTATATTGATCTCCTTGCACGAGTAGGGCTTGTCAAAGAAGCTCTGGAGGTTGTTTTTTCAATGCCTTTTGAGCCTAATAAGTTTGTGTGGGGTGCTTTGCTCGGGGGTTGCCTGCTCCACTCTAGAGTTGAGTTGGCACGATATGTTTCCAGAAAGCTTGTTGAAGTGGACCCTGATAATTCTGGGGGCTATGTGATGTTGGCTAATGCATTTGCAGTTGATCGCCGCTGGGGTGATGTCTCAGCTCTGAGATGGCTTATGAGGGAAAAGGGGGTCAAGAAGCATCCGGGACGTAGTTGGATCAGCATCAATGGTGTTGTGCATGAATTCCTTGTAGGCTCCCAATCACATCCTCAAATTAAGAGCATATATTATACACTGGATGGATTGGTGAAGCAAATGAAGGTAGCAAGTCCATAAGGGAGTTTGCCAGTTCTCTCACTGGAGGTGCTGGTGTTACTTGGGTATTGCATTCGAAGTGGTTTGGATTTCTACCTTTTTCACCAGAATTGGAGAGCTGGAAGTTCTTCGTGAGGTGATGCGTACCCTTTGGCGCCATAGGTGAGTGCAGTCTTTTGCTTTAAAGCTACCCCTTCAACATGTGGTCTCTTACTTTTGCCATGATTAATATCTATCATTCTTTTGTATCTAACAATGTACTCCGGATTTTTTTTTTTTTTTTTTGTAAATTACATATTTGCTATATATTACCCGAAAGAATATTTTTTTTTAGGTGCTGTGGGACTATATACAATAAACTCAGATCAAAGAATAAACTTTACTGGTTTAATGGAATATATATTATCACATGATGAATATGTTGCAACATCATTTTAAATTTTTAAATGATCTAACTTTGTATATTGTTAGATATAACAAAATAAAATATGGACCGTAAAATGGTGCGAAGCATATTGCAATCAACTCTGGCCTCCGGGTGATTGAACTAACTATTTAACTAATATTTTTAGAAATCATTCTTACTTATAAATAAAGAAAAAGTTACTTATCAAATTATTTTTTTAGAAATCATTCTTATTTATTCAAAGTAATCATTTCTACCTGCAGTACTACTTCTGCCCGGCCGTTTCAAGATCTGCTTTGTGTGCATAAAGTCACAACATGACCCATCCACTTTATCTGGATTGCCCATATGTGATTGTAAAGAAGGCCACCCCCCCCCCCCCCCCACCCAAAAAAAGAAGAAGATATATTTTATGTAAGTTTTTATTATAAGCGATGTGGGTTCATTCGGTGGGCTACTGCTCAGATCGGCACATAGCCTTGGTCTGCGTATATAAATAAGTTTGAAAAATATTATACACACTTTCAACTCTCAGTCTCTTAAGCACGTCAAAAAGTGTGCAGTTGAGAGTAGAAGTGGGTTATTGTTATAATTGAGAATGGGAGAAGAAAAATAAGAAGTTTAAGAAACAATAAAGGAATCTGATTCAATGAGTTTTTTAAAAAAATTTCCTATATTTAGAGAAGAGAATAAAATTTGGAGAATCTGCTGCTAGCTAGCAGCTCTTATAGGATACGATAATAGGAAGTGAGATCCCATAAAAAGATAAAAGTTTTCCTCTAGAATGACACGAGGAGGATGTGTAGTACATCTCAAGTATTAATTCAGTCTATTAAATTAGAGAGAAATGATTCATTTCCTCCTAGGGTAGTCTTTCTCCAATCCTCACACTTTTCAAAATCGTCATTGGACATGTAGTAGGGCTCATGCATATCCCTCATATAGGCTCTACAGATCCAATGATAATTTTAAAAAGTGGGAGAATGAGAAAGATATATACTACATCTTATTAAATTATGTCTTTAATAGCCTGAACTATAAACCATCACTGGAATTGTGCCCAGCAGAGGGTGGTTTTGAACAACTGCACACCCATCTAGTATATATATATGGGCGCATTCTGCCTGCGGGTGGGCAGATATTTTTGAATATATAACTGCCAATAAATCCCCTAACATTACAGATCATACATCAACAATATTGATCAAACAAACACAAAATCAAACCAAAAAAAATCAAAAATCAAAATCAAAATCATACCTGTAAGTGCTAGCACACCACGTACATAAAATAATCACAGGTCTTTCGTCGTCTATACTCTTTAGGACTATATATATCTTAGAAGAAAGGCAACATTTCTCATATATAAAACATAAAACAAGCAAGTTATTGGGTTAGAAGACTGTGATTGTTAAAGAACGTGTTAGAAAACCAGGATTCTAAATGCATTTTCGTTGAGGTCCGTACGTGAATAATAAAATATCAAATTAAAAAGAAAGAAACTTTTAAGCTTTGGGTAGGTGACCGGGCAAATATTATTCACCAGCCACCACCTATCTGCCCACTTATGGTGGATAGCAGAATGGGTATCCGCCCGCCCAAACTGAAAATCCGCTTGTAACGTAATGTATCGGGCGGGCGAATCCCGTATGTATCGGTTTACTGAACAATCCTTACTTCTTCTTTTTTGAACGAAAATTTCAATATCACATAAATCAATACTCAGAAAAAACAATTGATCCCACAAAGAGGATCTAGGGACAGTGTTGTTCCTTAGTTACAACAGATAAAATACTCAAAGGAAAGTCTTTTAACCAAATTTGCTCAACCTTATTACAAGTTGCCTCCTTTACTAAAGTGTGTGCCACCATATTACATTTTCTAGGTGTAAAAGAGAATTTCGCCAATCTGAAGCTTTGCAACTCATTATGGATAGTTTCAATGAATTTGCCGATTTTAGATAAAAAAGGAGGAGCTGAATTAATTTCCTTTACTACTGCATTGGCATCCCCTTCAAACAAAACATAAAAAAACCAACCTCTACTGAACAATCCTAATCTTTAAAGCATGCATATGATTCTTATGTGCATTTTTAATAGAGTACTGTAAAATGCATCACAAACTTTAAGGACTTTTATTAATTTAATAGATTAGTTTTCTCATACCCAATTTGAAGTAAAACTTTGTCGTAAAAATTTAAGTTATTTTCACCACAATGGTCAACAAAACCACAAAACTAACCCATAAAAAATTAAATAAATTACAATAAATGATAGTTATGATGTACTAAATATAAAAGTATAAATTTCTTTATGTTACCAATTGGAAGTTGATTCTCTTTCTTATCTCTCTAGCTAGTTTTTGTTTTCTAACGATTCAATGTCTCATTAACACCGAATTGAATGTTTTGCAATAAATTTCTCTACTTAAAAAAGAGTAAGGTTATAGGGAGGACATTGATCCTCTTTAATTTTAGAGCCACATCAAATTTAGGAGGACTCAAAAATGATATAGGTCTGTCTTAAAGCATTACTACGAACATATCTTTACTATATATTTCTCAAATTTATGTTTGCAATGCTAAACAAATGGAAATGCAAAATCATAGACGACAAATATTGGTGTTTAATTAATTGTTACCTTTAGAGATATATCGACCAACAATAAAATTAGGGTTTTTATATATATCAACACTCAAAGCAAATGAATAATTTTCCTTTGACCCCAAGCTGGGATGAAGTGTAAAATTTCACTCAGACTCAACTGTCTAGAATAGAAATTACAAAAAAAAATAAAATTAAATAAATAAAAAAAAAAACCCTAGAGTTTCTATTTAGACTAATTTACATGCACGAAGAAGATAAACGATCGAAAAGTTAGCAATAGACACTCCAAAACCTTTCCTTATTTGATGCAAACTCTATCTCTATGCTCGATGTTCTCTCACAAATCTTTTTAGGAATTGTTTGGCCTATAATATCTCTATGAAGGGAGACAGATAGCGATCGCAAACTAACCCTAAAACCCTACGTGTTCCCCCCTGAGCAGCCTTGAAACCCCTCTGTTTTTTTCGTTGATAATTTGATTCCAAACACATCTTTAAACCCTCACTTTAAAACTCTACGAAGCCGATCCTCTAAAAAACACATTTTTTTCTTTCTTTCTCTCTCAATTGTCTTTCCGTGTAACACCATGGAGGAGTACTGGAGAGAGGAAGAAGAGGAAAAACGCTTCTGGTTCATGCTTCAAAACCAAATTGATCCTTCTTCTACTTCACCGGAAAACAACCACCGTCACGTGGCTACTTCCCCGGAAAACCACATCCATGGAAACCCCTTGCTTGGAAACCGCCTTTACCAAAACCCTAGAGTTCTAAACCAACGAACCAGCTCCCAGAACCAAAACCCTATTTTTCAAAAATACTTCTGTCAAAACCCCACTACTGAGAACGCTTATTTTCAAAACCCCACGACGTTGGAGGATTTGGTGTACGATGACCGGCCTTTTCTTTCCGGCGACTATTTTGGTCAATATTCTACGGATATGCATGAACAAGGCCTTGTAGCTTCGCTGCGTCGGCTCAATCTATCACAAACTCCTCCTCATCAGTCTCAGTTTCTGGCTCCGCCGGCTGCTCTGGGAAATGCCGGTGGAGAAATGCCGGGGAATATGTATAATGATATTCCTATGATGGGTAGCGTGTTTTCTCCTTCAACTTATGACCAGAATTTGCTGATGGTGAGAAATCAACAACATTATTTACAGATGATGAGAATTCAGTCTGCCGTGAGAGGCCAAATGGGCGATTATTGTATGAGTTCCCATGGAGCAACTTCATTGAGCAATCATTATGGTCTTGTTCCACCAAATTCAAGCGCCAATTCTGATCAGTTCAGGAATTATCCGTATTTGAGACAAGGTTTGAGGACAGCCATGAATGGGTCTGCCTCTTCTAGTTCGGGTATCGTGAAATCATCATTTATATATCTCGAAAGTTTAAGTTTATAATAAGATATTAACTTTGCCCGCACTTCCCTAAAATATTGCTAAAAAAATACGATTTTAAATCACTACTTATCTTAAAAGCATGATTAAATTTAATTTATATCCTCGTAGGTATTAGCAATGAGTTCAACCGGCATTGCCATAGGCAATCTCCTCGTGAGGCAATGAGTTATGATTATCCAATCAGACCTTCTAATTCAACGGCGAAAGATCTGGGTAGGTCTCGTTTCTTTCAAAAGAAGTTTGAGGGGAAAACTGAGATGGACAGTTTGCATAAGTTAATGGTTGAAGATGCTGGCCAGAGTAAAGTTAAGAAGATTTTCGAAGAATGCGATGAAGAACAAATTACTGAAATTCTTATTTCTTTGATCAGTGATGAACAAAATCTAAGGCGTATATGCACCGACAACCTTGGGTATAAACTGCTTTTGGTTTATTGTTTGGGGATATTGCGATGCAATGAACTGTTATATTTTCCATAGAATTCTGTAATTTCTAAAATATTTTTCCTTTTGTTATTATTGTAGAAGTCGGTCCATGCAGAAATTATTGGAGTATCTCAAAACCAAAGAACAAATATCATTGCTTCTATCGGCTCTAAGGAATTTGACACTTCCCTTGACTAAGTGCTCGACTGGTCAGTTTCTACTTACTCGGTGCTTTACACTTTTTTCCGGGGAAGATAATAAGGTACGTAAGGGAAATGGTCCTTATACTTTTGGAGTACAACAATGGTACAACAACAAGACACATTAGGGTGGGACTCAATGTTTGGGTCCCACCCCAATATGTCTTGATGTTGTACCATTGTTGTACATTGTGAGTGTTTTGATCATTTCTCTTTAATGCATGTTATGCCTTAAAACTTGCGTTTTTCATTTTTACTTGGTTAGGATCCGTTTGGGTTTGTGATCGATTTCGAAAAGTGCTGTGTTTTAAAAATAACGATTTTAAAATATGAGACATTTTTAAAAAAACGCAGTTTAAAAGCTTTAAAATCGCAAATTAGCCTTTAGAATTGTACATTTTCAAAAAAAGCACATGTGATTTGATCGAATTTTTTTTAAAATGTCATCCCAAACGATTAATTTTCTACGATTTGATTTAAAATTACACTTTTTATCTACAAAATCGCAATGTCAAACACATTCTTAGTGTATGGACTATGGAGTTTTACCTATATGAGAAAGTTCTAGCTATTAATTATATCCCCAGGCCAAAAAAAAAAAAAAAGGGTCTGTTGACTGTATTGAATCTTTTATCTTTCAGATAATAAGTTAATCCATATTGTGCCCCAAGGAAATGCATAATTCAGACCAGCCAAAGGAAAACAAAGTCAAAAAAATAAATCAATATTTCTATTTCAGGCAGTCAATAAAATTGTTTTGCTGCAATATTTGCTTGATGTTATTACTCCCATCCTTTTGATTGTATATATGGGTCTTCTAGGGTACGTAATCACCTTCACAATAAGTGTAGATTTATTTCAATAATTTTTTTTCTCTCTCTCCCAAAGTAAGAGCACTCACAATGGCTCTTTATATTTGTGTGTTTTCTAAAATTTTAACAAAATCCACAAAAACACTACCATTTAACAAGCTTTTTTTTATCAAATGTAAAGTTTAACAGTCGTCAACGATCCTCTTTACATTCGAAGAGCCAAAAAAGAGAATGTTATAATTTTTAATATTAATTTTTGCAGTGAATGCTTCAAAACGTTTGGCTTGAATTGAATTTAATGTATTAATGAATGATTTTGACTGTTAACTTTATCAATAAAAAATATTATTTATTTAAAATAGAGAAACATTTAGAGAGTTTGTTGTTTTACCGTTTTAAAAAGTGACTAGCTAAATCAATAAAAGTAAATTTTTAAAGTTAATTAAATTTGGAGAAAATTTTTTAAAGAGTACGTTGTGAATATTAATGCTTTAGAGACTGCAACAAGAAATCACTATAACGCCAACTCCTTGGCATTGTGAATTAGAGCTAATTATGCTTGATTTGGACTGAAAACTAATATTTAATGCATGTGGTAGAACGTACATAGAATCTCTAATGGCACTCCCCACACAAGAAGCAGCTTTTCCATTGGGGCAACTTAATTATGTTTCATCAGTTGTAGAAATATTTAGTAGACTACTATACGACTGTCATGCAACTGCGATGACGTGATAATTAATGAAAATTAACCATTGATTTGTAAAACTCTTGTTGTTCTAAATGCTGGTTTGTTATCTCAATTGTATGTTAGTCGTATATATAGCAGTTTGCTAAATAGTATTACTCTTAGTTACTCTCTGTATGGGCATGCTCTTTTTGTGTTAGCAGTGGGTAATTTATATATCATTGTATCGGAAATCGGATGATCATTATCCTCTTCCTTTCTTTGCAGCATATTCTGAATGAGGTAGTAGAGAACTGTGTTGAAATTTCGACAGACAAAGCTGGGTGTTGTACGATGTATAGATGTGTTGATTATGCTGTTGGAGAAGCTAGGGAGCGTCTTGTGGCTGAAATAACAGCACATGCGCCATACCTTTCCAAACATCCTTATGGGTTTGTCCATGTTGATCCTCTCATATATATATATATATATATATATATATATATATTTCTTTTTAAGTTTGGATCTTGAATATTAAGAATTAACCCTTAAGTACTGTCTTTTAGTCAATTGGCTGGCAATGCAAATGTAATTAAGGACCCGGATTTGGATTAGTTGCTGTAAAAAAAAACTACACGGTCAAAGAAAAACAGTAAATTTAAATATTGACCGTAAAAAATATTACACATTTTTTTTAACGGCACCTAAGCCAAATCCGACGGGACCCAGATGAAACTTGTCTCATCTTGATAACTTCTGGGCAAGATAATCTGACAATTAGATAATTTGACTATGTTTTGGATAAGAATTGCTCTGGAGAAAGTCAGTAAAACATCTATTATATATTCTTTCGTTTTTGTTGTTTCTTACTTCCTTTTTCATCTCAAATGCTGTGTTTGATCCTGGTGCCTCAAATTTGCAATTCAATCATTAAATTTTGGGTAAGTTTCACTCACCATACTCCTGGTCTTTTATTATTTTTATAATTATATTCATAAACTTTAAAAAATATCAATTTAGTGTATCAATATTTCAATTTCTTTTTTATTTATTTATTTATTTATTTTATTTTTTAATTTCATACTTTTGTTAGAATTTTCCGTTAAATCCTATTTGAGGGGTATCAAAATTCTTAAAATACACATCCTCTTTTTCAAGGAAAAAAAAAATTGCAAGGATTTAGGTGTTGGTCAAGGTTTAACGGAATTTGCAAAAATACACATACCTGAATCTTTGAATTTTTTTTTTGAGAATTTTGACATAATTTAACGGATGGACCAAATTGAAAAAAAAAAAATGAAAGATGGATATATTAAATTGATATTTCTTGAAGTTTAAAGGTATAATTACAAAAGTTATGAAAGATTAGGTGTGGTAAGTAAAATTTTCTCTAAATTTGAGTACTAATTAACATTAGTTATTTTATTTTCAGGAATTTTGTTGTGCAGCACATATTAGAGCTGAGGATACCACATGTTTTAGCAGATGTAGTGGCGCGGCTTGAAGGGAGCTTTCTTACTCTGGCCATGGACAAATTTGGCAGCCATGTGGTGGAGAAGTGTATGAGAGAGTTTGGAGGAGAGCATTCCTCTAGGATTATTAAGGAGCTTATTTCTTGTCCCATGCTTTTTCTGAATTTTCTTCAAGATAAATTTGGGAATTATGTTGCTCAGTCTGCATTAGCAATTTCTAAGGTTAGATAATCCAGATATTACCCACTTCCTTGTCTAATTAGCTTATTCTAATAAGGCTAGTGCTATTTAGTAGACTACCATACGACTGTCATACAACTGGAATGACGTGATAGTAAATATCAACTTTTAAATTTTCTTTTTTACAAGCTATTGTTGATCTAAAGATTGAGTTTTACTGCCACGTCATTTCAATTGTATGAACAATACGTTTACTAAATAGCATTACTCTTTTAGAAAATGGCACTGTTGTGTTGTGATGAATCCGTCCAACACCTAGATCAGCCTACATGAAAATCTTCTCCCTATGAGTTGACCCAAAAAAAAAAAAAAAAAAAAATTCATAAATAGTGAATTTGATTCTTGGACCTTATTATTAATTAATGTTAAATATGGAACTATGAACTGTTTCTATTGTTCTTTAATGAATCTTTGACCATTTTTTCTTCTTTTTTCCTTTCTTTTTCCTCTTCACAAATGCAGGGGGCCACTCACCAAGCTCTTGTTAGACTCATTGAGCATCACAGCAAATTTCTGGAGAGCCATCCTTGTGGGAAAATGGTGCTGGCTCGAGCCAGGGGCAACAAGCGCCGTTAATAAGCAAATGCTTACATCTTCGATCTGGGCATTGCTATATGTTGTATTCCCTCTATATTAGAACTGAACTGTTTGCTGTTATTAGGTATGAATAGATGACTCTGTTCGATTGTTGTTGTCATTTTGTTTTTGGTTTTGTCGGAAGGTCTCCCTGCTGGAGAACAATCTGCTCTTATGGCATTCTTTGGAAGTGTTTCAGGCTCTGTACAAGCCACTGAGTGGGTGTGAAGAAAATAATTTTCCCCTTGGACTGTATATTTGGTGTTTCCCCTGTTGTTGTTATACAGTAAATCATATATGGGACTTAGTAATATATAATTTGTTTTATTAAGAGGTTTTAGTTTGGTAGAGATGATGGTATATTTTGATGCATATGACATAGTTGGACATTTTGCTATATTTTAGGCGAGTAAGGCTAGAAACCATACTTTTATCCCATCACTATCACGTCTTGCTGACGTGGCAGTGCCAGTCAGCTCTTAAATTTTTTTTTATCAAGAGCCAATTCAATGACTGATTAGCAATGCTACGTTAGCAGAATAGGATGGTGGTGGGATAAGATTGTGGTTTCTAGCATTACTTATTTGAGGCATATTATGCGTCCATAGTTTTTTGCCTTGTCATAGTGACAGTGAAGATATAAAGGAGGAGAGGGGAGTAGTCTCTCACTTATCTTCTACCATGTGCTTGTGACATTACTCATTTGTAATCTGAATAGTAAATGTGAGAAAACTTTTGTGAGGCTCACCTATCCAAACAAAGCTCGGGCAACACACCCACTTGTTTAGACAGATGAACATCATAAAGACTCTTTCACATCTGTTAGCAATCCAGACAACAAATTGCTGAAAATCCGGATCCGTTTGCCATTGTCAAATGAAGTAACCCTTAGTTGCACACTTGCATGTATTTATGTGCTCCAGCCTCGGGGGATACTTGTTTTTTCACCATATCTAGTAGGCTTATAAATTCAATCTTTAACTGCAATATTATGCTTCATTTAACAGTTTTTTTAACTGGATAAAAGAAGGTTTTCGCATATGAGGATTTCTGTTCTTTTTTTTTTCAATAACCCATTGACCCTTTACAGAGCCAATGACTAGGGCTACATGCCTCAGACCAATTTCTGTGAGCTTTCATATATCTAATGTATAAGCTCTTATGCCCAATTAGTTGAAAGCTGAATTTGAAAATAGTTCATGTAAATGCTTAGAACAAGTAATTTTAAATATGGAAAATGGGTTAGTTCTTCAAGCAAAAATTCTAGTTCTAGGAAGTCTCTTTTCACCTTATCTAATGTAGTAAATGGCACCTTAGCATAATGATTAAGCAAGTTCGTCTTATTGATGCACAATAGCCATTTGTTGATTTGGTTAGCTGAATTTACTTAAAATCATTTTTAGTTAGAAACCTATATTTTTATCTTTATTACTGCACATTAGCCATCACACTATATTCTGAAAATTTACTAATTAATTCATTTGTTTTTTAACAGTACTAAATTTGTAATAAAACCTGAAACAAAAATGCATTTTTGGATGAATTTTTTTTTTTTTTGGGATGAATTTTTCATTGCAATATGTTGATCATGAAGAATATTATCTTCATAATTTACGAACATATCGAACTTAACTTGAGTTTATTAAAAATCAACCTTGGCCTGGTTGTCGACCCAACCTTCACGAGAAAAATAAAATAAAAATAGGATAGGTGATCCAACTTCAAGCTTGAGCTTGATTAGTTTAATTAACAAATGAGGTCAAAGAGAGAGAGAGAGAGGTGAAGCTCTTTGGAGATAAAAAGTAAAATGATATCAGAGATCCCAACGTCACATAAAGAGTGAAGAGAGCAACACAAAACTTGCTGTATGACAAGATATATAGCTAAAAAACTTTACTAGTAGTGATTCATCTTCCTGAAAACCTTGAGAAATTACATTAATACAAGAACTGATACCACTGCAATGATTTCAAATTTGATAGCATGGATCTCAGATGCAGTAATGTTGCATATTAAATTTTGATCACAACTACTCCACAAGACTAGGCTGCTCCCAATGGTAGCCGTCCAAGGTTAAGCTCTTTTAATCCTTCAGACTGACTAAAATTGGAAGACAATATTAATCAATACTGGCTTACTCTGAGTCTGATGAATCTGACTTTGCGCTTTGCCTGACGCTCCTTCTGGCCTGTGAACCAGATCTTGACGGATTCAGTGATGATTCACCCTCAAAAAAGATAACTTGAGCTTTAGCCAACCTTTCCTCCAGTTCCTCTGTGCTAAACTCATCTGTCCCACCAAGCTGATCGAATCCTACCTGATACACATTATGTTGGAGATTGTAATGTTAAACAGAGTGAAAGACCCCAGAACCAGAATAATCATATGATAATATAGATGTGGGTTCCATCAATTGTATGCATATTTTTCTTCTACGTACCACATAGTCATCTACTTTGGCCTTCTTTATGAGGGCAAGGGTTGGCAAAACAATGATCTTGAGCTTCTCCGCCAAGAATGGACTTTTCTCAGCATTGATTTTCACAAAACGTGTCTCTATATGCTGCTTTGCCAATATACTCATGTGTTTGTCCATCACCTGCAAATGAACAATAAACATAAATTGTTTCCCCTAAATCTCGATTCTATATCGGAATATCGTTGCCATTTTTTTTATTGGTAAGTCACACGCACCCGGTGGGGGAATTTATTAATTACGTCTAATAGCTTGAAAGGGGTCACATAGCACAGTTATCTCTTCATGGTGCCATGCCACTAAAAAAAAAAAAACAGTAGACTCGCACTTGGAGAGAATAACAGAACTCTTCACTTAAATTGTCAAGTATTTGAGGGAAACCAAAAAGGACATCTAGATGTTGCAGGTTGTCCAGACCTGAGATGAAGAAACAGAAAAGTGGTAGCTACACCATGGAAATATAATGCATCAGCTTACTGGGATTAAGATCACGCGCAATACCTGGAGTATAGATGGGGTGCAATGACTCTAATCTGGGCCGAACCACCCCAGTGGCCGCCCCCATGCTGACCTTTGGGGTTTATCGAACCATCCCCTTAGCTAGAGGTCGGGGGGTTCGGCCAGCCCATCTCTCTTTTCTAAGCACTCTCACATGTTGAGCTGTTCATTTAAAATGAACGGCCTAAATTAGAGCTATTGTACCATGCAATACCCTAGGCATGCACGTGATATCGATCAAACTTAGTGAGACTTCCATCTTAATTATATTTGTCACCAACAAAAGGGTACCATCATCAGAATCTAAAAGCAAGATTACATGTACAACATCACATTCTCATATTTATTTAATTTTTTTTTTCTAATACAAAATGACAACAAATAGCAAAATGTTTGAACAGCCTTACAACAACTCATGTGATTGCAGTATTAGATGAATCACAGAACCAGAGTATCTAAGAGTTAAGAGGCCTGGTAAAAAGCACTATTTGCCAAAAAGGGTAAACATCGTTCTATATAAGGTTCAATCCAGGATTAAGTTTTTGAGCTCTGTCAATCTATTGATAAATGATAAAATCTGAACCATATAATTTAAAAATAATGATTTAGGATAAATTCGATCTAAAATATCTTTCACACAGACACACAAAAGCACATAAAACATGAATAAAAATTAAGCCAAATGCGAAACTACGAGAGGGACCTTGCAGGGCCAGTTGTCGCGGTAGAAGTGGCAGACGACGCGGTCGCTGGCCTTGACGGCGGCAAAGAAGTCCTTCTCGGAGGGGATCTCGGTGTATTCTGCGTGTCCGAGGGAGATCCAACGGCTCCGCTTCTCCGCCATCTTCTTCATCTGCTGCAGCCTCCTCTCCCTCAGCGCCTCTATATCGTCCATGTCCATCCGATCTAGCGCAAATATCTCATCGTCCAGCTTCTCCTCCACCGCCTTAGCCACTGTCAGCACCTGCTTCTCCAGAATCTGTGCACCAGACATTCAATGCCTATATACATAAATATATTTTGACAGAGAGAGAGAGAGAGAGATACCTCTTGAACCTTGGAGTTCTCCATTGTTGAATTCAGACAGATCTGATTCGAAATGAGAAATTGAAAATCGCAGGCAGGGAGAGGAAGAGGGAGATCAAGGAGACACAGATTGAGGCAAAGATATACTACGGCGTCGTTTCATATTTCAAATCATTTTGAAACGCCTTTTTCTTTTCCTGTGTACAAAAATTTTGAATGTTATTTTTTTCTGGAAGCTGGGGTTGGACACCTTGCCGGGTTAATGGGCCTGAGGCAAGCCCACCTAAATTGTTCTTCATTTTTTTTTTCATTTTTTCCTAAAAATTGCTGTTAAGGTGCGACACTTATTACATTGATTAATTAATAGATGTGGCAGTTCACAAATGACATAACGGAAGTAAATAGAAAGAAAGGAAGCATTGTGTCTTCATCCCCAATCCTTACGTATTCCTCCTCCTCTTATCATATCTGTTATCTAATTTTTTGGTTTTTTTTAAGATTTTTAGATCTTTTGTTTGTGTTATTCAAGATTATATCTATTGTAATTCCTTCACCTCCACCGCCCACGCGCTCCTCCTCATCCCTCACCGGCCTCCGCTCCTCCCCTTCTCCTCATATCATGTCTGTTTTCTAATTTTTTGGTTCTTTTTTAGATTTTTAGGTCTTTTGTTTGTGTTATATACTGTTATTCAGAGAATGAAGGTTACATCCACTGTAATTCCTTCACCACCCCCCCCCCCACCACCACCCACGTGCTCTTCCTCATCTCTCACCAATCTCCACTCCATTCAGCGGTCCTTGCCCGGTTGCCCCCACCCGTGTACCTCACACCTTGTGGCGTGAGTTGGCTTCATGTGCCGCCAAATAAAAGTTGGGCTGCCCAACTGCTTATCCGGTCAGGTAAATCTCATAAATGCTTACTCACAACAACCTGCCCGAATTGTATCAAATTTGGGCAAAGAATTTGAAGGGATTCTGATCCCATTAGCTATGTGAACAATCCAACCATTCCAAGCAAATTTGAGAGATAATCTCGATCATCCCATTAATTGCTTTGGAGGCGACCCAATCATTTAGTACGAGGAAATATGACAGACACTAACTATTTCGGTATGGTTCGACCCGTCTTCAAAATGTAAGTACTCCTGAATACTGCATGCAATTTATTTTGAGTGACTTTTATTTCTTTATTTTTTAAATGACTAAAATGAAGATTGGCTTAAAACAAAATATTGTGGGATAAAATTAAAAGTTTTAATAGACACAGCAAAAAAATTGTCTTGGGCAAGTACTAATGAAAAAGACAAATTTATTTGAGAAATTATACATTCCATACACATCTCCACGTTGATCGAGAATTAATAAACACATGCTTCCAGCTTCTCACGAACTAGAGAAAAAGGCAGCCATGCTACAATTTATTTATTTAAGCAGAAGTAGCTAATCCCAGTACTGAACAGAGACTAATTTAACGCTTAAGTATCTTTTAATTACTCCAAGAGATCCACTAATTTCATTCAAGGGCACTTGGGCTTGCCTTTGGCATTCTTCTTGTCTCTGTAGCAAGGGCACTCATGCTTGTTCCCATAAGTCCCAGAGGGAACACACTTGCACTCCTCACAGCATATCCCGCAGTACTTCATGCACCGATCCTGCACCCCTGCTTTTGAGCACCTGTCTGAGCACTTCTTCGTGCAAAATTCTTCACACCCAAATCCAGAAAACCCCATTAATTAATTAGTACCCAAGAAAAGATAACGTAATATATTCATTTCAATACATGTTTCAATTAGCTTCTGTTTTCGTAGTTTCGAAGAATTTATGGTAAAAACAAATGAAAGCCAAAAGAAAAGAGAGGTTCTGCCTGTTACTTTAAACTTTTGGGATAATCAATGGCAAGAACATAATAAGAAAACAGCTACCTGAATAAGCCATGACAGGCTCCAAGAAAGAGGAGCATAGGAGAAGAGAACAAAGCAGAAGGGTGGCAAAGAAGAGCTTCATCTTTGCTTTGGCAGGCTTGTGCGATCAGAGCTGCAAAGGTTTTACTGTACTTGAGTATATTGAAGCAAGTGCGTGAGTAAGAGGTAACATTTATAGCTAGCTAGCTAGCTAGCTTGAGGAAGTTGAGTGTACTGTACGAAGGTGAGTAAATCAATGGGACAAGAGAACAGCTGGAGGTTTTGGATGGTCTTTGAAAATGGTAAAAAGTACCTCGGTAGCAGAGTGTATGAGCTGTGGTTCAGGTCCTCTGCCCACGCGTTTTCTGCAGACTGCAGCATTGAAGGTTGCTGGTAGCTTCTTTTGTCTCTTTGCATGCGATACAAATACATTTTTTTTTTATTGATCTTCGTATAATGTAGTTTTAAATTTATTATTAAATTTGTAAAAGTTAATGTAATAAGTTTTCTTTATTTTCTTTCTTTATTTATTGCATTTATCACTGTCGTACATCTTCATTATTTTTTTTTTATTTATAATGTCGTATACATCTTCATGGGAAAGTGGCAATTCTTTAAATTCCAGTACTGTAAATTAAACTCGTTAATTTATAGAGGCTCAGGGTCAGGGAGGACACTGGACAGGTCTTTCTTAGGGGAGGTTCCACGGTATATATGGTTGATCTACTGCAATTTCTCCTTGTTCAAACCAGGAAGTTCACATATTAGCCTCTTATTGATTTAGAATTTGTGTTGTTAAGGATTATTTATTTATAAATAAAACAAACCACTTCGTGCTAAAAAAAAAAAAAAATGGGAAAATTATGAGTAATTATCAGCTTTTTTAGTATCAAACTTTTACAAACGGTTACATTTTCCGTGACAACTTTCAGCAACTTCAAATTTGTCTCGAAGTTAGTTTTTATGAAACATACCTTCATCATATTTCAAGTGGCATGCTTAATCTATCCTTAATTAAAAGAAATATATATGTATATATATAAAAAATGGTAGACGGAGCATGTCATATCGATCACGAGTATGTTGAGAGAATGCAAAACAACATTTTTCTTATTAAAATATGTAGTAAATTATGTAGTGTAAAACTCAAAAAATTGCTATTGTGTGGCATTTATCTACACTATTAGATGCAATATTAAATCTTAACTATGAAATTGTTCATCTTCATTTCACTTTGATGTACGATTTTTTTTTTTTTTTTTTTTTATATAGATGTACGAAAATTATTGATTTGCTCCATTAATTATTGCTTGTCGATCGGAATAATAATCAAGTCCATAATTGATGCATTGTAATAATCAAGTCCATATTACAACTTTTATTATAAATCCTTCGTAAATTGATGTGATAATCTACGTAATATTTGTTAACTTAACCGGTAAATAATTAAATTTACCAAAGTTTGCTGCTTAATTTTTTTTAACATTAAAATATTGCCAAATAAATTTATAATGATTGTAGTGAAAATTATAATATGCAATTATGCATGATGTAACTCAGTCGCATCATTCTAACACTCAAAAGAGCTCAGGCAGAGCCCATCGAAAGCCAAGGCTGCAACTGACAGAAGCAGAAAATTATGAAAAATAATACTTTGTCACTCAAAAACACAATTATTGACCTTTTTTATAAAAATAAAATAATACAAAACCAGACCCCAACCCATTACATGATTTTGTGATTTTTTGTTTAATTAAAAAAAATTAATAATTGTGTTAATAATTATGTCATAAGGTAGCAACATACCATAGCCGTGTTTGACAAGTGACTTGCCATGTCAGAATAGTGTTTTTCTACTATTTATGTATTTTTTCTCACTTTTTTACATTTTTCAATAATAATCAACATCAAAATATTCACATTTTTTTTCACTTTTTATATCACATCAATAATTTTTTTTATTATTATCAAATAAAAAATTCACTAAAATACAATTTTTTTTTCACTTTTTTATACAAAATTTTTTACTTTATATCGCATCTACCACTTTATTAACTCTAAATAATAACGACCCACTACCCTACCTGACAAGTCACTTGCCAATCAGTGCCATGAATATCTCCAAAACTATACCTATGTAATGGTTCCAAAAAGTCAAGACTAGAATGTTTCCTGCACAGGTCAGTAAATTGTCCGGGAAGATAAAAACAAAAGAAAAGAAAGCCTTGATGCTCTATCATTGGGATCTTCCGCAATTTAGACCGTCCATCTAAGAGTCGATGTAAAACTCACCTCCTCGTACAAGTGGCCAAACAGTCCAAAATTTATTTGGACAAGCAGACCCATATAAGCTCTCTCGCAATTGCCCAAATTGCCAGAAATCCCAATCTCTATCCCGTACACATCTCATCCACCTTAAATTACAACAACTCTACAACATACCTTGTGCAGACCATTGCACGCATCCATCAACAACCGGATAAGAATACAGCTATCCGTCCTTTTCCATAGTCTCTGTCTTTCTTTAAGATTATACCATTTACTCTAGCTACAAACTGCTGAATACATATCTACAGTAAAATAAAAATAAAAATGAGAAGGCTAGTGAGAGTGTATAGTCAATAATTACAGGTGCCAGACAATACACGGAAGGCGCAACCCAAGCACACATTTCAGGAGTACAAAGCGGTTGGTCCCATCCATTAAGGTGGCGGCCAATGAATGACGAGTGCCCAACAATCATTGATGAACGTATCAATGTAAACGAAGAGAATCCGTACAAAAGAATGTATATACATCAACCTCCCATACTGTTGGATGGGCAGGAATGCCGGCGGTACGAATGCTCCTTGGCATAGTCATTTGATGCTAGCAAATTGACCTGCGTGTTTGTACCTTAGATATTTTTCACAGTAATACAGAAAGACAGACATCGAACAGCATAAAGGATACAAGGCGGGACTTATACCTTGACAATCTCAGACTTTGAGCTTGGACGCATATAGGCTGCTAAGATACTCATGTTGAAATCCTGGGTGCAAGGACATTGAGAAACAGAAAGGGAAAAACCCAAAAATAAAACTTCTATTCAATGGTGGAAGCACCGTAGTTGCATAAGCAGCAGAACAACAATTTGGCAACTTCAATTATTGAAAAAGAAAAATTCAGAAGCAGCTAGTAAAAGGGGTTGAACTTTCATAGCTACTTGATTATTCCTGCGTAATGTTGGAGGGTTCAGTCACCTGATGGGAAAAACCTGACCCAATAATTGCCTTCTTATTATGTCTAGGTCAACAAATCATTTAATGGCTTATGGTCGTTCAGAGTAATTTGATGATTATATTCAATATCTTATAAAGAATTTAATGACAAATTCATCATCTTCTACAGGAGCATTCGGAATATAGAGAGTCATTCCTCACCATGATGCATGACATAAAATCAATTCTTGTAGTTTATGAAATCTTATTTCATATGAGATGACTGCCATCCTTGATTCTCCCGTTAATGGCTATAGATTTATCCTTCAGATGACATACAAATAGGAATTGAGCCATTCAAATTTTAGGGGAAACAACTGACACTCCCTAGAAGATTTTGAAAAGATTAAAGAGGTCATAATGACAGAGAACTTGGACAAGTTCACCTGTAACCTGATAGCGCCCGACTCCAATAATGAATCCACATTATTTACATGATAGATACATAAAAATATGTAAAGGACATCATGTATGACCTTTTATTATATATGAATATAATAATATACTAATTGGGGGTTAGTTATTAAATACAACAAATCTAACAAGAAGTTATAGAACCAAATTACTTTTAACAAAATATAGAGATTTTTATTTTAAGTAAAGAAAATATTATTAATAAGAACATTTACGCAATGTGCATTAAAAGAAAACCAAGACACTTTTCAAGAGCTTAACAGGAAGAGGTATGAATATATAACAAACGTTTGATGCATCAAGCATATAAATTATTTGATCATGAAATTATCATCTGGAAGGGAGCGCAATGTGTCTCAATGACAACTGCATTGGCATGTCAATATTGTATCAACTATCAAGCATGATGACTAGTACAAGTGGCTTTTGAGGTGAATGGTTTTGGGGAGAAAGAAAAAATAAGCATCACTCTAATGTTTTCAGATGTAGCACTAAATAAAATTAACAAGGGAAGCTATAGAGATAGCAAATCAATATCTTAGAAAGCAAAGGAAAAATCATCTATCAACATGTCCAAAACGTCAATGCCCTACTTTTTGCACCAGCATAATGTTAAATCATTTCATAAGTACACCACTACGTTTACCATAGATGGTCAAGTATATGAGTATGAGTAGTAAAATGCAGAACTCACTCTGAAAGGATCACCCCTCAAAGATTGCACAAACATTGACCCTGAGCCACTTCCCTGCAAAACAAAAGCACAAATCTCATAGTTGTCCCAAGAAATTAATAGAACAGCGAAATGTAGCAAATGAACATAATCTTTCTCAATAATTTTTCAAAGGGATTAGAGTTCAATAGGAAGGAGAAGAATTTCTGGGTACAGAGTTCGGAAAGGACTACTAGCTCTTAAGGCGTGCTGTCTTTTCGTACTTGTATATAAATTTTATCTCCAATTTTTTCCGTTTGTTTTTGCTTGTATTCAATGGTGTTTCAGATTAGTTTCCTTTTGTGATCAACAATCTAGCAATCTAAATTCCTTTATCACGGTCATGAATCATGAAAATGAATGAAAGAGAAGCTTATATCCAATTAATAATGCAGGCTCATTTTCTTACAGTTAATTTTTCAGTAAAACCCTTCTACTGTTGGATTTAGATTTTAATTTTGTCCTCATCTAACTTTGTTTATGATCAGATTTGTTTTCTTTATGGTAAGTTACACACACTTAGTTGGCCTTGAACCTACTACCTCACCTTCCACCCAATTTTTTGGGGAGAGAAAGTGCTATTGGAGTTAGAGCGCATTAGCAATACCTCTATGATCTACCTTATTAAAATTTTGGAAAACTACGCTTTGTACCCCCAGAGCACCACCACTTTTCTAAACATCCCCAAAATTACCAATTTGGACACTTTGCATCCCAACCTAAAGTTTTAATGACACTTCGCATCCTTCATTAGATCCAGGCATTATTTCGGACAGAAAATTCTTAACGTGACATGTGCATGCATTCAACCCAATTGAAATGACCAGATTGACCTTGTATGTGAACTTACATCAAATTGTTTGTTATTTCTTTTTCTTTTTTAAATTTTAGGGGTAGTTTTGATATTTCAAATGGGTCAATTTCATGTTTCCATCCAATAACACTTGACATTAACACGGATGCAGAGTAACATTAAAATCTTGATTTGGGATGCAAAGTGTCAAAATTGGTAGTTTTGGGGTGTTTGAAAAAGAAGAGGTAGTTTGGAGGTACAAAGCATAATTTTCCCTTAAATTTTCTAAAAACTAGAATCACCCTCTTTCTCTTCCTCATTTCTAGTCTAATTCTTATTATGAAATTGGAGAATCACACGAGCCCTTTCGCACAATAACTTCTTTTTGGAAAGCCATCTAAGATGATAGTGGATTTGGCAATGCAACCCAAATTGTTATACATTACACATTCCCACATATATAAGTGAAAAGAGATAAAGATTTGCATCTGGACGAAAGCATAAAAAGTCCTAATGGAATATAAAAATGAATATTTTTTAAATTCATCCTAACAAATTCTTACTTTGGTCTTAAAATACATTCTTCATGGAAAGAATTGTCTTGATATTGAAGTTTATCTTTGACATTTGATAGAAAAATATTTATTTCAATTTTACTATTTAGTCTTGCAATAACGATTTACAAATTTCTAATAAAAGACTGCACTGATGTCAAAAACCTTGTATTTTAATAAAAGAAATACTCTTGATACAACAAGCAAGAAAGATAGTATTAAAGGCTTGTTTATTGAGGGAGTTTCTAACCAAAAATAGGAAGAACTGACTGGAGCTGACTACAATTATGGAACAACATAAATTGATTTGATTGATATCAACTGTGGTATAGTAAGTATAGCTCACCAGTTTCTGAAAGTTATGTTCTTTCTTTATTATTATCTTTTTTATTTTTTATTTTTTGATAAGTAAATTTATTTTAACCTCCTATATGCATCATCATTGGAATTTAAAAGAGATTGAAGAAAAAGGCCCAAAAAAATCATGCCACCATTAAACCCTGTTGCATCACCGAATAGCATCAACTATGTCATACATATCTCACTTCAAACAAGATGAAACAACATCGGCATCATTTTAAGCACCATCTACAACCTATCAGTTCCCTCATTTCTTAATTTCTTTTTCCTTTGAAAGACAGGAAATCTAAAGGATTTTCTTTGTCACAATTCTTAACTTCTTCCTTTTCCTAGAGTTTCTAATTTTATTTAACTTTCTACCAATGCACTTAAATAGCATTGTTTACCTGGAACGCCTCATCTATAGTATATATATATATTACAAAGTTGTGTCAACAATAGAAGATTGATTATAAAGTATATCAAAAGAAGTGACAGATCATAGTTAAGAAGGCATTCATCTTTGTTATTTAAGATGAAAACAGCATAACAAGCTCACTAGTCATTTATCAAGCAAACCTTTGAATATAATTGCATTTCATCATATCCACAATTTTGTTGATGCACTCATTTTATCCACGTGAATGGTGCAAGCCACACTGATAAACAACAAAACACAAGAGAATAGCCATTTTCCTTTCCTGTGTGGTTCTCGGGATATAAAGAAGCTCCACAACCTTGATAAAGTTTGGGAGGACAAATGTAAGTCACACACAAGAGATATTTCTCATATTTCAGCATTGAGGCATTTTAAATATATGCAGCCATATCCATAAGTGGTTCACACAGTATGATACCTAAGTATAAACCAAAACATGTGAATATAAAGACAGAGGTACCTCCAAAGCAAGATCCTTGAGACGCCTTCCAGTTTGAGCACAGCAAATGCGGACTACATGTTCATCAGAACTCCCACTGATAATATAGTCCCTTCCATTCATGTAATAGGAACGAGTGTAGTTCTGAGAGCTTTCTGTAGAAGCTATCTCAAACTTCAAGTGGAGCCTCCCATCAACAGCCAGAAGTTGTCTAACCTGAGAATGTTCACGTGTTAGTGTCAAGTGCACTTCAAATCTTAAAAGATTATAATGATAATATTATTGAGATTTCATTAAGTACATAAACAAAGTATCCAAGCAAAATATATACCAATAACTAAGATGGAAATGTCTCAACAAGGCCTATATGCACATTAAATACATCAATCAATAATGGCATCCCTCTGAAGCATAGACTGAGGTATGGATTTACACCAAAAAGCAACTAAGTTGGTATTATCCTAATAAGAACCCAGTCATACCTAGTACCACCACCAGAAAATATACTCCATTTCTTTCCTTCCAAACAGGCCACCATGCCACAAATAATTTTCAACAGAAAACGATACATAGATGACTAGGCACTATGGCCCATTTATCTACCACTTGCCTATTGGAGCAAATTGAAACTTTATGGAAGCCATATTCACACAAGAAGCTTTCATGGCATTGGTTCAGGACCAAATCCTAACCCTATGCATATCATGACCCTGTGACATAGGGTCTAGATTTTTTATCACCGAAAACTACCAATCATCAATGGGCTTCAAACAAAAGAAGGATAAAAGCGAAAAACCAAAAATAGTAATTAAAAATTATGGACGCAAAAGAAATCACAAAGAAGAATTTTACAGGAAAAAAAAAAAAAGTGATGTAATCCTGTTTACTGAAGCTTTCCATTTCAAAAGTTGGGCTTCAAGATAGGCTCTAACCATATTTCTTGTTAAATAAGACAAACAATATTGTGCCTGGACCAATCATCATTTAAAGTTTGAGACTTAGGAACCAAACTCCTAGGATGAGACCTGAGCATAAGTCGAATATTCAAGAACGTAGAAGCAAATTGACACCCCTAACTCATACTGTAAATTAATCCAAACATTACCTCATTGTCAACAGCTGACACTAGAAGATAGTGATCGTCTGGAGAAAAGCAAACCATCACATTGCCCCTAGAGCTTGAAGCAGTATAGCAAGGCCATATTGGTTTCTGTCTTAAGTCCCACATCTTGACATCTTGATCAAAGGAAGAAGTAGCAAAAACTGATGGGGAATAGTTAGCAAACTTCACTACATTAATATGCTCCCGATGCATATCAGAGAACACCTGTAAGCGTCTTCCACAACTAATGTCATATAATGCAACATTCCTTGAGTATCCACTTGCAAGAAAAAGTTCATCCGTAGAGTTAACATGAACAGACGTCAATTGGTCGAACTCATCAAAGGTGACACAACCAGCACTATTATATATGCCCATAGTTCTTGGTGTCATATGTTGGATATCATACAATTTCAATGAACCATTATCTGAACCTGCTATGAGCTGACATTCACCAAGAGGAAAAAAAAAACTAATTAGAAATGCCATATTCATCAGGAATAAAATCAACTAAAAAGAACACTCTAAAAATGCATCAACTTTGAAAGTCAACTATTCTATTTTAAGCAGTAACATCATGACCAGCACAAATTTTGGATTTCCTCTTTAATTTAAACGATCCTTTTGGAAGTATGCTTACTGATCATGAGAGTCAAATAATGCATCCTGCAGTTAGCAATTCTTGCAGTTACTAGCCATAGAACACAACATTTATTTATGTAGAACCAAATTATCACCTGCATGGCTTCATATAAGGATTAAAGGAAACCAAAAAACAATCTGAAGACAGATGGTGTAGCACTCTGCAAATATCAACGCAACAATATTTTCCCAGGAAAGACATTGTAATTGTAGAGGACATATGCTTATAGAATAATACAGCATTACAAATTTATCTATATCTAACACATTCCATGCAGGTATCATATACCTTGGAGGGATACTTCTTGAGCCAACAGAGTCCCAACACACTGTTCATTGCACCAAGTGATGGGATATAATTAACAATTTGTTCTTTCTCATGGTTGATTACAACTACTTCACCATCCAAAGTTCCAAAGACCATTAGGCTAGAATCAGATGGGTGATACTCAAACTGCCTTGGACGAAAGCTCATTCCTTCATCTCCCAAACCACTGCTTGAAATTGAAAGCGGATGCAAGAAAGGCCAAGCAGAAGATCCAACTTTGGCAGCACAAAGAGACCTAGTATAAAAATATTTTGACTTTCCAGAGGTACAAGACGACTTTTGCTTCGGAGTCCGCACATGATTGTGGCTCGCTCTTATTTCACGCTTTTGTAAGATACTAACAACACTCTCTTTATGCTTCCTTTTGTAGGGTAGATACTCAAAGTATTGTGAAAAGGTAACTGTAGCCCTTTCCCTATCAATCTTTCTTATAGGCAAGTTATCTAAAACTTTCAAATGGGGTAATGAAGCTATCATGTACTCTCTATAGTGTTTCTCAAAGCATATCGGTGAAGCATGACAAGAAATAAACTTCAAAGCAACATCTGCAATTTGCCTAGTAAAGGCGCCTGCCAAAGACTCTTCTCCATTTTGATTGTATAATGTATCAAAAGAAACCTGCCAAACAAGTTCGGAATTCAATGTAATGGCTTAAAAGATGGGAAGTCAGAGGAGAATAATGATATGATGCATGTAGAATACAGAAACACATGTGTACATCCCCTATATCTACATGTGTAAAATTAACATCAATTTACAATAGAAATTTCTTTATCAAGACAAGGGTTGGATGTTGTAAGGAAACAATAACATCCATGGACATTTATGCATTACCAAGGCATTAAAAAAAGGGGAAAATACTCCAGAGGTCCCTGAGGTATGACTTTTTATCAAATCAAAGGTTTCCATTGTTATCAAATAAATCCTTTTGTCTACCTTCTATTAAATTTCTAACAGTGCTGCCAAGTCATACCCAATCAGAGACGACACGTTTCCTATTTCATAAAAAAATATAAAAAAAAAAAAAGAAAGGGAAAAAAAAAATATTATAAATATAAATATAAATATAAAAAAAACAAAATTAAAAAGAAAAAAGAAAAAAATTAAAAACATATATTATTAAAATAAAAAAAAAACACCAGAGGTGGAGTGGTACTCTGGGGGTGGCCGGTGCAGCTACCCCCATTTTTTTTTTTGGGGGGGGGGGGGGGCCCTCTAGTTTTTATATATATATATAGTTTTAATTTTAATTTGTGTTCTCTATTTTCTCTATTTTTATTTTTTATTAAAGGTGACATGGCAGCATCGTTAAAAGTTTAACAAAAGGTAGACTAAATGATCTATTTGATAAAAATTGAAACCTTAAGGTGTAAAATGATAAAATTTAAACCTTAGAAAGTGAATTGATAAAAAGTCATACCTAATGGCCCTCTAAAGCATTTTCCCCTTAAAAAAGTCTTAAAATATAGAGCATTTTAGAGGCATGAATCTAACATAGACCATGAGATTTGACCTGAAGAAAAAACAAAGACAGAAACAAATATGCAATAATCACTTAAGATTAATGTTCTTTTTTTCTTTTAGGTTTGAACGTAAGATATAATGTGAAATATGGAAAATTACAATTTACTGAAATCCTAAAATAGATCGTCTAATGCAACTAAATTAATTCATTTTAATTGCATTATAATCACTCAAGAGAATTATCAAATAAAGAAGGACCAGGTGGTTTACCTCATTCTGCTGATCAACTTGTCCATTCAACCTAGGGAAAACATTAGATAATAGCTCACTATAACGATATTCTTTCTGGTGACTCGAAAAATCCACATCACTATCATCGTCTGATGAATCCTCAATCATGCTTTGAACTTCGTCATTTATAACCACATCATTAAGCAAAAACAAATTCCCAAGAGCCTCATCCATGCTTGAGTTATAATCTGTGAGTATGTCAATTTCGATAGATGACGTTCCAATGTAAGGAGCACTCTTTTGCTGACTGACATCAGTTTTTTTATCTGATCTCCCATCAGATGATGCAGCAGAAGGCCCTGCATCATTGCAACACAGCCAATTCTGAAACCGAAGTTCAACCAAAGAAGGGAGTTTAGAAAGTGCCGCAATGGTTGTCCAAAGATTTGTAATTCTTGTCTCACACATTGAGAGGCATGTTAAATTGGGCATGCAAGAGAAACAATCCTCCCTGAAACTAGTAAGTGAGGTACTGAAGTCAAGGTTAAGGGTGTGTATCTGCATGAACTTCCCCATCATGTTGAGCTTCCGGAAGTGTGAAGACCTCAAGGTTAAGACTTGGCATGACAAGCCTTTCTTAGAGAGATCCCTGAGAGTAAAATTAAACTGATGTTGGAATGCCATTTATCTTTGCAAGACCTATAGCTTCAAAAACTTAGTCCATCAATACAACGTTTCTATAAGCAATGAAAAACAGAACCAACTCTTCTTGCATCATTAAGTAAGCAGAAGGCACTCTGAATGGCAACTTCAAGAGGACATACAAAGCACAAGGCGCTACAATTGGAAACTTCAAAAGGATATATATACTCATTAGATGGAAACTTGAGCAATGAAGGAAAGATGAGAAACTAAGGGTAAGGGCCACCTAAGAAAAATATAAAAATATCCAAAATGGCAGATGCTATGGCATGGATTTCAATAACATGATTTTAAACACCACTATCATGAACATTCCTTAAATTCAAGGCAGTAGAGAGATACATAGACATTTGAAATGCTTCTTTCTGAAAACCAAAAAAGAAATTAAAGAAAAAAGTTCCCTTCTTGCCAGCTCAAATTTCACCAAAAAGTAATCATTGGCAGAAGTGATCCAAAGCAACGACTGCAAGATGGCATAGATATTCGATAGCCTGGCAAGTCACTTGCTAATTGGCTAAAATAGGTTTAGGGAGTAGTTTGCTCTACATAATAGTCAAGAACATTATAGAGGGAAGAAGTAGTACATGAGATATTTAAAGGGAAAGTTTCTTCTTCTCCACCTCTCTCATTCAATGTACCTTTACTAATTCTGTGTTTCCAATGAGAAGAACAGTGTCTTAAGATCTTTTCACATCGAACACTTACCTCCCATTATTAAGATCCCATTTAAAGTTCCAGAAGTTCATCTTCAGAGGTATATTGGTAAATAATAATAATAATAATAATAGTAATAATCTACATTGATGCCAGACATATTACAAATAGACTCAATACGAGCATCATGATCCACAAGATGAACTCACTTCAAATACCATGTGAAAGTCAGATTTATAATCCATTTCATATGTTGTTGAAATGCCCACACCGGTTCTCCCTGTCACATTCAAACTGGCCTACTCAGACAATAAAAGGTCACTTGTTCTCAATTATCAAGACTCCAATGGGATAAAATTTCCCTAGGCTAAATCATAGAGCTTCACTATCTTATTATCGCTATCATAGGTGGCAGAAATAATAATAAAGATATTTATGATGAAAAAAATCTGGAACTAAAACAATAACTAAGCACCAATATATACCGCAAGAACTCCTTTCCAAATGACAGATCCTGGAGATCAACTCGTCGAAGCTTTTGATTGATGGCACGCATCAAGGACAAAGCACATTCTCCATTAAACACACATGAAGATTCATTACGTACATCAACCGCTTGAATCTCTGAAGCATCAAGTTCCATAAATGTATCGAGAAGTGGATGAAAATCAATATCCTTAAGATGGTCCAAGAAAATTTCCAGGCTACATGGCTCATGGCGGGATTTTTTAACTTCAGCCTGAATAATTAAAAATTGAAAAAAATAAGTTTAACTTCACATTCCTTTGAATAAAAGCCAATGCATATTTAGACCCTGATACAAAGAGACGTCTATATTCCTGTAGAAACCGTATCCAACATACAAAAATACTAAATAAAAAACTCGTATCCAGGATACAAAGTTCTATGCATGGAACTTGCCCAGAAAAATGTAAGATATGTCTATTCTTCCTTTGCTGCATTCAACAAGAGGCAGAGAAGTTTAAATCTAAGCATAACAAGAAGACAATGTGTTAAAAAATTTAATAAGGTCCCCTGTACAAGTCCAAGACAACTTTAGATATTAGAAGAATACAGAGTTAAATATATCCTTCTCAGATGATGAACTTGAGAAGTATTGTTTTTAATTAGATCAGAAAGTTCAGGCAGAGCATCCACTCCAGCTCTAAAGCAACTTAATTCAAAGTACTCATATGTGCTCATACCCAAATGTTATCCATGTAACATCCACATACATAATTTAGGATTATGATGATGATGAGGCTGACAATTATTTACAAACAAAAACAAAAACAAAAAGCAATGAGCCAACAACAATATAATTGTTTTAACAAATCCTAAATTCCAACTACTTAGATCATACAATCAATCCAAACCTTGAATAGACCAGACAAAATCGCAGTATTAGGTAGGACACCATGCTTCCGGCAAGAATTAATATACCTAGAACAAATATGAAAATTAAATAATAAATTAAATCAAGTACATATTAAAAGTGGTGACATGAAAAGAAAAATAACTTCAATTAGCAAGTCAAGAAATTATCATAAGTGACTTTACTCTGTCATCTCCACATAATATTTACATAGTTTTTTTTTTTTTTAAATAAGTAATTGACCCTCAAGGGAAGGGGAAATAAGAGATTTGAAGTAGTGACCTCCGTTTCATGAATGTGGTTCCTAGCCGATTGAGGTACCCTTGGGCTTATAATATTTAAATAGTAAATGGATTGTGTTGCCTTTCTCTTTCTTTGTTTTTTTTTTCACCCTCAATCAAATTAGATAAGGACTTTATAAACCTCTTGATGCAAAATAATGGAGGGCAAGAAGACAACTGAAGACTCAAGTATCGCATGAGACTGGACATGAAAGAGATCATTCGGAGGCAAAAATCTGTGGCAGCCTGTTTAAGGGAGGGAAGAAAAATGAAAAGCCTTTAACTAAATGGCTGCTGTTAAAAGACCAAGTACAACTCAACTCTCTAGATTGAGGGTGGCACAGTGGCTCATGGTGGCACTGATGTGACATTGGAAATTTCAGAATCAAATACTGAATATAATTCCTAAGGAGCTAAACAGTGGATCAAATTTGGAGGTATACGGTTTAATTGTTCACCCAAAGATCAGCAGATAATTGGAAATTATAATTGAGACTAACTTGCAATAACCCAATTGCCAAATAAACCCCAATACCATCACAACGGGCACATTGGGTGGACCCCTCAAACACCTAATGACAATCATATCTTCTATACCCTAAATGATCATAATAGATAAAATTAAATTAAAAGGCAACAGTGAAGTACAAAACTCCTTCCCATGAATTAAAACTTAAAGAGTGAAATTCACTGCTTACAATCTTATCTACAACCAGAAATTCATATTTCCAGAAACGAAGTCAATAATCCACAAAGACAAAATATCATAGAAATTGCTGTACTGCAATAATATCATCGAAATTTTCAAGAAATATTCAAAAATACTGATAATAACAATACACCGAGGTTAAAGAGGAGCGAACCTTTCTTCCAAGGTTGCGATATCGATGGCCATGGTGATTGAGCTCAACGATTGGAGCTTCTGAATTACTACCTAACAAAAGAAAGTCATACATTTACATATTTATACGGATTAGAAAAGTGAAAAAATGTGTGGCAGTTTCAATTTTATTTTATTTTTCTTTTCTTTTTGGTTTGGATTTCTTTATCTCTTATGGGCTAGAGAGATTATATACCTTGAGCCCATAAACTCAGCCCAACTAATCAACTATATTCAACCCTCTGAGCCCATTTCGAGTGAATGCATTTACATCTTCGATTAAAGCTTGACTTTGTGGGGGGATCTGGTTTTCAAATCCCAAGTAAATATTGTATTTTTTAAAACATATTATTTTAAAAATTAAATTGTAATTTTATTAAATGTTTAATTGAATTTTTAAATCACATATTTTATGATTATTATTTTTAAAATACACGTTTTGAAATCGCAATCTCAAACAGACATGTAGTATTAAGTATTAACGGGTTAATATGTAAAATGGTTTTGGACGAAATGAGTGAAATGATAAATCAATTGACTTTAAATGCAATTTTAAAAACTCAAATGAGAAAATTGAAATCGCCTAAAATCCATTAATTTATGATTAAAAAAATAAATCATTTTTTGGAGTGTTTTTAGTGAAACGAGAATATAATATGTTGGAACTATATTCGATCCAAAAATTTAAGTTAATGGATTTGAATCCAGTTTTATCGTAGTAACGTGAATCATTTAAGAAAGAAGAAGAGAAAAAAACAAAACAAAAGTGAATAGTTTCATATAGTTAAGGGTGTGGATTTCTTAAAAACATAAGTTAAGCGCAGAAAACGGATCTTTTTCAGTTTACTTGAATGGGAGAGTATTCAATCCCTTATAGTATAGGGGTATTTTTGTCTTTTCATATTTTTAAGACGAAAATTTAAGTTAATGGATTTGAATCCAATTTTATCATAGTAACGTGAATCATTTAAGAAGAAAAAGAAGAAAAAAAAAAAAGGTGAGTAGTTTGGCATAATTAAGGGTGTGGATTTCTTTAAAAAAAAAAAAAGTTAAGTGCAGAAAACGGATCATCTCCATTTTACTTGAGCTAGAAAGTATCCAGCTCCTTATAGTATAGAGGTATTTTTGTCTTTTCAAATGAACTGGAAAGGATGTTATTATTCGAATGGGTCATCTTATTAATGATAATAATGTTGATTATGTTAGGTCTAAATTTAAATATTTAAATTTTTAGATTAAATAGTGTTATAACATATTTTTTTAAGATGTAACCTGAAGAGTGAAGACTTGACTTCCAACATATTTTTCTTTTCAATAAATAATAATGAAAAAAAAAAAGAAAAAAGAAAAAAGAGGGCTGCTTCCCATTATTATAATTTGTGACAGGTGGCGAGGAATAATTGGCCAGATTACTGGCCTATGGTTGCAGCTACTGGCTGCAGTTCAAAGTCATGACTCATGTCCCATGGGGTTTTCTGACGCCTCTGAATCTTAAATCACCAAAATTGACTCCTCCTTTTTCCCGCAACAAAAAGAAGGCAGTTTTCATAACCAAATTTGTTTCCATCGAGCCAGCCAATTTTTATTAATTACTTCAAGATTTCACGACCATTCAAATATTTTTGTTTTCTTTTGTTACAATTATTTCTCGAAATCATTTTCTTTTTGTGTTCACCAAAACAATAGGCAGAGAAATTTCAGTAGTACCTTTTTTTTTTTTTTTTACATGTCCGCATAAGAGAGGGAGCGGGAATTCGAACTAGTGACCTCCGCTTTATAAGATGTAGTCCCCAACCAATTGAGCTATACCTTGGGGACACATTTCACTTCTAACTCTTAAATTTTTACTCATTTTAAAAGAAGGTGTCTAAACTTTAAAACGGCTCACTTTAAGGTATTCATTTTTTATAAAGTTTCAATCTCAGTCATCCGTTAGAATTTTTCGTTAAATCCTATCAAAATTCTCAAAATACCTTTGTGTTTATTTTTTTAAAAAAAAAAATTATAAAATTTTTCAAAGATTCAGGCATGAGTATTTTTGTAAATTCTATTAAATTCTAACTAACACCTAAATCCTAATAATTTTTTTTTCTTTAAAAAAAAGAGAGTATATTTTAAAAAATTTAACAGATCGAATTTAACAGAAAATTCTCACGGATGAGTGAGATTAAAACTTTCTATTTTAGCTACGTCTCACTATCTATTCTAACATGCGCGCACCTACTTCTCAATATCTATTTTAGCTATTTATTTTTACTATGTTATTTAATTATCATTTTTTTCAAAACACCTACATTTTAAAGTCATGTACGTAATTGTGCATGTCATGTTATATATGAATAAACATGAATCAAAAGTGTTCTATTTTTTTAATTTTTTATTTTTTTTGAACTTTTGGTGAGTATTACAGCTATATTTTCACCCAAATTTAGGTCCCGACAAGCCAAAATATCTTGAAGCCAGGTGGGTGTGAATGCTTATAAGTTGGAGAATCATAGACAGTAAACGTCAAAGAAGCATGAACATGTAGAGTCGTAATCTGAAGTAGGGAAAAGGGATCAAAAGGCTACCAATCTAATATGTCTAATGACTTTATAACAACCAAATAATAATGGCATGGTCATGCTTCTTTAGTCTCTTGTCACCCCCGATTTGACAGCCCCAACTTGAGAAAAAGGTCGTCACCCTCCCTCTCTCCCACTCGATCTCTTTTTCAAATGGACTCGATCCTCTCTTCTGCATGAGAAAAAGTGGCCAATTGCTGGGCTCACCATCACCCAGCAAAGATCATGACCAAGCTTTTCTATCAAGCTGCCCATCTCTCTCTCTCTCTCTCTCTCTCTCTCTTGTGCTTAGATTAGTGGTGCACGTGGATGGGGGCGTAAAGAGGAAGGGTGTTGGAGAGACAAAAGAAGGTATCATGGCTTGGGACCCAAAGGGAAGGCCGTGCATGCTAGCTTTATTTCTCTCTTCTGATTTATAAATAATTATGCTAGCGTAATAAGAAGCACAATATAGAACTTGGTTGTTTTCCTGTTGTGGTCACAAAAAGAAACATATATAGTACGTAGCAACCAATTCAAACTTTTTTTATTTTTATTTTTTTAAAGTTAGGAGTTGAAGAACATGGTGGCAATTACAAATCACATGAAGTGTGAAAGTGTGATCAGCAGTAAGAATTTTATTTATTTATTTTAAATTAGCATTTAAAAAAACATAGCAACAACAAATATATACGTATCCGTTTTTGTCAATTTGAGTACGTGTTTAATAGAGATATATAGTGTTGGGAATATAAATTATAGGTGGACAAACCTATTCAAGCACCCTACTACATGAAAAATAACTGTATAAGCCCACGACTACATGGAGAATAGCTCCCACTAAATAGTAATCAGACAACATCAACCACCTCGTGCATTAAAAAAGCCCATTTCTTTTTCTTTTCTTTTTTCACTATTTTAAACGTCGTAAATCAGCCAATAAATGCTAGCTAGGAAAGTTTTCTTGGCGTTTATTTCTTTGCAAAGTTTTAAGTTACATAGCGAACAGACAACTTCAACTCACCACGTGCGCGTGCCACGTTGCAAGCATCTAGATGTCATATTCAAGAGTCTTTCACGTTAAAATATATATATATATATATATATATATATATATATATATATATATATATATGAGCAATATCTTTTTCTATTCAATTATTTTGTAAAACAATGTACTAACTTAAGTAATATAATGAAGTGTTTGCGATCCTTCGAACACCGATAGATTTTCGATGATCATTTTCTCTATTTTTCAAGTATCCTGTCATCAATTTGGCAGTCAGAAAATTGCTTGAATATATAAGAATAAGATGACAACAAATACCATAAAACATTTGATAATGTGATCGATACTAGGTTTTAGGGATGGGCACCTATTGGAAATATAATGTGGGATATTTAGAATTATAATAAACTAATGCATAACACTACCATATAGGAATTAATTAATGGCTGAAATCTAGACGCTACGACAAGTTTTAATACATCTCTTAGACAAATATTGTCTTTCACTTACATAATAAGTTTTGCAAAGAGAACACGATAATTTTGTCTTCAAGACACAACACTGCCCAAATATAGTGTGTATGTTGTAAATTATGAATAAAAAATGTGTAACAACAAAAGATGAAAAGAGTATGTGGTTCAAATTTCTGAAATCATCCTTTTACAGAATTACAATAACAGTTTTTTACTGTTGAAACATCAGTTTCTGACTGTTTAATCAACAGTTTTTGGTTGTTAAAAATGATTGTTGAAAAAACGGTTAGTAATGTTAAAATTCGAAGCGAAAAAATAAAAATAAGTTAACTGTTGGAATTTTGCAATTTGGGCTGGCCTACTGGGTTTAACAGAGACTTGAATTAACTTTGCTTGGATGTGAATGGAGGATTTAAAGGTAAGAGCATCCAATCTGATATTAAGATTAATTGTACTTTATATATATACAAATTAATTAATTAAATATGTTTCTAGCCTGGCCTTTTCAAAATTAACTAACGTTAATTAGACTAAGATTGACAGGGAATTGAGTATGCCTTTCTGTGAAAGGAACAACAATTTTGTCTACAGCGCCTGTCTTCTGTGTAAACAATAAGCATGGCCCACTAAATCAATATATTATGATCCAGTGGCCCACCTCTTAGATGGGTTTGATCATATCGCAACACTCAAAAGTAATGGTCCTTGGTGGATGTTAACCATTAGCTATTAAGACCTTTTTTTCTTTTTCTTTTTTTTTTTATTATTATTATTATTATTATTTTTTAAATGGATGATGGGACTCTTTGGGACGGATTTGGATACTCTCCCGGTCGATTATATGTGGAGGGCAAAATTGTCTTTTCACATTTTATGGACAATTTTACCCTTCACTTATAGAGGATTGGCTCTCCAGTTGGTTTCAACGGAGAGGATCCATCCCCTTTGGTACAACATTATATAGTTCTTTATTATTATTATGAAATTAAGTTTGAGGGAATTCTTTCAATTTAAACTATAATATTGTCATGTGTCTGTTAGCATGTGAAAAATACATTTTTTTTAATAGCACGTGAGAAACATATACTTTTTTAATAAATTTTTGCTTACTCTTTTATTGCTATTAAAAAAGTATGTAATTCTTACATGTTTAAACACATTATAATTTTATAGATTGAATTTGAGGAACCTCTAACCTAATTTGAAGAAAATATTTGTTCATTAATAAATAAATTGTAGGGCAATTAAAATCAGGAAAAAGTTTTCATTTAAATTGGATTTGAGAAATTTTTTTTAATCTAGTATATTAAACTGACATCTATCCTTAAAACATGTGACTCTGACATGTATGTCTAAATTATATGTTCCGAAAACATATATCGATTCATGAGAATGTATTAAAAGAATTTTGAGAAAAAAACTTTATCCTTCAAATCGGAAACTTATATTATATGAGAGGTATCACACATAAAGATGCCAACACATAATATGCCCACCCGTACAAAGCATAGAGCTTGTCTCTTGCCATTCAATTCACCCTTGGTGATGTAATTAATGTTAAACTATCACTTTTTTTTAGAAGTTTAAATCAATAAAAAGAAGTGATTTCAATATTGTAAGTCTTTAGAACTCCTTCTTATGTGTGGGTTTAAACTTCTTTTTAATAGAAGAGGTCCAACACGTGAAATATTTAACTGAAATGAAAGGTAAATGAAGGAGACAATATTCAAACCTAAGATCTTTACTTTGATACCATATTAAATTACTATTTTTTTCTAAAAACTTAAGCTGATAGAAAGGGATCCGGCTTCTGTGCGGTACTAAAAAGTACAGCATAGATGCTGTAGTATAAAACAGCACCATTTTGTTATAGACACACTTTCACAAATAATCAAATGACAGTTATGCCCTTCCTTCCACTAAGAACCACTGAACTTCTGCATTCAAATACTTGTACAACAAAAGGGTTCAAAATGAAGCTGAAGCTTAGACTGCTTTTGTTATCTTCAAAAATAAATTTTGGAACTAGGAATTAAAGAAACACAAACAATCAAATAACGAATACAACTAACCAGACCTCGGCCGCCGCATGAATAGCCGCGAATGTGGCCTCCGCCGCGACGGCTATGGCGTGCTTGTTGGAGTCCAGGTCGTCGACGAGCTGGGACGACTTCGTTTGGGCGTTGGCAAGGTCTGGTGGTCTTCATGAGAAGCCCTTGATCCCTGATAGTACCGGGTCCCGGTTGTGGCCGGGACTGGGAGTAGTTTGCCACGATCTCTCTGGAAAGAGGTTTCCAGGTCAGTCTATGAGCTTCAGCTTCACTTGCTCGTGTTTGTCTCGAGAAATATTATTCTGTTGCTTTCGTTTATTGTTTGTTTCCCTGGAAATTTTGAAACCTTTTTGTTGTGCAAGTATTTGAATGCAGAAGTTCAGTGGTTCTTTGTTCATTTGTATATTTGGTTGTTACTTCTTGTTAAAGATAATATGTTGGTAGTTCCGCATTGCTAAGATAGAAGGCTCATTCCTATTCTCCTCTGAGTCCTCTCTATAAATAAGAGAGCACTCATTGTATTCAATCATTCAATAAAAGCATAATGTAGTTCTTTGGGCTTTATCCTGTGGATGTAAGTCATAAACCGAACCACGTAAAATCCGTAAAATCCTTGTCTCTATTTCTTATTATTCCGCTTTATTTTCTTTTAGCTTTATGTTTTCTTTTATGGTATCAGAGCTAATAAGTTAACGCCAATTGTTAGATTCTGGGTCAAGTTTTTTTTTTTTTTTTTTTTTTTTTGTAATTTATTTATTTCAATTTTTTTAGTTCTTTTATTTCCCTGTTATTTCTTTTTGATTCAGATTGTTTTCACAATCACGAAACCCTTATTTTCTTTTATTTTTCTATAATTTCGGATTGTTTTCACAATCATGAAATCCTTTTAGTACTGTTTCCTAGTTTCTTTCCCACGTCTCTTTGAGTCACAGATAATAGCATTTCTTTTTCTTCTCTCTATGTTTTATGCTTATGTTCTTAGGAAAGGCTTGCGCTTCTTCCTCTCTTTCCTTATTTTTCTCATGGTTATGTCTCTAATCATTCCATTATATCATACGGCAAAACCATATGAGACAGTAAGATTTTTCTTTTTCTTTTTCTTTTTTGGGTCAAAAAAAAAAAAGGTGTCTAGTCGTTCTGCCCAGCATCGTTTCCTGCAGAGTGGGCCAGTTTGTGTCCACGCCTTTGTACTTCAGAGATCTTACATAGAACGTGGCCGATTCGCAACTCTACGACTTTTTCAACCACATTGATCAGGTGATTGTTTCTATCAATACATTTTTCTATCAAGTTTTTCTGGTGGAGGGGATCGTTTCCCTTTTGTATTTGATTTTATTTTGCTGTAATCTGATGACCAAAAAAAAAAAAAAAAGAAGAAGACAAAAGACAAAAGACGAGAAAAAAAATAAATGCCAATTGGCTTCAAGTGCCTCCTTTGGAGGTGCATCACTTCTTTATTTTTTTCCTTGGTTTCAAAGTGTGGTTAAACCCTAAAGATCGTAAGGGAGACAACAGCAAAAAAAAATAAAATAAATAAAATTGAAAGAGAAGTGAAGAAAAAAAAAACGAGAGAAAAAAAAAAATTCTCGTTCAAAAAAAAAAAAAAAAAAGAAAAGAAAAAGCCCATAAAAGAGGCCAAAGTTGCCCACATTGTTTTGGCCATTTGTTGGAAATCTGGGTCACAACCTATTTATAGACACACAGTTATGAGATAATGGAAATACTGTGATACAATTCCATTAGGAGTCTGATCCCTAAATCGTATGGGATCAAACTTATTTTTCTAAGAGTCCAGTTCCTATAGGACTTCTTGTCAGCTGATTTTATATAGGTATCAGTAGGGATGAGCATGGGGGGGGCGGGGATGCCTTTTTTGGCACCGCCCCGCACCCCTGCGGGTTGCGAAAATCGCACCCGCAAACCACAAAATGGGGAGAACCCGTGCGGTGCGGGGTGATGCGGGGCGAGGGGTGCGGGTTATGCGGGGATATGCGGGTTTAATACCTAGATCTAGAAAAATGAGAAACCAAACCAAAGCTAGATTTTCTCAGGAACCAAAGAAGAAAATCAGATTCAAACAAAATCAAATTCAAACAACAAAAATCACAAACAAATCACAACAACCAGACTCAAACAAATCACAAAAAAATGGATGAGAGGCCACTGACCTCAGGATCGGCGACTTAGCGAGGCCTCTTGAAGCGAGCGTCGACGATCTTCTCACCGTTCCCGGTCTCCTCGCCAACCCTGACGTTCCCACAAAACCGGTGACTCGGCGAGGCCTATCGACTTCCATAATTCCATTGGAGCAGACGCAGCACGACGTAAATCATGAAGAAGAAGAAGAAGAGGGGAAGGGGTGCGGCGCTAGGGATTAGGAAGAAAAGAAAGGAAAAAATGGGAAGGGGGGGGGGCACTGCTAGGGTTAGTAGGGTATTTATTTTTATTTTTAATTGTGCGGGGCGGGGCGGGTCCCCAGGGTTTTTTAAAACCCCAACCCGCAACCTGCCCCACCCCGCACGGGTATATCAATTTTTGACCCACACCCGCAAAAAATACCTAAAACCCGAGATTTTAGGGGCGGGGATGCGGGTTGGGGCGGGGGATGCGGGTATTTGATCAGCCCTAGGTATCAGGTATCTTTATCCCATATTTTGTGGGATAAGACTTTATCCTGAGAAACTCAGGATAGAGCCCTTCTGCGACTTGTTAGGGATTTATGAGACCAAACCTTATCCCATGAATTTCGACTGTAATTTTAGGATAAACATTGAAGCATGTTTCATCCCTATCGCCTTGTGGTGATCCCTGGAAAGTCATTCCCGGGACCAACTAGATATGGGCATTCTGTGTCTTCATCTAGTATTCCCGAGACTATTGTTCTGAGATCATCCTGGTTCGACCGACCGAGGACATTCATAAGACTCTGTTATGAATATCAGAGGCCCTGATGACCGTGCAGATCTTGCCGAGTCGGTTGGACAGACTGGGCCCAATGCTTGGTCGTGGGCTCACTTGGATTTGAGAATGATAATTTTCCCAATAACTACCATGTCAACATTATGAAGAAAAAAAAAATGGTTTATAGCACTACTCTTATACTCTAGTTAATAAGAGAGAATAAATTTAATAATTTAATTTATATTCTAGCGCTCCTCTTCATGTATGGGCTCAAACGCTTATTTAATAAAAGGTCTAACACGTGAAATATTTAATTAAAATTGGGTAAATAGTAGAGTCAAAATTCGAACTCAAGGCATTCGGCTTTAATACCATATTAAATAATTATTTATCCAAAAATAATAATTATAAACTATTAAAAATAGATAAATTTAGTCATTTAATTTTTATTCTAACCGTTAGTGACCTACCACAAACCTCCGTCTCTTTATTTTCTTAAAAAAAACGTGATGTCTCCACCTTTATTTTTAATTATTAAAAATTAGATTAATATACTAATAAGCTTCTCGAGACCTTCTTACCATACAAAAGAACAAAAAATAAAAAATAAAAACTAAGAAGAAAATGAACTAAATTAGGTCATTCTTTGTTCATATGATTGGGCTTTTCCTTTTTTATTCAAACAATTTATTTTGAGATTCCTTACATTGAACAAAATAGCACTAACCTAGCAAAGAAAGCTAGCCCGTATTGACTACAAAACAAAGAACATTGCTTATAATGAAATCGATAGAACATGTAGTATGCTGGAAAATCGACCACAACAATGGCCCCATGAAGCATGGTCGAGGCTACAGAAAGGGCATGCATGGTTGATATTTAAGAAATCATCCAAAAAATAAATAAAAAAACTAACTAATATGTCTAATCGCTTTCATGGGAGATATAACAAACGAAAGAGAATTCAAATATATATATATATATATATACATACATGCATGAATCTTAAAGGACCATCTCTGTGTCCTATTTTAGTGACACTTTTTGTCGCTCAGAAGTCACAACATGCAATTTGTCCTTAATGGTTATCGGCTTCCAATTGTAATTTTCTTTTTTATTATGGGCATCAAATCATATTTTTCAAAATGTATAAGTCATCACAAGTGGTTTGATTGAATGAAAATTTAGAATTATCGAGGGACATAAACTTTAAAGTTAATGTTACTGTTAAAATTATCATTAGATCAAACTTTAATAGTATTTAAAAAAAATAAAAAAATAAAAAGCAAAATTTATAATGAAAAAAAAATCAAAACAATCTAAAAAAACAAAAATTTAGAAAAAAAAAATGTCAGTGACCCATGGCTAGCTGTGGATCATTTCAGAATTTCACTTTTATTTATTTATTATTTTTTCCCTTTTTTTGTCTTTCTATTTTTTCCTTTTTGTTTTCTGATTTTTTTTTTGTCATTTTATTATTATTATTATTATTTATCTTATGTGTAGGGTAATTTTGTCCTTTTTTTGCGCGTAATGGTAATAGAGAGGGACAATACAAATATTGTGATAGTTTGAGGGAGGTAAGTGTAATTTTTCCAATTATGTATTTATTTAGTAATGCTAAAAATTACATTTTTACTCCCATAGTGATCTTACAATGCTGATTTGACAATCTTAACCAACCCTTCGATCAATTTTTGTTAAAATAAAAAAATCAAAATCAAGAATTGGTTGAAATTATTATTATTATTATTTCTTTAACAAAAAAAGGTTCTTATAGAATAGATCAAACCGATCCAATATCATTATTTGAGGACAAACTCGTTCTATACTTACAAGACCACACATGCTACTTGAAATATCTTACAAATCTATTACATGAGTGGTTGCCTCCCTTGCTAAGATGTGAGCCGCTGAATTAACTTTCCTACTAATATGGACAACACATGAAAATCTAAAGAAACCCGGCCCTTCTTTGATTTCCTCTACAAAGTTGCCTGTTCTTTTTATAAGTAGGGTAATCGAGTTATTCTCTCGAACGATCCGTAATAAATCATCTTTAAAAATTACATCAAAATGTAGTAAAAATGTGATACATAAAATTGGCAAGTGCTCCACAAGAATCCACGTATCCAATATGTAGGGTCTTTTTCCATTCAAGGTCCATTTCTATTTATGTAGTGTCTTTTTCTTTGGGGGTTGCCGCTCTCTTTCTTTTTGTTAAGTGCATGTGCAGAAAATTCGAGGGTGGCACCGTGGCCCCAACGTGGCGCACGTGCAAGCTTTTTCATAGATTAAATAAGAAATACGTCTTTTTTTCTTCTAAGTAATTAGACTCAAAATTATATATATGATAAAAAGAAAGAAGCATCAATTTGTCAAAAAAAAAATAAAAAAAATCCAATTATGTTTTTTTTTTCTTTTCTTTTTCGCAGATTGTGGTCAAGTTATGTTTTTATACTGTTTATGTGCTAAAATATTAATTAAATAATTAAATTTTTTTATTTTTATTAATTAAATTTTTTGAGATAAATAATAATTTAAGTGTTAATTTTTTCTTTATAAGTTATCTTTTATTTCAATTAAATATTTAAGTACTGTATTAGTTTACAAAAAGTGTACTTTGACTAAGGGAGCATTCATAGTAGCCTCACCAAAATAGTTTTTTAGCTATTTTGGTGAGCCAATCTGATGAAAATCTTGAAAAATCACTCCCAGCTAGGGTTGGCCATTCGGGTTCACGGGTCGGGTTCGGGTCAACCTGACTGCCCCGATTATATAAACGTGTCAACCCGAACCCGACCCGATTATTAATCGGGTTGTGACACGTGACCCGATCACAACCCGATTAATAATCGGGTAACCCGAACACGACCCGACAAACCCGACAAAAAAAACGTGTCACCCGTTTACCCGACACGACACGACCCGACACGGCATCAATTTCACTGTTTTCACATGTTTCAACCTTCAATTTTTTTTTTAATCGGGTTATAATCGTGTTGGCGGGTAATCGTGTTATCGGGTCAACCCGTGCAATCGGGTCATAATCGGGTCAACCCGATTATGACCCGAACCCGATTATAACAAACTCAAACTCGGTTTTTTCGTGTCGTGTTCGGTCGGGTTCGCGGGTCGTGTCAAAAATTGCCAACCCTACTCCCAGCAGCCTCACCATTTACTCAATTTTAACCAAAAAAAATTGATGACTGAAATTACTAACCAAATTAGATGAGGCGTTTTCACTCAACAACCCACTCACCAAATTTTGTTTCACATTTCTCTCTCACATGATTAGCACACTTTTTTTTCTTTTTTCTTTTTTCATTTTTTCTCTCATTTTCTTCTCCCATCTCCCATCTCTCACATGATAATGTCCTTATTTCATGGATATGAATGATTTTTTGTAAAAAGATTATATAGAGAAAAAATAAATAAATATGAAAAAATTATTATTTAAATGGAAAAGTGAATATTGACTAGTTAAAATGGTGAGGCTGCCGGGGGAATTTAAATAAAGTGGCTCACCAGAATAGAAAAAAAAGTGATTTTTAGTTATTTTGGTGAGTAAAATTTGGTGAGGCTATTATGAATGCTTAAATTTAATGATTTTAAAATGTGCGATTTAAAAAAAAAAATAGTGATTTAAAAACCCAGTTAATGAAAACTTGAAAATGAAGTTAAGCGTTGATAAAATTGCGATTCAACTTTTAAAATAGTACTTTTTAAAAAAAAAAATTGTTTTAAAAAAAAGTGCCATTTTTTTAAGAGAATTTTAAACGAAAGAGCTTCTTCAATTTTAACATGTTATAATTGTTGATAAAACAGGCATCTGTTGGCTAATAAACGACTTTGCAGTCTGTTTTTCTCTTTTAGAATAGGATTCGATCTTCTTTCCGGAAAGTACAACCACGCGCTGCCACCTGCGGAAGGCATGGTGAGATAAATTCCTCCAATCACACAGCTCACATGGTAGAAGAGTGCGCACAGTGCGCCCCCCACGACAACGTTTGTGTATCTGAGTATCTGTCGCCCATGGGCCACTGCCTTTGCAAAGACTAAAGGAGCATCAATGCATCATATGATTCATATCCTGTTGGAGCACAATCGCTGTCACGCTCTTTAAGCCCGCGTGACTTTTATTCTCTACTCCTTGGATCAACGGTTTAAAAATTCTTAGGTATATCATATGTATACTTTAACAAATATCAAATTTCAAAGCAAATGGATAACATTTTATTCTATCAATATTTACCACTTTTAAAATACAAAAAAAAATAAAAAAAAAATGCTTATATGATAAATGTTGGCATCAGAAATATTAATCATTTAGTTTGAACACAATGATTAATTTTTATTTTTATTTTTTTAAAAAAAAAAATCTCCTTGATAGAACATATGAGAGAGACTCTCTCGAGTGCGACTGTTCTGATCACAACTTTGGACGTCTGCTGTTCGCCGGGAAGGGGGGTTTGTTCGCCTCCCTTCCCCGGTGGTATTTTTTGCTTCCCCCGTGGTTTATTCCATGGGGTTGGGTGTTGTTTCTCCCAGCCGCTTAGGCTGTGGAGTTGATGTTCTCCCAGCCGTTTAGGCTGTGGAGTTGATGTTCTCCGAGTCCTCCGGACTCTGGAGTTTCGTGTTTTATTTGTTTTGTTTTCTTCTTTCTTTTCGTCTTCTCTGGCAGGAAGTTTCTTCCCGAGGCGTCCGGCGGGGTGCACTTGATTTCGTTTTTGTCTCGCCGGTGGAGGGCGTTTTGTGCCTAATCTGTCTTTCTTTGGATGCTAGATCTACGCTTAGTCATCGGTTTTCTAGAGACACGCGCCGCTCAGATGGGTTCACCGGCGTTGCCTTGTTCCGCTGCTGTTTGTTCCGGTCGTCGGGATCATTGGTGGCCGGCGCGTGATCGTCACGCGCCAGTGAAGTCTTCTCTTCGTCGGGCGCGTGGAGGTCTCGCTCCGGCGTTTTTTCGCCGGGAAAAGGCGGTGGCGGGGCTCTGGGGGACTGATCTGTTGGTTGGCGGTTTCGGGGAGGCGCGTGTCGTACACGCGCCGGTCTCCGGCGAAGACAGTGTTATCCTCCGACGTGTTGGGTTGAATTTTTGCTAGATTTGTTTGTGTATTCTCTAGTTTCTAGGTACAATTGCCTATGTGTGGCTCAGGTTTTACTAGAATTTTATTTGTTAGGGGCTGATTGTAATTTTAGTAAAATTTGGGATTCTACATATGTAATTGTTTTTTAAGTCAGATCCTTCTGACTTAAGAGTGTGTGGGGGGTATGTCCCTCATTGCTCACGATGTAGCCTTCGGGCATTTTAGACTTGAAATAGCACATGCTATTTGTTTCAAAAAAAAAAGAATCTAATCTGGATAATCACCTCTTCTTCCTCCTCTTTCTTTCTTTCTTTTTTTTTTTTTTTTTTCCTTTGAATTGTTTAAATGGCAAGAAAATATGAGTTTTAGATTTATAGAATATTTCTCTAAGGAAAATGTTGGAGGTAAAAAGTTTTTACTAAAATTTTCTTAGAAACTGACATGATAATTTATAATTGGTGAAATAATTAAGACGATATGGTTGACAGGTGAGCGACTAATTGATTAAATTGATAAGTCATACTTTTTGCTTAATCATTTCATTAATTATGAACTGTCACATCAAGTTTGTAAGAGACTTGTAGTATTCCTAGTAACACTACTTCTCCTAACATTGATGGTCTTTCAAATAATCATCATTTCATATATTTTTTCTTATAACGTAATCTATTTAATAATACATCACTATTTAATACTCTATACACACATGAAATAAGATCTTTTTCACTTCAAGTAAAATGAAGATAAATTATTTTACGGTCTGTATAATAATTTGTTGCATTTAACAAAATACATGATGTCACGTTATTTAATATATACATATATTGCTTTAGAAAAAAGTACTCAATATATATATATATATATATATATACACACACTAGTAAATACTATATACATAGTAGTATTACCAAAATATTATCGATGGTAAATAATTAGACATAAACTACTTTAAGGGTCCGTTTAAGTTTATGATTTCAAAAGGGAGAAATCCTAGGGGTACAATTTTTTTTACCAAGAGATAGGTACTAAGATGATGTTGAGCTTATTCATTGGAGATAATCAAAATTATTAATAAAAATAAATGCTACGGGTACTAATGAATAAGCTTCACATCATCTTGGTAAAAAATTTGGTACATCTAACATTTCTCTTCAAAAAGTGCTATTTTAAAATAGCAATTTCAAAATGTGTGATTTGAAAATGTAATTTTTAAAAAAACAGTTAAGCGTTTAGCAAAATCACAATTTATCCTTTAAAATTATGCGTTTTCAAAAAAGTACATATTCCCTGTAATTTGAAAAAACAGTTTTCTACGTTTTTAAATAGTAATTTTTTAAAAACTTAATTCTTAAACAGTTTATTTTTTACAATTTAATTTAAAATCGTACTTTTTACCTACGAAATCATAATTTTAAACTAAATCTTAATCTGACTTTGCTATGGACTTCATTGAAATTTAACCGTACAATAGTCAATTTCTAAAGTTTACTTTATGGCGTTGACTAACTTTATTCTTGCCCAAACTTTACTCGAGGTTTGATTTTTCCTATTGAGCTATGTTTTCTAATGATGATGTGATATGTATCACTTTCTCTACCTTAATGATTTGTATTTAAAAAAAAAAAAAAAAAAAAAAGAAAGAAAAAAACTCTAATGTCAGAAGGAGATTACCAATTTTAACCTTGTTTCTAGCCTATCAAAATGATCACTTTTTGTAAAAATAAATCAATAAATCTATTTTTTTTTTAGATTTGATTCCTGCAAGGGCTCACCTTCATGTGAAGGGTTGTTGTGTAGTTATTGTGTTGGTGATTTGGTGTTGTAAATCTAACAATTTTTTTTTTTTTTTTTTTTTTTTTTTTTTTTTTATCTAAGCTAAATAAATCTAGTCTTTACCCCTATTTTATCACCCATCTTTTACACTGACCGACGTGTCATGGGTTGAATAGCCAACTTAAAAAACAGAAAACTTTTTACTGATTCCTTAATGATCACATCAACCAGTGTTGAGTAGTTTGATAAAATGACTAAACGAGTGCGAAGTGTTGTCGCATTACTCTCTTCGGGTGTTTTTTTTTTTTTTTTTTTTTTTTTTTTTTTTTTAATTTATATAAATTTTATAATTATATGTATTTAGTTTTACACATATGTTAGTTTTTTTTTGAACGGGGACCATTCGTTCCATCCAGAAAAGCCCGAAGGCAAATACATCAGCCCGAAGGTAAAAAGCACAGTCCCAAAGCTACATCAAAAGCCCGAAGGCATAAGGCAGTGAGTAGAGATGAAGAATCCCTAAACACTAAGCTAGGAACAAGCCTAACTTGAAGCAGCTACTAATGCAACAAGCTAAAAATACAAGAACAAACATTTGACCATTTCTTAACAATAACGATCAACCCACCTAAACTGAAAGGGCCTGGTCTAGCTCACAAAACCACCTAAATGCCTAAGTAAATTTTAGCCCATCACAAAAGCAAACTGTGAAAGAAAGCAAGAATATACAGAAAAACAGAAACAAAACGCTAAGCCGGCAAACAGAGGATCTCCCCTGCTGCAATCAGTAAACAGATCTGCCCGAAAAACACCATCCAGACGGCCGGAAAAATAGCGCGTGGCCCACACTCGCAAGCTACACCTCGGCACGTGCAAACCACGCTCCGAGCGTGGAGGTTCGACACAGCCAGAGGTTGAGGCGACGGGATCAGAGACTGACGGTGAACAACACGGGGAGGGTCGTGTCAGAAGAACTCCAGCATAACCATGTAGATCTAACCCAAATGACTGCTGGAGAACCACGAACAAGATCACTCCCTTGAACGACTTAAAACAAAAAGTAACTGTCCAAAACAAAGAAGAAAAAACAACAATCAAAGAACAAATAAACAAAACTCCATAGCCCCAACAGCTAGGAGAACAACATCCACCACCGGAGACTAGCCGGGGGGAACAAAACTCCTACTGGGACAAGCTAGGGGACCAAAAACCACTCTAGCTCACAAAGAAACTAGAGGGAGAAGCACCACCGGGAGGAGGGAGGCGAGAGGCCTCCCTCCCCCGAAGAAAACAACTCTCGAAAAACTCTCTCTCTAGACGACAAAAAACGAGACTCTCTCTCTCTCAAAATGGGCCGTTTCTTATAGTTGTAATGGACGTATTCTCACCTTAAAAAAAAAAAAAAAAAAAAAAAAAAAAAAATATGTGAGAAAGAGCACATTTATTCTCTTCCTTTAGCCCTGCTATTTCTCATAAAAAATCATTAAAAATGAACTGACGTGACACAATGATCTAATTATTAAGACTTATATATGGATGACATAATTACTAATCATATATAAAGTCCATAATATGGAATATTTGGGTTAGAAAAAAAAAGGGATAGATGAAAAACTGGTCCTATAGTTTAGAGTTTTGATAAATGACTCGCTGAATTTTAAAAAGTGATTAAATACTCTTTGAAATAAGGAGGAAAAAAAATAGGTCTCTTCGGTTAAAGAATTAAGTTGATAAAATCCGCTAATATGACATGTCCACGTACCAATAACAATGTGACATGTGTTACTTATAATAAAAATAAAATATTATAATGTGTGTGTATATATATATTAATATATATTTTTATTATAAGTGGCACATGTCACACTATGATTTGTGTTGATATGATATATTAATTAACAGATTTTTCCAACTTTTCTAATGGCGGGGACCAATTTGTTTTGTTTTAATTTTAATTTTAATTTTTTTTTGCTTACCCTGGAGAGTATTTAATCAACTTATAAGACCAAGTGAGTTATTTGTTAAAACCCCAAATCACATAGAATAATTTTTCATTTATCCCAAAAGTTAATAAAGAGACGCTTTCTTTACATGAACAATGTTAACATTGCTATATAGAATCAACAAAACTGGTTAAAAAAGTAATTAGGATTTATTTTTTTAATTTTTTTTAATGTGATCAAAATAAAAGCATTAAACAAGCAATACAAAACACACAACATTAAAAAATATTTGCACCTTAATATTACATCAAAATACTTTTTCAAACTACAAATAAAAGATGTAACGCCCGTAGGATAAGTGCAATAATCCACATTATCCGTGTAACACTCTGGGCTCATATTAGGAAGAGATGAACAGCTCACGTAGAATGAGTGGTTAATAGAGATACTCATGGGTGTTAAGTCCTACATTGCCTAGTTACTAGGTGAAACTGAACTTTATAAAGAATTTTAAGGAAACTCTAAATTAACTAGTCCTTTTATAGTGATAGCGCATATGCGAATAACGTTTTTTCTTGAATCGGTACGATCCGTGTGATACTACTATTGTTGCCTCATAAACAATACAAAGAATAATGATGTGGGTATATATACTTAAACTACACTAAAAACTTTAAGGGAAAAATATATATTAGCCTCCCAAACTACCACATTTTCTCTGGATGGCACCCCGAACTACCAACATTTGCACTCCGACCCCCCAAACTACAACTTTCTGATTTTTTGGCCTCATCCGTCTATTTATACCGTTAATTCTAACAAAAATTGGCCAAAAACCTGAAAATACCACTCCCTTAACCGTGAGAATTTCAAAGTGTAGGAGGGGTATTTTCGAAATTCTGTTTAAAATTAACGGTATAAATGGATTGATGGGGCCAAAAAATTAGAAAATGGTAGTTTGGGGAGCTAGAATCTAAGCATTGGTAGTTTGGGGGGCCATCCGGAAAAATTGTGGTAGTTTGGGGGGCTAATATATATTTTTCCCAAACTTTAAAGATAATATCAAAGTACTAAACTCTATACTAAAAACTTTAAACTACTCTAAAAACTTAAAATCAAAACATGAGAGAGACTTAAAATCATGCTTAATGCATCGAAACAAACATACTAATGTTGTTCAACTCGTTTGCCAACAAAAAATAATGAGAAATATATATACTTAAAAATCAAAACATGCCCATAATTAATCACTGTACATATACATATTTATGAAATAATAAAAACTATCATTTTATCTAATTTCTCAGTTACTGAACTTTTCTCTTTACTTTACCATTCAATTCTCTCTTTGTTTTTTCTGAACTTGACTACCTTTTGCTCATTTCCTTATCATAATTTTTTTTTTTCCTAACATAAACTTGTTCTTTGAGATTCTGATCTTTACATTTCACCTTTTACTATTTATACTTTTTTTTTCCTTCATTTTTTAATAATTTTGTTCTCAACAGTTATGTAAATCACATTGCAACATACATTGGCATACATAAAATTAATCAAAATCCAGGGCTCATATCACAAATAAAATCATGCATGTCTTTTTTATTTACTTGCATATACATTATAAAACGTTTCATGAGAAATCATTTATAACTGATGTTGGGAAGATTTACTTACAACTTTTGCTTAAAGCCTTGTTTACGAGTTCAATTCATATCATGTGCATGTCTGCATTACATTGCACTTATTAATTAGGGATTACTCTCTTTTGAAAACCCTAACTTCCTACTCAAACCCTAAATAGCCAATTCCCTTGAAAAATATCAGGATTTTTCAACTGTGGGTGATTTCGTTTGACCCAAAAAAAAAATAATGTGAGAAGCTCGGTCGAACACCGTTGGACTTGCTATGCTCGGTTGATCAAGACCCAATCTCGATTGACCGAAGCACCCTGACATCGTCTTATCACATTCGAAAACACCCCAAACCTTAGTTTTCAACACCATATATATATATATATATCTTGCATCAACTCCATCAACCCAACGTCCTACCATTACATTACAACTGTAAAACCTCTCATTTTTCAATTCCAACAACTTTAAACTACCACACAGCAATGATCACAACACAAACACAATCCTAACTTTAACTTATCAAACTCTAAACACCAACAACAATCCTTCATTAACAAACTCCAAACAAAATCCACAAAAGAACAAAATATTCTCAAAACAACCTTACATAACATTTGATCAAATCCACCCACCAAGTTAAAGCCTCAAAATAATTAAACTACACTATAAGGGAGTAGGGATTATACCTTTTGAGTTAGTCTCCTCTAAGCTCCCTTATTCTTTCTCTTTCTTTATCCCTCTATTTTCTCAACCTCTCTCGGTTTCTCACTCTCTCTTCTTTATTGGACGAGCAAAGGAAGGAAAAGCTTTTGCGTTTATAAAGACCCATGCACATTGTGAAAATGTGAGCTTGGTCGAATGAGTTTTATGCCCAATCAACCGAGATATGCTTTACCAGCAATAAATGTATGCTAAGTCTCACCTACCCCACACGTGTGAGCCATCTCGGCCGTCCATCTTTACCTACTAGTTGGCTTATCGGTCGAACGAGACTTGAACTCGGTTGATCGAGATTACCCAAGTCTCAAACATTCATTTTCCTGTGTGAAATTCCAACTGACATGTGGTAGTACCAATTTTGTCAATCGAGATGTATTATTGATCGAACGAGATTGCACAGTTTTAAATTCTTTTTGAGTTTTAAATTATATTTTTAGTCCTTTTTGATCTAATACATACGAGTCTCGCCGTGCTTAATCTAATTTCACCAAGGCACACATGTGATATGTAATTTAATATATTCTTTCATTATTGACAAATTTTCTAATTTCTCTTATCTTTTATTTATTTAGAGTGTTACAAAAAACACCCCAAAAAAATATATTATCAAATATACCCTAACTGATTTATTGAGATAATACACAATGATGTAGTCTCAAGAATCTCTAAGAAAGCATATCACAATGATCTAATTTCAAGCTATGAAGAATGTATTTGTATAATGGCGTAAATCAACCATCACGTGTGTGTATATATGAGTAATGCTATAGATAATTTTTTTTTTTCTAATCTCATTTTGCTGATGTGTTATTGTTAATTTACTTTTGATTTTTTTTAATAATAGGTGATCCAAAAACTAATTAACAGTGTAAAATCAACAAAATGTGATTAAAATATGATTATTAACATTACTTTTTGTATATATTAATAGATATGTGACAAAATTAAGGTACAATTTTAGTTTGATTTCCACCTATCAGTAGAATATTCATGATAGTTTTGTGTACCTAGATCCACCTACCATAAAGTGATTTATGTCCAAAGCAAAATTTTTAGCAATGCATTATTTTTTTTTTCTTTTAAAAGACTCACATTCATGTCTTTTTTTTTAAAAAAAAAACTATAAATTAAGATATTTTAAAATTCAAAATAATTTTCTAAATAAAATTTATTTATCCTCATCATTAGGTTTTAAATTTAACAGTTAAATTTTTATTATAAAATATGATAAGAGTAATGTTATTCTACACCCATTAGTAAAAGTAATGCTATTTTTTTTTTTTATATATAAATCTTTGAACTTTATTTAACTCAATCGGAAAGCTAGAGCAAAAACTCTAAAAATTAATAAGAGCCTAACATGCTATGAAGCCCGAGCAGGTTGCTTAAAAATTACAATATCATGAATATAATTTTTTCAATCCAATTCTCTATTTATGATGTTTTTTTTTTTTTTTGACATGATATTTATGATTTCTTACCGCTCCTTTAGTAAGACTATGTGTTGCATAATTTGTCTCTTTAAGGATATAATTAATATGATGTGTTTTATATATATATATATATATATTTTATATCAACTACTAAAAAATGAAAAAAACTTAAAACACCCTACATTAATTAATACAATGAAAGTACAAAAAAATATATAATATATGTAAAGAGTTTCATTTATTCATTTAATAAATAGAAACACACTTCTCTTCTCTCTCTCCCCGTCTCTTTACTTTCCCCTTATATAGGCTATAGCAAACCCCCACTCTCTCTCTCTCTCTCTCTGTGTAAATATACCAACTTTTTCTCTCTCTAGACTCAGACCCCTCCAAACGTACACACGCTCGCTCACTCTCTAAAAGTCGCGCTCACACACTAGCACCCTGTGCAGCTGTGCTCACATTCTCCGAGCCGTTTTTTCCCGAAAACCAGTTTCCCACTCTCTCTCTCCAACAAACACCCTCTCTCTATGAAGGGGTGTCAGTTTCACTCACAAACCCATTTCAGTCTCTCCACTCTCTAACCAACCCAAACACTACCAATCGCTCGGAGTTTAGGGTTTTTGGTTTTTTAGTTTTTAGTCCTTTTTTCTGGTGGGGGGCGAAGTGCAAAATGGAGAAAAAGCAAGGGTTCTTCTCGGCGCTAAAAGAGGAAGTGGTCCGGGGGCTCTCGCCGTCGCGGTCTCGGGCGAACAGTCCGGGCCGGGCCGGGTCGCCCATGTCGGGTCTGTTCCGGAGAAAGAAAGACCGGAGCCAGAACTACGTGGCGCATCCGGAGCCGTTGATCGGGAGATCCGGGAGTCTGAGGCCGGTGGGGGAGGCGCTGGCGCCGTTGATGGAGGGGCCGGACCCTGACGGGGAGGGAGTCGGGGAGTCGAAGCGGGTCGGGTCGGGTCTGGGGCATTGGATGAAGGGACAACTGGCGAGGACGCCGTCGGTGACGTCGGCAGCGGCGGCGTGCCGGAGGTCCGATCTGAGGCTGTTGCTTGGGGTGATGGGCGCACCTCTCGCCCCAGTGCACGTTAACACCACCGACCCTTTTCCTCACCTTAGCATCAAGGACACCCCCATTGTCAGTCTCGCTCTCTCTCTCAAACCTATTTGATGGGGCTTTAGGAATAAAAGAGAAAACAAATGGTTTTCAAAAGTAGTGGTCCTCGTGACGAAAATATGAAAACTAAAGTGATTTTCAAAGATAACTTTTTTTTTTTTTTGTTTTTTGTTTTTTAATTGTATATTTTTTCTTTGTGGAAATGGGGTGTGGAGTGTTCGTTAAGGTATTTGGGAGTTTGGATTTAGATTTGCTCTATGATTTAGTTGACTATGTTTTGTGGGAATTTGGGGACGTCAATGGATAATCCAGAGCATAGTTTTTGGATTTATTTATTTTTTTAGGAGTTTAGATTTTTGCTTTTCTTTTCTTTCCTTTTTTTTTCCCAGTTTAAGCTCCCGTTTGGTTGATGAGAAAATAGAGGAAAACACAAGGATTAAAAACTCCTCAAGTGGAGCGTGTGGGCCTAACTGTTTCTGTTACTTTATTTAAGTGACGAAAAAAAAGCATACAATAGTTTTGCATTTCAGACTTGGAATTGGTATTCACTGTACGTTTCACTAAGTATGGAGTGGTTGATATGATTAATTTGATTACCTTTTATGTTTATCTCTTCTTTGTAAATTTAATCAAAATTACTATGAATTTAGTAATAAAAAAACCACTCTAATTTTTTGTGATCTACCACCGGTATTATTGCAGGAGACTTCGTCTGCTCAGTATATATTGCAGCAGTACACTGCGGCTTCTGGTGGGCAGAAGCTGCAGAACTCAATAAAAAATGCATATGCGATGGGAAAGGTTCGGATGGTGGCTTCCGAGTTCGAAACCGCCACTAAGGTGATGAAGAACCGGAATGCTGCTAGGTGTGCTGAGTCTGGCGGGTTTGTGCTCTGGCAGATGAATCCAGATATGTGGTACGTGGAGCTTGCAGCCGGGGGCAGCAAGGTTCATGCTGGCTGCAATGGCAAGCTTGTTTGGAGGCACACACCCTGGCTCGGTGCCCACACTGCAAAAGGGCCTGTGAGGCCTCTCCGTCGCGCACTTCAGGTAAAGTTGTGGTTTTCTGTGCAAGTTTGTTTTTGTGTTATGGTCATTTTCATATTTGGCATCTGTTTATTTTTGTTTCAGGGGCTTGATCCTAGAACCACTGCCAGTATGTTTGCGGATGCTAGATGCATAGGGGAGAAGAGGATCAATGGCGAGGATTGCTTCATCCTTAAGCTTTGTGCTGACCCTGAGACATTGAAGGCCAGGAGTGAAGGCCCGGCAGAGATAATTAGGCATGTCTTGTTTGGCTACTTCAGCACAAAGACCGGGCTTCTTGTTCACATGGAGGATTCGCATCTCACCCGCATCCAATCCAATTGTGGTGATGCAGTTTACTGGGAAACTACAATCAATTCGTTCCTGGATGATTACAGGTCTGTTGAGGGGATCATGATTGCCCACTCTGGGCGTTCTGTGGTAACCCTTTTCAGGTTTGGTGAGATGGCAATGAGCCATACCAAAACAAAGATGGAAGAAGCTTGGACAATTGAGGAGGTTGCGTTTAACGTTGCGGGTCTGTCGGTGGACTGCTTCATACCCCCAGCAGACTTGAGATCAGGGTCCATCAGTGAGACCTGTGAGCTTCCTCGGGATGAAAGGGGAAAGGGGGCGATTGCACTAGCAGCATATCGAGCCAAAGTTGCAGCACTGGAGAAAGAACATGAAAGCTCCGCAGATAACATGATTTGGAAGATGGAAGTCTAACAAGGGTAGGATCCAACTAGGCAAATTGTTTATATGGGTAGCTAGTTTTAATTGACTAACAATTTTAGAAGTCACAGAGTAGGAGTTCAGTCAGTGTTTTTGGTGAAGTTGGTTTATGCCTCTATTAATCTGTAAATAGAGAGCATAATCATTCACAGGTTTCTGAGGCCTGGTTGAATCTTTATACTCTCAATGCAGAATCCAACTATGGAGTTGGAGCTCAGCTTTCCATTTAGGGATAGAGCAAGTGGAGGTTAAGTTTTTAATTTACCTTCAATGCATGGAGGTGGTGAAGCTCTGGTGTATTAGAGCCGCCAACCTTTTATAATTCTACTAATTCTCTTACTTCAATGAATTCCATGGTGGCGGTAGTAAGGAAACTGCCCCCAACCAACTTGAGTTTGATGCTTAATGACTAGTCTGTTAATTTTACTTTTTGTCGGTGTGCTAATCTTTGTGTGGTTGTTTGATTGATTTAGAAGTTGTTTCTTGGTTTGGGAAGGAGGGCTTGGTAAAAGAGATGAACTGTAATTTCTTTTCTTTAACTGCTGTAACCCCACATATTTCTGATATGGGTTTCTGGTTGTATGTATCATGGCATTTTGTCAGTGCTTCTTAGAGAAAAATTGTAAACAGAAACATTGTGTCCATCAGATATTGAATGCTCTTGAATATATATAGATCAGCATCTTTCCTTCATCCCTTTCTTTAATGCTTGAACATCATTCTGTTTTATCCCATTGTGAATGCTTTTAATATTGACTGGCCCCAAAATTGAAAAAAGAATGCCAGTGATATTATTGAATCTCATTCTTTTTTGGGGAAGTATCTTTTTCTGGGGTCTCCCTGAATTGTGATATGTGGAAAAAGCTGAGGTTTTTCAGGTGGTGCGCCATATTTCCTTCATCTCATTGCTTGAAGATGTATCTCAGTTGCTGTCTTTGACTCTTTGGGACCTTTTCCTTCATCTCTTTCTTCCCAAGGTTGGGATGAGGGCAGAGAGAAGGCATCTTGGTGCCTGGTGGGGCCTCTGCAACTTTTGAGAATTGTTGCCTTTTGAACCCTTCTCTGACCCAATTGAACCCAATGCCATCACACAGATAAACTAATGCTGGTTTATGTGTTATCTAGATGATTACAGCTAGGCACGGGGGGTAAAACTCTCCCAAACCACCCCCCACGTGATTCCCTCAGCTTTCCTTTTTCCTCCCCTCTCTTGCTCAGCCGCTCTGTTTCCTCTTATATTTATTTGCTTTTGCTGCAGGCACTGTGTCTCTCCTCTTTACCCCACTTTGGACCTTTTCATTTCATTTGTTTTTTAATTAAAGTTTTATCTATGTGGGAAGTTTCCACCCCCATGATGATGTTCCCGAGTGGTCAAAGTAGGGCCTTCTTTCTTTCTTTATTTATTTATTTATTTTTATTTTTTTGGGGGCCAAAGGGGTTGGGTTCCACCTGTCCAGGCTCCTGGACCTGAAAGGCTCTGCAAGTGAGAGATACATGCATGAAATAGAGATTTTTTAACAATTTTGTTGTACAGTAAATGTAATAGGTCTCTTACGAGATTCATTTATCTGAACAAGTTTCGGACAGTTTATCCACCTGTTTGAACTCTCATATTTATGTACAAATTGCTAAAAATTCGGAGCCACGTGCATATGTAGTAACATCTAACAATAAGATATATAACTATTTGATTATTCATTTTGAAGGTAGATGTGATATGGGAAGTCTAAAATTGCTGAGTAAATGTGGAAACCAACCTACTGAACAAAAACCCAAGGGTAGTCGTTTTCACACCCCAATTTTAGCTGCCTATTTTCTTTTCTTCATGCCATTGACCAATTTGGGCTGTGGTAAGTGTAGTACAGTTAAGACGGGTCAAGGTCAATACAATAGTTAGATACCATTCTTTTATTTATTTATTTTTATAGATGAGTAAGAAGAAATACAAACAAACAACACAGTTACCATATCAGAAAATTACTGAATTCAAAATACAAAGACCAAAAAGAAAATCCAATATTGACATCAATGTAGCCGTAGCTCTAGAGGGCATTTTCGAGGGCGAAGAAGGCAATCGGAAATGTTGTTAGCGAAGTTGGTTGTACTGGTCCATGATGAACGTTGTGGATATCAAGAAAAGAAACCCATTTGAAGTTAACTCCTAGCCAGCTTACGAAAGAGCTGGGGAGACTAAGAGGTAGTTGTATAATGGTGAAAGTAACACTATCTAAGGCGATGGGTAGAGAGCCACTAATATTATATATTTTTGAGGTCTAGATCCAGATCTAGAATTTCTGATGGACTAAAAAGTTTTTACAAAAGAGAGTTAGAGGTGCTCTGATGGAGGAAATCTGCTATTGGAAATCAAATGACCGCGTATAATCCACATGTGCCACAATTGTGCGTGTAGGTACACGTCCGAGGGACATGGCAATTGTTCTTTAAAGTTGGTTAGATAAAGTTATTCCAAGTCAATCTATAAAGTTGTCATGTATCTTTTAGTATGTGAGAAACACATATTTTTTTAATAGCACGTGAGAAGCATGGAATAAGATAGATGAGCCATTTTATGGTCATGATTTAATACATATTTTTTTAATAGCACGTTAGAAGCATGGAATAAGATAGATGAGCCATTTTATGGTCATGATTTAATGTTGTTGTATTTGACCATGTTGATGATGCCACATGATAAATATGTTAGCACGCTATTCAATAAATTTAAATTATTTGACATCATTTACACCATTAGATGTAACAATAATAGATCCTGACCATAAAACTCTCAAATTCAAGTGGAAAAGAGAGCATCCTCACTAAGAAGCACATACTTTTTTAATAGATTTTTCTCAAACTCTTTTTAATGCTATTAAAAAAACACGTGCTTCTCATATATATGCTTAAGGAATACACGAAAATTATTTTAGATCAGGTTGGAAGTAGTTTCTCCAACTTAGTTTGAATGAAAACTCTTTCCGTACCTACCTACCCATGGTTCCTTAAAAGGAATTAAAAAGGAAAAAAAAAAAATCAAATTAGGGCAAAGTTTTCTTCTAAATTGGGTTTAAAGAAATTCATTCTACTCAATCTATTAACTTGACATCTGTTCTCAGAATAATTTTAATAATTAATAATGCATGTGAAAACACATGCTCTATTGATCATAATAAAAATGCACGTGAGAATCATACGCTTTAAAACAACTTATTGATTTATTTTTATTATTATTTTTTTTATTTCTTGAAAATTTTCATTTGGAATCTCAACTCGAACTCATTTTTATTAGGGGTGGCCCAATTATGTTAAATCATTCTGCTTTATTAATAGGTTTATGTTTTAATTAGAGGTCAATCATCAAATTTAAGACAGACTTCAAAAGTTAGCTTCAAATTCGATCTACTTCCTGTAGCACAGGACCCATAATTAAAACACTCAAAAGGCATCTCAATGAAACAACACTTCACTGTTCTTTTAATTTTTGTTCTGCTTTCCATCACCAGATCAGCACATTAATTAAGTAAAATCTCTCTATTATATGCCATTATTAAGATGTGCTTAAGTAACTCATTGACGTAGACAATTCAACCAAGTTAGTTGCAACTTGTCCATATCTCTTATTAGCTTAGAGTATCTAAATGAAATTATTGGTTGGTGGGCTACAGATTTATTCAAAGGTTCATGTTAGACAATTGAATCATCCAAACTATGAACCTATGATTAATGGATAAGGATTTCCTGCAATTAGTTGTTTGTTAGTAATTTGGACAGCTCATAAAGAACAAGTGAATCCCACAATCCCGGTCTCTATCTATGAGAATGGGACTGTCCAAATTGCTAGCAAATCAGGCACTCTAACGGTAGGAGATCCAGATCCTCGATTTGTACCTAAGTTCTTTGACCCATTAAATTTTGCAAAAATTAAAAAATTAGTGCGTACTACACCCCCATCTCACTAGGTGATGTGGTAGTGCTCATCAACCTTTATTTATTTTATTTTTTTTTAACAAGGCCTGATGGGCACTGCCACACCAGTAGTGAGGGTGTAGTATGTAGTATTACTCAAACTATAATGGACAAAATTTTATTCCAAATTCCTTTAACTTATAGCCTAATTTATTAAACTGATATTTGAAAATACATGTGAGAATCGCACGCTCTAAAGACAGATGTTAGTTTAATAGACGGGGATCAAAAGGATTTGAGTAAAACTTTGTTGGACCATAATATATATGTATACATAGTATATGTGATATTAATAAATTTTGTATACATAGTATATGCAGCAGTAACCGTTACTTCTGGGTAATTTCCCTGAGTCAGATAGGAAAGCCATGCACGAGCTAAGAGTCAACAAATAAGTTGAAGATTTTGTCTTGACTGCCTGGGAAGTAGGGTTCTATTGAGTTGAATTAAACTTTGGAGTAAGCAAATTTGTTGCTTATAATAAATATAATTAAATATATGCATCCATATGGGGAATGGTATTTAAATATATTGTATAGTTTATTTTAAGCTCATCTTCCTTCTTACCTAGAATGAAATGTTGGATTCTCAAGTTGACTCAAATTCCTATTGTTTAGCCATCCTCAATAAACACATTCATTTATAGCTACGCGTGAAGTTAAGGTAGTTGACAAGCAGAAGGAAAATCTTTGGGGTTGAAGCTTTTTACTATAATGTCCTTCTAAATTTATGTAGCATTTCGTATTTTATGAAAATGAATAACACGTAGATCGTCACATGATAGTTTACATTTTAGTGGTTGATGTGGTAATTATCACGTCGCTATTTGTAAATATGATAATTGGACCATGTGGTAATTATCAAGTATATTGCCATTTGAGTTTGTAAGTAAGTTGTAATTAAAAAAAGAAGAAGCTGTAGTACCTGTAAAAGCACTGTAAGAAGTAATTATGAATTAATCTAAACAATTAGATGGATAAACCGACTCTCTCTTTTGTGGAGGCTCGAGATGTCCTTGGCGCGCACGCGTGGGCTATATGCTCCATCTCTACCATGGATATGTCCCATTAGATCCAAGGTCCCCTTGTTCTTTTATAAAGAGCCCTTTTGGTTTCCTAGATTTTTCAAAACCAAATCTTAGCTCAAACAACTTATGATATGGTTAATCATTAGACTCACTGTCCTAATAGTAGATCCTTCAACTGTTGTATATATACCTCTTAGTCTCTCCAATTTTCTCAGAAACTGATCAGGAGCTAAGTTTTATGGAGTTATCTTAGTAGTACCCTCAGTCAAGGGCCGCCATCAACTTCCCTACTGGCATTCCTGATGGGCATTCTCTTTCAAGGCCTCCCTTCAGAGCAATGAGGGGTTAGACGTTTGTCTAAATTGGATTTCTATGTTGATTTGCTTGTATTTAGTTATGTATTTTTCTGAATTTTATTTTATTTTTTTGGTTGGGTTCTTTGTTTTATATATATAAAAGATGGAATCTTGAAAATACTTCTATGATTGCATATGGGGAAGATTTGATTTTGTTTAATGCACAATATCATGTGCTAAGGAAAGCAAGTGATGATTAATTATTGCTTAGGTTCTGTAACATTAAGAAAAGATCTCTTGATTATTACTCTTTGATTTGGGTCTGGTCATGGGTGTTTCAAGCCTTAACAATAGTGGTGCCTTGACGGTATAGTATAGGCTTGATATCTTAATAGGTGATGTCGGTCAAGGTTCAGTGCGTAATTTCCTATTCCCCTTCCGGCCAGCTTCCCTCTAAGCCAAACTTACAAGATAAAAAATAGTGTTGTTAGGTATGCTATTTACTTTAATTTCTCTGCAAATTAATTAATATTATAATTTATGTTACACTTCTTATCTCAAGTCTCAACTACTAAAATGTAGATTATTACGGGACAATTTACACGGTACTTATCACACAAACCACTAAAATGTCCAGCATTACAAAATTTTTGGCCTAGTGACCAAACTTTTGGCGACAACTTTTGCTACTCGTCACTAATTTCAGAAAAATTTAAAATCAACAACGACAAAAAATGTCGTCGCTATTAGCGATGACCATTTACCGTTAGCGATGACGCTAGTCATCATATGTAAAATAAAATAAAATCACATCAGCAATGACACGTGTCACCGCTAACAACCTATTACATTTAAAAAAAAAAACTCACATTAACGATTATATGGCAATCCACGTGACATTTATTTCTATAAAAAGTAATGCTAGAAACCATATTTTTATTCCACAATTATACTAAAAATGCTAACGTGGTAGTCTCAACCAACACTTAATTTTTTGTATTTTTGTAAATAATTATTGATTCAATGATTAGTTGAGTATGTCACGTCAGTATTATGGAATAGCTATGAAAAAAAAAAAAAAGTTTCTAACATTTATTTACCAAATGGACTAAGGGTTAACTTCATCTAATTGGCAAGAATGGAAACCAAGGCATGGTTCAAATAACTAGGAGTTGCAAAATTTTATTTAGTGTATGTGGAGAAGGGCCTATTTTCCTTCTCTTTTTTCTAGGATGACAACCTTATGCCCCCAAATTTTTTGGGGAAAGGAATAAACCCTAAATGCTAAAATATACTAGCTAGGGTTTCGATCCTCATAGTTGCTTACACTATTCTTCTGAACATTCACACTACAGATTTGCCGAACTTAAAAAAAAAGAAAGAAAGGCTTAGATTCCCAAGGCTATGCATGGCTCGGGTTGTGTCGGCTCAATAGTAATTCTATTCATCATTCTCGTCATTTTTTTTTTAAATTATGTGGCGTGTGCGGTCTTCCAACAAAAACTTCAATTTCATGTACGAATCAAATGCTACGAGGGATCGCATCATATAAACTTTAAAAGATGAGGGAGTAATGTATAGTATTACTCGTCGGCTCATGAGCATTTAGGCTTACTGATGGCAGAAGTTTTTATCGCAAATTTTGTCCCTCCCATCTCCTCTATATAAAAATTCTTAGTAATTTTATTATTTAGATTGTTTGCAATTTGGATAATAATTGTGAGAGACTCATGGGACTTACCTGTCTGAACAGATTCGAAGCGACCTGCTCATCTACTCAAGAAGATAGACCCCATAGGCCCATAAGAATTCTCTTACATTTATTATCCAACTACTAACCATTCAAATAGCAAATTACTTTAGATCCAAATCCCTCCCTTCTCCTTGGATGACTGTTTTGTTTATGTTGCTAAAATATACTAGCTAGCTAGGGTTTCGATTCCCATTGCTTTAACTATTCTTCTGAACATTCACACGAGGGTACGTGAGCTACATATCGATTTGCTGAAATGAAGAAAATGCCTATTTACTTAAATAAAATAATATATATATAATAAAAAACTAAAAAATTTAAAAAAAAAATTAATTTTTTTTATAAAAAATTAAAAATAAAGGAAGAAGAAGAAGAAAAAAAAGGCCTAGATTCCCGAGGCTCTCCATAAGTGGTGTTGTGTGGGCTCTTGAGCATTAATTATAAGCTTTTTGATGACAAAAGTTTTTATGGCAATGGTCCAAGTCTTGCAGTGCATGGGAGTGAGCTACTTCAAGTTTGGTTCATGAACAAGTACAACCATAACTATAAACATCAAATCATGAAAAATATATATAAAAAAAAATTATTATAAAAGAAAGATGAGTAAAAGACGGACGAGAATTCTCTACAATTATTTAATTTTACTTAAACTACTTGTTTGGTTTTGCTTAACGGCTTATCACGGTTTTTAGAAAACAATTAAAAAAAAATTACAATCTGTTTTGTGAGAGCATACATGTTTGTAATGTTTTTTTTAGGGTTTTTGGTTTGAAAAAAAAATGTTTTATATCACATAATAATGAAAACTGTTTTTAGAAGTATTTTGTGTTTTTTATTAATGTATTTGTTTTAGATAATGTTAAAAATCATATTTTTGTTCCACAACCATCTCATAATGCTGACGTGACAGTCCAATTAACTCTAAAAAGAAAAAGAAAAAGAAAAAAAAGAATCAAAGGGTTGGTTGATACTATCACATCAGCATAATGAGATAATTGTGAGATAAAAATGTAATTTTAAACATTTCTCTTTATTTTGAGAGGACTAAAAAACAAAAACATTAGCAAACAAGACAATTTCATAACATAGTTTCACAGTACATCATCTCGATTTTCTTTGAAAATACTATTTATAAGATTTTTTTTTTTTTAAAGTATTAATTATTATGGATTTGGCATTGACTTTGTGACACCTATTTATGTGGGCTGTTTTAGAATAATCCCAGCAAGAGAGCAGGAATTTAGGAGGTGCTGTTAATTTGGTTGACATGTTGAGCATTTCAAAAAAATAAATGTATGAATAGTATAGGATAAAGCAATTAATTAATAAATTGTTGAAATTAACTTATAAAAATACTAAGAAAATAATAATAAAAAATAAAAAAATCTCATAGCATTGTCGGCAAAGGAAGCTTCCACGTCTTGTAGTAGTTGTGCTAAAGAATTGATGCCCATTTATGATAGTTTGCCAGTGCCCTACCCTGGAACTCACGCAACTTATTATTCCCATAACTCTCCCAACTCCCAAGTGAAGGGAATCTCAGTCTTAAAGTCAACACTGCATTTGATTCTCACCTTCTCTCTCTTTGTGTGCGTCTACGTGTACGTGTACGTGTGGCGTACATTTCTACCTACGCAAAATAATGGCAAGGATCATGTTATTAATTCGAGAAAGAGAAAGGCATATATATATTTATAATTCTCAAAAACTATTATTTTATTGTCAATATCTTTTTAAATTATTAATTATATCAGTTTTTTCTTTAAATTACTGAAAAATATCAATGCCCCTCTAATGACAAAAATACCCTTCATAAATTATTAATTTTAAAAAATAAAATAAAAAATTATTAAAAAAATATAAAAACAAGAAAATATAAAAAACAAAAACGGGTTTTTCTTTTTTTCTTCATTTGTTTTCTTAATTTTTTTTGATATAAATTTCATTTATTTTTTCGTTTTTTTTTTTAATTTGTTTTTTAAATGTTAATTTTTTTAGTTTTAGTTTTTTTTTTGAATTTATAAAGACATTTTTGTCTTATTGAAAAAAAATTAAGGTCATTTTGTCTTTTCGTTAGTCTTAGAAGAGATATTGACAATTAAATAATATTAGAGCGTTCAAATCATGATTTTTTTTATTTATTTAATTAAAATATTAAACGTATTGTCTCGTTCTATATGTAATGAGAGGATTACAATGTTAATTAAATTCATTATATTGCTTTCGGGTAAGTAATTCACTTGACTCTATGTGTAAGTTGAAGAACCAGGACCAAATTGGTTTTGGGCTGACATCTCATAGTTACTTGGGTTCTTAAGGGCTATTAGTTTTGGGAGACAAAGAAGCCCATATAGTGAAACCCATAATCAATGAAAACCCAATTAAAAAAAAAATTATAACTTAAATTTCTTTAATTAATTACTCACTTCAACATTTGGTTTTGATAAAAATAATAAATTAAAAATGTTTAGGATACCACAGCTTTTACTATATAAGTCCCGTATAAACTCAAGTGACAGTCTACATTATATGAAAACAAGTTTAATTTGACAGTTTACATTTTAGTGGCTAACGTGATAAGTGTTATGTAAACACAATTATGTTAGTTCGTAAATGTGGTAAATTTTATGTGGACTGACACATAACAATCTACATTACGTTGTTGACGTAATAAATATCACATAAATTGTCACATTAGTTTATAAAAGGACATATTAGCATTCTATTGGATTACACGTCAAAAAGGGTTAATTTCTACCATGGAAATGGGTTCAAATCCACAACAACTCCTATGGTGATAACTGGGCTCATAATTTGTAAGCTCATTGAGCCCACTTGCTTGAAAGTTTAATTATCAAATTAATGCCCCTAAGCCCATGCCTTTATAAACATTTTTTTTGGTACTATTGAGCTTAATTTACAATGGGACAGATCGGTTTGTCTAAGATTGACATTTGTCTCTTTGCATATGAGAATCACATGTTTTAATAACATTAATTAAAAAAAAATGTGATTTTCACATGCTTAAAGGGTGTCACTCGTACATGTGGGTTGTAGAAAATTTTCTACAAATCGGGTTGTAAGAAATTTATGTCATTTACAAGGAGCTTTCAAATTGGATTGGAGAAATATTTTTCAACCTGTTTATTAAATTAACATATGTTTTTAGAATATGTGAGAATTAAAAGTGCATGTAAGAATCGCGGGCTTTAAAGACGTTATCAATTTAAAAGATTGGGTTGAATGAATTTTTTTTCAACCCATTTAAAAGAAAAACTTTACCCTTACAAGAATGTAAATTAAAATACATGAAATTTACAAATATTAGTTTAATACACTGAATTGGAGGAGAGATGAAACTTTGTCAAAGAAAAAAAATGGCGAAATTATGATAAGGAGAAGAAACATGATCATTGGGCACCTGGGATCAAATTTTAGTTAATTTTCATTCTTCAACTCAGAACTTTCTTTTATAGAGTAACCCTAGATTTCTAAAACTCACGAGTCTTGTTCCTTGGTTAGCAATGAATTCTGGTTTTCCTCATACATGAGAGTTCTTCAATTTGCTGAAGAAACAAGTAAGGTGGGCTTGCTTTATTTCCTTTTAATGACTTGTGCATTTTATTGATCATTTGTAGTTGGAATACCCATTAATCTAAATTGTTTATAGAAAACAAAAAGTTTAGACAAAAAGCATTGCCAAACGGACTCTTAACTCTTTCAATATCTTGACCGAACGGATCTATGGTAATACATATAAACACTTGTGAAAACTCAAGACGGTTGATCTTTGTATCTTCTTTCGGGTTTTTAATAATTTTTGACTTAGGTTACGTTTGGTACGCAGATTAACCATTTCAGTTTTTATTAAAAATAGAAGAATGTAGAATAAAATAGCTTTAGAACAGTCATTCTCAAAGACGGTTGATCTTTGTATCTTCTAACGGGTTTTTAATAATTTTAGACTTAGGTTACGTTTGGTACGCAGATTAACCATTTCAATTTTTATCAAAAATAGAAGAATGTAGAATAAAATAGCTTTAGAACAGCCATTCTCATTACCTATAACTATAAGTTATTCTACTCCAAATTTACTAATACATAAATTCAAATTTAGGAAAAATGAATTTCAGTGTAATGGGCCATATTATGCTTTTGGTCCTGTCGGCCCACTGTAGTCCCATATGCTACGAACTCTTTTGCAATGCAATTGGAGCCTGTGATGCCTTGTGTCTTGTAAGCATTTCTTTACACGAATGAAATCCTAGCTTTTGACCCAAAAAGTGTATACGATTAAGAATGTGTAATCTACATTTTACTTGGCGTCCCCTTTGTCTATTCCTTATCTTTTCTCGGGTCGTCGGGATAAAGTTTTCCTTCAAATTGAACTAAAGAAAATACTTCAAATCCAGTCTATTAAACTAACATATTCAAATTGTATGTAATTTTCACGTGCATTTTTAATAAAACACATGAAAAACAAAAATTTCCTCTGACCGAATTCATCCGATTGGTTATATCATGGATGCAACATTTTGCTTTCGACAGGGCTTCCTTCATGAACTAAAATTTTGAATCGGATCGCTTTGATATTATGTCTCATTGAGCATTTCACAATATAACAATAAAGAGTAACACTCTTTAATAAATTATTATACAACTGTCACTCAATTAAGATGAAATGACAATAAAAATGAGCATTTAGATCATCAGGGGCTTTTTAAAAGTAAGATCAAAAGCTGATTTTTATTGCCACATCATCTTAGTCGTATAACAATCTATTCGGTAGCATTTCTCAACAATAAAATAAGGAGTCTCTATAAGGAAAAAAACAGAGATAATACTAATCAATTAAAGGTGAGGTGTGAAAAGAGACATATAGAAAAATGAAATAAAGATATCATGAGAGAAAGAGTTAGCTACCAATCCAATACAAAACAACTCCCCCTCAACAGTGAATGCAGAGAAAACTCCCCTCAAAAATCTCCCAAAAGAATTCAACCGAATGTATATAGTTCAAATACAAATAGCAGGTCCCATAATCAGGTGGGGGGCTAATATATAGGATGATGGGCAGTAAATATATAGAGGCAACAGTGATATAACACTGAAATCAAAAAGAAAGAGACCCAATAGGCTGCAGCTCTAAAGCACCAACCAGAGGAGACCCCATCCAATCACCATGCTCCCAACCATCTTCTCAATGGACATCATCTTCTCAACCCCACTCTGCAATATATGGAGGGTTCCACAAATTCTTGTTAACAAATAACATAACATTATTATATAAAACTCTAATAAAACTGTTTTTAAATTGCATCAATTTCTCTTACACATAAATTATAACTTAATCCTTGTTACCTAATGTTACATTTACATATCCTATCAAATTAAGCTATATATTCATCCAATTATCCTAATTATTATTTAAATCAGGACAGCCCTATTGCAATGAATCCCGCTAAGGACAAATCTGAAGCACCTGGCTTTGCCGTGGTTACTTTTGATCAGTGTTTGAAGCTAAAATGGGGGATTCGATTTTCTTTTTGTAGAACCAATCAGATCTACACCTCCCAAGCTCACGTGAGCTCGTGACACCAGAACGAAACAGCGGGAAACCCGTAACCATGCTTATGTTAAAGAAATCCGGACCAGTAGTTGGTAGTTACACAGTGAGTAAGATTACAACTTGAATTTTTTTAAAATAATTAAATATTATTGAAATGTGATTAAATTTATTATTTTTCTTTACTTAAGTTAAGATAATTTATAATTTATAATATAGGACAAAGAAAAAGAGACAGAAATAAAAGAAACAAAGAAAGACTTACGTCGTCGTTCTGGGTTGGACTGGGAGAGGTAGCTCCCAGGCTCGGCCCCGGAGCTTCCGTTGGTGAAAGAGGCAGGCTCAGCCCCAAGGGAGACGGAGCAGGAGCTTTCACCTTCTTCTTGCTCGGTGCCGGAGCCGGAGCAGGAGTAGTGGCGGGAACCGGCGCTAAAGGTGCTGGTGGAGGAGTTGCCGGGGGTGGAGTGGCCGGAGGAGGCGTTGCTGGGGGTGGAGTCGCTGGAGGGGGAGTTGCCGGAGGAGGAGATGCTGGTGGAGGAGTCGCCGGGGGTGGAGTAGCTGGGGGAGGAGTAGCGGGTGGAGGAGTCGCTGGAGGAGGCGAGGCGGGAGGTGGAGAGCTGACCGGCGGAGGAGTCGCCGGAGGAGGCGTTGAAGGAGGCGGAGAGCTCACTGGAGGAGGAGTCGACGGTGGTGGAGCATTGTTCGTCGCGGCGGTGAGACAGTCGGAGGAGGATTATTCTGTGCCGGCGGAGCAGGCGTTGTGCTCGGAGAAGTCGCTGGAGCTTGACCTCCGACGCCGGCGATCGCAATGCACATAAAACCTAAGAAGGAAAACGCTATTCTATTCATCATTTATCTCTTATCCTGCGCACGCCTCACTGCTTAACCTGCGCACTTCAAGTACCTCAGGCTAAAGAGAAAGACCTAGTTCGAGTTCGTATACGTGTGTCTGTGTGTTTCAGTGAGCAACTGGAACAGAATAAATAGGCGTCATGTAAAGGCAAGGGAAGGTTCCGGCTGGTTCGTCCACATGGCCTGATTGTCGCTACCAAACAGATCTGAGGCGTCCGTTTATGGGGCCTATCGGATGGGTCCCATTTGTGTATGTGGATCACGGATCTGTGTGCCACGTTGCTGCGTGTGTTTTACGGTTGTGATTGTTCTTTACTAGGGTTTGGTTCAATTTTTCACCCTTCTGGTACAGGTGAAAAACATGACAGATGATGGTGTGGGGCCGTCTACATGTGGTTGGTTCAGGTTGGATACTAGAAATCATGCTAGGTTAAGGTGTCACAAATTGTTTTTATTATAATTATAATTATTATTATTTCCATTGTCTTTTCTAGTTTTCTTACAAACTATAAACTTATATGGTGAAGATATTTATATGAATATGTAGCAAAAAAGTGGAATAAATACATGTAAATATTAGTGTGTACAAATATCATTTGTAAAGAATTTAAAACTTAGTTGTATGGAGATGTATAAGTGATATACAAATATTATTTCTCTTATGTCCGCTATTAAAGCATAGATCGAGACGTAATAGTTTATATGATACTTGCTATATTTTTAATAAAACGTGATAATTTATGTGCCACTTATTATTATTTCAATCATTAAAATATAAATTGTTACGTAATATTTATTTTTTATTTTTTATATAAAATATAAACTACAACATAAATTTATAAAAAATTATAATAAAAACTGTACTACCGAAACATGTGATGGCATCAAAACACGTCTTAAAAACAGTAGGGGAGATGTACGAATTGCAGGTTCCTTAATGAAGCACGGACAAGGAGAGGATCCAAATGCAATGAAGCATGGCACCTCAGTTTTGATGTGGATTTATTAGAGCTACATTTTGTAGGTACCTTATACTAAATGTCTCATTGTTTTGGTGACACTGACAGTGGCATTAAGTGTAAGGCCTACTGAGAAATATTGTTGCACTATTGTAAATACTTTTTTACTCTAAAAAAAAAAGGTTAAAATATAAAGCTTTTTGTTTTTTTTTTTAATATATAATTATATTTCCCAACACAAATTTAAACAAGCTCTAAGTGAAGTGCTTAGAAATAAGTAACACTTTTTGGACTGTGGTTGTTATGAACAGTTACGAGAAATAATTGGTCCCTAATGATTTTTGTAAGGAAAAAATATCCTGATTTATGATTTTCATTAACTTAGATGAGAGATCATAATCATGACGTTTGGAATGTCGTGAATAAATTAAAATCTCTCCCATCTAAAATCTCATTTTTCTCTAAGGAGAGATATAATTAATTAAAATAACTATATATGTATCATGAAAGAGATTCTGTTCTTGTCATTCTTGATAGAAAGAAGGGATATTTTACATCTAATAAGTTTGAATTTTATTATTTTTATATTATATCAAAATATTTTTTCAAAATATATATATATAAAAAAGAAAAGAAAAAAAGAAAAGAAAAAAGAAGAGGCTCTAAAACATGACGTTAACAGACGACAGATAGATGTTTGGCTGATTTTGATTTATGCGTTTTGGAGGCATCAAAGCAAGGGTATGATTAGTACGTAGGCCCTGCTTTCTTCATGTGCAATGGACCTTATTGCTGTCGTGATCTGTACGCCAAGTGTTGGTAGCAATCAGCCAAATTCAACTGGTACGTATGATGGGCGCACCGCCATTTAACATGTGTGGGGCTTTTGAGCTGTCACGCCGTGACAAGTGCCTTCAACACAAATCTTCCTTCTTTCATTTCTTTCATATATTAAAAGAGAAGATGATGATAATCAAACCTAATCGTTGGGTCCAGACTAATAGCAGACATTATTATCTCTCGCAATTTTTTTTTTTCCAAATTATTTTCGAGATTAATTAATTAAATTTAATTTATTAAATTGATATATATAGTTCAGGACACAAAAAAAAAAAAAAAAAGTGTTGCAAGGTTGCTTAATCTCCAATCAAGGCTCATAACAACTTTACCTCTAAAAGTTTTTTTTTTTCAAATTGAATTAGAATAAATTTATTCAATTTAATTTATTAAATTGATATCTGTCTTTAAAACATATAAAAAATAAATATATTTTTTAAAACGTGTTTTAAGAATTCTTAGAACATGTCATTAAAAATACACGTGAGAATCATGTGTTCTGTTTTAAGGACAGATGTCGATCAGCTTAAACTTAAAGTATATATTTCATTCATTACAAAATATTTCTCATTTTAAAAATTTTCATGTCAAATTGATTCATAATTTTTTTTTTTTTTTAAAAAAAAAAAGTTAATTTTTATATTTGGTTAGCCTTTTAAATTTTTAATTTTTACTGTGTAGTAAAAAAAATGTGAAGTCGGCTAATTTCATACCTGTAGGAGATGGTGTAAGAGAAAAATGTAAAAATAAATAATATTTTTCGAAAGATGAAAGAGATTAATTTCATATACGAAATGTCATATATATATATATATATATAGAGTACATTTAAAATTTGGATTACTTCAAAGGAAAGGAAAGGAAAGAAATCATATTCTTTACTTGAGATTTAAGAATACTCGTACCTCCATTGTGATTGCCGCCCCAACCAAATTTCATTAAAATAAGAGTAATATATCATGTTTTTATTTTACAATATTAATATCATGGTCACAATTATTTAGTAGACTGCTATACAGTTTAAATGAAGTATTTTTAAAAATCAACCCTTAATTTTTTATTTTTTATTTTTTTTACAAGAGTTGATCCAAGGACAGATTTTTATTGCCACACCATTATATTGTATAAAAATTGTATAACAGCCGACTAAACAACATCATTATTTTAAGTTTGTGTATTAAATTAACATCTGCGTTTAGTGCACGTGATCTTCACATGTATTTTCGAATTGGGTTAAAGAAATTCCTCTTACTTAACCTATTAGATTAGTATTTATCCTTAAAACATGTAATCCTTAATTACATTTTCAAACTAAATTAATTAATTTTTTTTAATTAACATTTATCTTTAAAGCAAGTAATCCTAAGGTCCAATCTTAATTTAAGGAAAACGTTGTTGGAAAGAAAATCCATAGAACATGATGATCACATGCAATTAATTAAGGTTATGGAAGCATCATGGTTTGGAGTTATGGTGGACAGCTTTAGAAGTTAGAATAGTAGCGTAGAGTAAAAGCTGAAAGGGCCCATTTTCAAATTTCAGTTAGTTTAACGGTCATATCAGTAATTTGCATGATGTTACTCACTATCCTCCTCAGGTTGGCCCATTCCCTTCAAAAGCTTACAGCGACCCCCTACCCCTCTAATTGGGCTGACTTTGTTAAAGCAGATCTCAAACAAAAAGTCAATTCCAAAAGCAACAAGCTTTAACATGATCATAATTCACAACAATTATCATATTCTACTGCGTTGCTATGTTCCACTGGCTGAATCTGGGAGATTTATTCGAATTTCTGTTTGCTAATAACTTTTTAAATATTCATAACATAAATATGAAAGCAATTTTGAGCGTTTTACAAATGTTTTGTGTGTTAAGTTGTCCGTTAATATTTTTGTTTTGAAAAAAAAAGGTTATAAAATAAAGTAATTGTTTTTATTGATTTTTTTTTTTTATCTTTGAAATCTCTCAATCTTTAAAAAGGTTTTATATTTTTTTAAGTGTATTTAAAAAGTTGAACTTTCAAGCCAATTTCAATGGATAAAAGAAGGAAGAATTTGTTCATTTAATCCAAAATTATAGAAATTTTTAAGGATTCGTTTGGGTGTGCGATTTTTTTTTTGTATTATATTTAAAATTATGAATACCGAGAAAAATTATTTTTGAATGGTTTAGAAGACTTGAGACAAAATTAGAAAAAAGTTGGATAAAATTTGAGTAGAATTTGAATTTAAAAAATCTACCCAAACATGTTTTTAAAAAAATAGTAAAAAATAAAATGCTAAACTAGACTCTTGAATTCGCTTTGCCTTTGGCTCTAATGAGAGGCCATTCTTATATATAAAACTGCTCTTATGTTTAGACTGTAGAGTTTACTCTTTCTATTGCTTTGGAAAGAGGTTTAATATAAGACAAAATTTTCCGCCAAATTAGGTTGGGAGAATTTTTCTAACACAGTCTATTAAACAACGTCTGTCCAAAATAATGTAAGCAGTCTTCCAAATGATTTGATCATGGTTGTGATGGTTATTTTGCACCTTTTTTTTTTTTTTTTTTTTTTTAAAAAAAAAAATTATTATTATTATTATTTAATATTCAGCTGAAACATGCAGTTTAACATGCCAGCTGCATGGATTTGTAATGATATAACCTGTAAGCACATCAGGGTAACTTCATTCTACAACAAGGGAGGCTCTGGTCCCTTTCTTTCAATTTTCCTTTTAAGGTTGGGTCAATTTCACTACTATGGCCCACCCCAATTTCAATGCTTAGGCTACAATGATGGAAGCTCTAGAAATAAGCCCAAGCTTGATAGCCTCATTTCATTTTGCCTGCAAAATTCAAGGCCAGCACCCACAAAATTAAAAGGAAAAAAATAAAAAAATAAAATAGGGGAGTTAATCTCAATCATGTAGCCACTTCCTCAAAGGAGTAGAGTCAAATATCATTTTGTTGGGGAATTTATTAGTGGAAAATGATTGTGGCATTGCTTTGTTTGATAACTTTTTTTTTTTTTTTTTTTTTTTTTTTTTTTCATTTTAAAACAAAATTATTAATAAACAACTTAAAACACAAGACACTAAAAACTACTTTCATATTTATGTCACATTACAACATTTTTTTTTTATTTCAAACAAAAACAAAAAGCACAATTTAAAAAGTATTAACAAATGGTAAATTTGTTACAAGTATATCTTTTACTACAATATTTTTTTTTACAAATTTACGTGGGAAAGTAACACATGACGAAAACATTAAGTAACAAATTTTGACAGTAAAAAATAAAAAATAAAAAATCATATACCCTAGGGCAAAGTGAAAGTCAATCGGAGCATGAATGAAATTGAAGCCCAACAAATTCGGAAGGTTTATGGGCCGCCCATTGGATTTTCAGAACCCGATTCCACCCAGTAAAGAACTCAAAATGCGCCTAATTCAACTGTGTGCTAAGCCCCACTAGTCTTTTTTTTCGTAATTTTATGCCAAATCAATGTTCTTCATCTAATCATGGATCGATCTTTTTGTTGCATTGGATTTTCAATGGTTTAATTTTTCTTAACTTCAAACCATTTGGTAGATGGCAGTCCTAGTAAGAGAGCATACAAGCATATAGCTATTAACAGCCTAATAACTGCGCAGTTAGCGAATTTAGAGATAGGCAAATACAGTTAATAATCGCTAAAATTGAGACCAAGATTAATTGTACATATAGCGTCCTGTGTATCTTTAATTCATCCAAATAGATTTTTTTTTTTTCAAAGTTTCATAGCAAATACTTGAAGCGAATTCTAATTATTTTAGAAAGATCCAAAACAAAATAGAGTAGTTCTATATATATATTAAGTGTCTAACAAAAAATGAGGTGGCTTTTAAAATCATCTTTTGATCAATCACACGCCTAACGGTGATTTTAAAAGCCACCTCAATTTTTGATGGACACTTAATGTACATGTAGAATTACTCGACAAAATAGGCCTTAAAAATATTTAAAGATGCTCAAGGAATGAGTAATTCTAGGAGTACATTAAGTGTCCATAAAAAATGATGTGGCTTTTAAAATCATCATTGGGCGTGTGATTGATCAAATGATGATTTTAATCAAATGGTGATTTTAAAAGCTACATCATTTATTGATGGACACTTGATTTGCTTAAAAAAAATCTCAAATTTATATTTGGGTTTAAACTTTTCAATCGTTCTATTTATAAACGGAAAAAGGCTCATGAAAACAAAAATAGTTTCAGCAACTTGTAATTTTATATATGGCCGCATAATTCCTGCATGTTGGGACTAATTGCTAGCAGTCCAAAAAAATAACTTCAAATAATATCAAGGAAATTGCCTTTAAGTTCTTCAATGTTCTTCCTTGAACAAATATATACGACATTCACAATGCAACCAATCCATGCATGAGATAGCATGAACATCGATTCCCATGACCCCAACACAGATTCTCATGGTACAAATAGATTGAAGGAATAACCGCAGGTATCCAGATAAATAAGCTTCTATGCATGTTTCCACGAAGAACATGCACACGTATTTCTTTGCATGTATTTCCACTGTGCAGGAGAAACTCAAACACGTACACATTAGTCTGTTACTTTCAGATTGCTCTTTGCAAAATATTTCCACCCAGAACAAATAGATATTCGTCCATCATTTTTGAAAATGATTTTCACGGGCCAGGACTTCCCTTTCTGATCACGAAGTACCATCTCTGGCTTAAGTACGATCTTGAATGCTTTCATCACCGATATATGAATATGCTGCAACAAAAAACAATATCATGACTCATCAAAAATCTCTTTTATCTATATATCGAAACCTCAATGTACTGAATAGATGTTGGAACAACAAGACACACACACACAAGTAGTAATGCTACGTACCACACAAATATCCAAAAAACTCACCACGGTATTTAGTGTACAAGCAGAAATGCGCTGCACAAAGTGTGGAGTCTTTGATGCTACAAGTCCGGCTACCACTTTTGGGGTCTTGTTTTCTTCAAGATTTGTTTCCACAGTTTCTTTTAATTTATGCCGAGTAGCTTTAGATGACTCTATAAGTATATAACTTTCTAAATATATAACGTGTTTTCATGTTATACAAAACAAAGGATGGAAGAAAGGCAATTAGCAGAGAATAGTAAGTATTGACTACAACTCACCGCCAACTGCCACATTCTTCTCAAGCCCTATTTTGGAATGTTGTGGTGGCTGCACAGTAGGCTGCTGTGGTGGCTCATGTGCGGGTGGTTGTGATGTGTGATGTGGCACATCCTCCTCAGAGAATAGTTTATATTAACCTCTACAGAATATTCAGAGATAAGCACCGTGGGCACCAATTTAATCGGAATCGGTTTAATTGGTTCATCTGGTGCATGGTCAACAAACACATGGAACTTCCTCCTGCCACCATTTATGATCCCTAAAATCTTAGTCATGAAATCTTGATTTGTAGTAAGACCATGTATCTCTACATTGCTCTGATCATCGTACTTGAAGTGTATCATAGGAATATCATGGTAGTTGTACCCCAATTTATCTTCTAGTATATTGGTCAGGTCCCAAAAGCACATCCTGTCTGCATCCAAAGCATCTAATTCCATAGTATCTCCTCCAATGTATTCCATCCTTGGTCCAGACAGAGACCCATGATGATAAATGATAAGGTCAAAAATTGGATCCATTTCTGCACCATTTTGGTAAACAATGAGAATAATCAAACTCACAGACTTATAATCAAATCAAACACACGCACACATATGATGATGAGTTGTAAAATGTCAGACAAGACTTTTTCTGTTTTTTAGCAAGAAAAAATTACTAAACTTGAAGGAAATGAATCCTAGGTAAAGAGGCCCATGCACTTTAACCATTAGCAAGTTACACCTAGTATAAGCCTAGAAGCACTATCTTGTTTACATCAGTTAAATGTTGAGTTGACAGTTTGGTTGCAAATGCTTCTATGCATAAAAGTACATGCCTAAAAACTAACTAAAGAAATACTATACAATTATAGTTTAAAGGTTTCTTGTTGACATGCTGATAAGTTAAAATGGACACTCTAGATGGGGTATGCAACTGGGAATTAACAATAATAGTAATACAATAGTAACAAGTACAACAAAGCTCATGTACAAAGAACCAAAAATAAAAAAGTGAAACCATAGGTAGCAAAAAGGTACTTAACTCAAAAACAAAATGAAAGCTCTCACCCTCTGCAAGTCTCAACAAAGCTACAGAAGAAAAAAAAAATTGAAACAAAGGTCAATATTATTTTCTTTACATTTTATTGAATTTTTTTTTTATCTTTGAAATCTCTTGATCTTTAAAAAGGTTTTATATTTTTTAAGTGTATTTAAAAAGTTGAACTTTCAAGCCAATTTCAATGGATAAAAGAAGGAAGAATTGGTTCATTTAATCCAAAATTATAGAAAATTTTAAGGATACGTTTGGGTGTGTGAATTTTTTTTTTTTTTTTGGTATTATATTTTATTAATGCAAACAAAGGCCCTGCAAAGAGGTTAAAGGAATGCCCAAAACACCATAATAGGCCCAAAAGGCTCATGCCTAAAAAGCATGTATGTGGAAACTTGAAATTGAACACTAACCTCATAAAATTTATAAATTGACATTATGATCCATAGTTGGTAAAATAATTAAGAGTATATGATTGAGTAGATTTTTTTTTTTTAAAAAAAAATATTTTAATAATTCTAGTCTGTCATGTCAATTTTTAAAGAACTTTATTGTAAAAGTTGTAATATCTCTACCACCATTATAAGGTAATGTAAGGTAAATTAACAAACTATATGCCACAAAAAGGGTAATTTTTGCTGAAGGTGCAACACCAATAAGACCAATAAAAGTTTCTCTAATATTAAAATTGATATAGATGAAGACCAAATGACACCCATAAAAGTTTCTCTAATAGAAAAATTCGATTTTTGGATTGACGGTTTGTACAAAACTAGGTCGCGGTACAATATTATTGTGTGTATAAAGTAATGAATTTTTAAACTTCTTTTTTGACATGTAACACATGTTAGAATATCACGTGACTAATTACTCGAACATGTAACAGATAGGAAACCTAATACATTTCAAATCAACTCAAGAGTTGAATATTAATAATCTTTATTTCCTTTATTCATCAGTCCAATAGGTTTATATAGAGTTACAAAGAAATGTGATAAACATATATAAACTACTCTCATAGACATGTATACTATTACTAACACTTCATAGAGATGTATTTTATGACTATCCTATCACTAACAATTATTAATAAAGATAATACACAACTACTTAGGGATAACATATTATCCGATCCCTTTATTCTCTACTACTATCTACTACTTAGAATTTTAATAGAAATAATACTCATTAAATAAATAAAATCTCTTTCCATATGACTGTAGACTCGTAGCATAGAAGATAAGAGAATGGAAAGAAGATTGGATTTTACTCATCCTAAAATTACACTTCAATTCTCTTGGAAAAAAATAAGGAAAGAAATTGTCAACTCTCTCTCTCTCCAAAAAAGTCTCAGCTCCATGAACAATAACCCTCCCATCGTTATATATGTTCCGCCTTGTGATAGTGACGTTGTGCTCGATCCAAGGATCGCCGCCACCATCGGATGCTTGAGTCACCATGAGTTTATGAGTGCAAGCACAAGTAAACAAGTCGCTGCTCCTTGCGAGTGATCCCGAAATGTTGACCTGTTAGAATATAGAATTAAACAATTAGGTTTAAGCTTTTGAAAAAAAATATTCATTTAACACCACCTTAGATGATACTATGCTAGGGAAACTGGTTCCTATTGAGTTCTTGAGGCGGAAAGCTTCGTCTGGAGGAGCAAATACGGCGACGGTCTGGTTGTCATATATGTAGCAGTATCGATGTGGTTGGATGTCACAGAGACCGCCGTCTAGAATTAGCGACATGATTTTGTAATCAGCTTCCCACAGTGCTTTTGTGATCTTTCCAACTTCTATGGGTACGCCATAGCTGCCAACAAGTAGAAGGAAAAAGGCAAAAGAATAAAAGGAAAATCTGGAACCCATGAGGAGGAGGAGGAGAAAACGTACGTACAACACTAGCTAGCTAGGATCTATAATTATACCAACGTATATATATAATTTGGATTTAATATTTATTGTGGCCGGTGCGAATTAATAATGCGAAGGTCGACTTGAACAAGGAGTGCTTATATAGTTAAACTTGGAGAGTAATTCCTCTAATTAACATTTAAATGTTATTATAAGATAACTCCACGAGTCTTTTAATGATACGTGTTTAACAAGTAAATAAGAACTCCAAATATCGAGCTATTTGTTTTTGTAATTATATATCCTAATTGTCTTTTCGTGGCATTAATTGGATTTAGTTTTTCCAACTTCAAACTGTTTGGTAGATCAATTAAAGCAGTCCTAGTGTGTGTATATATATATATTTTTTAATTTAGTTTCTGATATTAGTTTAAATTTTTCCTCTTGAAATGCTTTGAAAGTGTCTCAGTGTGTCAATTATCAGGCACGTGCTTTAGCTAAATGGACCACTTCTCATCTTGTATTTGAAAGCATTCTGATAGAATCACCCATTCTCGGATCAAGAATGGTCCCTTGTAACATTTTTTCCTTAATTAGAAAAAAAGAAAAAAGAAGAAAAAGGAAAAAAAGAAAAGAAATTACCCATTCTGAATTTTTAATTCTATGTAAATTTTTTTTGTTCCTGTATATTCTTAATGCAATGGTATTATACAATCTGCATTTTTTTTTATGAACAATGTGATTGTAATCTTGTTATTATATTTTGGGAAAAAAAATAAAATTAAAAAGTCCTTTTAACTAAGAGCTGATTTTAAAATAGCTCATTTTCAAGTGTGCGAAAGTAACCTATCGAACTATCAAAGTGCGCTAAAAATGTCACTTTTTTATTATATTCTTAGAATACTCTTGTCACGTGTCATATATTCCATTAAATAATAATAAAAAATTAAATTAAATTTAAAAGTCAAGAAAAAAATTAAAAAACTAAAAATTAAAAATTATATAAAAATGTTAATTCAGGGGACTATTTCGCAGCTATCCAATTCTCAATGGTGTATTATAAGTTTGAACCTTACTATTTAGATGTACTATATATAATAAACTATATTTTTACCCCTTCCCTCCAAAATGGAAAAACAAAAAAAAGGGTCCAAAATTAAGCCAGTGATAAATAAGGGTGACGTGTTCGCATGTCAAGTTTGAGTTGCGTCGAGGCATGAATATAAGATTATATAGGTCAATTCTTAATCGAATCATGTTAATTAAATAGATAGATCAAACTCTTCAATTATAACCCTCTAATTTTGTATTGAGTTTGTGATTGAGTCAAGTAAAAAATTACTAACCATTATGTTCCGTGGGTTTGAGTCATTAGTATAAGACTATATAAATTAATCATAAGCCGACCAATTTAATCAACCCTTTGGATTCGTGCCGCCTAATGATAATTAGTTTAGATTTTTTAGATAATATATAGATCACTATATTTGTTAAAAAAAATTATTCGATCTCCATATTTTGTTTTCTTTTCTTAAAATAAAAATAAAAGCATTACCAAATAACTTAAAACATTACTAAAAACAACATTTACGTTACATCATAACACATATTCAAACCAAAAATAAAAAACACTCAATTCAAAGAAACTTGAGAAGTTCCAAAACAAAATTTTCATAGATATATATGATCACAAAGAAAGAAATAAAATATTGTCAAATCAAGAAAACAATTTGTCAACTCCATGAACAATCATACGCCCATCATTATATATGTTGGACCGCGTGATATTGATATTGTTGATCCAAGGATGGCAACCATCGGGTACTTTAACCACCGTGAGTTCATGAGATGTATATCTCCAAGTATAATTAGAACAAGTGAACAAAAAATCAATGGAAGAATGTGTGTCAACCACCGATGATATTACGACATAGAACCCGGTCGTTTTCCAGTTATCGAAGCGGAAAACATCGTCCGGAGGAGCAAATACGGTGACGACTTGGTTGTCGTACAAGTAGCCGTATCGGAGTGGAACAAGGACGTGAAAGAGAGCGCCGTCTAGGATTAGCGACATCAGTTTGTAATCAGCTTCCCACTTTTGTATCTTACCAATGCCAACATCAATGCGTTCGCCGCAACAGCGTTTTTCACTTTTCATCTCCGTAAGTGGAGGCTCAGGCACAGGAGCATCTATTTCATGCGCGGACGACATCCTGATCATGCCAACAAGTAGAAGGAAAAACCCAAAAGAATACAAGCAATTTTAGGAAAAACCCATGATTTATTTTTAATTGTGAAATTAAATTTGGATCGATCGCGATGAAACAAGTTTGGATTTATTAATTTATATTTGTGCCAAGGCCGGAGTTATAGCTCAACTCGGGGAGTAATTCCTCTAGCTAGCTTTCAAAGGTTATACAACAGAGATATGATATATTTACGATTTCCGTACTGTTTTGTAGATCAATTAAAGCAGTCCTAGAAGCAGAGCATATCTTTCTTATCCATTAGTTATCCTCCCTCTTAAACTTTCAAAACATTTTTAGTGTTTCTTTCAAGTTTTAAACTAATTAAACTTTCCCGCTTTCGGTTATTATTTAGTGTCCGTTTGAGTTTGCGATTTCAAAAAGTACATTTTAAAAATAGCGATTTTAAAATGTGCGATTTGGAAAAATAATTTTTAAAAACGCAGTTAAATGTTTGACAAAATCGCAATTTGGCTTTTGTAAATAAATCAATGTGTTCGACAACCAGCTCGTTTAAACTCAATATGAACGCAATTCGTGACGGTAGAAACCCGCTCTATTGTTAAGTGACACATATTCGATTTGTTCAACGAAACTCGATTAAGAGTCATTAACCTAACTCATATAAAGCTCAACCTGATCACTTGATACTTGTCAAATTGCAAGGGACATAAGTCTTACCCATCAAGCTCGTGGTTAGGTCCTTACAAATAAATTGATATGGTGGTTTATAATTAGTAAAATAATTCTTTATTTTTAAAAAAAATCCGGTCAATCATAGACTACCAAATCATCTTATAGATTTTTTTATCAGGTTAGTTTTCATTTCAAGTTTTAGACTAAACAATTATGGATATCAATTGGGGAGGAATCCCTTACTAGAAGTGATGGGTTTAATTGATATTAGTTAGTCCTCTAACTAATAGGCTTTTAAACGCATATCATTAATAGACTCCTAACAAGTTAAAACTTGTAAATTATTCATCCATAGTATAGAGTTATATTATACTTGGCACAACATAAATAAATCTAAACTTTCTTTTTTTTTGGGGGGGGGGGAAGTAACTCAAGAAGAACAAAAGGATCCAAACAAGACGGCTTAAAAGTTATAGAGTCACCATACTAACATGCCCATACGAGGAAGCAAAAAAGACAAGTAAAACTAAAAGATTACATCAGAAACATTCCAAAACATAGGTAGAGATCGATTAGAAAAATGATTGTTGTACAACTTTAACTACTTATTTTTTAAAATAAACCATTGGTTATGAGGAAGCAAAAAAGACAAGTAAAACTAAAAGATTACATCAGAAACATTCCAAAACCTAGGTAGAGACCAATTAGAGAAATGATTGTTGTACAACTTTAACTACTTATTTTTTAAAATAAACCATTGGTTATGAAGAACTCACGTGTAGGAAAAAATATCTAATAGTTGCTTTGAAAAAATGTTGTATAAGAGTTATGTCAAGAGTTGTACCACAATCACTTCTCGATCGATTAACGAAAGAATTATGAACATCCTCATAGAAATTGACTTTATAGGCCAACGTGTCTCGTGTAATTGTATTGGTGGATGATAAGAATATTTAATATAATTTGATATTATTCTCTAGGGTTTATTCATTTCCTTTGTAGGGTTTATTTTTTTACCTTATTTAGTTTATGATTTTTTTGTCATTACTCATATATAGTCTCCCTATAAATTGTGACCTATGTAATATTGTTTTACATACTTCAATAGACAAGATGTAGCCCATCACTGTTTCTCCACCTCCACTCCTCTCTCTCTTTCTCTCATCAATAAATTCCTTCAATATATTTAATAGTGGACAACTTGGTATTCCAATTCTAGGACTCACTCTTCAGAGGATTTGTTTTTCTATCCTGTTTCATATATATGAGTTTTGATCCTTTGAATAACGTACGGCCTCTTCTTTACAATTTGTTTTCAAAATACTTTGTGGTTACATAATTTTTCTTTTTTCAATGGGAAATTAAAAAGAAGAGCTAAAATAATTAAGAAGAAATCTGTCAAGTTGGGAGCTTACGGAGGAAAAATTTGTTGCATATTCCAAAGAAGACCAAGAAAAGAAAGAAGAGCTTAATTTGTTAAAAAGAAGGAACAATAATGTTACTAGTTTATTAAAAGGATCATGTATTACTAGTTTATTGAGTTTATTCAATATACTAAGCTTTACTTCTTTCCTTTTTTGGGTCCAAGCAGCGTTGGCTTCGCCTGTAGTTTTAATTAAGTTCGAAAGTTTAGATTGTAGAGCTCTCTGTCTATTGCTTTGGAAAGAGATTTATATAGGACAAATTTTTCATTCAAATATTCATTCCCTCGTACTCAAGATATTAAAAATTGACATCTATCCAAAACGATGCGAGAATCAGATACATTTTGGAAGAAAACTTTATTATAAACTAAGATTGTTTTGATAGCATACGATAATAACAACAAATAAGGAAGAAAAAGACTATAGTTGCTTCAAATAAGCAAACATATATAGAAATAACTATGAAAAACTAATATTTAATTGATACTTTAAAATTTGATTGAAAATTGACAAAGACTAAATGCTTTTATATAGGCTAAATACCTCATAATTTAACAATGAAAAGGAAAACAAATTTTAATTAGAAAAAGAAAACATAATCTTAATTAGAAAAGGAAAGTTTAATCCTAATGGAAAAAGAAAAACTCAATCCTTATTAAAAAAAAAAAAAAAAACACTAAAACATCCGTGCATAATATAAATAACACTAGCTAATATCGATTTTCTCCTAGTTTCCGTGAACTAATAATTGGTAGCCAAGGATAAGCATCAGGAGGTGGCATGACACATGCATCACCATTGAAAAAAACCCTCCTGGGGAAAGCCCAACCCTTGTCAAATGTGAGATCTGTCGCATCCTTACGAAAAAGTAGCTCCGACTGAACACTACTACCGAGACGGCCAGCTTCCATAAGCAAATCATTGTGGAACTTGATTCCCCACAGCATCGCAGTATCATCTGTAAAGACTCAAAATCCCTTAAATACCATTTCTCAACTTCCAATAAAAACAAGCTCTCTTTTGATTCAAAGATATAAAGAATGTTAGGATGATCGATCACTTACTTATTGCACCATAAGGAGTTAATGACTTGTAATCAAAGCTCAAAATCTGGGTCGACAGATCGTTGAAGCTGGGATGTTGAACAACTAGGTTCCAATCGGAATAATTTCTTCTGTAATTGAAGTTTGTAACTATGATCTTCACCCGCCAGTATTCCTTGTAGTTACTCTTAACATGCCAGTGGACTTGGATGGGGCACATATGACTTGTAGATTGAACCATTGAAGCTGGATGTGTTGATCGAATTTGCCCTTTAAATCACACATAAAATAATATTTAAGAAAATTATCAAGTCAGAAGAAAAGTTAGGATATATGGGCTAAAACAACTCACTGAACACAGCTCCCAATTTTGCTTTGGCAGCCACATGAACATGTTGGGCAGGGCAATCTATTGTAGAAGGCTGAGAGTGAGACACAGCAAGCAGGAGTTTTCTTAGGGAGAAACTCGGAATATTCGCATGTAACAATCCATGTCACTGCCATAAATAAATAAATAAAAATTTATATTAGCATATTGTCTTTTGTAAAAAAAAAAAAAAAAAAAAAAAAAAAAACGAAAAAATAAGATCTTCATTACTAAAAGCTTTTGGGACTCTGCTTTTATCTGACATAATAACTGTTGCAGGTCCACAAGAATAACTAAGCCCCGGTGTTTTCAGAGTGAAGTCTGTAGGCACTGCGACTGTTCTCCAACTGTTGGAGGTTCCCGCTGCACCAACAGTGAGCTGAAATGAAGCTATTGCTGGATCTTGCATCCAGGCACTGAGTACACCTCCTTTGCAACAATTGGCAGTCTGTTGGCTGTAAAGTGTGCCCGGCAATAAATCCACAATTGTTGGGCTCTTTTGACAGCAATGTGAGATTTTCCCCCTAAAAGTAGAACAGTTTCATTGCTCTGTCGCTTGGCCTCCCCTTATACTCCATATGATCTCCTTCTTCTTCCATGTCCACCCCAGCGACCACCCCGGTGCTTCAATGTGACGATATCTCTGGAAGTTGTGCATTGTCACATCCACCTGTAAAGGAAACGGTAATCAAAGGAAAATGCTAAAAAATAAATTTAAGCACAATTAGTGCACAATCTCCTGGCACAATGGAGTGAGACCTTTGTGTGAGCTCCACTCCAATGTGCCTTGAAGTTGTACACTAATTATGCTAAAGTTGTACGTCCATGAATCACAACCCGTAATCAAATAACTTAAATTATTATTTTTTTTTTAAAATAAAATTAATTATTATTATTATTATTTTTAATTTTTTTTTTTAATTTTTTTATCTTTCTGATCATTATGCAGCTGCCAGCAAACAAATGAGAGGAAAATTATATGCTTAACACTTCAAGTGACTATACCTAACATAAGCCATTTGCTTAATCAATCTTTTTTAAGGGAATTAAGCCTAAAATTCATTATGTTGAGTCATAATTATACTGGATTAGGATTTTTTACAATTTCAAAGAACTTGTAAATTTTATGTAATATTGACCTTTTCTAGGCATCGAAAAATTTGAAAAATGTTACATATTAAAAAGGTGGCATGCATATAATAGTTGAGAATTGAATATATTTTCATAAGGTTCTTGATCTTTAATTATGTTATAAAAAAGTTTTGAGCCAAAATTATCTTCTAATAGTTACAAGTAGCAATATTATTAAAAGTGAATATAAATAAGGGAAAACTTGACTTATAATCCATAATCTTTTATTACTTTTGCAAAAACTGTACTAAAACTTTAGAAAATGTTAATTTAAGTTCTTTATCTTCCAATTTTTTTCAATTTCAAACCTCCATTATAATTTTTGATTAAATCATATCAAAATTTTCAAAGTACCACTGTGTTTATTTTCTTATATATATAAATTTTCAAATATTTAAGTATGGGTATTTTTTACAAATTCCATTAAATTTTGACCAACACTTAAATCCTACCAATTGTATTTTTTTTTTTTTTGAGAATTTTGACAAGATTTAATGGAAAACGAAGGGTTGAAACTGGGAAAAAAAATTGAAATATTGACAGTTTAAATGAACACACTTTTAAAACATTTGGCCGGTGAGATTCAAAAAAAAGGTGCTCTTATGATTTGTAACCGTTTTCTCTCCCAAAATAAGGCTCCTCTTACCGGCGTCGCCGTTTGCGCGGGGGGGGGGGGGGGGGGGTTCCTAAGCCTCCCTCCTCTTGGTTTTGTTTCCCCTCTTAGCCTCTCTTAGGATATAGAGGTTTTTTGTTCCTCCCTAGGTTGGTCTAGTGGAGGTTTAGAGTCTCTTAGCTATCATGGCGTAGAGTTTTTTTGTTCCCCCCGAACTAAATCTGACAGAGGTTTATATCTTTTAGTTTTTCTTTGTTTGTTGGCAGGAAAGCACCCTAGAGAGGTTTCGAAGGGGAAGAGCTCGCCGCTCGTGTCGCCGGCGGGAAGGTTTTGGCCGTGCTTCAGTTCTCAACAATCTTTGAGGCCATATCTGTGGTGTTTTGCCGCCCTCTAGTCAACACGCGCTCCCTAGCCTTGCTCGGCGCCGTCCTCTAGTCCAGCTACCACTTGCCACAGCCAGAATGCTTGTCGGTGCTCGGCGCGTAGTTCTCACGCGCCGTGGTGTTTTCACAACTTGGGTTGCGCATAAAGGCCACACTCCGTTTCCTTTGCCATGTCTGGTGGGGACCAGTGGCCTATGGTGTTCGATTGTTGGTGGGGTGTTTTCCGGAAACACATGTGCTGTCTCCGGTGGCGGTTTCTACTCTGTTGGTAGCTTTGTTTTGGGTGTTTTTTCTATTTTGTTTTTTTGGTTAGTTCTTTGGCAGTTTGTTCTGTGGTTATTAACCTGGTCATTGGTTTTTGTCATTGCAGAAGCCTCCTTCTGTTTGGCTAGGTTTTATTTGTAGCAACTGTCTAGATTGGTCTGAGTCTTGTTTTGGCTTAGGTTGGGTGCACCTATATGGTGGTTTATCATGTACCTTTCTTCGTGATTAACGAAAGTTTCAACTTTCCTTATATAAAAAAAAAAATGAACACACTTTTTAAAGTAATCTTGGTTTAAAGTAAAACTTACCACATAGCCATCTGGAGTCCATCTTATTATATCCCATTTGATTGTGATGTTCCCATTTGGGTCAAGTAAAACAAAGCCTTCTGAAAAAGAAACAACCAGCCAAATAATAAGGTAAATAAACAAAGTCAGTAGGCAATAGGCATCACACTCTCTCGTTTCACTTTCTTAGACACAAGTTTTGAAATCAAGATTTATTTTGGAATGAAAAACTAAATATTCATTCTAGAATTGTTTCGTAAATTTGCAAAGATTGAATTAAAAGAAACCTGACGAAGTGAACATCAGAAACAAAAGCAAAATGGTGATTCTGGAGAAGATTCCCATCATGGGTACGTGTTGGAGAATTTCTATACGTGGTCTTGCATGTTGTATTTTTTTACGGCGGAAAAGAAAAGAGGATCGGAGAAGAGAAGAATGAAAGCTATTAAGATGTAATTAGTGAAAGATTTGGAAGTGCTATAGGCTTGAATATCTAAGTAGCACGTGCTAGCTAGCGTTGTGTTTCTATACCGATCGAACTCTAGAACATTACACGTGTAGATCTCTAAGATAAACATTATCTTAGACTTGTGTTTAATTGGATTAGTCATCTCGATCTCCTGAATGAACTGATGAAGATCGACTTCAGTTGATGGCTTGGAGTAGGATTAATTATGATATGATGAGGGATGACTTCGATTACTTGATGGCCGGTGTTCGTCTTTATCTTTGGTGGGTGGCCGACCACCCATTGGGGTGGTCGGCTACGTACCCACCAATTTTCATTTTTTTTTAATTATTTTTTAATTTTAAGTTTATATATATATATATATATATATATAATGTTGGGTTTTTTTAATAATTTTGATTGAATTCCAATTCAAGTGCATGTGTTATTATTAAACTAAAGATTAAGCCTTCAACGAGACTAATAGTTACAGATTTGATGGTTTCGAATGTGAAATAGAAATTTGACCTTCACAAGGATAATGTGCATATGATTCCAAAATTGTGATACTCAAGTATCTATTTTAATAATACTATCTTTTGCAATTAATTAATTAATAACATCATTAATTTAGAAAAAAAATATATCATTAAAGAGAAATGTTTATTATACCACAATTTTTTCCAACTTATTTGATATGATATTATCAATTTGTCTTAAATCGATAAGAAATAGTAAATTTAATCATTTAATTAATATAAAAAAGGGGGGGAGAGGGTTAGAAACCATATTTTTATTAATTCTATAGTGATGATGTGACAGTTTTAACAAACTTTTTTTTTTAAAAAGAATATTTTTTTATTATTATTTATTTATTTTTTATGTTTAAGCTTATCTTTCATAGTTTAATGTTGTGCGTTTGGCATGCGATTTCGTAAATAAAAAGTGTGATTTTAATCAAATCACAGAATAAACATCGTTTGTGATGCTTTTTCTAAAAAATTGCGATTTGAAAACGCATAAAATATGCGTTTTCAAATAGCGGGCAATTTAATGTTTTTTTTTAAAACGCACAATTTTAAAAGTTAAACTGCGATTTTGTCAAACGCTTAAAATTTTAAAGATATCGTTTTCAAATCGTTAATTTTAAAATCGAAATTATTAAAACTGCAAACCCAAACAAACCCTAAGTGCTTTTATGTTATTTTGTTGTCTAGTTGTAGTAATATGGTCGAGTTATTTTTAAAGGGAAGTGGCAATTATTTTGTTGTTTATTTCCGACCCTAATTAGATTTTTACTTGTGGTCTCTTCTATTCAAAATGAGTTTATTATCTATAATATTTATAGGAAAACTTCACTTAAAGCCAAATCATGAAACATACGAATAGGACAAAATTTAGAAGAATTATTGCATGGCATTAAGGCAATGAAAGAGGATGAAGATCGGTCACCACTCATCTCTCTCAAAATAGCTCGGGTCCACCGCAAGCCATAAGCTGCCGTTAGCCAACGACTCACAAAGATTCACCATGCCGCGACGCCAAAATAATTGTAAAATAAAAATATAATCTAATGTTGCCAGAAGAAATATAACAAGATATAACAAGATCCGAGCATAGCAATTAATTAACCGATAATATATACAATAAAGATAAAACAATAAAACATAAAAATATGTTAGAGCTTCACGTCTCCTAGATACCTATTTCTGCCATCAAAATAGGACATGCATAGAATGTCATGTTTATGGTGAAATTGTCCGAACCTTCTCTCGAATAGTGACAACGGGATTTCCGGCGCCATCAAGTAGTACTTGACGGCCACGAAGGGATAGAACTTTTTCAGTGACTTTAAAAATGACGGTGCCATTGACGTCTGTGACAACAAAGTTGCCGTCTGTAATGTTGAGAACCTTTCTCACAATTGCAAGATTTACCTCATAAGGAGCACAATACTGACTGCCTATGATCGGAATAGGAAGGGGAAACTATGAATTTCGGGCTGGTAATTGAGACATGATTACGAGGGAGAAGAGCTTAAGAGGAATAACACACACCTATCTGTTTGAGTCTTGGGTGAGATACTCTAGCTTTGTGTGAGACTCCCTTTTATAATGCTTTGAGGGGCCCCCATTAAGGGAGGTTCCAATGGATGAGGCACCAATGCAAAATATGGAGAAATTAAGGGCATGTTTGGAATTATATTTTTATTATTTTTGAAATACATGTTTGGGTTCTTTTACTAAATTTGAATTCTGCTCAAGTTTTATTCAACTTTTTTCAATTTTGTCTCAAATTTTCTAAACCATCCAAACATAATTTTAAAAAATTAATTTTTTCGGTATTTGCAATTTTCAATATAGTAAAGAATAGTAGAATATAATATAAAAAAATCGTACTACACCCAAATGTGCCCAGGTTTCCGTCAATTTTCGAAAAATATGAGAAAAATTTTATGGGTTTACTTATTCCAACTTGTTTCGTGTAGTCGGTCTCGTTGCTATAAAGATAAGTTCTATAAAGTCTTTCTCATATTTGTTATCTAAATTGCTTCGGACAGCAAATTGTTAGAAATTCGGATGCTTAAAATATGCACCATAGGATGCTTTATCAAATACTTTTCATTTCAAGTGAAAATTGAGAGTATATATTTTACACTCAAAATTTTGTTTTATTTTATTTAACGATATATATGATAGAGAAATGATCTTTTTATATTTCTTATACATGCATTGTAAGATATTATTCCCTTATGTGGCCTTTATATGACATTTACGGTGTTTGCTATGTTTATTATTATTATTTTTTTTAATAAACATATACGGTATTATGATTATTTCTATTAATTTAGATTACCGTAAATATGGAATCGGTATTATGGTTATTTCTATTAATTTAGATTACCGTAAATATGGAATCGGTTAGTTGATTTTAAAAATCAATTAACAATATTGTTTCCTTGATGGAAGGAAACAATACGGTGTTTACCATTTGAGGGTTCCTAACCTAGCCTATAAATAGAGTGCCTGTGTACACCATCAGTACATCCATCAAGCAATAGGCATAGGTTAGAAGATCCCTCAAATAATCTTTTCTTGTTCTTCAGATGGATCGTGGAAAAGTTTGAGCAAATATGGCTAGAGGTAAGCCTGAATCCTGTCTTATTTGTTTTCCGCTGCGCATGTTAGGTTAAAGAAATAATTGTTATTTAATTATTTCTAACATGTGGTATCAGAGCCATCCTCCGTGCTATTTTGCTTAGCATATAATTTTACTATGCTTTATCAATATTGAATCAAGTATTTTTATTTGTTATCAATATTAAATCAAGTATATTCTATTTGGTATTGTTCACTTCTGTTTGCCAATATTGTTTGAGCAATATTTCGTCTTTTGTGACATGATAAAAACGCATTAGCGATTACTATTTTTTGTTTTATCACTATTCTGTGTATTGTGATATACTTCCTAATTTTGAGTTGTTGTAATCTTGATATGGGTATTTTCATAAAGGGGTGGCGGCTAGGGTTCTATTTTTAGGGTTTTCAACCCATCTGGAACATTACGGGTCGGGTTGGTTCGTGACTGGGTAGAGTTTCGACCCATTAAAGTTTTTGGGTTGGATATATTTTCGGGTAGGGTTTTTTAAAACTCATGCAGTTTTGGGCCATTTAAGTGGGCTGACCGAGTTTGGGCCAGCAATATACATAGACCTAGAAGCCTGACTCGATTAAGTGGGTTGACCTAATTGCCCAATATAGTAGCCCATTTGGAATCTTGTGACCCAGAAGCCCAACCCAATATAGTAGCCCATTACAGTAGCATTTAAATAAAATAAAAGATTTGGCTCATATGGGGTTAGAACTTGGGACCTTCATGTCCATAAAGTGACAAGCTTCAAACCATTGAGCTAAGCCTGGTTTTATGCTTTCACATTAAGGTTTTATTCCCTTTATTATTTACAGTACCGTGTATTAAAATTATTGTTTATTTAATACATGAATTGATGAATATATTTTTAATTGTTGAATTTTGAATTTATATTGCTTGATGCCTAGACCTAAGAATAATTAACAATACCATATATACTGGTGTGTTTACAGTAATATCTAAGAATGCAATGTCGGGGAAAGTTCTGGCAAGGAAAGTCTTGGGATTTAAGTGTGTCCGGTGTGACCCCCCTCACTTTCCTGGGAGCTCATCTGCTTGCACCTTGGAAAATGCTGTTTATCCCATTTAAGTATTGATTTGTTATATTCCTGGGGCTATTAAGGGGGCATCTATAAAGTTGTTAGATGTTAATGAAGTAGCAATCATCATGATAATTTTGGGAGAGCCAAAGCATCCCAATTTTGAATGACAATTGCATCAAGATTACACACACACACACACACACCACACACACACACACACACACACACACACACGTAATTATCATTATGATTTTGGGGAGCCATAGCATCCCAAATTTTAATGATAATTACATCAGGATTACACGCATGAACCTCATAATGATTTATTAGATGTTCATGAATTACAGCGTGATTATTATGATTTTGGGAGAGCCAAAGCATCCTAATTTTGTAATAATTGCATACGGATCGTACACATGAACTTCATATAGAAAAATTAATATCGTATTGTAATTAACTCATAAATTTAATTACCTATCCCCAAAGGGAAGTTTTATTTTTATGACTTAATTAGAATGAGATAACAAATTTAGTATTAAAAGTAAAATTTCTTTCGGTTGTCCAAAGGTACGAAGAATTTTATTTATTAATATTTAAATTTATTGGTCTTATCAATAAAGAGTAAATTTCATGCGTGATGCAACCTTTGCCCAAAGGTAGGTTGAAATTTACTATTTAAATTGGCATTGGCTAATTTAAAATAAAGTTACTTCATAGCATTCAAGTATTTTTATTTTTTATATTCTTGGTCATTGCAGCTATTCGTATTACTCTACTTTTGGTAGTTTTATATTCCAGTACTTTAAGGTAATATTTTTTCTGACTGAAAAATATTAATATGCTTTTTTTATTTGGGGTGTTAAAAATTTTGGTGCTCCGTGTGGACAAACCACCTACTCCCGCGGAATTAAGTACGCCACGTGAGATTATTAAGCATGAACGGTGGGAGTGATTTAATCACTTAAGTTAGATGTTCATGAAATCTCATGTCACTAAAGTCATCAGGGATTTGTTCCTGAATGTTTTAGAGCCAAAGTTTTATAAAGGTTGTTTATGAACATTTAGTAAGTTCAAACAAAACTTAGCCAGAACCCTAATAGAAAAAAGCTTTAAAGACAAACATTTTACAATTTCTAAAGTGTTTATAATCTCATTATGGGAATGAAGGAAATTATAGCTTAGCCTAAGTCTATAAAGATTGATATTTTTTTGAGTCATTATTGGTCTATTTCATTTTTTGAATTCTCTCTTCTAATATAGAATTTTATCTTTTACTATACATAAGGATAAATGGTTAGTAAGTGAACTTCTAACCATGTGTGTTCAGAGAATCTATAAAGTGTTCACATGATTACTCATTTAAGGGAAAGACCGATAAATGCAATCATGGTCAACACTTAAAGCATGAGAATAAGGTGCCAATAAAGTATGATGGCGATCAAGATACCTATTTCTCATGCAATAAGGAAAATTAAGGGCATATAAAGAAAGATTGCATGAAGTAAAAGAAATGACTTAAAATAAAGATAATCTCATATATCTAATATGTTGTGGAGTGATTATGGTTTAACAATCCACGTTGTCAACACAAATGCAGAGTCTTTTTAAAAGTGAATAACACGTGTTTATAATTTGAAGTTGTTGGGATCTATAGGTTAATTTTGAGATTCAGTTATATTTTTTACCTAAAAAATGATTTATATTCCATAATCTTTTAGAAATTTATTTTCTAGTTTGGTTTGTTAAAAATTTCAATTTTATTTTTGAAATTTTTCTTATTTTAGGTGGAATATTGGTTGGGGTTTATTTAAAGTCTATTTAAAATTGACCTACATCCCAATTTTTGAAACAAAATTATTTGTTTGTTTCTGCATACTGATGTTGACGTAAAGTAGAGTCTTTGAGAATTTAAAAATCTCTTGTTATGGCTTTGGAGATTGAAATATATTTCTATACAGAAAATAAAAGTCGGTAATTTACTGACTTTGGTACTTGTGTGGACTGCATAAAGGAAAGCATACCAACAAGACCATTAGAGGTGCCAAAGAGAGCATTTTAAAATTCTTGAGATCATGTACATTGAAATGTGTTAATCTTTCCATACTCATTGCCTAAATGGTCAGAGATATTTTTATCTTTTTTAGTGATGACCATATAAAGTTTATGTATCTCTATCTTCTAAATATTAAAGCTGGGGTATTGAATGTTTTTAATACCTTTAAGAAAGAAGAGGAGAAACAATTTGAAGATCATAAGATCTAATATAGGCATAGAGTATTAAGGTAGGTACACACAAAGAGAAATGGTTAGAAATACTAATCTGCTATTACCCTTATAGAGTAAAACTTTGAAGACCATTGTGTATATGTTAAACAGTATTCCATCTAAGGTTGTCCATAAGACACCTTTTAAAGTATGAAATAGATGGAAGTTTAATTTAAATTATTTACACATATGGGGTTGCCTTGCTAAAGAGAGGATTTATAATCCTCGCCTTAGGAAATTAGATTCAAGGACAACCAGCGGATCTTTTATAAGCTATCTAGTAAACTTTAAAGGGTTTTAATGTTTTATTGTCCTTCATATAAGCCTAGAGTTGTTGATTGTAAAATTTCTAGAGGATACGGAACCTAGTGGGAGTGCTCATTCACATAAATTGGAATTTGAGGAAGCACTAGAGTTGGCCAAATCTCCTCCTCATAGAGGATGATTGATTGTATTCAGGGAAAATCAGATTGATTATCCTGAGCCACAATCACTTCTAGAACAACCAACTCATACAGAACAGGTTCAAAATCTATTCTCCCATTGCAAAATGCAGAGGAAGTAGAATTAAGAAAATTCTATAGAATAAGTAGATCAACAATTCATAGTGATCATGTTGTATACCTCCCAGAGTCTGATGTTGACATTGGACATAAAGATGATCCAATTTTTTCTTCACATGCTGTGAGTGGAGAAAACTCCACATTGAGATTTAGTGCCATGAAGTAAGAGATAAGTCCATGGCTAAAAGGTCAAGCTAGACTCGTTGCCAATGGTTTTACTCATAAAGAAAGGCATTAATTATTGTGAAACATTCTCTCCAGTGTCTAAGAATGGTTCATCAAGATAATCATAGCATTAGTAGCTCATTTCTATCTAGAGCTACATCAAATGGATGTGAAAACAACTTTCCTGAATGGGGATCTTAAATATGAGGTTTACATGAAACAATCAAAAGGTTTTATAAATAACAATCAGAAAGCTTGCGAATTAAAGAATTCTATTTATGGGCTGTGATAGATCCCTCATCGGTGATATACTTTTTACAAGGTTATTGTTTTATTGTTTATTGAAAAAACCTTGTTAATTAGTATATATACCTTAAGGTCAGTGGGAGTACAGTAATCTTTCTTGTCCTATACGTGGATATTATTTTTGCAAGTGCTGATTTAGGTTTGCTACATAAAGTTCATTTCACAAAACTTTGAAATGAAGGATTTGGGTGAAATCTCTTATGTCTTTTGACATAGAGATTCACAGAGACATAAAGAATATTAACATTGTCTCGGAAGGCCTACATTGAAAAAGTTTTGGAAAGATTTAGAATGAAGGATTATGTACCTTCAGTAGCAATTAAGAGGGACCAATTAAATACAGATTAATGTCCCAAAAGGTATTGGAATAAGGGCAGATGAAAAGTTTTAAGTGTCTGCATTATACATAACCATATGACTGACAATAAGTATATTGAGTCAATAAAGTGCTGCAAATAAAGTCTTGCGGTATATGCAAGGAACCAAGAAGTACAACTTAACCTGAGGATACAGTTTCCATTTGAAGGTGGTTAGTTGTTCAGATTTGAGTTTTGCTGATTGTATAGATAGTAGAAAGTCTACTTTAGGGTATATATCTTTTTATTGAGAGATATATCTTAAAGATGCAGTATGCAGACTATGGTTGCTACGTCTACCAAGAAAGCTAAAATTCTAGCGTGCTATGAATTTAGTACACAGCATGATGGTTGAGACATTTTGTTGAAAGTCTCAATATTGTCGATTTTTACAGTTAGACCATAAAGATACTCTGCGGTAATTCTACTATAATCTTCTTTTATAAGAATAAAGAGTAGAAGTAGAAGTAAATCGACATCAAGTATCTCAGTACGAGAGATAACATTAAGAGACATAAAGGGTCTATTGAGCATATAAGTACTGAATTAATGATTGCGGATCCCATGACTTAAAGTTTACTGGTAAATAAAGAATAAAGTCATGCGGAATATATGAGACTCATTAATTCATTTTTTGCTTGGTTTGTCTCTTTTTGGTCTACAGACATAAAGTTATTATAATAAAGATTTTGTGCACATTTGTTATTTTATCCATGAGGATAAATAAAGTTGGACCCGAATGACTTATAGGAAGTTCATTCATAAAGCTTAATTATCCATAAGGTACTCATATAATGAGTGTTTTTCATTGTGATACATGGAAGGGACGACCTAATTTTATAATGGTTTTACCGCCATGATTCGTGTGAAACATTTCTTATCTGAGTGGGAGGATTCCATAAGTGTGGCCAAACTAAAGAACCTAATACCATAAGCTCATGTGTCATAAAGGCCAAGTGGGAGAATGTAAGATATTATTCCCTTATGTGGCCTTTATATCACATTTACGGTGTTTGCTATGTTTATTATTATTATTTTTTTTTTTAATAAACATATACAGTATTATGATTATTTCTATTAATTTAGATTACCGTAAATATGGAATCGGTTAATTGATTTTAAAAATCAATTAACAATATTGTTTCCTTGATGGAAGGAAACAATACGGTGTTTACCATTTGAGGGTCCCTAACCTAGCCTATAAATAGAGTGCATGTGTACACCATCAGTACAGCCATCAAGCAGTAGGCATAAGTTAGAAGATCCCTCAAATAATCTTTTCTTGTTCTTCAGATGGATCGTCGAAAAACTTGAGCAAATATGGCTAGAGGTAAGCCTGAATCCTGTCTTATTTGTTTTCCACTGCGCATGTTTGGTTAAAGAAATAATTGTTATTTAATTATTTTCTAACATGCATCTCCCATTCTTTTTTTTTTTTTTTTTTTTTTTTTTTTTTTTTTTAAATCAATCATTGGATCCGTAGGACCCACATGTGAGTTCTATAGATTTAATGGTTGATTTAAAAAAGAGATACATATGAAATGTATAAAAGATATACATGTAACATGTATCTGTATGTAATATATATATATATATATAATACATAACTCTCTATTTATATAGAGATAATAAGTAGTGAGCAAGAAACCCAAGACTTAAATAAGGTAAATATCGATAAACCTAATTTAGAGAATATAAATATTCTAACATAATGAAAATAAACCCGACAAAAAGATCAAACCTAAATGAGAAATATTATTATATGAAAATACACCAATGTAATATGAAAAATATATTCTAACAACACATTATAAATGTTTCGAAATATGCATTTGGATATATAAAAACCTTTAAAAAATAGAAGAATAAAAGATTAATTGAAACTCAAAAAATAGAGATTTGTTATTAGCAATATAACATTGACTCTCAAAGGTGATAAGAATAATTTTAAAATTTAAATATAATATTGATTTGTAATTAAAACAATAATAATAATAAGTTGCTGATTTTTGGATTTTCTTTCAGTTTTTTTTTTCTTCTTCTTCTTTTTTGGTCTTTATAACTTTATGTTGCTTGGGTTCTTGTACCGAAATCTGGAGTAATCTTTCTGTTTCAAATACTGATGATTTTACAATGCTTTTTCTTCTACAGCCTTCTTCCAGTGGTTCTTGTTACCACTTTTTGTTGCCCTTAGTGATAGGACCAGATAATTTTATAACCCATTTCCTCCTTGTTGCTTTTTTTTTTTTTTGTACTGTAATTATTTTATTTTATTTTATTTTTGTCTATTGTAGAGAAGCTCACCCATTTTTTAGTGTTTATTTCCGGTAACTCTTTCTCTGTTTGCTTAGGAAAAAAAAACCAAAGACAAAAAGAAAAAAAAAGAATAGGCATAACCGCATCAATTAATGAAAAGAAGGACTATTCTAAACCCTTGGAATCTTTGTCATAGCCAAGTTGATTGTCAATTCTACGCTCGTTAAGTCTTTGCTCAAGTTTATCTGGATTTGCTGTCTCCGTTGGTTTTTTGCATTGATTTCTTTTTTTGGTCGGTTGTGGTGGAGCTCACCAACTTTCTTTCTTTGCTTAAAAAAAAAAAAAAAAAAAAAAAAAAAAAAAAAGCATGTCCATCAATTAATGAAAAGAAGGATCATTCTAATCCCTTGGAATCTTTGACAGAGTCAAGTTGTCTGTCAATTCTTCGGTTGTCAAGTCTTCGCTTAAATTTCTCTGGATTCATCGTCTTCAATGGTTTTTTTTTTTTGCACTGTAAATTTTTTTATTTGTCTATTATGGGGAGAACTTACCCATTTATAAATGTTTTAGTTCTGGTAACCCTTTCTTTATATGATTAGAAATAAAAAAAAAATAAAAAAAAATAAGAAAAAAAAAGAAAGAAAAGAAAAGAAAAAGAAAAGGCATGTCCTCATCAATTATTGAAAATGACCACTCTAATCCCTTGGAGTCTTTGCCAGAGCCAAGTTGACCATCAATTCTTCACTCGCTAAGTCTTTGCTCAAGTTTCTCTGGATTTAAAAAAAATAAAAAAATAAAAAAAGAAAGAAAAGAAAAGAAAAAGAAAAGGCAGTCCTCATCAATTATTGAAAATGACCATTTTAATCCCTTGGAGTCTTTGCCAGAGCCAAGTTGACTATCAATTCTTCACTCGCTAAGTCTTTGCTCAAGTTTCTCTGGATTCGTCATCTGCTCCGGTGTTTTTCTTTTTGCATTGTATTTTTTTTTTTTTGTCTGTTGTGGGGGTGCTCACCCATTTTTCAATGTTTTAATTCCGATAACCCTTTCTTTATTTGCTTAGAAAAAATAAAGCATGTCCCCATCAATTAATGAAAAGAAGGACCATTCTAATCCCTTGGAGTCTTTGATAGAGGCAAGTTTACTGTCAATTCTTCGCTTGTTAAGTCTTCGTTGAAGTTTCTTTGGATTCTTCGTCTCTGATTCTCTCATGCTCATTTAATTCAGAGACGCAGAAACAGAGAGGATCCGTTTTCCTATATATATATATATATATTTATGAATTAACTTTCATTCAAAAACATTAAGAAACCAACTCACACTCTAGCTGGTTTAAAACACCAAACTGAAACCCATAAAACAAAAGCCACTACCATACAACCAAGCAACCTGCTACCCTTAGAAAGGTCAATTCCATCAAAAAGGAAAAACCCTAACAAACACACAAACAAACTACATAACCAAGAAACATAGAAACAGAACACAGTTATCCATTCCCTACCAACACACTCAACGGAATGCCCCAATTTCCACAAAGCTCAACATTCACTGAGTTGTAACTGAATTTCCCTTTCCCCCTTCCCATAATTCTTGAGCCAATCTTCCAACAAATAATTTGCAGAATTTGTTCTTCGGATTTCACATTACTAATTTAAGGCAATTCTGATGCGCGCTGCCAAATATTGTAGACGGTAACTCCAAAAGCCAACTTGAAAAGAATGCTTTCAAGCTTTTTTTCCTTCCGATTCTTTAATTTCACAATCTCATCCCAACCACATCTTAATTAATTATGAGAATTAAAAGACATTTGAGGGTAACATCGCTCCATAATGTTTTGCTCCACCCACGTCCAAAAAATAATGCTCGTTTTCCCAAGTTTCACGTACTCTCAGTCATTAAAGTTTGTTGGAAAAGTTTGATGGTCAACAAGTCTTCTTTGAAGTTTCAGCCCTTTGTTTCACTCTCAAGCATTATTGTTGGTAAAAAGACTATCTGGAATACCTAGGCCCTGCTGCTCATCTCTTTATGGACACTGCTAGAAATGCACTGCAATCCAATAGGAAGACAATCCCAATTGTAGGGATCTATATCGGTTTTAAACAATTATAACTCATATGGTTTCTTATCCTTTGTCCAATATCTTTGTAACTGTCTGTCTCTAATGGCAATGTTAATCCAATTTCCATAGTGATGTAAACAGCCCGCTAAATTACACTTTACAAAGCACATTATTTAAGTGAAAAGAGGATAAGTGCAACCGCGGTCAACATCGCAGAGTCTTGGACAAATAAAGACGTACAACAAAAAAATAAAGATAAATACAATATTGATCAATATATTAATGGAGGTTTTAGACCTTTCGGTAGTGTCTCATCACTAATGAGAAGAGAAATTACACTTAAAAAAGAGAAATAATCACTTCTCAATAGCTTAAAGCTTTAATAAAAAAACTTTATTCATTCATTAAAATCATAACATTACATCACCTTATATAAGGTACCAATTTATTCCAAACAGACTAGACGTAGATGAAACACGAGTAATGTTAGGAACCATATTTTTATCCTCCTAAAGTTATTTAATAGTGATTCATTCCAAATTCAATGATAACATCTTTTACACATCTTATTTTCAAATTTAATATTGGATTTATGAGACTTACATTGGGACACACAAATTTAAAGGTGAATTTGAAATTTGATTATATGGAGATGTGTAGGAAATATATATGTATCATTTTTTAATTTTAATAGCCAAATCAACTTTAAGATGATAAAAAAAAATAGTTCATGACATTACTAGCCACAACACGTACTATTGGTGATTTAGGATACGAATTCGTCAATTTCTTCGTGGGTCGATCAACTGCCACCTGTAATTTAAAATAGTCCTTGTGTCAAGCCATTTACAAAATCTCCAAGAGTTGATGATATCGCATCAAGAATCACGACAAGAGCGACTATGAATGCATGATCAATGTTAGGATTAATCGTCACGTTGAAGTGGTCTTTTCCGATCAAAAAACTTTTGACAGTATTTTTCTTTTCCATCTGCAATTTTCACATTAATCAACGAAGTTAGTCTAAAATTCTGCCAATTCAAGACGACTATAATCATTCCCTTAGTGTAAATTACTTCATTAATAAGTGAAGTCCAATACGAAAAATATTAATTAAAATTAGAAGTAATTACGGAACACAATTTAAACTCGATCGAGAGTATTGCTGGAATCAATATATTTTTATTTCACAACTATCCTGCAATACTGACGTGACAGTCTCAATCAACAATGAGATAAATCATCATTTAAAACAAAAATCAAGAATTAGTTTGAACTATCATCAGCATTATGAGATAATTGTGAGATAAAAATGTAGTATGAAACATTACTCTATGTTCAATCATCTCCTATTTCAAAGAATAATGCTATAAATTGCATTTTTGTCTCAACTATTTCTTAAGGGGTCAATCATGTAATTAAAAAATATATAATTTAATTAATATTTTTAAAGAAAAAAGCTCAATCGTTTCATTAGAAGCAAAAACATGGACATGTCTTGATATTTCGTAATTACGTACGTACTTTAATATTTCATCAATCTTACTAAAAAATCAAGTACTTCTATAATGTCAATCATTATTCACATGGTACGTACACTCATGTCCAATTAATTGAAGAAAAAAGAGAGAGAGAGAGAGAGAGAGAGAGAGAGAGAGAGAAAGTCCTACTAACCTTGGCAACTTTTGAGGAAGATTGTCCAGCAGAAACTTCACAAGATTTGGCAGAGAAATCTGCTTCAACCTTGAAGTCACAAACATCTTCGTTTTTGTTATTTGCCAAGAACACCTGTAACTTGGCCCTTAGTTGGACCATTGAACTTCGCTTCACGCTAAAAATTAGATCACTTTCCTCTGAGCTGTCACCCCTGTAAACTCTCCATCTTTCATGGGCACTCATAATCTACACAACCAAACAATGTTTATGGTAAGAAGACAAAGGATTGAGGAAGAAGACAAAGGATTGATGTGAATTATCACATTCAATCCTTTGTCTTCTTATATGGTACATCACCATTAGCAGAGACGTAGAAACTTATAATAATACTATCTTTTGCAATTAATTAACTAATAACATCATTAATTTAGAAAAAAAAATATATCATTAAAGAGAAATGTTTATTATACCACAATTTTTTCCAACTTATTTGATATGGTATTATCAATTTGTCTTAAATTGATAAGAAATAGTAAATTTAATCATTTAATTAATATAAAAAAGGAGGGGAGGGGGGTTAGAAACCACATTTTTATTAATTTTATAGTGATGATGTGACAGTTTTAACTAACTTTTTTTTTTTTTTTAACAAGACTTTTTTTTTTTTTTTTATTTTTATTTTTTATGTTTAAGCTTATCTTTCATAGTTTAAGGTTGTGCGTTTGGCATTCGATTTCGTAAATAAAAAGTGTGATTTTAAATCAAATCACAGAATAAACATCGTTTAATTTGGGATGCTTTTTCTAAAAAATTGCGATTTGAAAACGCATAAAAATTAAAATATGAGTTTTCAAATCACGGGCAATATAATGTTTTTTTTTAAAACGCATAATTTTAAAAGTTAAACTGTGATTTTACCAAACGCTTCACATTTTAAAGATATCGTTTTCAAATCGTTAATTTTAAAATCGAAATTATTAAAACCACAAACCCAAACAAACCATAAGTGCTTTTATGTTATTTTGTTGTCTAGTTGTAATAATATGGTCGAGTTATTTTTAAAGGAAAGTGGCAATTATTTTGTTGTTTATTTCCGACCCTAATTAGATTTACTTGTGGTCTCTTCTATTCAAAATGAGTTTATTATCTATAATATTTATAGGAAAACTTCACTTAAAGCCAAATCATGAAACATACTAATAGGACAAAATTTAGAAGAATTATTGCATGGCATTAAGGCAATGAAAGAGGATGAAGATCGATCACCACTCATCTCTCTCAAAATAGCTCGGGTCCACCGCAAGCCATAAGCCGCCGTTAGCCAACGACTCAAAAAGATTCACCATGCCGCGACGCCAAAATAATTGTAAAATAAAAATATAATCTAATGTTGCCAGAAGAAATATAACAAGATATAACAAGATCCAAGCATAGCAATTAATTAACCGATAATATATACAATAAAGATAAAACAATAAAACATAAAAATATGTTAGAGCTTCACGTCTCCTAGATACCTATTTCTGCCATCAAAATAGGACATGCATAGAATGTCATGTTTATGGTAAAATTGTCCGAACCTTCTCTCGAATAGTGACAACGGGATTTCCGGCGCCATCAAGTAGTACTCGACGGCCACGAAGGGATAGAACTTTTTCAGTGACTTTAAAAATGACGGTGCCGTTGACGTCTGTGACAACAAAGTTGCCGTCAGTAATGTTGAGAACCTTTCTCACAATTGCAAGATTTACCTCATAAGGAGCACAATACTGACTGCCTATGATCGGAATAGGAAGGGGAAACTGTGAATTTTGGGCTGGTAATTGAGACATGATTACGGGGGAGAAGAGCTTAAGAGGAATAACACACACCTATCTGGTTGAGTCTTGGGTGAGATACTCTAGCTTTGTGTGTGAGACTCCCTTTTATAATGCTTTGAGGGGCCCCATTAAGGGAGGTTCCAATGGATGAGGCACCGATGCAAAATATGGAGAAATTAAGGGCATGTTTGGAATTACATTTTTATTATTTTTGAAATACATGTTTGGGTTCTTTTACTAAATTTGAATTCCCTCAAGTTTTATTCAACTTTTTCAATTTTGTCTCAGGTTTTCTAAACCATCCAAACATAATTTTAAAAAATAAATTTTATCGGTATTTGCAATTTTCAATATAGTAAAGAATAGTAGAATATAATATAAAAAAAATCGCACTACACCCAAACGTGCCCAGGTTTCCGTCAATTTTCGACAAATATGAGAAACTTTTTATGGGTTTACTTGTTTCAACTTGTTTCGTGTAGCCGGTCTCCTTGCTATAAAGATAAGTTCTATAAAGACTTTCTCATATTTGTTATCTAAATTGCTTCGGACAGCAAATTGTTAGAAATTCGGATGCCTAAAATATGCACCATAGGGTGCTTTATCAAATACTTTTCATTTCAAGTGAAAATTGAGAGTATCTATTTTACACTCAAAATTTTGTTTTATTTTATTTAACGATATATATGATAGAGAAATGATCTTTTTATATCTCTTATACATGCATCTCCCATACATTTTTTTTTTCTTTTCTAAATCAACCATTGAATCCGTAGGACCCACATGTGAGTTCTATAGATTTAATGGTTGATTTAAAAAAGAGATACATATGAAATGTATAAAAGATATACATGTAACATGTATCTGTATGATAATATATATATTACATAACTCTCTATTTATATAGAGATAATAAGTAGTGAGCAAGAAACCCAAGAATTAAATAAGGTAAATATCGATAAACCTAATTTAGAGAATAAAAATATTCTAACATAATGAGAATAAACCCGACAAAAAGATCAAACCTAAATGAGAAATATTATTATAAGAAAATACACCAATGTAATATGAAAAATATATTCTAACAACACATTATAAATGTTTCGAAATATGCATTTGGATATATAAAAACCTTTAAAAAAATAGAAGAATAAAAGATTAATTGAAACTCAAAAAATAGAGATTTGTTATTAGCAATATAACATTGACTCTCAAAGGTGATAAGAATAATTTTAAAATTTAAATATAATATTGATTTGTAATTAAAATAATAATAATAATAAGTTGCTGATTTTTGGATTTTCTTTCAGTTTTTTTTTTTCTTCTTTTTTTTGGTCTTTATAACTTTATGTTGCTTGGGTTCTTGTACCGAAATCTGGAGTATCTTCCTGTTTCAAATACTGATGATTTTACAATGCTTTTTCTTCTACAGCCTTTTTCCGGTGGTTGTTTTTACCACTTTTTGTTGCCCTTAGTGATAGGACCAGATAATTCTATAACCCATTTCGTCCTTGTTGCTTTTTCTTTTTTTTTTTGGTACTGTAATTATTTTATTTTATTTTATTTTTGTCTATTGTAGAGAAGCTCACCCATTTTTTAGTGTTTATTTCCGGTAACCCTTTCTCTATTTGCTTAGGAAAAAAAACCAAAGAAAAAAAGAAAAAAAAGAAAAGGCATAACCGCATCAATTAATGAAAAGAAGGACTATTCTAAACCCTTGGAATCTTTGTCATTGCCAAGTTGATTGTCAATTCTACGCTCGTTAAGTCTTTGCTCATGTTTATCTGGATTTGCTGTCTCCGTTGGTTTTTTGCATTGAATTTTTATTTTTTTGGTCGGTTGTGGTGGAGCTCACCAACTTTTATTCTTTATTTACTTTAAAAAAAAAAAAAAAAAAAGAAAAAAAAAAAAAAAAGAAAAAAGAAAAAGCATGTCCATCAATTAATGAAAAGAAGGATCGTTTTAATCCCTTGGAATCTTTGACGGAGCCAAGTTGTCTGTCAATTCTTCGGTTGTCAAGTCTTCGCTTAAGTTTCTCTGGATTCGTCGTCTTCAATGGTTTTTTTTTGCACTGTAAATTTTTTTATTTGTCTATTATGGGGGGAACTTACCCATTTATAAATGTTTTAGTTCTGGTAACCCTTTCTTTATTTGATTAGAAATAAAAAAAAATAAAAAAAATAATAAAAAAATAAAGAAAAGAAAAGAAAAAGAAGAGGCATGTCCTCATCAATTATTGAAAATGACCATTCTAATCCCTTGGAGTCTTTGCCATAGCCAAGTTGACCATCAATTCTTCACTCGCTAAGTCTTTGCTCAAGTTTCTTTGGATTCATCATCTGCTCCAGTGTTTTTCCTTTTACATTGTATTTTTTTTTTTTTGTCTGTTGTGTGGGTGCTCACCCATTTTTCAGTGTTTTAATTCCGATAAACCTTTCTTTATTTGCTTAGAAAAAATAAAGCATGTCCCCATCAATTAATGAAAAGAAGGACCATTCTAATCCCTTGGAGTCTTTGATAGAGGCAAGTTTACTGTCAATTCTTCGCTTGTTAAGTTTTCGTTGAAGTTTCTCTGGATTCCTCGTCTCTGATTCTCTCATGCTCATTTAATTCAGAGACGCAGAAACAGAGAGGATCCGTTTTCCTATATATATATATATATATATATATATATTTATTTATGAATTTACTTTTCATTCAAAAACATTAAGAAACCAACTCACACTCTAGCTGGTTTAAAACACCAAACTGAAACCCATAAAACAAAAGCCACTACCATACAACCAAGCAACCTGCTACCCTTAGAAAGGTCAATTCCATCGAAAAACCCTAACAAACACACACAAACAAATTATACTATATAACCAAGAAACACAGAAACAGAACACAATTATCCATTCCCTACCAACACACTCAAGGGAATGCCCCAATTTCCACAAAGCTCAACATTCACTGAGTTGTAACTGAATTTCCCTTTCCCCCTTCCCATGATTCTTGAGCCAATCTTCCAACAAATAATTTGCAGAATCTGTTCTTCGGATTTCACATTACTAATTTAAGGCAATTCTGATGCGCGCTGCCAAATATTGTAGACGGTAACTCCAAAAGCCAACTTGCAAAGAATGCTTTCAAGCTTTTTTCCCTTCCGATTCTTTAATTTCACAATCTCATCCCAACCACATCTTAATTAATTATGAGAATTAAAAGACATTTGAGGGTAACAACGCTCCATAATGTTTTGCTCCACCCACGTCCAAAAAATAATGCTCGTTTTCCTAAGTTTCACGTACTCTCAAGCATTAAAGTTTGTTGGAAAAGTTTGATGGTCAACAAGTCTTTTTTGAAGTTTCAGCCCTTTGTTTCACTCTCAAGCATTATTGTTGGTAAAAAGACTATCTCGAATACTTAGGCCCTGCTTATTTTCAAATTCACTATTGAATTTATGAGACTTACATTGGGTCACACAAATTTAAAGGTGGATTTGAAATTTGATTGTATGGAGATGTGTAGGAAATATATATGTATCATTTTTTTAATTTTAAAAGCCAAATCAACTTTAAGATGATAAAAAAAAAAAAATAGCTCATGACATTACTATAGCTAGAACACGTACTATTGGTGATTGAGGATACGAATCCGTCAATTTCTTCATGGGTCGATCAACTGCCACCTGTAATTTAAAATATTCCTTGTGTCAGGCCACTTACAACATCTCCAAGATTTGATCATATCGCATCAAGAATCACAACAAGAGCAACTATGAATGCATGATCAATGTTAGGATTAATCGTCACGTTGAAGTGGTCTTTTCCGATCAATAAACTTCTGACAGTATCTTTCTTTTCCATCTGCAATTTCCACATTAATTAACGAAGTTAGTCTAAAATTCTGCCAATTCAAGACGACTATAATCATTACCTTAGTGTAAATTACTTCATTAATAAGTGAAGCCCAATACGTAAAATATTAATTAAAATATATGCAAACTAGTCGAATAGAAATATACATATGTTCTCTCTCATTAAGACTCATAGGCATATTAATACGTTCTAGCATGAAATTATTTTCCAAATCATGCCACACAATCATTATACTATGCATTCTCTTGTTCTGTTTTTGTGTTTATGAAACCAAGAGCATCAATTCTCTAAAACTTACTGTTCCCAAGAACTCGCTAGTGCTAGGAGTATCAACTCTCTGGTCTTACTATTTCTGAGGCCAGGAGCATCAACTCTTTGAAACCTACTGTCTCTACCCATGAGGCATCAACCCTAGGGCTTGAAGGTCGGGACTTATTGGAAGTTCCGTCCGCTGGCCGTTCGTACACGACATTAGACATAGACAATTTTTGATATACATCCCTATTTTCATAAGAAAAATTATTGTCACTACAAAAAAAAAAAAAAAGACATTTATGGACGGTTTTTTTCTAGACGGTTTCTAAAACCGTCTAGAAAATAAAATTTGCAGACGTTTTTTTGAAACCGTCTGGAAAAAAATTATTATGGACGGTTTGATTAAACCGTCTATAAAATTCCAGATGGTTTTAACTAAATCGTCTGGAAATGAAAATTTCCAGGCGGTTTTATAAAAACCGTCTATAAATTTATAGGCGGTTTTTTTAAAAAACGTCGGTAAATTTTATTTCCAGACGGTTTAGTTAAAACCGTCTGGAATTTTATAGACAGTTTTTACCAAACCGTCTGGAATTTTTTTTTCCCACGCCATGTCATCAATCAGCGTGATACCTCTTATTTCACCACGTCCGTCAGATTTATTTCCCAACCAAAATCAGAACCATCGATCTCTCTCTCTCTCTCTCTCTCTAGCTCTCTCTGATCTCTCGGTCTTCTTATTCCCCCAAAACCCTCTTCTCCCCAAAAAAACTCTCTTCTCCCCAAATCTCTCTTCTCTCTCTCGTCTCTCTGCATCGCAGTGGAGCAGTGCTCTCCGAAATCACCGGCGTTAAATACGGCCACGCTCTTCTCCTTCTCCGCGAATCCCGAGATGATTCTCCTCACACTCTCCAGGTCGAATAGCCTCTCTCCGTCGTAGGTGAAAGAGAGCACCAGGAGGTCGTCGACGGTCACGTGCTCCAGGATCGCCAAGATCCGCTTCTCGAGCTCATTCTTCCACTTGGTGTTCGAAGCTTGGAGGAATATTGCCGATCGGAGAAGGCAGCAGAGGAAGTTGATTGGGGTTTCTGGGCTGATTCGGCCGAAACCGGCTCTGGGTCGTTGTGGGTTGGAGCTGATGGGTTGGTGATTGGGGTGGGTTTCGGTGATTGTTATGGGTTGAAGCTGACGGGTTTGCTTCTTTTTTTTTTTCTTTTTTTTTTTTATTGTTTAAGATATATATTTTTTGGTTGATTTGTGAAAGGGGAGTGGTTGGCTGTGGCTGTGGAAGAGAAACAGAGGAAGACGTCGATTAGCTAGCTTGTAGCAGATTTGGTGCGGTTGAACGGCTCGATGGTGGTGACCGGAGCTAATCGAGTTTCGGTGGATATTTCTGGACTCTGGTAGAGAACGTAGAAGCTAGCTTCGAGCCTTTAACCGCTGGACAAAAATAATAATTAATTATAATAATAAAAAAAAAACAGGTTTTGGACGGTTTTGGGCAAAACCGTCCAGAATTGGTTCCTGACGGTTTGGGTCAAACTGTCTGTAATTGCGGACGGTTTGGCCCAAACCGTCTAGAAATTTATTTAGCGACGCTATATTCTAGACGGTTTTAAACCGTCCAGAAAAAACCGTCTGAAATTGATTCCAGACGGTTTTTTTGCATTTCTAGACAGTTTAAAACCGTCCAGAATTTGCTTTTTTTTTTTTTGTAGTGTGTTATACAACTCTTAACACAATTTTTGTACAACTCTAACAATTTTTTTTTTTCAAATTAACTATTTGATCATTTTTCTTACACGTGGATGACACGTATCCAATGGTTGATTTAAGGAAAAAAAAAATACAAAAATTATAAACCTATCATATCTCATTTCCACAAACATATTGCTGGTCTATTTAGAAGGAAAATAAATGCTCAGCTGGACCACAAAACATCACTTTGAAAATTAACTACGATCCATACATCAATCCAAGGAGGGTTCTTCAAATCACATCTAGGATTGCAGAAAAGTAAACCAACCTGCTCTTATACTTCTGGTACCAATTCCAGATTGTCTCAATCCGATCAGTTGATGTTGTAAAGAATCACAATAAGCGCAACTATGAATGCATAATCAATGTTGGGATTCACTGTCACCATGAATTTGTTCTTTCCAAGGAAGACTCTTTTCAAGGATTGCTTCTTATGCATCTGCATTTCCAACATTAATTATCAATTGATTCAGTATAGGCATAACAAAACCAGCTTAATTGCCTCCAATTTATGCCGACTAGCTAGGGACGGAGACTCGGTGCAATATCGGCTGTCTTATTACAGCGGGAGCGGGCTCTACCTTTTCGAACAACTATCCCGATACCTGTTCGAGCAAGTAGGGTTCGTATAGGCCGGCTCTCAAATAAATTGCCCTATAGCACGGGATTTGGATATATATATATGGATTTTTCTAGGGGCTGTGAAATTGTTAGAGCATCAACGTTAATCTTACTTGGGCGACTACTGTAGAAGAGTCTCAGCATAAATGACACGAGTTCGTTCTGAAAAAGTTCCCTTGACCTTGAAGTCACAAACATCCTCTCTTGTGTTATTTGCTAAGAACACGTGTAATGTGGTCTTGAATTGGAACATTGAAGATCGCTTAGCGCTGAAGAGCAGATCGCAAGAGTTTGTGCTATCACCCCTAAAAACTTTCCATCTATCATGGCTTGAGGTTAACTGCATGAATGATGAATGAGAATTTTAATTTACTGAAAAAAAGCTTAGATCCAAAGAAGCACGTACACCTAAAAGGGGTGAAAAGGTGTTTTTAGACAAACATTGAAATTCAAAATTAGAAGAAACACAAACCAAACAGTATCAATATATCGCACAAAAATTGCAAGTCTAAACCAAATTTCGAAGCGGATTCAATTCTAACTCAATTATTACATACAGCCAATCGACCCATGTTTTGATCATACTAATTAAGATTTGCCAATTCCAACACACATAAATGAGAAAGCGAATAGAAATACGATGTTAAGAAGTAGATAGCGAACTTTGGGTCTTAAAGTTACCATGTGATTTCCAGTAGCATCAAGTAAGATACTCCGGGGACGCTGGAAGCAGGTATAGGGTGCTCTAACTTTAAAAACGATGTTGCCTTGGATGTCTTTGACATCAAAGTTTCCATCGGTTAAAGTCGGAGTCTTTGTGATGATTGCAAGATCAACAGGATGAGGAGCGCATTAATTTGGGCCGATAACTGAAGCAGGACGAGCTACACCCGTGGGCTGTGCCATACTATTGTTCAGGGAAATCGATAGTAATTAACGACTTCGTTATCTTTCTTGTGGAGGACGCAGTGACTTAATTGATCAGGCTTTGCTTATCTATGCATTCACGAAGTTGATGAGGCAGAAAATGTTGAGAGTTGACCACTTCTTCTACTACTTCTATGAAGATATATTCCTAGGGAAAATGAAAGACTTAATTGTAGATGCTCTAGCTTAATTAAAACTAAAGACGAAACCAACGCTGCTTGGTATTAATTAGCATCCTCTCCGGTTCATTTGAGCCGGAGAGGATCTAGTTCCTTATAATGTAGGGATATTTTTGTCTAAAATATCCTTACACTATAAGGAACTGGATACTCTCTGATTTATTTGAACCGAAGAAGATCCGTTTCCCGCTGCTTGGACCCAAAAAGGAAAACTTGGAAAGAAATAAAGCTTAGTATATTGAATAATTAAACTCAATAAACTAGCTCGTAATGTATGATATATCCTTTTAATAAACTAGAAACATTATTGTCATTCTTAATTCCTTCTTTTTAACAAAGCTCTTCTTTCTTTTCTTGGTCTTCTTTGGAAACTGCAACAAATTTTTCCTCCGTAAGCTTTCAACTTGACAGATTTCTTCTTGTTCTAACTCTTCTTTTTAATTTCCCATTGGGAAAAAAAAAAAATTATGTTACCACAAAGTATTTTGAAACAAATTGTAAAGAAGAGGCCATACGTTATTCAAAGTATCAAAACTCATATGAAACAGGATAAAAAAAAAAAAAAAAAAAAACAAATCGTCTCAAGATTGAGTACTGGAATTGGGATACCAAGTTGTCTACTATTAAATATATTGAAGGAATTTATTGAATAGAGAAAGAGAGAGAGGAGCGGAGGTGGAGAAACAGTGATGGGCTACATCTTGCATATTGAAGTTTGTAAAACAATAATACATAGGCCACAATTTATAGGGAGACTATACATAAGTAGTGACCAAGAAATTCTAAACTAAATAAAGTAAAAAATAAACCCTACAAAGGAAATGAATAAACCCTAGAGAATAATATCAAATATTCTTAACATCCACCAATACAATTACACGAGACATGCTGGCTTATAAAGCCAATTACACAAAACAATCTAAAGTTAATTTCTGTGAGAATGTTCGTAATTCTTTCCTTAGTCCTTAGTCGGTCGAGAAGTGATTGTTGTACAATTATTGACACAACTTTTGTACAATATTTTTTCAAACCAGTCATTTAATATGTTTTCCTACACGTGAGTCCTACATATCCAATTGTTTATTTTTATTTTTATTTTATTTTTTTAAAAAAAAAAAAAAAGTTGTTGGCCGGAGTTGTACAGAATTTGTACAAGAGTTATACAACAATCATTTCTCTAATCAGTCTCTACCTGGTTTTGGAGTGTTTCTAATTTGAGAAATTATTGCTACCATTCCAACAACTTTTTTTCAAACTAACCATCTGATCTAATATGTTTTCTTACATGTGAGTCTTACATATCTAATAGTTAATTTTAAAAGAAATTGTTGCAGTTATACAAGAGTTATATATAAGTTATAAATGTATCATATCTCTTATGATATAATCTCTATATATAAGTTATAAATGTATCATATCTCTTGTGATATAATCTTTTAGTTTTACTTGTCTTTTTTGCTTCCTTTTGTTCTTTTTGAGTGACTTTTTTCAATAAATTCTTACTTAACCCCCAACCCTCCCCCCCACCCCGCGAAAAAAAGTTTGAATTTATTTATGTTGTGCCCAGAGTAATTTTTGCACCCTGAAGTTTACAAGATAACACTATCCTATGGATGAATAATTTACAAGTTTTAACTTGTTAGGAGTCTATTAATGATAGGTGTTTAAAAGCCTATTAGTAAGGAGTAATTCTATATGCCATATAAATGTTCATCAAATAATAAGGTAGCTTTTAAAATCACTATTACGCGTATGATTGATCAAATGGTGAACTTTATCAAATGGTGAACTTTGATCAAATGGTCATTTTAAAAACCACCTCATTATTTGATGATACTACATATATGCTATAAACCTGATTAAAGGAAAAAATGATGCTACATATTCCATATATTGAGATATAGCTAACACAAACACGCTCATGAGAGTGAGTGTGTGTGTGTGTGTTGGATATAATTGATGAACTTGAAAACTTTTTCAGCTAGTACTAGCGTGCGATTGTGAAATACGGTCGGATAGAGTTATAAACGCGTTGAGCTTGAGCGAGTAGTGCTTGCTCGAGCTCGGTTCGTTTAAGTTTTATCTGAGCTCGTAACGAGCTGAAAAACTTGGCTCGAGCTCAACTCAGCTCCCCAATGGGTAAAATAACACTCTGGTCCCATAGTGAGAACTTGAATAGCCTACATAGAATGCATGGTTTATAAAGATACTCATAGGTGCTAAGTCTCATATTACTTGCTTACTAGGTGAATCTGTATTTTTTAAGTGATTCTAGAGGAGCTCTAAATTGGCTAGTCCTAAATGGAGGTAATAGTGCAGATGTAGCTAGTGCTTTTCTTTGGTCATTATTAGAGCATTCCTAGTAAACTAATTAAAATAATTTTTTAGCTATTTTAGTGAGCAAAATCATTAAAAAACATTAAATAAATAAAATAAAATAAATAAAATAAAAAAACCTCCCCAATAGACTCACCAAAATTGCAATTTTTGTTTTGTGAGTGAAAAGTACTCACCAACTTTTCACTCACCAAAAGAATAAAATTTCTCCCCCCACCCTTTCTTTTTCACATTCAAAGCAAACGTTTGTTTCTCTCTCTTTATTTATTACTTATCCCAATGTTTATTTATATTGAAAGCATATGATTTTTTGAAAATATATAGCCATTAGGAAAAAAAAAAATTTAAAAAATATGACCATTATGATAAAATAAATATTCAAAAATATGATCATTAGGAAAAAAAAAAACAAATTTTTAAAAATATGACAATTAGAATCAGACAAATATTTAGAAATATGACCGTTAGAAAAAAAAAAAAAAAAAAATTCAAAAATATAAATGTTTAGAGAAAGAATAAATAAATCGTTGAAAAACAATATTTAAATGAAATAGTGAAAGTTGATAGCTAAATTGTGAGGCTGCTAAGGGTGCTTTTAAAAAGTGAATAGCTAAAATAATAAAAAGTGATTTTTAGCTATTTTAGCTAGTAAAATTTGGTGAATCTACTAAGAATGCTCCTAATGGTATCAGAGTCATCTAATAACTCCACATGGTACTCGAACACTGCATGACATAGCCTAAGCTTTATGAAGACGTTAGAGGTTTAAGAGGGAAAGTTATAGTACCTGAGTCCCATATTGGGAAGTTTAATAGCCCAAATAGAATGAGTGGTTAATAAACCCCACATTGCTTATTACTTATTAAATGAAACTATGATTTATAAGTGATTATAAAAAAGTTTCACATTGACTAATTTTTTTAAAGTGATAATACAGTTGTAGCTAATGCTTTCTCTTGGCCGTTACAACTTGTCTCCTACAACAAGAACATAATGACATGCATGAAACTCCACAACTGCCTATTCCTTGCGTGATAATGGGATGACCGATTTGTTTTCAAAATAAGTTTCGACGAATTATGATACTCCTCGAGAAAAAGAAGGTTTGATTTTTATCATTGAGATATCTTTACTTGGAGAATACTGGTAGGCTTTAATCATTGAGCAAATATCGAGGATATTTAAGCTCCGATGCACACATAAACTTTAGGCTCCAATTATTGATCAAATTTTGAGGTTATCTGGTAAATCATTTCTTACAAGCTTCAATTTCTAATATTGAGAAGTTTTGGACGAATTATAGAGCTACTTTATACTAGGCTTCAAATTGCTGAGAAAGCCGTTTAATTGCTCCTCATCACCAAGCGTGAAATTTTAGCTCTTAGGTATTATGCTGGACCCGAGACACAAAAGACTGGCCTCATCCCGTGCACCTACACGAAGACCTAGCTTTGGCTGCGACCCGGCATGGAATTAAGATTTGACAAGTTTAACAACAACAATTTAACAAATACCTAGCCACGAGCTCGGTGGGTAAGACCTACGTAACTTACAATTTGACGAGTATCGAGTGAGGTCGAGCTTTATATGAACTAGATTCACGACTCTTAATCAAGTTTTGTTGAACAAATCAGGTATTTGTCACTTAATAATTGAACGAGTTTCTACGGTCACGAATTGCGTCCATGTTGAATTCAAAGAAGCGGGTTGTCGAACATACTGAATTTTTTACAGTCCTATATGTTATGGAGAATAATTTTATTATGGGAAACATATATATTCTAACGGTTGTAACATCAAATGTTGTCTAAGAGGATTTTGATTCAGGACTCTCTCCGGCAGTTTTATGTTAAGCACATGCCTTTTAAAGTCCAATCTTACTATAACTGATCATCGGAGATTTTGTATCAACAGCCGGAGGAGTATCATGCCCGCATTAGAATATGATAGGTAATCAAGAATTTCTTTTATTTTCATTTTTATTAGTAATGTAATTGTATTTGAAGTAGCAATAGAATTTCTTCCCTAAAATCCAACCTTTCCATCATCTAAATTAATATTCTATTCGATATATATATATATATAAAATAAATAAATAATTAAAAAAAAATCCATTACTTTTTCACGTGCTCCATAATTTTGTATTCACAACCTAGCTAGTTTGGTACAAATTAAACCATCAACCCAAAAATCGAATTTTATATTAGAAAAACTTTTATTGGTGTTATTAGTTTTGCACCTATATCTAATATTACCCCCTTTTGTAGCATATGATGTGTTAATTTATCTAATTAAAAATGGTTTAGTTATTTTTTAAGGGTGCATTTGGAATTACGAGTTTGTAGACAAAAAAAAATGGGATTTTAACCAATTGCATAAAATGAATCGTTCAGAAATTGCAATTTGTTCAAATCTCAGGCAATAGGGTGCTTTGTTGAAAACACAGAATTGTAAAGGATAACCTATGATTTTAAAAGCCAAACTGTGATTTTGTCAAACGCTTAACTACGTTTTTAAAAATTACTTTTTTCAAATCGTAAATTTTAAAATCACTATTTTAAAATTGTACTTGTTAAAATCGTAAACTTAAACAGACCCTAAATAATAATCAGAAAGGAGGAAAGTTTAATTAGTTTAATTAAAACTTGAAAGAAACACTAAAAATGTTTTTAAAGTTTAAGAGGGAGGGGTAACTAATGGATAAGAAAGATATGCTCTGCTTCTGGGACTGCTTTAATTGATCTACAAAACAATTTGAAGTTGGAAAAAGAATACCATCGTAAATCCAATTAGAGTAATAAGCATATTGATTTCGGATAATTGCAAAAAAATATAAAATAAAAATAGAGTACCACTTAGCACACAATGGAATTAGGATAGATAGATTTTGAGTTGTTTACTTGATAAACACGTATGATTAAAAGACTTAACAAGTTAAAATTTGTAAATTTATCTACATATTAATGATTGATTTTTTTAAAAAAATAATTATAAAATTATATAAGAATTATACGGAAGTTGTAACGTATCACATCTTTATTTTATAACCTTTAGAGACTGGAAAGCTAAAGGAATTACTGTCCAAGTTTAACTATAAGACGTCCTTGGCATCACTATAAACAAATCCAAACTTGTTTCATCGATCGATCCAAATAAAATTTCATAATTAAAAATAAATCATGGGTTTTTCCAAAAATTGCTTGTATTCTTTTGGATTTTTCCTTCTACTTATTGGCATGATGATTGATGAGCATGTCGTCCGCGTATGAAATAGATGATCCTGTGCCGCCTCCACGTATAGATGTTGGTAAGATGGCAGACGCACTGTGGGAAGCTGATTACAAACTCATGTCGCTAATTGTAGACGGCGCTCTCTACGACATCCTTTTTCCAATACGATACGGCGCTCTCTACGACAACCAAATCGTCACCGTATTTGCTCCTCCGGACGATGTTTTCCGCTTCGATAACCGGAAAACGACCGTGTTCTATGTCGTAGTATCATCCGAGGTTGACACACATTCTTCCATTGATTTTTTGTTCACTTGTGCTTATACTTGGAGATATACATCTCATGAACTCACGGTGGTTAAAGTACCCGACGGTCGCCATTCTTGGATGAACAATATCAATATCACGCGGTCCAACATATATAATGATGGGCGTATGATTGTTCATGGAGTTGACAAATTGTTTTCTTTGAGTTGACAATTTATTTTGGAGCTTTTCAAGTTTCTTTGAACCGAGTGTTTTTTAATTTTTGGTTTAAATATGTGTTATGATGTAACGTAAATGTAGTTTTTAGTAATGTTTTAAGTTATTTGGTAGTGCTTTTGTTTTTATTTTGAGAAAAGAAAACAAAATTTGGAGAATAATTTTTTTAACAAATATAGTGAACGTACTCGATCGACACGAACCCAAACTCATGTAACATAATGGTTGGTAATTTTTGACATCACTCACAAACCCAGTACAAAATTAAAGGGTTATAATTGAAGAGTTTGACCTATTTAATTTAAATGAGTTGGGTAAGAATTGACCTATATAATCTTATACTAATTCCTCGACACAACTCTAAATAGCCATATCCTAAACAAAAAGGTCTGACCTTATACACCAATGAGAATTGGCTAGCTGCGAAATAGGCCTCTGAATTAACATTTTTATTTAATTAATTTTTGATTTTTAGTTTTTTAATTTTTAATTTTTTCTTGATTTTTAAATTTAAATTATTTTTTTAAAAATGAAATATATGACACGTGAAAAAGGGTATTACAGAAATATAATAAAAAAGTGTCATTTTTGACATACTTTGATACTTGATAGTTTGATAGGTTACTTTCGCATACTTGAAAGGGGGCTATTTTAAAATCAGGGGCTTTTAATATTTTTTTCCCAAAATATAATAACATAATTACAATTAAATTGGTCATTAAAAAAAAATGCAGGTTGTATAAAACCATTGCATTAAGAATATACAAGAACCAAAAAAAAAAAATTACATAGAATTAAAAAATTCAGAGTGGGTAAATTTATTTTCTTTTTCTAATCAAAATGGATCAATTCATTCGTGCATGATTGTGGTTATAACTTTTATATATATTTTTTTTCTTCAACAACATTTTCATTAGATTTGTATTCTCTCATGAGTCACGAATAGTGAGAGTTCTGGTTATTTGCATTTTATAGAGAATGAAGTATATATGTGTTAAAGTATTTGATTAAAATGATTAATTTTTTTTTTGAAGTTTAATTTTTTAAAACAAATGATGGTTTAACATGGTATAAGAGTCAGAATTATTGAGTTTGAACCTTGACTCTCTATCAATTCACCCAATTTGATTAAAATATTTCACGTATTGGACATAAAAAGTTCAAGAACTGGGCTTTAAAAGTATTTTGTTAGTGAAAGTTCTATGGAGGAATCATGAAATTAAAGAAGCATCATGGGAATTAGAAGATGATATACGCAAAAAATACCCATCTTTGTTTACTTACTGAGAATTTTTAGAATATAAGGTATGCGGTAGCGGGTAAAATTATTTTTATTATTATTATTTATGCCGCTAGTTGCAATATAATGCACTTGTTAAGGATAAGCAAATTTCGAAGGCGAAATTTTCATAAGGAGGGAAGGTTATAACACCCCAAAAAAATATTTAATTTTAGAATATTTTAAGAATATTATTGTTATTATTATTATTGGTATAATTAAAAGAGATTAAGTCCTATAAATATTTCATTTGTTTTTTAGGACAAATAAATAAGGTGTTACTAAGTGTACAAAAGAGAGAGAGAGAGAGAATGGGGTAAGACACGTAAGGTGACTAGTTTGTTGACAAATGAGCTTCTTAGTTGACACATACTCCCTCCATGTTTTTCCATGTGTCATGAGCCTCAAGTCATTTGTCCTCCATGCATTGTTTCACCTTAACATCTTGCAATCGTGCATGTCTCCTTGCTGCCACGATAAGTCTACTCTCTTCATTAAAATAAAAAATTAAAAATTAAAAATTAAAAAAAAAATGTCAGTAACTTTTTCTTTCGCACCATTCCATTCACCAACCCAAAAGATAGTACAATTGTTTTTACATAAACTCATCAGCAGCATTATAACTCTAATTGATAATACTAGAGATTTGATTGTTGCACTATACCAACACAACAAATGTATAATATCTCCTCATATGAGGGTGGACTCTACACACTGAGCTCTACCTTCATGTGAGGGAATGTTGTATAGTGTTATAAATCTAACATTTCCCTAATACCAATAGAAACATACATAACAGAAAATAGGAAAAGCATCCGATCAGCCATCCAAAATACTCAATAAATCTCTTAAGCAGAATAATTCATTAATCAACAAATTTACCTCCTAGTAACCTTATACCCATAAGCAGAAAATATCCCCAAAATTTTAACCCAAAACCTTATACCCATTCTGTTTCTACCACAAAATCTGTACAAAACAATTCCAAAATCAGGCCTTCACTGAAAACAAGGGAACGAAAATCAAGCTCCCAAATTCCACCATAACCCAATCCAAACTGAAACTACCCGTGAAACAACAATGTAAAACTGGAAAATTTTTCCCTACCCACTGATAGGTTTGAAAGTCCTAAAAATTTCAACACAAAAATTGAAATAAGGTCTAAGATTTTCACTTACCCGAAAAAAGGAGTTTTCCTACTGTTTGGGCACCTATAATGCCAGAGAAAAAAAAATATCCCATCTACTGCGTCGTCGGAGCCAGCCGTGCCCCACCGGCGTCGGCGTCCTCCCTAGCAGCAGTAGCCCCGCTAGAAACTCCCCCCTTCTCTCTCTTCTCTCTCTCTCTCTCCAATTCTTTCTCTCACGTTCTCCCATCTCCCTCAATCGGGTCTTAAGAAAAGAAAGAAATGAATAGAGGAACCAAAAGAAAGAAAAGATCGAGTGTGTGTGGGTGTTTTCAACAAAAAAGGGGAGAAAATAAATCCTTCAGTAACGAAATATAACAAGAAGGCAGAGAGAGTAAAAAAAATACCTGCTGATGAGTTTCTGTAAAAACAATTATACTATCTTTTGGGTTGGTGAATGGAATGGTGCGAAAGAAAAAGTTTCAGACATTTTTTTTTTTTTTGCTTTTTTTAATGAAGAGAGTAGACTTATCGCGGCAGCAAGGAGACATGCACGATTGCAAGATGTCAAGGTGACGACAATGCATGGAGGACAAATGTCTTGAGGCTCATGACAGATGGAAAAACATGGAGGGAGTATGTGTCAACTAAGAAGCTCATTTGTCAACAAACTAGTCACCCTAAGCGTCTTACCCCATTGCACACAGTTTATCCCCACGGCAGATATCTGGATTCCACATTTCATAATTTTATAGGGTAACATGGCACGGTTATCCGAAAGTGTGTGCTACCAAATAGAGTTGCCTTCATCTAGGAAAGTTTCCAACCCAGTACGGCTCTCCTTTGTGACAACAGGATTGACTCATAGTCATCTTTTAAGACGAGCCAAACATGCATTGCTCATGGTTAATTAGCGGATATTAGACCAAGGGTGGGTAAAACTTACACATTGAATGGTTGTGCATTTGATCTAATTGTATTCTCTTTATCTGATTTTTATCTTGAATTCTATCTAGGTTTTAAGGGAGTATACTGTTTATAGCTTAAATTTTAACCTGTATTTTTATATATATACTGCCAATTATTATGTTGTGTCTCTTACTGAGTTGTCTAATTCACCCATTTCCCCTTCAAACTTTTCAAATGACACTATAGACCGAAGTCCTTTCTTCATGGATGGCATAGACTCCTCCCTTAATAATATTAGACCGTTAGGCACCAACCTAACTTTTGAATTGTACATTATGTTCTTTTTTTTGAAAATTCCTGGAAATATGTTGTAACTACTAAAGAACTACTTCATATATATAATGAAATGTAGCCTTAGGCCATTTCTGGAAATAAATATATTTATGCTTTTAATTACATGGATGTTTTATAAGCTCAAATTTGCGTTCCCCATATATACGTACTCTGATACTATTCTTATCCATTATCTGTCGTAGCTTTTAGAATTTGGTGTAGACTAGGAGTCTAAATATCCATTTTCTGTAGCTTTCTCTAAGCTAATCGATATATATATATATATAAGAAAGAAAAATGATAGAAATACATCACTTTTACAACAAGTTTACAACAGCCTTCTCATATGGGTGGGCTCCACACACTGTGAGGGCCACCCCATGTGAGAGGGTTGTTGTAAACTTGTTGTAAAAGTGATGTACGGGAATCAGTTCTCTATAAGAAATGCTCAATCGATCAATTAAAGCAGTCCTAGCAGGAGAGCATTTCTTATATATATATATATATATATATATATATATATGAGAAATTCTCTCAAACCAAACAGTTATTTTATTAATAAAATTTAAAGGTTAATTAGAGGAATTACTCTCCAAGTTTAACTATAACATCTTGTTCAAGTCGACCTTCGCATTATTCGCACCACTATAGATCGATCGTAGTGTTGCACGTTTTCTCCTCTTCCTCATGGATTCCAAATTTTCCTTCTATTCTTTTGCCTTTTTCCTTCAACTTGCTGGCAGCTATGGCGTGCCCATAGAAGTTGAAAAGATCACAAAAGCACTGTGGGAAGCTGATTACAAAATCATGTCACTAATTCTAGACGGCGGTCTCTGTAACATCCACCCATATCGATATTGCTACATGTACGACAATCAAACCGTTGCCGTATTTGCTCCTCCAGACGAATCTTTCCGCTTCAAGAACTCGATAAAAACACATTACCCTATCATAGTATCATCTAAGGTGGTGTTAAATAAATATTTTTTTTCAAAAGTTTAAGCCAATAAAAAGAAAAGAATTTAATTGTTTAATTCTATATTTTAACAGGTCGACGTTTCGGGATCACTCGCAAAGGGCAGCGACTTGTTTACTTGTGCTTGTACTCATAAACTCATGGTGACTCAAGCACCCGACGGTGACGGCGATCCCTGGATCGAGCACAACATCAGTATCACAAGGAGAAACATATATAATGATGGGCGGGTTATTGTTCATGGACTTGAGAGAGAGAAAGTTGACAAATTCTTTCCTTCTTTTTTTAGATGAATATTCTTTCCTTTCCTTTCCTTCTTTTTCTCCAAGAAGAGAAGTGTAATCCAATCTTCTTTCCAATATTCTCTTATCTTCTATGTTACAAGTCTATAGTCATATGGAAATTAAAGAGAAGTTATTTATTTAATGAGTATTATTTCTATTAAGATTCTAGTAGTAGATAATAGTAGTGAATAAAGGGATAGTATGTTATCCCTAAGTAGTTGTGTATTATCTTTAGGGTTAAATACCCTATTGGTACATTAATTTTAGGCTTTTTTAAATTTAGTATCTGAGTTAGGGGTAAAAACTCGTTTAATACCTGTGTTACATTCTCCATCCAAATTTTAACGGCCCACCACGTATTAACTGCTAAGGTTGACATGTGGCACTATATAAAAATAAATAAAAATAAAAATCTTTAAAAATTAATTAAAAAAAGAAGAAGAAGAAGAAGAGGGGTGGCTTGGCCACCATGGGTGTGGCCGACCATGGGCCACCCCCATTTTGGCTACCCCATGACAAAAAAAAATAAATAAATAATTAAAATAATGAGTTTTAGCCCTTGGGAGTGGCCGAACCACCCCCGTGGCCCTAGGGGGTGGCCGAACCATCCCCGGCTAAAACCCATCATTTTTATTTTTATTTTGTTTGCCATGGAGTGGCCGAACCAACCCATTAGCCACCCCAGATTTGCCTCAGCCATTCCCATAGCCAAAATGGAGGTGGCCGGCCAACCCCATGGTGGCACCCCTCTTCTTTTTTCTTTATTAAAAAAAAATACTAATAATAATTAATTAATTTTTAAAGATTTTTATTTTTTATTCTTATTTTTTTTTATTGAGTGCAACTTCTGTCTGATCATGGCAAAAAACATGGGTTTTTTGCCCACCAATAATCACTCAAAACGTTAGCTAAAAACCAAAAAATGAAATGCTGCTTGATGTACCAGATCTCTCTCACAAATAACAATTTTTCCCTTCTAAAAAAAAAAGAAAAAAAGAAAACCCTCCCCGTCACCCAAATCATGATCATCCTAAAGAAAAACTCCCCCAACCGGCGGTAGATCTGCAGCCCCAAATCCTCAACCCCAAATCTGCAGCTCCACCGTGGCACTGTGCAGGCCAAATGCTATGGCCACCGGCTAGGCCGAACGCTACCGCCACCGACTGGGTTGAACCACGCCAACCATGCGCGCGATCGCCCATGCTGAATCCCAACTCGATCCAAATGACAAGTATGGCAACTGCAAGCCAACCTTCATACAAGGCTGTGAAGAAGATGAGCTAAGTAGTCTTGGAGAATATCTTTATACTTTTGAAGAGCTAACAAATACAGATTGGCCGCTCTTTGACTATGTGTTGTTGAAGCCTTACATTGAAGAGTTGTGTTAAAAATCTTGCATGGTAGATTGTATGTGTGCTATTGACTTCAGATTAGGCGATAGCTGTTGGAAGAAGAAGCTACCTCTGTCAAATGGGAGAGTGGACATCGGCCTCAATAACGGGAAGGCTCTTATCAAAATCAAAAAAGATAATAATTTCACCTTCCTGGGTCCTCGTTTGCTAATCCCAGAACCAAAGAAAAATGACAAGGACAATTTGATCATCATCGGTTCGATGATTCTTGGTGGCTCTGTTTTTGTTAACGTTATATTTTAATTGGTGCGATTTGTGTTGGTTTTTTCCTCATTTACTGCAAGAAATTTTAGAAGATTATCACGAAGGGTGGTGCTGTGGACATGAATTTGCGTTGTTTTACTTACAAAGAGCTTGTAGAAGCTACAGATGGGTTCAAGGAAAAATTGGGAAAGGGTGCTTTTGGTGTTGTTTACAAAGGAGCAATACAAACGGGTTCTACTGTCCTAGCAGTCAACGGGGGACAAGTGGACACGAGTTCTTCTTCTAGCCATGTTCATGTGGGCAACCCGTTTTGGTCCTGTTCCCAACCTCCCAATCCCGCCTTGAACACGTTGATCGGACCTTTGCCCCGCTGGAACAGGTGGACCTCCACTTTCGGCACCTTCGTCTTCACGGTCCCCGAGTTCCTGGTCGGATCCGTGCGTGGAGGAGAACCATCTGTGCTTGAAACGAAGAGTTATCAATGTAGGATTTCCTCAAAAGTTCCTGTGTGGGCGATGGCATTCGAGCTTGGCCGACAACGGTCGTCTTGGGCGGCATATGGGAATAACGGCATTCGGGCCTTTCTCTGGTGTTTTGAAGAAATCAGAGTTGATTCTCAGGTGTTTTGTAGCAATGTTGAAGAAATAAGATAGAGTGTTTTGATTCTATTTGATATTTATGTTCCTCGCTGTTCTGGCTTACGTGTCAACTCCTCATTGGAAGGCAAAAACCTCCACTGCCGGATTGAATTTACTCTTTTTTTTATATAGTGCCACGTATCAACCTCAGCGGTTGACACGTGGCGTGCTATTAAAATTTGGATGGAAAATGTAACAGATGTACTAAACGGATTTTTATCCAACTCAAGTACCACCTATGAAACAAATGAAAACTCAAGTACTAAATTTAAAAAAGCCTAAAATTCAGATACCAATAGGGTATTTAACCCTTGTCTTTATTAATAGTTGTTGGTTATATGATAGTCATAGAATATGAAGTGTTAGTAATATGATACATCTCTATAAAAGTAGTTTATGTTTATCACATTTCTTTGTAACTCTATATAAACCTAATGGGTTGATGAATAAAGAAAGCAAAGATTATTAATATTCAGCTCTTTGAGTTGATTTGGGAGGTATTATGGTTCCTCAAACTACTCTTATCTATCGGTTACGTGTTTGAGTAATTAGGCACATAACATTCTAATATGTGTTACACGTCAAAAAAGAAATTTAAAAATTCATTACTTTGTACACGCAATAATGTTGTAATGCAACCTAGTCTCATACAAACCATCAATCCAAAAATCAACATTTTATATTAGAGAAACTTTTATGGGTGTCATTTGGTCTTCATCTATGTCAATTTTAATACTAGAGAAACATTTATTGGGATTGGTGTTGCACCTTCAGTTAAAATACCCTTTCGTGGCATATAGTTTGTTAATTTACCTTAGAGTGGTGCTAGAGATATTACAACTTTTACAACATAGTTAATTAGAAATTGACATGGTAGTCTATAATTATACAAAAACAAAAATCTTATCAATCATATACTTGTTCTAAATTACTTTACCAATTATGGATCATCATGTCAATTTATAGATTTTTATGAGGTTAGTGTTAATTTCAAGTTTTAGACTAAACAATTACAAATACCAATTTTGGAGGGAATCCATTACTAAAAGTTAAGGGTGTACAAGTGATTAAGGTCAACTGGAAACTCATCATCGTACCACATACCTGCTTTTTAGGCATAAGCGTTTTGGGCCTATTTTAGTGTTTTGAGCATTCATTTAACCTCTTTGTAGGGCCTATTTTAGATGTTTTGGGCATTTTTAAAATAATTAATTAGAAGGCTTCAAGTATTTGCTAGGAAACTTTGAAAAGAAAAGAGTTATATATGATTAACCCATCAAGTTGCCAGAAAACATGAATGGCCTCTCTAATAACCCATTAACCCCTCCCACAGTTTTAAACTAACACAAAACATGAATAACCCCTCCAAAAACCCAATAACTCGCATAATTATCCAATCACAAAATTAGAAATATAACGACATCCAAGTAGCAGGAGCATTGCAAATCTAAAACATTACAAATATAAAATATTTGTAAAAAATGACATCATTTTGTATTTTATTATTATTATTATATATATAATGGTAGGTAGATAGTGATAATGGTAGGCGGTTAGCAGTTATTAGGTGGTTAATAATTTTTTGCTTGTACATCCCCACTAGAAGTGATGGGTTTAGTTGATATTAATTAGATTTTCCTCTCCTATGCTCTCAAACTAATCAACAAGGTATCTCCACTTATCTTTTTGTATTCTCTTCACCTTCTTATAAATTTAGACCTTTTGTGTTGTAAATTTCATCACTAATAAGAACAAAATGTAGCTTGTAAGGCTTAAATTTGTTGATGTAGGTCTTAGATCGAACCACATAAATAGAGCTTTCACTGAGAACTCAAATTAGAAAGTTAACGTTTTTGTCCTCATGTCTAAATCAGAATCAGACTAAAGAAAGTAAGGTATGTAATTACCCAAAGGAAAGTGATAGTCACGTCGACACTATCATTTCAAAAGAACTAATCAGTTTTAAGCTTTCAGCCTCCATAACTGATTAAGAACCAAGTTCATGTTGATAAATTACCACTTATCTTTAAAAGTTTAACCTAATTATAAGAATAGTTGAAGAACTTAACCATTTAATTTTAAATTCTAGAGAATTTGTCATTATGTTTGTAGAGGTGTTTATTATTATTATTATTATTATTATTTGTTTGAAAATATTGTGTTACGATTTGACATAATTATTGTTTTTTTAAACAACATTTTTGGGTTATTTTTTAATGTTTTGTTTTGAGAACAAAAAAATAAAATAAAATTAGATAATAATTTTTTTTAAAGAAAAAAAAAAACAATCTAAATGAATTATCATCGACAGCTCGTTCTGACGTGCTTTTTAACCTTTTTTGAATAAGAGACGGAAGGATGATACACGCTAAAAAATGTATTTTTATTATTGAAGATCTAAATTAATACTCGTATCCAAGGCAAAATAACAAGATTATAATCACAAATTCATAATCAAGTTGTTCATAAATAAAAAATAAAAAATGCAAATTGTATAATACCATAGCATTAAGAAAATGCAAGAACAAACAAAATTGCATGAATTAAAAAATTGAAAGGGTCAATTCATTCATGCATGTGGTTACGAGGTCAATTCATTCATGATGGAAGTATCACCCATTGGAATGGTTATTCCATTATTGTTCATGGAATCGATAATTTCTTTTATTTTCTTTTTCTTCAAATAATGTAATTGTATTTGAATTTCTTCCTTCGATGTGTTTCAACATTAATAAATAACACTGAAAAAAAAAAAAAAAAAATAAAAAATAAAATTGAGCTCCACATCTGAGGACTCTGAGCGAGAAAACCAAAAAAGAAAAAAGGAAAAAAGAAAAAGACAGGGATATTTTGGTAATTATGTAGAGCAAGGGATTAGGCGGGCTCAGAAGTGTCTACTGTCTCACACTCGCCCACACTCGCACACTCTATCCCTTCGCAGAGCAAACGACATGGCGACCTCTCTAGGGCTCTTCTCCACCTTTCTCTCCGGCAGAACGGCGTCGCTGATGGCCAAACCCTCATCGTGCTTACCCTCCTCCTCTCTCATGGCTCCTGCTAACCTGCGCACGGTGCGCACGGTGATTTCCGCCACCGTCTCGGACAAAGCACCGGGCACGCGCGCGCCCCGAGGCATCATGAAGCCCCGCCGTGTCTCGCCGGAGATGCAAGCCCTCGTTGGCGTCCCCGAGATCTCTCGCACCCAAGCTCTCAAGCGGATTTGGGCTCACATTAAGGAACACAATCTTCAGGTTTAATTTTAGTGGATTTTTGCAAGAAATAGCTGGTTTTTGAAGCCCTTCTTGTGGGTTTGAAATGGCTTTGGTTTAGTTGAGGTTTTATGTTTGGATAACGCTTTTTTGGTGCTAAATAAAATGTGGATAATGTTGGTTACCTGATTTTTATTTTTTTTGTAGATTTGAAATGTTTGTGTTAATGTGTTTTTTAGATCGGTTTGTGTTTGGATAAGGCTATGCTGGTGGAAATGAAATTTGGCTTTGTTTTTGGTGGTGGTGGCGGTGCACATGGAATGGGATTTAAATGAAGGTTTGGTCTTTTGGGGGTTTAGATGAGTTCATACGTTTGGATAAGGCTTTGTCGCTGCAAATGAAATGTGGGTTATGTTATTGCTGTTGTGCGTCAAATTAGTTAGTATGCTGTTTCTTTCTGAAATGGTATTGTGTTTAATTTGGGTTTTGGTTCTTTGGGGTTTTAGATGGGTTTCCATATTTTGATAAGTTTCTCTTGGTGTACATGAAACTTAGGCTTTGATGTTAATTTGATTTTTGTTCTTAATATGCACAAGTGATAGTTGAATGTCAATACCCTTCTGTCGGTTTGATGTAGGTTTCGGTTTAGATGGGTGTTTATGTTTGTATAAGGCTGTGTTGGATGTGGAAGGTTGGTTATGTTGTTAGTCTGTTTTATTTTCTTAATCTTTTAAAGTAATACTCGAATCTTGAAATTATTTGGTGGTGTTTGGTTTGGGTTTGTGTTTGGTTTGGGTTCTAGATGGGTTTCTTTTATTGGTTTAGGGCTCTACTGGTACAAAGAAAACCAGGTTGCTATTGAGTCTAAAATAAACTCATTATTTCTTGTTGCTTCCATATTTTAGTTTGGTTCTGCAGCTCTCCCAACTTCTTATCTGGGTTTATTGGATAGATATGGATGCTATTGCTTGTCTGAGACTGTTTTTGGTGTATATTAGATGTGGGTTTCGCTAGTTCTGGATTTAAGTTTGTTTCTATTGGACAAGGCTGTGTTGTTATTGTGAAATGCATGTTCTGCTTTACTAGAGATAGGTTTCGTTCTATGGGGTTGTCTAATGGGTTTAAATGTTGTTTTGGACGTTTTACGTCATGGAATTTGGATAAAGTTAGGTTTGCTTATTTAATCTGATAAAGTTCGGTTCTCTTAGGTTTTCAAATGCATATCCGTTGTTTCGACTGTTTCTTAATCTGCATAAGCTATGTCTATGGGGAAATATAGACTTTGTTATTATCATCCTTTGGTTGGACCTGTTAGAATCTTCTATGGATTTATATGCTTCAGTGGCACTCTTTTGCCTTCTCTTTGCTCTGGACAGGAATGCTAGTAACACAGGGAGAGAGCAGGCAAAATGTGTAATTTGTAATGAAAAGAAAGATACAATGATTTTGTATCACTTTTCTGTGCTTCCATGGTTGGATAAGTTTTGTTTTATTGATGATGAAATGCGTGTTTCTGTTTCAACATGCTTGGACCTGTTTGGTTTTTTATCATGGGTTCTTATGGTTTATGCTTGTTTTAGGTCATATAAACACAAATATTTAATCTAATTATATTCTCAGTTATTTTTCTTATAATAGTAAATGCAAAGTGCATGTTTTCCAGAGTTTTTAAAGGTTCAAGGTGCATCAAAGCGCTAAGGTCTTTTAGAGCCTTGGTGAAAGCGCAAAGCAAGTTGTTAGTTTAAGTGAAGCCAGATGTTTGGAGGTATTAGAATTAACAAAAAGAAAAAATTTGATCAGTATTACAACGTTGTAAATGTTCCATTCCCAACAGCAGAAGAAGGAATCAAACTGCAAGGACTTAGAGAAGATATTCCTTAGTCGAACTGGCCATCGTTTCTTTTATTCAATATGTTGTATCATCTCCAGAGGTGGACTTCTCTCTATTCAATAGGTCATTTCCTGCCTGGAATAGTGGTCATCTGTCTGGTCTATAAGGAATTTCATTCATATGGTTATGCTGAATTAGTCACAACTAAAGAACATAGCTGGAGCAGGAGAGACTTGAACCCTCAATCTCAACCTCAGCCTTCGCAAGGCTATGTTCTACCAACACTGTGTCTTATATGTACTCTAGGTTATTCAAAGTATGCCAGTGGTGTGACGCTGTTGACTTATATGCTTTAAATTCAGTCAGGTCTTTGGGTAACTAAAAATCCAAATTAATATGTTGTGTTTGGTCTGGCAGGAAGCCGGACTTATAGATGCAATATGGTCCTACCTAAGTTTCTAAGCTGATGTTGTTGGATTAATTTGTTAACAGCGGTTTATTCAGAATATAGATGTGATAGGGGTGTGTTGGAAGATGGTGAAATTGAATTTGTATAGAGGTCTGCACTTAAAGGAATTGGTTGACGATACTTTCGAATTTATCAGTGCCAGGAAGCTTGAGATGGTGTGAGTACTTTTTAAGTTGTGTGGCAAAGAACTAAACCCCCTTCTTTACAGACCAAAATTTTAGTCATGTTGTAGCTATTTAACTATAGTGATAGGAATGGTGTCTTGCCCTCGAGGAAATTGCAAAGTCTTACACTTGACAAAAGATTATGCAACCACCATGATGAGTGTTAGATATGACAGGTTATGATCCTTAATTTGACATGGATCTTCACTACTTTATATGTGTTTAATAATCAAACTGTCAGATGAGTTTCGTTTTTGTTCTTTTTCTGTCAATAGCCTGTACAATACAATACATGATAAAATGCATATAGAATTTGATACTGATATAGTGCAAGGTTTTTCAACTTTGGATTTCAGACTTTACATTACGTAGATAAGAATTTTTTCGGACTGAATAGTCGTGATTCATTTACATTTTAGTATCCCTGCTATTTGGTTGATATACAGTGGTGGTGTGGTTATGTTTGTTATTAATAGACCTGAGTTCAAATATTTTGTGATGCTTGCCGACTGTCTTACCAGGATATGCGACGTTTGTTATATATAATATAATTGCCTTTCTCACAAGAGGTTGCGCTTGCATATCTGTGCATGCAGTAACAGCTCTCACAAAAAGAGAAAGCAAATTGAAATTAGTTGAAGACATGCTGTGGCTGATGTTTCAAATTGCTGATAGTTTTTTATTTTTCCTTGGTACTTTTAATGACTTATCATGCAGTTTAGCTCCCTGGGAAAACTCTTTCACTGAAGTATTTTTTTCCTCGATGTAAATTTCAAATGTGTAATATCAACCATGCCATGTCTATGTTAAGTATCTTAATTTCTTCCTGACTTGGTCCCTTATTTTCATTCTTTTAGGACCCTGAAAACAAGAAGATCATAATTTGTGATGAGAAGCTGAAGAAGATATTTGCAGGGAAAGAGCGGATTGGGTTTCTCGAGATTGCTGGGTTGATTAGTCCTCACTTTCTCAAGTGAAACGAAGCATGCAAGAGAGCCAGGATGAAGTTTGTGGAGATCTTATGAAGCCAATCTTTTGTACGTTAGGGCTGTGTTTTGGTTGATGATAATTAAAGACTACTGCTTTTTTCAACTTACTAGTGTTCTTAGTCTTCTTAAGAGTATTTAGGAGTCTTTAATTCCAGGTTCCTCGTATTTAGGTGCCAATCCAATATGAACAGTGACTGCCGGTTTCTGGTTTCTTCCACATCTTGAATTTTGGTGGAATCATATATAAATGGATTGTATTTTGGCTAATATGTTTTTTTGGTTTTTTTTTTGAAAGCATTATGATGTGACGTAAATGTGAAAATTGTTTTTGTGTTTTTAGCAGTATTTTACGTTTTTGGTTGTTTATTAATGTTTTTGTTCTAAAAAGTAATGCATTGGATAAAAAAAAATTATATATTAATCAATTCAAGTAATACAAAATACATGTTTTAATTCATCCAATTATCCCTATCTGTTGAAGACATGTTTACAACATTAAGTATTTCTTCCTTATATACCCATTTAATCCAACTTTAACATTCATAGCATCAAATGTTGGGCAAATGCCAAACACCGTTTTAGTTCTATAAATAACTTTGCGAAACAAAAGTATTTGAGCTTTTACATGAACTCACAAATTTTCTTCGGAGTTAAAAAACTTCGGTAGACTTTTTAAAATCTTTTTTCGCTTGAAAAATGTCAACAATTATGTAAACAAACCACTTTTCAAAATAAACAACACAACTATTTTCAAAAAAACAAAACATTTTTCATAAAATAGTTATAAAAAAAAAAATACAAAACACTTTTCAAAAAATAATTACCAGGAATGTCCGGCGGTCCTGCAGTTGCCGCCATGAACTTCCAGTGCCCCTCTCCCCCAGCGACCGCTATAAACTTTCGGGAGCACCGTAGCAAACTATGAACTTTTGATGGCACTATGACTAACGGACTCTATAAGTTAGTGGACGTAATTTGATTGTAGGGAGTAAATAATTTTTTTGGCATGTTTCAATGACTTTTGAGTTTATTTTGATATCATATAGAGCTAATTCTAAATCAGGTAAATCACATTGGCTGATTTTGCATTCTCCCCCCCTCCCCATATTTTTTTGAGAATAAAAAAATATAGTCAAAGCTCTCATGATAAATTTACCAAATTGTTAATTGCATGCTGACAGTTAATTTTGATGGAAACGAAAATTGTGTTCCTTTCAATTGCGGTTAATAATGAGGTTGAAGCATGGAGTAGTTGCACACAATTTCGGAGGAGCAGATGGTCTTTGCCCATCTTTCCGGTACATATAATCTCATTTGTAGGCCCATCTGTCCGGTGCATGAACAAAGTGGGAGTGTAACTATTATAATTTGAGAAAAAGGTTAAAAATCATAATTTTATTTTACAATTATATTGTAATGTTGACACGATAGCTTCAATTAATAATTGAATATTTGATTAAAATATATAATCCCAATCGAGTCGGCCGCTTAATTTTGTGTTCTTACAATATGTCAGTGCATTTTCTTCTAAAAGCACTTACATGCATCAAACTCTCTAAATCTTTCTATATTTCATTTAAATATTCTTCTTTATTATTGCCTTTGTTAGCTGCCCTTTGTGGTTATTCATCTTGTTCTCTTGACCAATTCCCAATGGCATTCAGGTTCTTGTTTGGCCGCCCCGTTTTCTGGTTGGTTTGGAGCTGTTATTTGGGTTGCCCACCCTTGTTCTTAAAATCTCTTACTCTCTCTTCTTTTCTGTTCAAGAGTGGGTAAGATCTACCCTATATTCCCTTTCCCTTGTTTGATTAAAAAAAAAAAAAAAAAAAAAAAAAATTAGCTGCCCGAGTTACTGTTAAATTCATACCACCTAATAACATAACCATATGAAATCTGCACAACCAATTGATAAAAGTCCCACCTTCTTTTCTTGCTCTTTAATGAAAAGGGGAAACTGAGCCACACGTTGTGGACACGGCTTGAAAATGGTCTTTATGGGTCCTCAGTCTTTTGCCTTTAGCTTGGTCTTCGTCTCCGCTCTCCATATATATATATATATATATATATATATATGAATGGAGACCGGAGACGAAGACCGCTAAAGGCAAAAGACTGAGGACCCAGAAGTGATAAAGCCCTCGGAAAGTCCTAGAACAACAACACCAAGTCAACAACCAATTACCTATATCCTAAACAAACAAACAAACCTGTTTGTGAATGCAACGTTAGGATGTGGACCTTAAAAGACCCCGGACGCGGTTTGACTGAAGTTTCGAAGAAATAGTTGGTGGTGGGGTGTGACTTGGATGTTGTATATAAATAAGCGAGGTTTTGGTCTTGTTTTTCTTCACAAAGTTCTGTAGTTTTCGGAAAAGAATTGTGTGGGATCTATTTTCTTGGCTCTTGGGGACGACGACAGAAAGTAGAATTGGAATTTGGCAATATGAAGGTATGATCGATCACTTGCAACAAGAGGTTGCTTCTTCTTTTGGGTTCATAATATAATATATAAAAGGCACGTCATGAGTCATGACCTAGCCTCTTCTATATATGCTCTAATTTAATTTTGCATTTGCATTTGCAGCAAAAGATTGTGATGAATGTGCAAATGAAGTGCAAAAAATGTCAGAGGAAGGCACTCCAGGTTGTAGCTGAAACATATGGTAAGTTTTTTTTTTTTTTTTTTTTTTATTAAATATGGTTAATATTGTTAAAGTATTGATTAAATGATTTAGGGTCTATTTGGAATTGTGTTAAAAAACTTAAAAAGTACTTTTAAAACATAGAAAGAAGTGCAAAGCAAAAATGGGTCTGTTTTGTAAGAACCTCAAAAATTACTTCTTTTATTTTTTTATTTTTTTTTTGGTTGCTTTAAAAAAAAAAAGACCAAAACGCATTTTTGGGAAAAGCTTGAAATGAAGCTTTTTTCTCAAAAGCTATTTTTTACTACAAAAGTTCTATTTTTCAACGCAAGCTCTAAATTCTCTTTTTATCGGTTTAAATTTTTAGGATAAATAGTAATTTATGGTCTGTTTATCTTATATATGCATGTATGTTTCCAGGCGTGAGCTCTGTGGGCTTAGGAACGCAGGAAGGTAGAGTGGAGGTGATTGGGGATGGAGTTGATGCTCCAAAGTTGGTTAAAAGTCTGAGGAAGAAGGTTGGCCACACCGACATCATCACTCTAGAAGCAGTGAAAGCAAGCTAGAGAGAGAGAGAGAGAGATTAATATTATGTAGACTTCGGCTTAAAAAGTGTAGTTTTTGAAGATTTATTTATTTTGGTTGTCTTTTTTCTTTTGCCTTATCATCAAGATGTTAAGGATTTATGCAGTCCAGCCTTTGCAGAGGATCAATCAATATGAGTAGGCCTAGGGAAACAAATGGTGTACCTCATTCTCTTGCAAAACAGGCTATTTCTTGTAGACAAAATTTTGTGTGGGTAGAGGATGTACCTAGTCATATTTCTTCTCTTGTACTTAGGGATTGAGTTTCTCCCTAAACCTTTTTTGGATCGGTTTCTTATCAATATAGATGGTATCCTAATTTGTTCAAAAAAAAAAAAAAAAAATATGAGTGGGTTGCATAAAATAATCAAGCTGATGTGGCAGTCATAATGGGTGAAATGATTAAGCTAAAAAACATTGACTTGCTAATTTAATTAATTAATGATTTATACACTCTTAATCATTTCATCAATTTAAGAATTATAATAAAAGTTGTAACCAAACATTTTTCTTTCTTTTAAAAAAATGAAGAAAAAAAAAGGAAGATGTTAACCAAACATTTTTTCGTCCTGATATGCACAGCATCACAAGTTCATTTGGGTTTGTAATTTTAAAACGTGCGATTTGAAAGCAACAATTTTTAAAAACGCAAATAAGCGTTTGATGAAATCACAATTTGATCTTTAAAATCGTAGTTTAAATTTTAAAATTGTGCGTTTTTAAAATATACCTACTTAGTTGCGATTTGAAAACACAATTTTTTTTTAAAACACAATTTTTTTTTTTTAAAATATGAACTCTCAAACAATATAATTTTTACAATTTAATTTAAAATCGCCATTTTAACATGAAAAATCACTTTCCAAATCTTCAATAGCTCTCTAAAATTTCTACAAATTTTAGCTAAAAAAATTTACTTTTACTATTTTAGTTAGCTACTTCCCAAAAGCATCACACAATAAACTCTCTAAAATGTTTCTTTAATTTAACTAAATATATATATTTTTTTATTGATTTTAGAACAACCGCTTCATATTTTGGGGGAGAGAGTGTGAAAGTAAATATAAATAAAATAAAATAAAATAAAAAATTAGAGCAGAAAATGGATTTTGTTCTCCATATTTAAACGTGTGAACAGTAAATTTTTCTTACACTCCAGTGAAATTACTCTTTTACCCTTCAACTTTCTGGTATTTTATCTTTCAACATTTTTGTTGGTTTTCGAAAACTACTACTTCAGAGTTCAGACAGAGATATTTTGTCTTTTCGCATTTCCTTCGATTTCCACATTACTATTTTGCCCTTGTCTACCCTCCGGTTGGCTGGATATTTTAGTCTTTCAATTAAAATTACCGATTTGCCATTTGAGTTTTCAAAGAGCTGAGTGCTTTTAACTTTTAAGGAATATTTTGGTCTTTTCACTCTGAACGTGTTTACCATTTTGCCCTTATTCATTTTCATACAAATCAGATATTTTCTTGGTTTTGTAGACATTTCACCCTCCTTTCTTCTACTTCCAGCGACTTCTTCTTTCTTCTTCGGCGAATTTTGAAATTTTTTCAAATTTCTCTCAATTTTTCTTTCTGACACCAACCATACCGGATGACGTTTTTTCTACCAAATCCATCCATAAATCGCGCCGGCCAAGGGATGGGGATGAAAATCTTTGCTCAGGCCATTCATATCCAATCGTATGTAGAGCCAGCAAATATTTGTATTTCTGCAGCTTCGAAGATTTGTCATCCGGGTTGTGATAACTAAAGCACTAATTCCAAATTATTTATGTGAAGGCTGCTGGTAAAGTGTTGACGCTCTGAATGGGAAATTGACTAGAATGGCTTTCCGTGTTCCTACTGTCGATGCAGGGGCGGTCCTACATGGAGGCTAGGGGGCCCTGGCCCCCAAGCCCCAAAATTTTCCCCTAAAAAAAAAAAATTCCCAAAAAAAAAAAAAAAATTAAAATTTTACCTCTTAATTTTTTAAATTTTTTAGTTTTGCCCCCTCTATTTTTTTTCTTTTCAATTTGACCCCTCCATTTTTACCAGCAGCCTAGATCCGCCACTGTGTCGATGTCTGTGGCTGACCTTACTCTGACGCCGAAGAAGGCAGCTACTTATGATGAAATTAAATGTGCTATCTAGTGAGGGCTGTGAATAATTTTTTAATTTTTTAGTGCCTATTAAATGTATGGTAAGAGTTGCTGCCATGTGAAAATCCTTGCACCCCAATGTCAGTGATCGATCATTGCAGCCATTTAATTATTATATGTATATATATATATGTTAACAATTATAGTGATATCACTGATATATAACGGCGTGATGGCATTGCAGATGTCGAAGGAGAGCATGCGATCCCAGAGGAGCTACACAAGGGCACCAAGGAAAGGGGCTTTTTAGTGGATTGGGCTCCACAAGAAGAAGTCTTGGCCCATCAGGCGGTGGGTGGGTTTTTGACCCACAACGGCTGGAACTCCACCCTAGAGGGCATTGTTGCTGGGGTCCCTATGCTTTGTTGGCCCACAATTACGGACCAGCAAATTAATAGTAGGTGGGTTAGTGAGGTATGGAGGATTGGCCTCGACATGAAGGACACGTGTGATAGATCAACGATTGAGATTCAGTAATTAATGAATAAAGCAAATAAAACCCATTAAGAAATCAAACCATGAACTGATAAAGTAATTTAATTATTATTTTTGAAAATTAGATGTTTATGAGGAAAACATAAACATGTTGGACTTGACAGGAATTTCCTTCTCACTGGATTGAAGTAAAAACCAGTTTTTAATTTTATATGGTGCAAAGCCAATGCTTGTACAATCATAAGGACGACAGAACAATAAGGAGAAATGATTCTCGTACACAAAACTTACAACAACGATACAACAGGCTTACGTGGAAAGTGATTTTTTATTATTTTTGTTTTTTCTTTTCTTTTCTTTTGGGTTTGAAAACTGGTTGGAGGGGATTGAAATTTTCATTTCCCCTCCAACGCAGCTCTCTCTCTCTCTCTCTCTCTCTCTCTCTCTCTCTCCAACTACCGTTGCCGCCGCTGGTCTTCCCCTTCCCGGCGCCACTTCACTGGCGGTTGGTCTCCTCCGTCCGAAACCGCCGCTGGTCTCCCGCTCGCTCGCTCACTCACCGGTCGTGACCGACCCTCTCGGCGGTCGGCTTCTGTCTTGGTGGTCGGCCACCCTCCACTGGGCCATCCTTCACCGGCGTTCTGTTTCCGGCGGATTTGGCGGCCGGATCTGTATCCGTCGACGCTAAAAAAGGTACTCTCCGGCGACGCTCTCTCTGTCTCTCTCCGTGCATCGCATTTCTCCTCCTAACGCGTCTCTCTCTGTCTCTTCTCCGGCCGGCAGTCCATGGAAAGGCACTTTTAATCGTTTTTTTCTTTTTTCTTTTTTTTTTTCAGTCAAAACCGGTTGGAGGGGAAATGAAATTTCATTTCCACCCAACGCACCCCCCCCCTCCCTCTCTCTGAATTCTCTCCGTACAGTCCCCGTCCCAAATTGGCGTCCTGCGTCCCTCTCCGGTCGTGGGTAGTCTCCTTGCCGGCGCTGCTTCACCGGAGTTCTCCTCCGGTGTCCGTCGGAAACCGCAGCCCACAGCCCATCCCTCTCTCTGGCCGGATCTGCCTGTGAGTACCGTCGGAAACCGCAGCCCCTCAACTGCCCCAACCGAAGTCAAGTGGTGGATTTGATTTGCCTTCCCCAGATTCAGTTTCAAGGTACTCTTTTGATTCATTTTACTTCCAAATTTCTGTAATTTGATTGGACTGTTTTTTATTTGTTCTTTGTGAAGGGATGATCAAATTCTGAATTGGGTATTTGGTGTTTGTTTAATTCCACAGTGATAGTAGTAGTATTACCAATCCATTGTCTCGCACAAATCCTGTAAGTTATCAACAAGACCCAGTTTTTCAAATCCCCTCTGGAAGTTATCAACAATACCCTGTAAGTTATTTGGTGCTGAAAAACTATCAAATGTTGCGGAAAACAAATTGGAATCATTTGGATATTATGGAGTTCTTGTTCCTTGTATGTTATGATATGCATTTTAGTCTTTACTGCCCTTGGTTAGAGACTTTTTGTACCTTAGTTTTTAGAACCAATTCTGTAGCCTTGTCAAAACAAAAGTATTAATCTGTTGTCTGTTCCAGAAAAAAACAAAAAAGAATAAAATCTGATTTTGTAGATGTGGAAGCCTTTCAGAACCCAGATTTTTCTATGCAAATTTGTTCTAGCTTGTTTTCTGTTAAAATTTTCTAATTTGTATCATTTTCATCAGTTTTTTATTTTTTTGGTAATTATCTCGAGTAAATTTATTTCCTTTCAATTAAGCAGTATGTATTTGGCTCAGGCTAGGATTGCTTTGATTGTTGATTTTTAACCCATGATTTGAGCTAATAGTGTCTTTGAATTAATGAATAATCTAAACAAAAAGAAAGAAAACAAGTGAATTGTTCATTCGAATCTAATATAATAAAAATTGAATTTGCTTTTGTTATACAGGTAGGTAGTCAAGACATTGGACTATGCCAAAAGTGTAAAATTGCAGTATCGCTCACTCGCCAAGGTTTCAGATGACCCATCCTTGAAGCCAATGTCAAGCAAGATGGCACCATCTAGAGTTGCAGCAAGTTGTAGAATTGCAGTATCGCTCACTCAAGTTGTAGTTTAGTCTGTCGGTGTGCTGCTTGTAGCAGTTTGAGTGTTCAGAACCTTGGTGTGTTTGTTGTTGTTTTAGGCTGTTTGGTTTTTAGCCTTTCTGTTGTTGGTTGATGGTTAGGCATGTCTGTGTGGCTTGCATTGTTGGGTGAAAAAAATGTAACAAATATTCATGTTTTTCAACACCTCTAAAAGCACCCTCTTCATAACGAACAAATACTTTTTTCAAACAAAATGCATAAAAATAGTAAATGATCAGAAGCTACAGGTACAATATTCTCAACCACAATGTGTTTGCACGCAGAATATATGGCAGAAAACTACTCAGCCTTTATATTACACAACAATCAAATGAACCACTAATATCAATTTTTTTTTTTCTTTCCCATAGAAATCAATAATTGTTAGTACAATCCAAAAATGGCAGAATGCTTGCCAATCCTGGCTACATATTGCTGTGATTCAGCTGCGACTTAACTATACAAATATATATACATTCAGCATCAAATATACATTCACATGGAGTTAAGAGTTTCTTATGGGTTTTTCTGGATACCAAATGCACCAGCATCTTTCCTTTCTTGCAGAATCTTGATCCCTTGGGAACCAGCTTCTAGACTCATTGTCTGGCCCTCCAAGTTGATTTACTCCAGAACTTCAACAAATCTTTGATGAAGTTCTGGAGTCCACTTTAACTTGGGCTTTGCATCAGTGGACAAAACCAAATTCACTTAAAAGATACCAAGCAACTTGGGAAAAAATTCTGCCTTCAATCCATACACTAGAGCTCAAAATGCCCATCAAATTGTACATAAAATATACATTCTGCGACTTAACTATACAAATATATATACATTCAGCATCAAATATACATTCACTAGAATCCTGCTGAAGTCTGTCAAGTTCTTGTTTCTGTGGCTCACACATGAATATCATTGCTGGACCAACTACAACCATGAATATCAGAGATGCATGATTAGGGGAATGAATCATTGCATATATCTGAGTCAAAATTGCGCCACCCAATCCAGCAAAGCCCTTTAGAATTCCGACCACAGGACCCCGACTTTTTGGGAAGTTTTGCACACAGGAAACCAGAGCAACTGTGTTGTAGTAAGTCTCACCATTTGTTCCCACAAATATAAGAACGCACATCTGCATACTGATATCTGTTAATGATACAAGCAGTCAAGGTTGTATATAAGATTGGAAAGAAAATCTCAGACCGAGAGAACACAAGTACTAATGTTGAGCCTTCAGATAATTATCCTAAGACAGTGGGTTGATACTCAGAATCCGGGAAAAAAAAAACTTACACAGTAGGAACATGAGCCACATGTCAACTGTCCTTGATTGCAGTCAAAATATGTAAAATTTATTACATCCAAAACGTCACTCTAATGGTCTCAAGGAAGTGTGCACATTTAAGATGACAACCAGGAACTAACAATGAAAGATAGAAAAAGAGAGGAAAGGAACCACCCCCAATTAAGTTGGCTAAGGCTCATTTAGCAATAAAGGCTTATGAGCTTTGCTTGCTTGTGCTAAGCACAGCTCACAGCTCATCCTTTGGACCTCAAGATTGGTTCACAGGATTTCACTTGTTGACCAGCCCCACTACACTCACTGCACAAGGGCAAGTTTAGGCAAAATGATGAATTTACCAACCTAAAACCAATAGCCCTTAGAGCATGATAAACGAAAAAAATAAAATCATTTAAGTTTGGTGGAGAAAAAGAAGAACCAAGTCCTTGCATCAGTTGATCTGTAGAATTGTTTTTCTTTACCGAAATTTATGTTCCTTTCTTTGGTTGGAAAGAGGCATGGAAATCCTCTTCTATCACCAGATAAAGCAATTTCATGAAGATCCACCATAAAAATTTTCAGGTCGAGATACATAGCCAAATAATTAAGCCATAATCCTAAAGCATCCCAATCCTCATCAATGGTCATTGTATATGTATTTACCAACAAAAAATCACAAACTTGCAAGAAGCAGTACCTACCTTTAAGAGAGAACAACTAGTTGATTGATTGCAGATAAATCAGAATTAGATAAAAGTTTCCGCAAAACTATTAGCTAAACGCTTTTAAACTTTCTTCACTATTAACTCAGTGCCTTAAAACATCAATACAAAAGAAAGTCAAGAGCTAAATAGAAAAGATGAGATCAAAAAAGGGTAAAAACACGGCATAAAAAGAAATGGTAATCTTCTAGCTCATTGCAATTTGATTTCTTGCATTCTAAGTTAGTAAACTGAGACAAAACAAAACAAAAAGGAAAAAAAAAACAGGGATATAAATGGACTACCACAAATATAAATGGAGTATTGGAGTGGCTATTCCTGTAGCACAAAAGGTATTTTGGTTAGTCCGAAGAAATATGGCTGATACTAGTTTAGTCTGCTTAAGATGCTTACATTGCAATTGTTCTTTCAATCAAAGATACAAACTATACTAAAAGAGATTCTAAAGTTTCATTTCAAAAAGGCTTTTGAAACTAGAAACAACATCTATTTCCAACACCACCTCCTATTGATAATAATTTTCATTGATAAATCCTTATTTATTTTTTCTCTCTGTCCCAATCACGCAAGCGAATAAGCTCCAGCAAAGGAGATATAAAAAGAAGTGAAAGAGTTGAAAGGTCATCATTTCCCCTCCAACCGGTTTTGACTGAAAAAAAAAAGAAGAAAAAAACGATTAAAAGTGCCTTTCCACGGACTGCCGGCCGGAGAAGAGACAGAGAGAGACGCGTTAGGAGGGGAAATGCGATGCACGGAGAGAGACAGAGAGAGCGTCGCCGGAGAGTACCTTTTTTAGCGTCGACGGATACAGATCCGGCCGCCAAATCCGCCGGAAACAGAACGCCAGTGAAGGATGCCCGGTGGAGGGTGGCCGACCACCAAGACAGAAGCCGACCGCCGAGAGAGTCGGTCATGACCGGTGAGTGAGCGAGCGAGCGGGAGACCAGTGGCGGTTTCGGACGGAGGAGACCGACCGCCAGTGAAGCGGCGCCGGGAAGGGGAAGACCAGCGGCGGCAACGGTAGTTGGAGAGAGAGAGAGAGATGCGTTGGAGGGGAAATGAAAATTTCAATCCCCTCAAACCAGTTTTCAAACCCAAAAGAAAAGAAAAGAAAAAACAAAAATAATAAAAAATCACTTTCCACGTAAGCCTGTTGTATCGTTGTTGTAAGTTTTGTGTACAAGAATCATTTCTCAACAATAAGATAGCATCATGGGCTTTGATCACCTCTACTTTGGCAGTTGGCACACCCAACAAAACCGAAACTGAACCAAGTGAAACACCAAAACAGGGCAAACAGAGTAATAGAAAACTAGAGATATACCGTGGCGCCCCACTTATCCATTTCTCATCATCAATGCAAGGCGTTTTGAGATAGAAATTAGATGAGAAATTTAGAGATTTTATTGTTAAAAACTATTTTATCCACGTCTTGATTGTGAATAATTCATTTTCTCATCTTCATGACGTTTTGTGAATTCACTGTGAATACAAGGCGTTTTGAGAAAGTAAAAAACACGGCGAGAAACATAAAACCTCGTGGGCGAATTGAAGCACGTGTATAAGGATAGATGACATTTATAGAGGCAGGATTGGTTTAATGCTTTTCCTCCCACATGGTGCCCTTCCAATAATACCCTTCTCCGGCGATCCCATTCCCCTACCAATAGGCCGAAATTCGGCCATTCTGGCCAAGAGGATAGTCGGGATCCAGCGGAATTGGTCGAGAACAGCTAGATCCTTGCCAACCGGTCGGATTCAGCCGATCTAGACGAGAACGGTCAAATCCTGGCCAATCGGTCGGGATCCGATCGTTTTGGCCGGGGAATGGCCAGATCCCGGCCATCAAAGCACCCTACAATCCACTATCACATGCGCGCGCGCGTGTGCGTCCGGTGCTTCGCACCGTACTAGAGTATACATCCATGCATTATTTTAAATGTTTTAAGTGTGTTGGGCCTTGTAAATGTCAACTACTGTTTCTCTTTTTTTTTTTATGTGAGACTGTCTTTATTTAATACTCTTTAACACCTTCCTTTTAAAACATTCTCAAGACACAAAATAAATATATATATATATATATATATATATATATATATATAAATATTAATTTTGAAAATACTTTAACATGGATTTGGTAGAAAAATCGTTATTCGATATAGTTAGTGTTAGATGTGAGAGGAAAAAATTGATAGAAATTTGAAAAAATTTAAACATCCGTCCAAGAAGAAGAAGTCGCTGGAAGTAGAAGAAAGGAGGGTGAAATGTCTACAAAACCAAGAAAATATCTGATATGTATGAAAACGAATAAGGGCAAAATGGTAAACACGCTCGGAGTGAAAAGACTAAAATATTCCTTAAAAACACTCAGCTCTTTGAAAACTCAAATGGCAAATCAGTAATTTTAATTGAAAGACCAAAATATCCAGCCAATTTTTCAGCCAACCGGAGGGTAGACAAGGGCAAAATAGTAATGTGGAAATAGAAGGAAATACGAAAAGACAAAAATATCCCTGCCTGAAGTAGTAATTTTCGAAAACCAACAAAATGTTGAATGAAAGATAATAATACCAGAAAGCTGAAGGGTAAAAGAGTAATTTCGTTCACACGTTCAAATAAATTGGTACCGTAAAAAAGTGAGTTTTAGAGAGAGAGATTTGGTAATGGAAATTTGATTCATAGGATAAGATAAATGTCTGCCAAAAATCCTGTCTGATCTCTCTCCCTTTGTCCCCCTCGAAAAGATCTTTCTTTGTGGCTGCAAACTGTTACTACTTACTACACAACCCAAGTGAGTCCACCACACCCGCCTCAGTAAAACCAGTCTCTCTCCTTCTCTCTCCGTCTCTCTAATGGCGGAAAAACTCGCTCTACCTCTTCTACTCCCAAACCCACCACCCTCAAGACCGGTATTCCCCAACAACCACCACACTCCTTACCACCCTCCAATACCCTCAGCACCACCGCCAGTAACCCCTCTTCTTCAGGACCTCCTTTACACCCACCACATCCCCAACACTTCCTCAAAACCCCACACCCGCCCGTCCCTTATCCCCAGAACCCGCAACCGCATCGGCAAGTCCCGTGACCCCAACCGTGGCAAGCCCTGGTCCAACCACAGGCTCTCCCTCAAAGGTCAGCAAATTCTCCAAACCCTTCTTGACCCACAATTTGATTCTGCTGGATTAGGTGATGTTTTGCTTCAATTGTTTGAACCGGAAGAGGAGGTGAGTCCTAGTGTGGAGTTGTTGTCTTTGGATGTACTGGGTATAATTAAGGGTTTAGGGTTTAACAAGAAACGTGACTTGGCAATGGGTGTGTTTGAGTGGGTTCGGAATCGTAAAGATTTCGAATTGATCTTGAATAGCTCTGTTATTGCTGTGGTTATTAGTATTCTTGGCAAGGAGGGTCGGGTTTCATCCGCTGCTTCTTTGCTTCATAATTTACATCAAGCTGGGATTGATATTGATGTTTATGCTTACACATCCTTGATAACTGCTTGTGCTAGTAATGGGAGGTATAGAGAGGCTGTGACGGCTTTTAAGAAGATGGAGGAAGAGGGGTGTCAGCCTACTTTGATAACTTACAATGTGATTTTTAATGTGTATGGGAAAATGGGTATACCTTGGAATAAGATTATGGGTCATGTTGAGGACATGAAGAGTGCTGGGGTTGCCCCTGATCTGTATACTTATAATACGCTTATTAGTTGTTGTCGGCGAGGCTCTTTATATGAAGAGGCAGCTGGGGTTTTTGAGGAGATTAAGTTGGCGGGGTTTACACCGGATAAGGTTACTTATAACGCGTTATTGGATGTCTATGGGAAGTCTAGGCGACCAAAGGAAGCTATGGAGGTGTTGAGAGAGATGGAGATCAATGGGTTTTCTCCCAGCATTGTGACTTACAATTCATTGATATCGGCTTATGCTAGAGATGGTTTGTTGGACGAAGCAATGGATTTTAAAGCCCAAATGATGGAGAAAGGGATTAAGCCTGATGTGTTTACCTACACCACCCTTTTTTCGGGGTTTGAGAAAGCTGGGAAGGATGAGGCTGCTATGAAGGTTTTTGAGGAGATGAGAAGTGCTGGGTGCAAGCCAAATATCTGCACCTTTAATGCCCTCATTAAGATGCATGGTAACCGTGGAAAGTTTGCAGAAATGATGAAGGTTTTCGAAGAGATAAAGGCATGTCATTGTGCCCCTGATATTGTTACTTGGAACACACTTCTGGCGGTGTTTGGGCAAAATGGAATGGACAATGAGGTGTCAGGAGTGTTTAAGGAAATGAAGAGGGCAGGGTTTGTGCCTGAAAGGGACACCTTCAACACTTTAATCAGTGCATACAGCAGGTGCGGTTCCTTTGACCAAGCTATGGCTGTTTATAAGAGAATGCTGGAAGCTGGGGTTAATCCAGACCTTTCCACCTATAATGCTGTTTTGGCAGCATTGGCCCGGGGTGGGCTTTGGGAACAGTCTGAGAAAATATTTGCTGAAATGAATGATGGTCGATGTAAACCTAATGAGCTGACATACTGTTCTTTGCTTCATGCCTATGCTAATGGCAAGGAGACTGAGCGCATGTGTGCTATGGCAGAAGAGATATATTCTGGTGCAATTGAACCATGTGCTGTGCTTTTGAAGACCCTAGTTTTAGTTAATAGTAAAAGTGACCTCCTAATGGAGACAGAGCTTGCTTTCCTGGAGTTGAGGAAAAGAGGGTTTTCACCTGACATAAATACTCTTAATGCTATGGTTTCCATATATGGTAGAAGGCAGAAGGTTACCAAAACAAATGAGATTTTGAATTTCATAAATGAGAGTGGGTTCACTCCAAGCTTGACAACTTATAACTGCTTAATGTATATGTACAGCCGCTCTGAAAACTTCGAGAGAGCAGAAGAAACTTTAAAGGAACTTTTGGAAAAAGGAATAAAGCCTGATTTAATTTCATATAATACTGTTATATATGCCTATTGTAGAAATGGTCGGATGAGGGAAGCTTCACGGATATTCTCAGAAATGAAGGATTCTGGACTTGCTCCTGATGTGGTCACTTATAATACCTTCATTGCAAGCTATGCAGCTGACTCGATGTTTTTGGAGGCCATTGATGTTGTTCGATACATGATCAAGCATGGATGTAAACCAAACCAGAACACATACAACACCATTGTAGATTGGTATTGCAAACTCAATCGTCACGATGAGGCAATCATGTTTGTAAACAACCTTCATAACCTTGATCCACATGCTTCCAAGGAGGAAGAATACAGGTTATCAGAACGTATAACAAAGAAATGGTCATAGGCGATCCTCATCTGTCAACGGATGGCAGCTAGATTGGCTTCCTCTTTAGCCTCTTAACTTCATATCCATCCAGTTCTTTGTTCTCTCTTTTTGTGCCCGTGTTTTATATTGTCTGGGCAGTGGGCAGGGAAATGACCAGAAATGTAACTTATCAAAAAAAGGAAATGAGCAGAAATGTAATGTTGTGCATGATTCTGTTCTCTCTCTGGGAGCTTAACAGTAAGAGCTGATTCTTGAATTTTTGAGTTAAAGAGGATGGAGCTATACAAGCGTTCCACATATATGGCTAGCAGCATACCCTGTACAGATCAAATGACAGATGAAAGAAAGGTGGGGATGGGAGAGTTGAGTAAGTTTTAAGGTATGTACAATTTTCCATATAGCATGAATTTGGAAAACAGATGTACAGTTAAGAGAAATGGATTTTCTTTTTTATTTATTCGGTAGTATTATCAAATATTGAGCTTTATATAAGTTTGAAATCATTGGCTGTAGATATCTCTGTGAAAGGTAGGCTTAATCATGACATCCTAGGATTGTAATATACAAAACCCTCATGCAAGGAGTGTAAAGGTGCTTTGTATCTCACTTTGCTAAGCAATGATAATTGTACTGAAGACTTCCTCATAAGTGCCCGATGGTCACATGGATCTGTATATATTTCGACAAGTTGGGGAATTTTCTTATTTCCAATAGGTGATTGTGCTACCTTTCCTTCCCCCTCCTCACTCTTTTTATTAGTGCATGCTACAAAAACATGGGAAAGAAACAATATCCGAAATTTCATTTGATCCATGCGTAACCGTTCTCATTCAGATTCTTATCCAGATGTATTATGCTGAAATTATTAGTTGGACAGTTAAAAGTTCGATGCTGCCGCGGTTGAATTGTACTCCACTGGTCTGTAAAATGTATGCTATTTCTGATGCATAGAAACAGATTTGTGTTGTAAAATTAGCAGTGTTGTATGAATTGATCAAATATGGACCCATTTTGTAATTTTGGCGTTTTATATAGTTCTTATATTTTGACTGCTGAACTGTGAAATTAAGGATTGTTAGGGGCTGTAGGTGCCTCATGAGAAATATTAGTGATACATGCTGAAATTATTTAGAGGGATAGAATATACTTCTCTTTGCAGCATGTAAGGTGTCAGAAGCTATACCTTTTTCAGAATTTGTATGTTGATGGTTCTCTTTACACTAAGAAAAGAAGCCCCTGAAAAAAAAAATGTTTAGACATTAAGATGGCTTTTGCATGGTAGAAGATTAGCAAGTGTAGTTCTATAACATCCTGTAGGGAAAAAGTCAATTTGGCTTTGCAAAAGATGATGGTGTTTGCTCCTATGCCTTTTCAGGCTCTTGCAATTATATGTGCTGTGGATTGGTACACATGTTTGAGTAACATGGCCTGTGACTAGGCAGCTTATACAAAAATCAGACTATCACAACCAGTTACCTATATCTATATGAAGTCCAAAACATATTTGAACTTCCCACATCGAAGCACTAGTATTTAATATCAATGTTGCTAAATCACATGCTGACACGTTCTAAATTAGGTATAAATGTAACATGAGTCAAGGAGTGACAATTCGTGATCGTGTGTTAGATTTAAGTTGTGTCAAAACATGTATATAGAATTATATAGGTCAACTTTACTCTAATCTGCTAAAATTAGATTTGATTTGTTTTGAATTTACAAAGTATAAAAAATTATCAACCCTGGGTGTTACTCATTTCCATTCAAACCTTGTTGGACCTGTCTTGTCTTGGCTTAGAGGCTGACAATGGATTGAGTCACATACCTTAATCAATTTGTGTACAAATAGTTTACACAATATATTGAGACCAGGGAATGGGATGGTCAGAGCCAGCTTGATTAATTATTAGTATAGATTGGATAATGATAAGGTTGCTCTGTGGACTACACGCAAGCATTTATCTCTATTTTGTGCATGCATCTTTTGCACGTCCCTGAGAAAATGACTAAAACAAAGATAAGGATTTAAATCCCCAAGGTGGCAAGATCCAGCAATGAACCCCTTTGCTTGCATGCTCAGAAAAATCGAAAAAAGAAAGGAACCCATTGCTTATCCATGAATATACGTGCCGTGTGGGTGTTCTCCACTGGCAAACTCTCTGGGTGAGAAAATTACTTCTCCTACAAACACAGTCCCTTGTCCTTTTGCAAAACTGTAACATAAGATGAATAGATGACCCTGTCAGTTAATCACAGTTTTTAATTTAGCGGTTTCAAAATATAGTTAATGAAAATATAGTTAGGCCTTTAAAATGGCTCGAACTTTAGAAGCACGCTCCCTTGCTTGCGGTTTGAAAACGTGAATTTTTTCAGGTTTTCAAACTGCTCTCTTTTTTTCAAACACATTCTTAAACCGGATATTCTTTGTTTATTTTGTTTAAAAATGCAGATAAATGTGGTAGGATGGGGAAGAAAACCCAAGAAGAAGGGAAAGAAGAAGAAACTTATAATTGGATTAAGACTGAATCAATTGTTTATCCCCCCACACGTTATTTGGGTTTCATTCATGATATTTTTATTTAAAAATTGGAACAAGACTGATTCCAAATGATTATCCAAACACGTAATTTTGTGTTTCATTCAGGATATTTTTATTGTACGTCAACGATCACATACAAAATTAAGAGGTATTCAATAATTTCTGTGGTGGCACATCTTAAACTAATAAGTAGGTAAATTTGTTTTTGATCTATTTTTTTAATTAATTGGTTATAGTAAATTAAGCAATAAATTATATAACAAAAAAAAAAAAAGGTACGCAATAATAGAACAAGTTTTTATTATTATTATTATTTTATTTTTGGTCTTAAATCTCTTCCCTCCCATGGTCAATCACTGCTTTTCTAGACAAATCTTCCAATCCGTAGTATTTCTAATAACTACCGCAGAAACTACTAGCTAATTAAATATCATGCAGAATTAGAAACTCCTCTTTAGATGGATTTAACTTTTAAGTACGAATTGAAGTTTTGAACGACAAAAGTAAGACCGACTCATTACCTCCTTGCGATGGGCAACTTCGTGTGAGAGGCTGTTCGGATCCCACCTGACGATGGCCAACTTCTTGTGGGAGGTCGCTCAGGCTCCACTTGTTTGGACAGATGCCTGAACAACCCAAATAAATAAAATGACTCTATTTGTTCAGGCAGGTGCCTAGACGGTCCAAACAAATAAAATTCAGATTACTTGAACACTTGTAAAAAAAGTAAGGTTTAGGTATTCGGGTGCGTATCGCACATGCACCCAATCCACATCCTCAAATAACTATACTAACTGAAGCGGGACCAAAAATAATTTGAAACCAAACAAGGGAATGTCGACGCAGGTTGAGCAAACTAAGGCTGGTAATCAATATAATAAATCAAAATGACAGCAAAGGCTGCTACTAGTCTTTGGTCGGTAAAGCTTTCAAGGGATAAGCTTCGGCTAAGTTGAGCTGTCTCTGTTGTAGTTCCTTGAAATGAAAGGATTTGCCATATGTGTGTATATATATATATATATAAGGCAGCACCTGAAGATTACATGATATGGAGCACAAATACATTGGATGTCATATCTCTGCAAAGAACTAAAGACCAAGGACTAGTCCACGGCCCCAACTAAGTACTCTATTTATTCAACAATTCTACTCTCTCTCTCTCTGTAAGGAACACACAAACAGACAAGAAACAGAGACAGACATCTTCCTCTGTCTGCAATCAAAGCACAATGAGCTGGTGGTGGGCTGGAGCAATAGGAGCTGCAAAGGCAAGTGATTGTAAAACCCATTTTCATTCTTTATTTCCATTTCAATTTCCAACCCCATATCCCCTTACAATCTCACTCTCTGATTTTATCGAATTCTACAGAAACAATTGGACCACAGCAATGTGCCACCACGGTACAAAAGCGTGGCTCTGATCATCGGCGTGACGGGCATCGTCGGCAACAGCCTCGCTGAGATCCTGCCACACTCCGACACACCCGGCGGGCCGTGGAAGGTATATGGCGTGGCCCGCCGCCCCCGCCCCGCCTGGACTGCCGACTACCCTATTGAGTACATCCAGTGTGACATCTTGGAGGTGCAAGAATCCCATGAAAAGCTCTCCAAACTCAGGGATGTCACGCACATTTTCTACGTGACATGGGCTAACATTCACGACGAAATCAAAAACTGTAAGGTGAATTCTAACATGCTGCGCAACGTTCTCAATGCTGTCATCCCAAATGCGCCAAAACTGCAACATATTTGCTTGCAAACGGGTCGAAAATACTACGAATCTCATGAAGCTCCATATCATGAGGATCTTCCAAGATTGAACATACCCAATTTTTACTATTCCCTGGAAGATGTTTTGTTTGAAGAGGTGGCGAAGAAGGAGGGCTTGACATGGTCAGTGCACAGGCCTGGAGTGATATTTGGGCTTTCTCCAAATAGTTTGACGAATATTGTTGGGAGTTTATGTGTATACGCGGCGATATGCAGGCACGAGGGCGAGCTATTGAGGTTTCCGGGAAGTCGTGCGGCGTGGGAGGGGTATTGGGATGCTTCGGATGCGGAGCTGGTTGCCGAGCATCAGATATGGGCGGCGGTGGATGTGAATTGGAAGAATGAGGCGTTTAATTGTAGCAATGGGGACGTGTTCAGTTGGAAGCAGTTATGGAAGATTTTGGCTGAACAGTTTGGCGTGGAGTGTGGGGAATTTGATGAGAAGTACTCCAATTTGAGCTTGCAGGAGATGATGAAGAACAAAGGTGCCTTGTGGGAGGAGATTGTGAGAGAGAAGGATCTGGTGCCTACCAAATTGGAAGAGATTGGGGCTTGGTGGTTTGTAGATGCTGTTCTTGGGGGTGAGTCTTTTTTGGATAGCATGAACAAGAGCAAAGAGCATGGATTTGTGGGGTTCAGGAACTCAAAAACATCATTTTGTTATTGGATTGATAAGATGAGAGCTCACAGAATTGTTCCCTAAATGATAAGTGGATAAAAGCTCTCAGCTTTCTGATAAGAGATTCTTTTGTTTTCTGTTTTGGTTGTTGTAATTGAAAAATTCGTTTGTTGTCACTGATCTTGTTCTTTTTTACGTGGTAAATGGGAAAATGTTTGGCGTATTACAATTTTTACTACAATTTTTTTAAAAATTCATATGACACTTTTTATAAAAATTAGTGTCACATAGATTGTCGCGTAATAATTTACATTTTAGTGGTTGACGTGGTAAATGTGATGCGGGATAACATGATATTGAGAAGAAAAGTTGAAGAGAGAAAAGAAGCAATTAAAGAAGAAGAGTTGAAGATAGAGAGAAGAAAGAAGCTACGGAAGAGAGAAGAAAAGAGGGAGAAAACGACAAACAGTTGATCAAATTCTTAATTTATCAAAACTTGTTAATAAATCAGAAAGTTAGGTTTAAATAGATTAGAAATGGGATTTGTTACTTTCACAACCTACTCACATGGGTGAGACCTACCTATTCAGGAAGGTTCCACTCATGCGAGTAGTTGTGCACCAAGCTTTTCCCATTAAAAATTAGGTCCCGTTTGAAATTCACTTTCTTCTACCCTTATTTTCACTTCTCCCAAAAAACATTAACTTCAAAACATTCTTAACTTTTTTCATTTTTTATATCATATCAACACTTTTTTATTACTTTTTAAATAAAAAACTCACTACAATACAATTTTTTTTTTTTTTTTTACTTTTCCATATAAATTATTTCAATTTTATATCATATCAATTCTATTTTCCAATCATTCAAAAAAAAAATTCCTAAAGGGAGGAGAGGGGTAAGGGATTTTCAAACGGGGCTAACCTCAACACTAACCATACTTGAGCTAATGGCATGCTAAAATAACATAAATCCAAAACAAAAATAATACAACCAATTTGAAAAATTATCAATAAAATGCAAACTAATAAAAAGACCAATAATAATCAAGTTCTCAATCACCAAACTACAAGGTCATGGGTTCGGTCATCCTCTGATGTTGACGTCCATACACCTGTGTGATATGTGGCTAGTGTGCCTATCAAAATGTCATATCGACTATCACATTTGTCATCTGTCAGTTTGAATGAGATTTGTAGTAAAAACTGTAGTATCCTAACAATACTAGCGTAAATGAGCAGATAAATAAATACAGCACTAGCTTTATGGAACAAGTCCTTTCGTTTTTGTTTAATTTGTTTCCTGTTTTGGCTGTCGTAATTGTCAAAATCTGCTTTAAATTTCGTTCTTCTTGTTGCTCATCTTATGGCACTGCCTTTAAGAGATCATAGTGAAAATCTTGAGTGATATTTGGACTTGGAAAGGAAGGATTGGAGGCAGCATCTCTAAGTGCTCAATATTTGGAGTGTCAGCTAAAACTGTAATAAAGAGGGAATAGAATTTAAGCACAGCATGAGGCTTGAAAAACAGAGATGAAAACATGGTTCAAAGGACACATGATGAATTACGAAACTGTGAGCCTGAGCAGGATTGGGATCCACAACAATTTGAGCAGTTTTGTGAGAGAGTTCATGTGAAACACAACTGCCCAGGTAAGTGACCGGACAACCCCGACCTTATTTGAGCAGCTGAGTTCCATGTGAATTCTCGCAAAATGCGCTCAAATTACCATATCCTTGTCCGAGCACAAGGATGTCTTTAGACCTAGCCTTTGAATGTTTTTTCACGTACATTCAAGTTGTCGGAAGCAGCTGAACGACACAAGTTGGATGAGCTGGGCAAGACAAGGATGCCTCTATTTTCAGCAAAAGCTGAGCATGGTCAGTGTTGGGCTCCCTAGATGACCACAAGTGACAGATTCAAAAGTGCAGAGGCATAAAGAAAGGGACTCATCATTCAAGCCTCTCATTAATAGTGCAACCAAAAGAGAGTGATTGATGTGCCATCCAACAAACCATTAAAAGACCATTTTGGTGCAAATTTGGCAATTACTGCTTTGAGCATATTGATACTGATCACTAAGGGCTTATAAGTACAATTTTCATATGAACCCAACACGAAATTAACGAGTTAAGGTTGAAGAGTCTAACTCGTTTAATTACATGACTTGGGTTATGATTAATTTATATAATCTTATATTCTTACCTCAACAAAACCCGAACCCGACACAAATTGCCACCCATATTGATCATATCCAATGCACAGACATCACAGTACAGTATAGAAAACCAATAACTAAAACTATAATGGCGTAATGGCAGTTCCTATCTCATCCAAAAGTTAAAACATCATGTTTTTGTAACTTACATAGGGTATAGGAGACCTTACAATACTGCAACTCTTTTGTTTTTGTTTTTTTTTTTTTACTAATCAAAAAAATGTTCAAAATCAAGGATCTGTCATTCCAACTCAACCAAATTATTTACCAGAAAGATCAATTCATGGAAAAAAAAAATGTGCCTTCAAATGCATTCCACAATTACAAGAAGGAATTCTTGTGTTCACGAATAAAAACAAGAGTTTCTACACTTACACAAGAAAATGTAAAATGAATTTAATACAAACTATATATGGTTACACATGAATCAAGGAGGAAGGACCCAAATCAGAAGTTACTTGCTCCATTACTGCTTACTGGAATCCATATCAGGATGAAAACGAAAGTTTCCTCCAAATTATATCTCTGAAAAAAGTTACCCTCTGATTATGTCCATGAAGTCATTATGCATCTGTGGCTTATATTGTTTTCATAATCTGTTAAATTAAGGAGAACAAATTAGTAAGCACGAGGTTAACACACGGTTCAGTTTATCCTATAACTATTCATGCAAGACAAAATTATTAAAGACATGGTTCAGCACGGGAGGTGGGGAGGGGGGGGAGAGAGAGAGAGAGAGAGAGAGAGAGCCATAATCACTGGCTTTTTCACTTCTAAATTCTGATGGAGAAACACTACCAGGTGCCACAGCTCATATCCATTTAGCACCACATAACAATAGCCACGAGGAACAAGATATGACAATATGGTATTTCAACGATAACAATAGCAACTCAAGATAAAAGAAGTCCGCAATAATTGAAGTTAATGTACAATTCCTCAACATTTTTGTCCACATCATACATGCTTGTGCGGAAGTGAAGACTGAATCCGGTAATAACGGTCGTTCTCTCTCTTGCCCACCCCCACCAAAAAAAGCATGTCAGTGATATCTTTAGATTCATAATCACTTCCAGAGGATGCACAAGATTACTATCCTAAGAAAATTCTCTTCAAAATCAATCTATCTCTATTATCGACACAAAGGTCCCAAATTCTGAAGTATCATCTTGAAGTGCCCTTCTAAACAAGTTTCAAGCTCATATGTAGCCCCCTCCCCAACAAAGAAAAATAAAATTCATGGTACTCTCTCTCTCTCACACACACACACACACAAGTTTAGACAAATGCAACTTTAGTAATGTCATCAATTGATGACAATCAATTTGTTATATGATCTTAATGTGTTATAGCTATTGACCTGGGGTCTGGAAATAACTTAATAATGAGTCTTCCTATTCCCAGAGTTCCTAATTCATAATTATTTGGGATCCATATTTCACCCACAATGTGCAAAGCCACAACCTCATAGGTAGCCAATAAATAGATCCCACAAGATCAAGTTTTTTTTTTTTTTTCTTTTTATTTTATGATAAACACATGATCAAGTGTTTTGCGATAGGAATAATCCTTAATACCTATACAGAATCAATTTTAATGTTAGGAAAACATTCCATCACCAAATAGAAGAAATGACAAATTACATAAATTTCAGAATACCACATTCCATCTATGAGCTGCAGTTGCAACAATAAAATTTCTAAGAAAAAGCAGAAGCCTATTATATCCAGCCATTCATCCTAATCAAAACCTCTACAAATACCCAATATAATAAACATTCGTTTTATAATTTCCATGCCTATGGATACCAAACATTGTATTTCAGATGATTAAATTTCCATGCTTATGGATACCAATCATGTTGAACAAATGATTAAATTAATGAACACATTCAACTGTAATTTGGTCATGCACTACCTCTTTAACTGCACCTGGCTTATATATTGTAAACGCATCAAATTGTCCTTTGCTCACACACTACTTCAACACCAAATGCAAAATTTGGCTTCTACTGAGAGATGTCAGAGTTTTGACAGCAATAGCGCTAGTTGCTCATCAGACACCTTAACTTCAATGCAAGCTCCCAATGACGAAGCTAGCCTTGCAGCTAACTGATGCTTACACTGGAAGAGAGGGACAAAAAGAAAAGGGGGCTTGAATACAGGAAACTTATTATAAAAGAAAAAGTAAAAAAGAACAGTTAAAAGGGTTTGACTTCATAATATGTATAAGCAAGAATGAGATCTCACACAAAGCTGTTCCCCTCTATTTACAATGTCATAGAAGAATGAGTAACACGCACAATAGTTTTCAGCAAAGCAAAAATATTCCTCCTTCCTCCGTGATTCTCCCACAACCTAAGCAGACCAGATAAGAGGGAACTTAGTTTTAGTTTTTCTCTTCCTCAAATAAATCTCTAACGACACTACCCAAATTAAAAGGTTTCTTCACCCAATCCATCTTGGGTTGAATTAAAAAAATTGGCAACTTTTTGGTAGCCCAGATTCTTCAAATTTCTCACTATTTGGCTGATGCCAACCGAATTTCTAACTTGTTCCTTCATATTTCACCCAAATCGATAAATACATCAAGACAATAGAAAATTTTTCATACTTTGGACTTAATATTCGCCAATATTAGTTACAATTTCAAATCTATTACAAACTATCTTCAAATTAAATTTAACTCAAGCCATCTGATAAAATCTTTTGGACCAGAGATCTAGTTGGCTATTCCATAACCATGTATATCCACCAGGGAACCAAACATGGATTCAAGTAAAGAACAAACTTCACCTGAAAGACGAAACGCCCGCTTAGCTCACCAGAAATCCTCTTGATGCCTCTTTGATCCACTATCCTAGTGGCTCGCTCAAAGTTTTTACCAAACAAGAAATGCAAGCTGGATTTATAACAAAAAAGGAAAAAAGAAAACTCAATAATTCAACCCCATTACAATTCAATGCTAATATTTCCCAAGACACATTAAAAATGGGTTCGATATACTAACATGGATAGCTGATCATCTGTCACTGTCCCATTTCAATCATTCCACATTACCAAATTGCAGCATAAATAATCGAAAAATCAAGTGAAAAGTCATTGAGGTGTAATAAAAAAATAGTCAATATCAGTTTCGAAGTAGAAAAGCAAACAAAAGAAACAACCTGAACGAGTAGATTCGATGTCTTTCCACACCACCTCCGCTACCAAACTACTTGCACTCATTCTCACTTAAATTTGCCCTAAAAAAAGCATAAATTTAAACACTTAGCACTTCTTAATACGCTTTTCCAAAGTGATTTCTTACTCTTTTTTTGATAATTAATCGCACAAAGTGCTTTCTTGCTCTCAAAAGCTGAAACTAAATACAACCCGTCTTTGAAACTAAGAAAAGTGCTTTTTCTAAAATCAGTTTGCCAGCCTCTACATGGAAGTTTTTCAGGGTTTTAACAAATTAAAGAACCCAACAGAAAGCACACACGCTCCAACACTTGGAGCTGTAAGGCGCGTTTTCTGAAAGTACTTCATGCTTGCTTTTGAAAGCAAGGAAAGCGCTTTACAATCAGTTTGAGACCCACTACGAAAGAATTATTAGGGTAATAACAATGAAATGCAGCAACATGATATAGTATGCTAGGTGCTTGTGTTAATGCCAAAACCAGAACCAAAATGAAAGGAACCAACAAGAACTAAATGGAAAGAAAATGAAAATAAAAACAATGGGAAAGCGGATGAAGGAAGGTTGGAGTTGCCCACCTGAACCTGATCATACAAGCTAGTTTCAAAGGAGGGATTTTTCCCGTTTCGATATTCTTTTTGTTGGTCTTACCTGTGTGAAGAATGATTCGAACTAGTAACCAAATATAAGAAAGACTAATTATAGTTTTATTTTAAAAATAAAATAAATAAATACTAATGGGTTTGGTTTTAATAAGGGAAAATTGTACCGTTGGTCCATGTGGTATGTCATAATTATTTTTCACTTCTTATTGTTTAAAAAGTTCATGAGAGGTCCTCGTGGTATGTAATAATTACAAATCGATCCCTGGCGTCAAATTCTGTTAAAATTTTTATCAGATTCTGTCAAATGCCACGTCAGCAACACGTGTCACCGATAAGATAGCGACATGTGTCCATCTTAATAAAAAAAATATAAATTTATTAAAAAATAAATAAAAATACTTATTTTTTTAAAAAAAAAATTCAATTCAAAAAAAAAAAAAAAAAAAAAAAAAAAAAGCTGAAAGGGTGGCTGGGCCACCCCCAATGGCCTGAAGGCCACCCCCGGATCTTCCAGGAGTGGCCCAACCATCCTTTCAGCTTTTTTTGTTTTTTGTTTTTGAATTTTTTATTTTTTAAAAAAAAAAAATAAGTATTTTTATTTATTTTTTAATAAATTTATATTTTTTTATTAAGATGGACATGTGTTGCCATCTTATTGGAGACACGTGTCGCTGACGTGGCATTTGATAGAATCTGTTAAAAATTTAAACAGAATTTGACGCCAGGGATCGATTTGTAATTATTGCATACCACGAGGACCTCCCATGAACTTTTTAAACCATAGGGAGTGAAAAATAATTATGACATACCACAAGGACCAACGGTGTAATTTTCCCTTCTAATAATAAGGAATACAAAATTTGAGTCACTAAATTCCATTTTATGAAACGTAAATTTTTATTTTATTACATTTAAAATAAAAAGGGAAATATTCAAATCAATACCTTTTACTTAATATAATTGTATTCCTATATTTACTATGGCTTCATTGATTAGGGGAAAATAAAATTTAATAGTTAGGTGTTCATGCTATTTTAACTTAATTTTTAAGTTTTTAATTTCGGTAACTAGGTTTTTAACTTTTCTTTTCTTTTTTTCTGAATTCAATTAATTAATGGACAGAAATTTCCTACAAATTAGTTTATAGGAAATTTCATATAACTCACATATAAGATTGATGCGTGTCTCTTAGCATTTGAGAAGCACATATTTTTCAATTGTCACATACTTTTTTAATAGCATTAATAAAAAAATATGGGCTTCTCACATGTTTAAAAAACACATGTCAATCTTATATGTGAGTTGTATAAAATTCCTTACAAACCGATTTGTAAGAAATTTTTGTCATTAATTAATTAGCGATATAAAATGTTACATCAATCAATTAATATCACATGACTCTTATTTAATAATTTATTTACCAACTATAGACGTCACGTGACACATTTACTTTAAATTATAAATATATCTTAAATAAAATAAAATAAAAAATAAAGGGTGGTCGGCTATTACTATGACCTATTTCCCTTCTTGTAAACCAATCCAAGAATATTATTATTATTTAAAAAAAAAAAAAAAAAAAAAAAAAAGAGGAAGGAGGAAAAAAACAGTGGGCTACTTTCGGACCATGTCATATTCATTAAAGTTCATTTGTACAGTATTGGTTCTATGTATTCATTCTCTCTATGGAATAAGATTTTTTTTTAGGTTAAATATATTTTAGCCTCTCAAAATAGGGTATTGATCACATGGGAGAACTAATGAGAAGTTTGAAAGTAACTAAAATTGTAAGCCATTTCATCCTTTTATAGATGCCGTGCAACTCAATCAAGAGAAACAATGTTTCCATCTCTTATGAAGAGACACCTCCTATGAGAACCATCACTTATAAGAGATAATTGCTTGGTTGAGTAGTGTTAATCACACCCAATATAAGCCTTCAAGTCCACATTTTAGTTTCTTATATGTAAATTGCCACGTAGAGTCGCATTAATTTGTAATGGACTTGTAGTAAAAGCGTTACTCCTAGTAACACTCTTGACTTCATTCATGGAATGATGTGTACTTTGTATAAACGAAGATATTATCATTTTTACCAACAGTGGTGGTGGTTCGATAACTTTAAGGAAATTTTTAGGCTGGGCATGTATTAAGGTAAGAGTTCGACTCCCGAAATGAGAATTCTCAATCCTATTAGTATTAATTATCTTAGGTCTCACTAATGCCCTAATAGATTTAGATCAGACTATGATACAGTTAGACTTAATAGAGTTTATGCGGTTCTCATCGTTTAAGCCTCTCTTGTGCGGCTTCCAATAGATAAGTACTAATACGGTCACACCCAAATGGAATAGCTATAATTGGTCTTTTCCGCTTTCCTGTCTGAATAAAAAGAAGAAGAAAGATAGTATTGTATAATTAGATTTCTAATATTGTTTTTCTAAGAATATTATCTTAAGCCGGCCGCTTAAGATAATTGAAGAATTTCTAAGAATTTATATGACCTTTATCACGCTATCATCATTCATTGCCATCA